>CM028378.1:120871721-120927359 GCA_013146195.2 Codonopsis lanceolata
TTTTCTAACCATTAACTAATAATAATACATAATAATAATCATAATGATAATGAGTATTAGTATTAGTATATATAACTTCTTCTATTGTTAATAAGAAGACTTATATTTAAAAAATTTACAACTAACATTACTTCTAACCAATGGGATAAAACTCTTCAAGGTTAGATATTACTTCTAATGACTCACTTTTTAACATCATACTTTTAGTTTGATATTTTATTCATCCAAAACTTGATTTGGACAAATAAATATATCATTTCGATGTTCTTTTTGACGAGTAGAACACATTTGCACAATTACTTTTGTCAACAAACAAATGACACGTAAAGAAATTTGTGCCTCAAGTTGCATAATTTCTTTTCACTAAAAACACTAATTTAATAAGTATTATACTTTAACTCTTGATATCTTATTCATCCAAAAACTCGATTTGGACAAATAAATATATGATTTCGATGCTCACCGAGTAGAATACATTTGGGTGCAATTGCTCTCATTAAACAATTAATGACACAAATGAAACGTGCAATTTCAAGTTGCATAATTTCTCTCACTAAAACACTAATTATTTTAACAAGTATTATACTTTTTAAGTCTTGATATCTTATTACCCAAAAACTTTATTTGGACAAATAAATATATCATTTTGATGCTCTCACCGTAGAACAAATTTGCGCAATTACCTTCGCCAACAAACAAATGACACGTAAAGAATTTCTGCAAGTTACTTTTCACTAAAAACACTTTTTTTTTCAACAATAAGAGATGTATCCCACATTGGTTAGAAATTGATGTTGGTTTTAAAAATTCTATTATTAAGTATCAATAGAAGAAATGCATCATACATTGGTTGGAAAGTTGATTTTTCAAAGTCACTTGAAAACCAAAGTTTTAAAGCTTCCACATGGATGCAAGTATTTCATATTTACAAAGTCTACTATTATTATCAATAGAAAAGATGTATCACACATTGGCTATAAATTAATGTTGGTTTAAAAATACTATTATTAAGAATAGATGTATCATACATTTTAGAGGGTAATGTTTGTTTTTAAAGTCTTTAAATAGAAGACTTTCATTATTATTATCAATAATACGTATATCTCACATTGGTTAGAAAGTGATGTTGATTTTAATTTTAGATAAAAAAACCTTTATTACTAATAGAAGAGATATCTTACATTTGCTAAAAAATGATGTTAGTTTTAAAGTCTTTAGATAAAAGACTTTACTTTTATCGTCAATGTAATAGAAGAGATGTATCCCACATTATTTAGGAAGAGATGTTGGTTATAAAATTTTTAAAATAAAAGACTTCTTCTATTATTACCAAATGAGGATATGTATTACACATTGGTTAGAGAGTGATGTTGATTTTAAAAGTCTACAATTATTAGCAATAAAGAGATTTATTTCACATTGGTTATAAAGTGGATATTTAAAAAGTTTTTAGATGATGTATCTCACATTGGTTATAAAGAAATGTATCTCATATTATTTAGAAATGAGTATTGTTAAAAAGTCATTAGATAAAGATATTTTTTGTTATTACTAATAAAATATGTATCCACATTGTTTAGAAATGAATATTGCTTAAAAAGTTTTTATCCATTACTATTACTAATAAAAATATGATACCACATCATGGTAAACCCCCCTATTCCTTCTACTTTTAGTGCTCCCCCATACATACTACTCCCTTCGTTCCTAAATTATTTTTCTTTTTTTCTTTATCATTCATTCCAAAATAATTGCTCTGTTTCAAAAAAAAAAAAAAAAAAAAAACATCCATTTCTAGTTCCAAGAATGAGCTAAAGCGAGTCAACTCATGAGAGACATCATGAGCTTCCCAATCACCCTTCCCAACTATAAAGGGATTTCCCTACCTACGAATAAGCCAATGAGTTGAGCATAAATTTCACAACCATTTTGGCATATGTTAGCCAAGAAGAAAGAAAGAATCAAATCACTGACTATGACCTCTTTAACTAATAAAATAGAAAAGCAGAAGAAAACAAAGAGAATCAATTATATTCCTTCTTTCTTGAAACTGGAAGGCTGGAACTATACAGCTTATAGAGAAACTAAATGACCTTTGGTTAGTATGTAGTTCAACACTATGACCTATTGGGAAAAGACTAATAAACATCTTCGTATGCACTACAAAATCCTTGTCATGTCATGAATAATGAAATCAAACCTTGCACATTTAAAAAAAAAAAAAAAACCTGGGATATCCACAAGACATGAAAAGAAAACCCAAGTGAAGGGAAAATTCATTGAGAACTCAAATGATTAATAAAAGAAATTCCACCATTTTGTGAATTCCAAAAACTATATAGTGGGCAAACACCATGAGGCAATTTTCACAGAGAACTCAAATGGAAAACATCAAAAATTCAACCATTTTGTGTAATACACACAAGAACTAGGAGAGATGATTCCTTCAGGTGTACATTGGCTGATCCGGGGGCAAACGATACAAGGAATGGGAGGAATCACTGTTTTTAGACCCTGACCGAGCGCTCCCGCTGGAGGACATCTATAACAAACTGCTCCAATAGGAATGGTATGACATTCTCCAAGTCCATCGCTCTTCAATTCTATAATCTTATTGTCTAAAACCATAGATTTTAAAATCTCACTAATTTGCCCGAGCGTGATCTTATTCATGGCAGGAATGATGTTATTTTTATTGAAGAAATCGGTAACTCCCTGAGCTGTAGCAACCTTTAGATTACTTATGATCTTTAGGCTTGCATCTTTAAGACCACCAATGAAGTCTTTATCAAGATTACCATCCACATACCATGAGCCTCCTGTGACTTCATTTGATGGTTCAAACTCAGCCGCAATATAGTGCTTCTTAGCCTTAAATCGGATGTGCGCAACTTCCTTGATCATATTCAAAGCTATTAAAGACTTCAGTGACTTGCTCACTACATTATCAGTAAGCTTTGATTCATTTTTTATATCTTTGACCCAGATTGCCATATTTTCCTTCTTTTTTATGACATTGAGGACTACACGATCAGCATCCGACAGAGTAAGAGTGGATGAATTCAACTCTGGTCTTTTTCGCTTAAGATCTTGTGATCGGCTCATCTCTATGGAAAAGAAAAACAGATATTAATACAAGCTTAGGACATCATAGAGCAATAAAATATTTATACTGCATAATGTAGTTTGATTTTAAAGTTTTGGGACAAAAAGAAGAGCAATAAGCAAGGAGAATATAAAAGCACCTCTAGTACAAATTCACACAAGAGTCTGATGACACCATCAAAAAGAATGTCTCCTAACTAAGTTCTTAGAGAAGGGGCCTGCAAAGGTGATGTTCTTATACAAAAATCCAAACATATTTTACCTATGTTCTTGAAGCTTCCCTGTCTTAGAAGAAAAAAGAGTAAAGACACATATTAATGCAATTTTTGATGGGACACAACGAGGGCAATACTATAGTTAGGTCAAATCCTTGGGATGAAACCACTACCAACTGTGAATGAAGCCTTTAACATGATATTGACTGAAAAGCAAGGTTATATTCCATTACACATTGAATCCATAGCCTTAGCTACAAACCAAAGACTTACAATTAATGCACCAAATCAGACTACTGCTGTTACTCACACTAGTTTAAATTCAAAATTAACATGCACTTATTGTAATGGAGAGAACTATGTTAGAGAGACCTGCTACAAGCTACATGGATACCCACAGAACAGGATCTAGAGCTAAAGGACTGGAATAGAAAACTAGTACAAGACAGGAAGCAATCAGTCTCATTACAATAATGCAAAAGGGTAAGGTGCAAAGGCATTGAATGTAATCAATGATCATAGGGAGAATACTGATGTCAGTGAAACTTACTATACCTACTACCACTTCTCACTTTTCTTCATCAACCTTAATTTCTTCATCAGATCATTCTGTCTCATTGAATTCTGCTAGCACCAATTGAATCATAGATTCTGGTACAACAGATCATATGTGTAATAATATGAATTTGATGCCCACAGTAAGTTCAATACAAACTCCTTCAGTCCTTTGTTTCTCAGCTTGCTAATGGTAACTCTGTTCAAGTTACCCACCTAGACATTTCCTCATTCTTGACCTTAACTGATGTTTTATATACACCCTCCTTCATGTACAACCTATTATCAGTTAGTAAAGTCACATCCAGTTCATATTGTTGCATTTTATTCAAATCTCATGGATGTGAGTTTCAGGACCTAACAACGAAGAGGCTGATAGCTTTTCGTAGACAGCTTGGAGGCTTGTACAATTTCAAGTCAAGCAGCTTGGTAGGAACCACTTCGAAGATCTCAAGTGATGTTTGGCATAAAAGGCTAGGCCACCCTTCATTTCATGTTCAGAACCTTACTCAAATTCATCCACTGCCTAGTCATAGTGATAATAAAACTCATTGTATGATGTCGATTGTCAAAACAACAGACTCTCATTTCCTATCAGTTCTATTTATAGTCCAGTCATCCCTTTTCTCTTATAGATTGTGATATATGGGGCCCTTACACAACTGTTACATTTGATGATTGTCATTATTTTTAACCATTCAGGATGACCATTCAAGGGCTGAATGAACATTTTTCTTACCGAACACACAAAACATTCTTACACTAATCAAGCAATTTACATCCTGCGCGAAAAACCACAACTCCACCATAAAATTTATAATAAGCTACAATGGCAGTGAGTTTTTTAGCCTTTCAGCTATTGCATTCCTTACCAATTTAGGTATTATACACCAAAGTTCATGCCCTTATACAACCCCAGCAAAATGGCAGGGTCGAAAGAAAGCACAAACACCTGCTTGAAATGACAAGGGCCCTAAGGTTCCAAGCTAGACTTCGAAAATCGTTTTTGGGGCATTGTTAACTCACATTCACCTTCTTGATCAATCGACTGCCAACACCCATTTCTTCACATATCTCACAACATTTGGATGCATTTGCTATGCCTCCAAACATTCACCGGACAAGTTAGACAGTAGTGCCACTCCATCTATGTTCATTGATTATCCTCTAACAGAGAGGCTATAAACTTTTTGATCTTCAGACCCATAAGATCTTTGTTGGCAGACATCTGGTTTTCTATGAGGATGTATTCTCATTCTGTCTTCAAACCTCCCAACCCCATATTCTTCTGATGATGACTCTCACTTCACCACATGTCATTGTTCCCACTTCTTTAGTTTCTCCACATCCAAATTTTACTAATTCCCCATCCCCACTACATTTCCACCTGATACTACACCAGACATGTCTCCTTCTCCATCCCTCTCTTCATCACCTCCATCACCAGACATGTCATTCCCTACATATTCATCCCCATTTCCATCTCACTCAGTTTTATCTTCATCTCCTTCCTCCTCTTCATCTCATTCCTCTCCCAACTCCATTCAACATGATGTTCCAAATCCAGATGCTCAAATACCACAAAGAACTAAAGTGGCACCTGCATGGCATGGCATACAGACAATGTAATTGGTAATAGAGCTGTCAAAATGGGTTGGCGGGGCGGGCCAGCCCACAACCAACTTCAACCCACCATTTGGCGGGGCAGGGCGGGCCAGCCCAAAAACATGGCGGGCCTAAAAAATACCAACCCAACCCACCTCTTTTAGGTGGCGGGGCGGGTTAGCCCAACAGGCCCAAGCCTTTTTTAACAACTTTAGGCGAACCAACCTACAACCCACTTCAACCCGCCATTTGGCGGGGCGGGGCGGGCCAGCCCAAAAAAGTGGCGGGCCTAAAAAATACCAACCCAACCCACCTCTTTTAAGTGGCGGGGCGGGCTAGCCCAACGGGCTCAACCCATTTTGACAGCTCTAATTGGTAATTCCAAGAAGTCATCACAAGCTAGTTCTTCCTCTTCCAAAACACTCAATTGATAATTACTTATCATTCTTTCTCTTCTCAACTGCATCATTTTGCATCTCAACTTTCCTCTCATTCTGAGCCACAAACATACAAACAAGCCATCCAAGACCCCATGTGGATACAAGCCATGGAAAAGGAACTTCATGCCTTGGAACACACCAACACTTGGACTCCTACTGATGTGCCACCCGGCAAGAAATCTATTGGCATCAAATGGGTTTACAAGATAAAAACACAAGGAAAAAGATGGCACTATAGAGAGGTATAAAGCCCGACTAGTGGCCAAGGACTATACTCAAGCTGAAGGCATTGATTTTCACGATACATTTGCACCTGTTGTGAAAATGGTAACTGTAAGGACACTCCTAGCCATTGCCGCCGCTAAACACTAGAATATACAACAGCTTGATGTCAATAACCCATTCCTCCATGGTGATTTAATTAAGTATACATGGATCCTCCCGTAGGTTATCACAAGGCTCTTCTTCATCAAGTCTGCAAACTTAACAAATCATTGTATGGCCTTACACAGGCCTCACACCAATGGCTTGCAAACCACACGAAATCCATCATCACTACCGGCTACACACAATCCAATGTTGATTACACTCAATTCACCCTTCACACTAATGATTCTTTTACAGCAGTCCTTGTCTATGAGGATGATGTGCTCATCACAGGCAATTCCCCAACTCAAATCCAATTATTGAAGACTCTATTGGACACACAATTCAGTATTAAGGATATGGGTGCCATCACATATTACCTTGGTCTTGAAGTTGCTCAATTATTGCAAGGTATTTACATTCATCAGAGGAAGTATATTTTGGATATGCTTTCTGAGCATGGGCTTCTCGATGCTAAACCACTTTCTCTCCCTTTGGAACACCACCTCAAACTAACCTCACTGATGGAGTTCCCTGGTCCAATCCATCTGTTTTTCGCAAAATCATTGGCCAACTCTTATACTCAAGAGTATCCCGGCCTGACATATCCTTTGCCACACACCACCTAAGCCAGTTTATGCAAAACCCCACTTCTCAACATCTTCAGGCTGCCACTCGTATTATTGGATACCTCAAAGGCACTTTTGCCCAAGGTCTTTTTACTCGTCATCCAGATCTCCAACTTAAAGCTGATTGCGATAGTGACTGGGCTAGTTGTCTTATCTCCGGAAAGTCCGTTATTGACTACGGCATGCTCCTTGGCTCAATGGCATGTAACGCAAGTTACGCAACTGCTTATGTGGTACATTTAGCTTGTGTTTCGCACTACCCCTCCGCTTTGGCTTACATGAATTTTCGTTGTAGAAGAGCATACAATCATTCTTACACACATCAATCTTTTCATAAGAAAGTCCAATCTGCCCAACCAACTTCTTTATCTCATAAAAGTTAGTAACCATCTTATTCCCCATCGTCAACAAGCACTTAAATGCTTTCATGATACGATTATAAGCAGACCAACTAATATTGCAATCAGACTTTATATAAAGGAGCTCAGCCTCCAACACGCTAATCTCACAACCTAGATAAGCATTCTCTTTTGCAGAGTCCATAGCATCAATTAACTTCTTGGCTCCAGGAGTGGTTCCTGCTCACCAACCAAATTCATTGGTCAAATTCAAATTCAGGACCAAATGCATCCCTAACCATATCTAGTTGCTCTTCATCAACATTCATAGGCTCGGGCTCGAGTGGAGGAACATGATTCCCTTGAGGATCATTAATAGCATTTGTTGCTCACCATGAGCTATCCACCGTTTGTACCCGAGTGGAAACCCGTGCTTCACAAGGTGTTTCTCAATAAGCATCACGCGAAGGAACTTCCCATTATGACAATTAACGCATGGACACCTAATTTTGTCACCGCTCATGTATCTCATATTCACTTTAGCAAAGTCAATCTATGTTGCACGGACACAGAATACGCGGACACGGACACGAGACATGGGGATACATGATTTTTGAAAAAATATAGGACACGGGTACGGGGGTAATGTGTCAATATTTAAAATATAAGGACCAAAATGTAAATATTCAAAATATAAGACCAAATTATAAATATTAAAAACAATAAACAAAAAATAAATATTCTATTTTCTAACATACCAAATGTAATTACAAACTATACACTATACATTGAATCTCTGTATACAGACTCACAGACATTCACAATGTATTATATACATCGAAGAGAAAGAAGAGAGAAACAAAGAAATACAAACTATACACTGAATCGAAGCCTAGAAGGAAGAAAGTCAGAAATTTCAGAAACCCTTTCACAAAATTGACAAGACGACAACAATCGAAGAGGCGAAGATTGAAGAATACTTGATTCAGATGGTTCGAACTTCGAATCAAAGGGAGAGAAGAGGCGCACGCTGGGAGAGAAGGTCGAAGGGGGCAAGTGGCCGGCGGCAGAGGAGGATCTGTCGATGGTCGGCGACGATTGGGATTTGAGAGGCTAGGGCACGTTTCGAGTCTTCGTCTCTTTGAGAGGAGTGAGAGGAGTTGCAGACAATATCGATTTTTTTCGACTGTATCGCATATACCCAAACATGTCCGACTTTAAAGGTACGTATCCCGACCTCTAAGGCCGCACCCATGTCCGTTTCCAATTTTTTTGAAAATTCAAATTCAGCCCCAAAACGTATTCTGGCTGTATTCGGAGTGTCCGAGCCGTATCTGTGTCCACACTGTGTCGAACACGGAAAACGCAGCCAGCAGACGTGTCCGTGCAACATAGAAGTCAATAAACTCCTTTAAACCTCTTATGAACTCGTTTGTAATACCCATTTGATTCGGTAACCTCCGATTATACATCTAACTAATGTTTCTTAACACACTCCATCTAATCAATGGATGAAACAAAATTGGTAAGTTATTTTGATTTCAGGTTGGGCTTCTATCCCATTCAGAAACCCACGAATGTATGTACTTTAATCACATTATTGTCTACATGCTAACGCATGATACCTAAGATAATTTCGGACTCTGCATGGCTCTCCAAGTGCACAACATAGCCAAGGTCATTATAACCCACATCTAGTATACACACAGACAACAATGGGAAATGCGACCAAAATATCTCAAATATCAAATACATTAGCATTTACAGAAGACAATAATGTTTTAACGCGCACACCGTATGTTTTTCTAAACTGTTCAAACGAACAATTCAAGAACCTATAATACATGTTGACCACAACACGAACAAAAAGTACATGTTGAAAGAGTCATTCCAATTTTTTTCTCCTTGAACGTGTCATTGAATCTAGGTGTACATTAGTGAGCAGAGAGTGTATGTAATTGTTGGGTTTGTTTATAAATATTTGAGAAACTGTTTGATTTATGTAGCTCTAAATCATGGAAGGGAGCTTGAATGCATGCTTCTTTGCGGAGACAGTCTTCAAGTTAGTTACACTCCACACTCAAGGCCAAGCATATAAATACCAAGGTGAATACTGGAAATTAACATATCAGAAGAAGTAGATATGCAATTTAATTAATAATAATACAAATGGATAGCTTAAACTTGAATTTTTACAATATATACATATATATATATATATATATATATATACACACATACATATATCTATATGTATATATACATACATATATCTATATGTATATATACATACATATATCTATATGTATATATATCTGAGAATAAAAATTAGAAAATGGTCAGATCTAAATATATAATTATCCATCATAATTAAACACAAATAATGTAAGTTAATTGTAGTATTTGTAATGGAATTCTTTTTACTATTCAAGAGTGCTATATATTGATTTTCACATCAAATACAAAAAGTTGATTCAATCCTATCTAAAAATTTAACAAAATGTGTCAATGTAAAGGTATTATTTATGTGATTTAATCTGATTAACATAAACCTTTAAATAAAAGATATTGCTATTTCATTTGTGAAAGTGATTGATCATTGTGACATACATTCTACAAATTCATAATTTGACATTTTTTGTGTAGTCTATTTGCTCTATTAAATGTCCTTTTTGGAGATTTTAATCAATTTATTTTTACTTGGGTGTTTATGATGATCATTTCATGCATAGGTGGATTGGTCTTTATGAAGACCCTTTGTGGGATAAGAATTGCTGGAATAGATCACAAAACCAGAAATGAAGACAAGGTGCAATTTTTGTTATGAAGCTTATTTGTGGCACTTTATTTAATTTTGTTAAAGTTTAGAATTTTTGATGATTTTATTGACATAGGTGTAGCTTCAATTTTGTGGGTTTCTGATGATTAGTGTTGGGTATGATAATTTGAATGCTTGTTTTCGTTTGGGTTAGTTTTCTTGACATTTTTTTATTGATCAAGTGTTTCATTTGATTGTGTCCTTATTTGTAGCATGGGCATTGGTTTTGCATGTTTCGTAAAGTTTGGGTGTTTGATGCGTTAGAATTTGAGGGATTGCATAATGTGGGTTTAGTGATGGGTGTATGAACCAATGCGATGATTGAAAGTGGGAAATTCATTCCGTTGCTGAATTTTGTTGAGTTATTCGTGCTTTTGGTTTGGATTGTTTATGGTTATGATGAAGGTAAGTTTTTGAGTAATGTTGTGCGATCGACTAGAATTCGAGTGGTTGCCCAATTAAGGTCTTACGATGTTTAGGGGGTTTTGTGATTATTAGTTAATGGTCATTGGTTCATGAAGTTGAAGGTTGGTCAGAATTCAAATTGAAGAGAAAAGAAAAAGCTTCCACGGACCACTCATACTTGGGGTCTAATTGATCATCAGTCCAGGACAAGAAGACTAAGCCAAGCTTCTTAAGACAACACATTGTCAATATGGTTGGGACTTGCTTACTTATCAAAAAAAAAAAAATTTAGCAGGTAGTTAAAACTTTATACCCAATTTTTTTGCCTAGCATGTAAAACTCTTCCTAGAATTTATTAGTGGTTAGAGTGATAGTTGTTGAGTGTTGTTTTCCTTTCCTTGGCTGCAAGTTTGTATATGATGGTGGTTAATGAAGATCTCTATATGTTGGTGTCCGGAAGGAGAGGAATCATAGGGTGTTTGATAATGTGGAGATAGACGCCGACCATATTAAGAAGGAAGTGCATCAGCTTCTCGATTTTTGGCACTCGGAAGCAGTGCAATGCTCAGGGGCTCCTCTTGTTAATATATTAGATAGTATGTAGATTATATTCTTTTGATCTTATATACTTCTTGTGTACAAGGACGCGTCACCAGATTTGGCGTTGTGTTCATAGTACTTATCAAAAAAAAATGAAGATCTCTATATGGAGATTGGTAAAATGTTGAATTTCAAAATTATAAGCCAAGATAGACCTCTTTCCTACTAAAGTATGAGTGGTTAGGATAGAAAAAAGAATGATATGCTAATACTTAGAACTCAGACTTCATAAACAATTTAATGATTTGATTTCATAATAAGAAAGCATGTGGATTTCCCCTGAGTATTGTGCAAATGGCAATTGACAGATTTGCTTACTGCTTTTGTTATTTGCCATACGTATCTTTTACTCACTTCAACATACATTTTTTCCACTAACGTTGTTTATATACTTTTAAGAAATACTCATGTCGTTCCACCCAAAGAGTCCCCATTTGAAAAATTTAATTATTAAGAGATATTAATATCATTAAAGTTAGTCTTAATTACAAAAATAGTTAAGCACAAACAATAAACCTACAACACAAATGAAGGGTAAAGATAAAATATTATAGAAGTTGTAAACATAATTTTTTAAAGTGGACTCTTAGAAAGATCCAAAAAATAGTATAGTTGACTCTTTGCTTGGAACGGAGCGAGTAGAAATTATTCATAATTAGATGTATAAGTACAGTTTGCTTAATATTTTTGTTGTATTTATTTACTTCTTTATTTCACAGTAACTTATATTTTGTATGAAACTCATCAATTTGTGTAATTTGTTAGCATTAAAGTTATTTATTTTTCATTTTTTTTCAAATTTAATTTTAGTCTAAAAAATGGACACCCCCTCATGTAGAAGGCAAACAAGTTCGGACTAGTACAAGATCAATTTTGAATGTACAAATTAAAAAACAAGCACAGAAACAGAGAGAGAGAGAGAGGTAGAAGCAAGTGCAATAGATGATTGGAAATAGATAGTTGAGAAAAACAGGAAATGAAGCTATTGTCATTATCAAATCATGGAGTTATGATAGGTTGATATTTTTTTTGATAAGGACGAGAGGTTGATATTTGGGGTATCATAATCAGCTTTATTGGATAATGTGTTTGAGAAGACAAAAGCCAAACTCCAAATCCTCTATTCAAAATTACTTCTAGCAGTCTAGCTACCTCACCCCATAACAGATTTAAACCTTCAAACTCCTCTTCCTCTCTCTCTCTCTCTCCCTCTCTCTGTTATCCGGTCTCCAATTTTTATTCATAGATCTGACCCTCCCTATCTATCATCATCAGAATTATGTTTTCATCCTTCATTTCCCCTCATCATCTCAACTTTGAAACCTTACAAAACCCTTCCATGTTACACACTCATCTTTGGCAGCAGCAGAATATTCTCTCTCTCTCACACACAAACAAACACAACAGGAATCCCAAGAATCAATCAAACAACGGAAATGGTAGATCAGAAATACAAACAAACATGTGTATTGAAGAGAGCTTACACAAAATTGGTGGTGGGGATGATTATTGAAGATTTCTCTGATTTCAATTAACTTTTATAGTAGTGGTGGTGGCGGCGGCGGTGGCGCAGCAGATTGAGGCAGCGGCAAGACGATGGAGGGAGTGAGAAAGAGACCCCCGCCCGGCGTGAGCTGTTGTCGTGCGAACCAGAGAGACGAGATCACCGTTTGGAGAGAGAGAGAGAGCGCCGTTTAGAGAGAGGGACTATTTGTGCTTTGGGTAGAGTTTTTATTTTATTTTTTTTAGTAATCAGCGTATAAATACAAAACAATTTATATTTTCTTTGTTTTACTTAAATTTAATTTATTAAATAGAATAAAACAGTCTTTTTTTTTTCTTCTTCTTAATTTATACTTTTAATTTATTTTCTTTATTTGCTTGAATTTAATTTAATAGAAAAAAGTACGTAAGCGTTCTACACATAGGTGTCAAACTAGTTAAATATTATTATATTTTATAATATAATAATACTAATAAATTACCATATGTCAATTTTGCATCGTGATGCACCAATTTAATGTACCGCAATACATCAATTTAAATTATCAAATCTAATTTTTACATTGTGATGCATAAATTTAAATTATCAAATCTATTTTATGTATCGTGATGCATAAATTTAAATTACGTAATTCAATTTATGCATCGTGATGCATCAATTCAAGTAACCAACTGATACATCAAAACTGATTTCGAATACCTCTCCTCCACCTTTGTCTTCTTCCTCCTCCGTCTTAAGCCATCTTCTTCATCTTTTGTCTTCGTCCTTACTGAAAATCTTTCATCCCAATCGATCTTCGTTTCGTTGCGCAACAATAGTAATTTTTAAATCCAAAGTGCTAGTTGGAACTATTGAAGGAAAAGATCAAAGCATTTTAGGAACAATATTTTGAAAATTGACTTTAGCGGTTGAAAAAAAAAAAGAGAGAGAATTGAGGGGTGACAAACTTGACAAAAATGGATTGGCCCAAAATTACCCCTTGTTTTTAGCATGTTACATGTCCAGATATAACGAATCTCATTTTGACCAGTTTGATATTTGAGTTATATTGGGTTTCGACTCGTTCCACCCAACACAATTGTTAGGCCTGAGTTATAGTAAAAAATATCATACTTTGTGAATATTTAAAATGTTTTAAAAGTTCAATCAAATTATATTAACAACCTAGTAAATGCAATCTAAATATATTTATAGCATAAACGTCGTTGTTTTTTCAAGTGACATTGATCCATATCAGACGAAAGACATAATAATTCTACAAATCGTCAATAGTCCAATCAAATTACAATCCGCGACTTCATGTGGTGGTTTGGTTCAAAATGCATGGTTTGATTAGGTTTGGTTCGACTCGACTCGAAAGGCTCGATGGGAAAAATAAAATTAAAAATTTTGTAAAAATTCATTGATTTATATAAAAAAAATGGCTAGAGACAACACTGTATGACCATACAAATGCAAAATGCAAGTTGACTGTACTTATATAATTTTGTTATTTTTTTTAAATCATTAAATTATAACTTGTGTGGACTTGGGTTTTAGTTTTGGCGGCCCGCATAAATCTTGGGCGCACCATGTCCGACCCAATTATAACGTTTGGCCCGGTGGGCTGGGTGTAGGCCTGACGCAGCCAAGCCCGATCCATTGACAATTGTACTCTATATACTTTAATCTGACGAATATAATTCCACCAATGATCAACAGTTCAATCTAACTACAGTTTGCATAGTAGTTTGGTTTTATATGATTAGATTCGATTTGGTTTAACTCAGCTCGAAAAACTCTATAAGATGATATATTGTAAAACCAGACAAAATTACTTATGTCTGAAAAATGGAGTAAAAATAATAATTTATTGATTCATATCATGAAATGTGCTACAAACAACAAAGTAGGACCATTTGCAAATGCAAATTGACTCTATTTATATAATTTTGTTATTATTTTCTTAATTATATAAATTAAGTTGTAATTAGAGAATTTGAGATTTGTTTTACATGTATCATATATTAATGAAAAAATATTTCCTTTACCATTTAAATATTTATTTGTAATAAGAATATATATATATATATATATATATATATATATATATATATATGTATATATATTTGAAGAAATTTAATACTCCCTCTATTTTCAAATTATCTTCCTCTTCTTTTTCGTCCGTTATTAAATAATTATCATCTTTCAAAACTTTCCATTTTAGAAAAACATTTTTACTATTTTACCTTTACTTTTTTACGTACTATAATTATGAGCACATGTTTAAAGACATTAAAGGAAATCACACATTTCTACATACTTTATTTATAATACAGTCAATTATTTCTTTTTAAATGGTGTATTTAGTCAAAGAAGACGATAATTTGAAAATGAATTGAGTAATAAATATCATTCATTAAAATGCTTATAATTATTTTTCTAATAAGAAACAATTTTTAATTTTTTTATATTAGTAACGCAGATTACCGTCCTTGATTAGTGACGACCCCCTCCATCACTAATCCGTGACAAAATACAACGGAATACATAAACTAGCGATGGAATGCCAGTAGCTAAATATGATGTGAATTTTCGAGGCATTCAACAACGAAAAAAAGGAATATTCTATAAAGATGCTTATTCAGTAACGGATATATATGTGGATAGAGAAGCTCGCCAAAATAGCGACAAACTTCTGGATTATTATTACCATCACTAATAAGTGACAGAACGTTCCGTCACTGAAATTTCGTCACTTTTTACCCAATTTCTAGTAGTGAAAACTCATTGATATGTTCATTGTCAAAACAACGTAGACTCTCATTTCCTATTGGTTCTAGTCATCCATTTTCTCTTACACATTGTGATATATAGGCCCTCACACAAATTGTTACATTTAATGATTGTCATTATTTTTTAGGAAAAATTGCGGACCGGTCCACTTTTCAAAAAAATTAATCGCTACAGTCCCTTCTTTAAAAAAAAAAACTGAAAAATGACACTTTTTAGGTAAAAAAGGCTGCGATACCATTAATGAGCATGAGGTGCGTTATATAAATGAATCGCGGTGCATTGACTATTGAACCGCGATTCAGTAGTTTAATTTCCTAGTCTAATTGCACCGTGATTCATAAATTTTATTGCATTAATTTTTGTACTGTGGTTCAATAATGTAATTCCCTAGTCTAATTGAACTGCGATTCATCAATTTTATTGCATTGATTTTTAAACCGCGATGCATATATCTAATCCAAATTGCACCGATGTATCAACTTTTATATACCGCGATGATTAATTTTCGAACCGCGATACAAAATGATAATGAACCAGATCATGTCCTACCCTCTTCTTACATCTTCTCTATCGTAGACCTTTTTCTTCCATCTCCCTCATCGTAAGCCTTCTTCTTCCCCATCCCACTTCACCTTTGTCATATTGAAAAATTCTTCAAACTAGCACAGATCAATTACAGTTTTGTATTTCATGAATCAAACAAATTAATTCTCGTTTCGTTGCCCAACAATGGTGATTTTCGAATCCAAGTGTGATGTCGAAGCTATTTCAAAATGTGATCTTTTGCGGTTGAAAAAAAAAAGGATATTAAATGAGTTAGAAATTTTGGAAAAAGGACCGGCCAGAACTTTACCCTATTTTTTAGCCATTCATCCAGGGTCATGTCTGAGTTTCGGGAGGCCCATGGGTGAAAAAAATAAAAGGGACCCTTTTAAAAAAATTAAATCATTTAAAATATTGGGGAAAAAAAGAGTAGAATGTATTTAGCAGGAATTGAACCCAAGATCTCTCACTCTCTACCAAGTAGATTAACCATTGAGTCACCTATTCCATAATAAACATATAAATACGTTATTAATTATTCCCTTCGTTCAGGGTAAAAAGCTCATTTGAAAGTCAATTTAAAAAAAATGACATTTTTAGTAGTTCATTAGTAATAAAATAACATTTTTATGCCTTAATTTTTTAAAAATAGACTTTTTAAGTGAAACAAACCAAAATAGAATAGTTGACTCTTTGCTTAGACGGAGGGAGTATATACCTTTAGTTCGCATACAAAAAAATTGTCACAATCCCTTGATTTGAACCAAGAACCTCTAACACATAGTTCATGTCTGAACCACAAGTAAACGGAATCAATTGTACATCCTTTTGACATTATATTATATATATATATATATATATATATATATATATATATATGTATATATATATATATATGTATGTATATATATATGTATGTATATATATATATGTATGTATGTATGTATATATATATGTATGTATATATATATGTATGTATATATAAAGAGGAAAAAGTTTCTAAGATAGGAAAGATCCCGCCAAAAACAATTCACTAAAAATAGAATGTAAATATTTTTATTTTGTAAGGGTAATTTGGTAATAACGATGAATTAATCCACAATTTTGAAATTAAAACAGTGGGTTGCCCACTATTTACCCACTGTTTTAGTGTTTTGTTTGATGAGTCTCCCAACATCATCTCCTAAACTTGCTTGAATCAGTCATCTCTCTCTCTACAATGAATTCAATCGATTTTCCCTAATTTCAGTCCTCATGGATACCAGAGAAAGCCATTTCTATTAGTTATGAATGTTGCATCTCCTGTAACACTGGTGCCTACCTGATTCTCACGAAATGGGTCGAAAAATTCTCTTCTGTTAGACACCAAGGACGACAAATTTCCATCTTCTCTTCCTCCTCATGCGAATCGCTCATCTTCAGTTTGAAAAGGGTCAAGTTCGTCTTTGCTCTTATGTCCGACCCGACACTCAAAGTATAGTCTTAGTGACGCCACCTTCCCCGACAACATCGACAGAAATGGCCGACCAGAAACCTAAAGGTGAGCTCTTCATACTCTTTTTCTCTCTCGCAAATCGGACTAAGCTATTAGTTGTTTCCCCCCTTTCTCATAGATTTATTTTGTTGAACTTAAATTTATTTTTGCAAATTGGACCACCATGTTGTTCATTACTATCCCTCTCCTGCGCATTCCCCCTTCCTCCGTCAACAACATCAACTGACATTTTTAAAAACTATTTATTACTTTCGGATGTCTGTTAACTATTTGATAAAATGCCCCAATTAATTTTTTGTTTTTTTGAATTTCTTTTTGGTTATGGTTAGGTACCAGTCCAGTCCGACGTATGGAATTTTCGTCCAGCTGTAACACTCTACTGGAGGTATACTCTCTCTCTCTATCTTTCTCTCTCTTGAGTTTCTATTTAACTCAGATATCTAAAGGCTGAAGCTCTTTGGCAAGAGCAATGACTACATCCAAAATCACATTAGATTCCCATGAAAAGAATAACAATTCAATTAGTGTCCTTACAATAACCATATTCCTTCACATCTTTCCAGTCACTACCTAAAATTGAATCCAAAAGATAATCTTGTGGCATTACAATTTTAATGGAGTTTTGATTTCAAAACATGCCTTTAACAACTTTGAAACAGTCTTAAGCATGTTTTGATTTTGAAACATGCTTTTACCAACACTAGGGAAATTGATTGAGGTCTACATGCCTCCAATGTTTTGCTATCAAGAGCAACGTCCCTGTCGTGGAAACACCACCAGCTCTACACCAAGCTTCTTTAAGAACTCAAAGTTTGCTCTCACTGTACAACATTAAGAAAACATAAATTAAATTACAGTTGCCCACCAGCCAACTCCAAATTATCACTAAGTTAGAAAATTCAAATATATCTTAGTTCTTCTCTTCGCCATGGCCAAAGAATTAGTACCATCTTCCCAAGACCACACCTTTGTAGCTGCACCAAAGGGGTCCCCTCCCGTCCCACGAAATGTGTGCCAAAAAGCAACACTAAATTTCATCCAATCCTTCATTGTTTTTCCAAGAATCTCCTCATTGGCATTGTACCATTTAAATGCAAGCGGATTCTTACTAGAAGAGCCCTTTACAATAACACTACAGATAAATATACATAACGCATAAGTAAAATGTATCTTATATTTCAATTTTCAAATATATTTCAAATCCCAAAGCATACACTCAATACCCCTCTTATTACCTCATACTTTATCTTGGGAATGCCAGGGAAAAATTCCCCCTCTCAATTATCATCTACAGTGCAACCACTGTTAACATGGGCAGGTACCTGGACCTGAACCAATCTACATTCAAGAGAAATCACCATATACAACTATAGAACAAATTGAATTAGCAACAAAACTCGAAAAAGGAACCCGATGAGAGTAAGAGAGCTTAGTTACCACTTTATACGAGACCACATTTAAATAGAAAAGAAAAATCAAGAAACTTCCAGCCTTCATAGTTTCACTTTCATGCAAAAAAAAAGATCCTGAACCGACAGTAGAACAGAAAAACACGAAAATCGTCAAAACAATTCCCACAAAGGAAAAAAAGCAGACTAATTTCAGTGCTCAATTTTGATGATGGCAAATTTATGTATAAAATCAATCTGTAAAAGGAAGCTTTCCCCAAGAATTTGAATCACTAAAACTCAAATTACTATGGAGCTTCATAATATTATTTTCACCTCCAAATCTTTGACCTCATTACGTATAATCCCATCAAGATCAATGCCTAACTTGGCAGCTTCCAAGGATTCAGATGGATACCACCTCCTTCAAACGATTGTAAAAGAGTTGCTAATCATTTCAATCATTTGTTGGAAAGAGATTCACATGCCTTAGGAATACTTCGTTTAAAATGAATGCCCATTTTTAAAAATTTATTTAATATAATTTCATGTTAAGCACACATTTGTGAACCCATAGATATATAAACATAGTAGACAACTAAAATAAATACTAGAACCACGACACAACACATCGGCCTAAGGAAAAACCAATACAAATACCCAAGTATCTATCCGAGTGTAAAGTCTAAATAACTTTACAAAATATCGATATCACAAAAATAGCAAAGTACAATATACTAATGACGATGCTAAAGAAATAGGACTACACAAGCTACTACTCGGGGAAAACAACTGATACTAGCATGAACCACACGATCTAATGTTGCTCTATCGATCAGCTGTGCTCTGCTACAGTCACGATCTACTCGACCTCAACGCGGATAACATGCTACTACAACTAGTAAACAAAGTACGGGATGAGTCACAATAACCCAATACGCTACTACAAGAGATATATAACATATAATTATGCAACATACAAATAATCATAATATCGTTTTACAAAAGACAAAAAAAACCTGTGAAGAGGCATTGTATCGTTATATACTCCTCAAGATAACCAATTCTTCTTACTTACTAAACCGTCCAAATGAACCAGGGTGAAATACCATGTTCAATACAAATCAAACAAATTAGAAGGTAGTTCCCATAAAAACATCATATGTAAGTATATATAACTATATATATACAAATCAAGTTGTTCATATAATCAACATGTATAAGTGTGTATATATATATATATATATATATATATACACACACACACACACAACAAGACTTTCAATAACATCAACCAACATGAACATGGTCAATAAGATCTCATGTTTAACTAACACTTTGTTGTCACATAAGTGATCATAGTAAGCCACTTAAGGGATAGAGAAGATACCAAGTCACTGTCGTTGTATTGCTCCTGCAATCATAACTGTTAATCATATCGTGCTAGTGATACCCAAAATAGTGGTATCAAAGTGCCGGGCAGTATCACCTCAAGGGTGGGTGGCTCCTTTCCCAGTCATATAGTTCTAGTCAAATGCGCCCTTTGATTACACAGGTGTGGACTAGGGAACTACAACCCCACCGCGTCCCACAGTGGAAGGGTGTGTGAACCGTATTTAGTACGGCGATACATAGAAATTACGAATCCCATAATTCGTGAAGACGATGCACCGTCCCACCTTCAACGTAAAACTCAACAAATACCAGCTGGACTTATATGTAATATGTAAGTAGATGTTTACTTGCCATGAAATCAAATAGGGACCAAGTGGACTCGTCCAATGCCAAGTAGGGTATTACTCTACTACATACTCTCGATTATGCACATAATTGTAATAACCATTTAAATCACATTTGAAGCTCAATCGAGTCTCGAAAGAATAAGTGGCAAGTTGTCTACACTAATAAAATCAAGTTCCAAAACTAGTAATCAAACCAATGGATTATAATGTCATATGATCTCACCAAGATCCTCATAAGGTTCAATTGTTCCTTAACTTGACTCTGTTGAGTCTTTGCTATAGTTCCATCCAAATAGGGTATAAATACTATATGCATTTCTAACCCGTTTCTATGTTCTCATTTCAGGCATATCTAGGTTCTTGTTTCATTTAGGAATCCCTAGTTCAAAATTCACTAAGTCAAGTATAAAAGGGAAGGCTAAATTGATTAATGTCAAATCAAGCTTTGTTCAATTTCAACTCATAATTCCACTTAGTAGTAGAATCCAAATTCAACATAAATCGATGATCGCAGAACAGATCACGCATGAAGGCAAGAACACTCAATATGCTTATAAGTCATATTAACAACAAGGTAGAATATAAATTCTTTGAAATGATAACAATCATGCATTTCGTTAAATAACAAGTGGACATGGGGATTTATATCCTAACATGCATAACTTTATAATTCACAATTTACATAACTCTCGAGGCTACCTAGTTAATCTAGGTCTACCGAACAACAAAAGTATAACCTTAAAGGGTTTTCTTCAGAATGGTAATTCATTCTAAATCGACTCATTCTCCGAACTCTCATAGTTTGATTAACCAGCTTACTAAATTATTTAAGTTCCCAAGGTATAACCATAATGGAGTATCAAAGTCTAAGTATCACTTGGACACATGCACTATTTAGAACCACACGGAACCATAAAACCAAAACCCAACCTTAATCAAACGCCGTAGAACTCACTTACAACTATCATAAGTTATTAGTAAATATTCAAGCGACTATAGTGAGTCTTGTTCAATGTTTCATACTTGGGTCGTTCCTGACCTAAGTCCCGAACTCACTTTCCATGCAACCAAGGTGACGTCCAACAACCAACCGTCACCATTCAACCCAAGCAACCCTATGTTTCCCAAACCACATCTTAATACTCAAGGGTCGCATTACGACCCTCTAACGAGTCAACACACTGACGTGCATAATCCACAACTTATAACGAGTTAACATCCTCAATTGTGAACTCGGACTTATGAAATCCGATGACAAGTAATGCGTTCGCACCAAAATCATCTAAGGACATCCATTGAGTCTTAAACCAAACAAACATCAATAAAATACCATTTCGGTCTCACCACCAAATCTCAAAATCCTGTGATTGAGATTCAACGAACACAAATAGTTATAAGAATTTATCCTAAGGCTTAGATAACAACTTCTATAATTAATTGAGTCCATTTGGGTCGATTTACAAAGTCTCAATTTCTAGGTCAAGGCATAAATTCAGGATTCCCAATTTATTCGGGTTTCTAAACCCAACAACAATTAATCTTAAACCATAACAATTCCAATATACCCATTAAACCCATTTGGGTTCAAACCCTTATATATATACAAATTAATCTTTTCACAAAAACATGTCTTTGAGACAGGCTTAAGAACAATAAATCGCGGGGAACAAGTCCCTATTAACATACCATCAAAATAGACTAGAGAGAGAAACAAGGGTTATAAGTCACGTACCTCTTTCGTCAACTAAACTCGAAGGAAAACGAAAACAAACCAACGGAGAAGACTCTACTCGGCGAGGGCTTCACGATGGCGGTCGCGGCTCGATGATCCGATGGTCGGAACTCTGGGAATTGACGGATCTTCCATGGAAGCTTTTTTTTTCTCTCTCTCTCTCTAAAACTCACGGTATGTTGGTCCCAAAACAGGCTCAATCTAGGCTAGAGGGGGGGTTGAATAGCCTAGTTGTGTTTTTAAAAATTCTTTTCAACAACTATTCAAATAGTTAAGGCAGCGGAAAACTAGGAGGATAGAACAAATCAAAAACTGCTATTGTTTTGAAACAGACCCAACAACAGTCTTAACAGAATGACAGTAGCAATTATAAGATAAGCAAAAACAGTTCAAGCAATACATAGAATTTAGAAGTGGATCGTACTGTGACTAGTACTACATCCACTACCAAAGTGGTTAGCTTTGGATTTTGAAAGGTGCACTTGTTTATCCACTAGGTGTGAAGAATATATCTCTAATGGATCGTGCACAAAAATAGTTTTTCAACCAAGTGTTTAATGATGAGAGAGTCAATCAATGAATAATTTCTCTCTCAAGTGCTAAAGTAAAGAACAGTTTAAAACAAACTAGAAGAAGCTTTAATAGAGTAAAGACTATCAGATCTGTAGCTTGAGGAAGTTTGGTGAAGTGTTAGTTCTTGTCCTTTCGATCTCTTGAATGCTTGAGTTTTGAAGATGAAGCTCGAGTATTGAATGTGCAATAGATTGTTAATGTTCAAATCTTCAAAACTCGACTATATACCAGGAGAGATCTTTCGGACCGTTGGACTGAGAGAGGATAGATTGTGTCCAATGATATAATGCATTGAATGCATTTCGGCGCTTTGTAGACTGAGTGCAGCATCAACATCAGAGATGCAGTGATTGCAGAGACAGACACTCCCGAACAAAGTAAGGTTTCAGCTTGCAGGCGTTACAGCTTGAAAGTCTTCTTAGCCAAAAGAAGTAATGTATTCAGTCTTCATGATTTAGGCGATAGTCTAGACAATTTGTCTCTGCAGATAGTCTAAAGCCAGATAATGGCATGGTTGATTTCTTTGGAGGGAAATCTGATGAAGATAATTTGAATATTATTTGACTAGATATTAAAAATATCCAGATCAAATAATATATGACCTAATTCCACGTGTTTGGCTGAACTTTAATTTTGAGCTGAGCAGACTTCAAAGTCTACTGGTGAATCGTGCTTTCAAGGCTGCTGTTGAAGCCTGCTAGTCCGTGCCTTGGAGAGACTAACACTAAACTTGTTCTATTACACCCTTGATTCTAAGACAGTTGCCACACTAACTGGTACGCAGACCTATTAACCACTATGCAAAAGAATTAGAAGATGACTCAACCAAATCTAGAACATGTGAGGGTCAAAAATCTCCTCCTATTTGGTTGATGTCATCATCTCAGCTACTAGCATAATTTGAATCATGCACTAAGATAATAACATGTCTTAAAGAAAATTTTATTTAAGGAATGCAGACATGCCTTTTAGAGCAGAAGTCTTAGTAGAGAGATAGCTAAACTAGGTACTTACAATATAAAGAAGAAAGAGTAAGTACAAAGTTTAAATCTTGACAAAAAGCAGGATATAAGCAGTTTAAAGATTTAAACGCGAAGTTTAAATGGACATGATAATAAATCAAGTAATCATAATCCAAAATATATTACATCTGTAAGTTAAACAGTCTGTTTAACAACAGAGTTTTTCAAGATCAGAATTTGAACCATAAAAATTAGAACAGAAGAGTTATACTAGTTTAGAATAGGTTGGGTTGAGTTCGGTAGCGTTCTAAGTAGTCACCAACCCAAATTCTGATGCGGTCATTGAGGCGCTCTCGAAGTCTGTTCTGTTCTTCCATCAGTGCTTGGTTCAAGTGATGAGTAGCTCTCTCCTCCCTGATGGCAGCAACCTGTCACTAATCAGCGTCAGCAGCCCTCTGGTTGGCGCGTTCAACATGACGAACAACGGTGAAGTCGCTGTCGACATGTGATAAGCTTGTTATTTTCCTTTTATTTTCATGATTTTTGGAATTTTAATGACTAGTTTGAGCTTTAGTTAATAATTAATTGCATTTGAGATACTATTTTTATGTATTTTGTGCTTCATGTAGGTATCTCAAAAATATTCAAGGTTTTATGGCTCAATATGTGCAAATCGAGGCAATTCCGAGCTTCAATGTTGAGTTTTGATACTTGTCGTTAAGTTCCGTCAAGTATTTCAAAGCACAGCAGGCCTAATGGAGGCTAACCAAGCTAACGGTGGACTTATCTGCAAAGCCTGGAGGGGGAAGGACTTCACCAGCCTAAATGAAAACCAAGGGGCACCGGAATAAATCTCTAAAATACAGGGGAGGCCGGCACCAATGCTGGAAAGTGGCTCCCTGTTGCGCTGTTGATCCCCAACTCTACCACGTGTCACTCTCTCCACCAAGCGGATGACCTGTTTGTCCCTGCTGCCGGATCGGATCCTGCCCGCGTTCTGCCTTGCTCCAACCGGCCAACCTGCCACCCTTCCAGCCCACTTCACCTCACAACTGCGCCCTGTTTCCTTATGGGCTGCCCCGCGACCCCTCTCCCATTCCAACCCATGCTCAGGCCGAATCCCCATCACTTTTTCTTTCCATTCTAGCCCCTAATTCCCCATTTCCTTCTCCCAAATTTTCCCCTGGTTGTTGTGCTCTCAAAAGGCCCTTCTATCATTTTATTTCCAGTAACCTATTTTTCAGATAAAAAAGGGATATACGGAAGCAACCTCCACCAATTTTAGGGCAGCAGCCCTAAAACACTCCTCAAATTCATTTCTCCACCTATCCACCTAATTTAAAATGCATCCATTTTGAAGGCTTGGAGCATCAAATCAAGGGTTAAGGGAGCAAGATTAAGTGAAGTCAACCAAAGATTGCAACTTTAATTGATTTAATTCTTCCACTTTTTTATTTATTTTAGTGTTGTAATTTTTGGAAAAACTTTACATTTATCTTGATATCTTGATGATGAATTAAATATATTTTTAGATTGTGATTATTATCTATGTTGAATGTGATGTTTTAATTTAATTTCTCTCTATATGAAGTATTACTCATATTTTTTTTGTCATTATCATTGTGTGTTTAATGCTTTTAATGAATTCATGAATCATTAAATGAACCCTAGAATGATAGGATACTGATCGATGTATTTTATACGTCGATTTACTATGCTTCTATGACTTAAATTGAGCTATTTCACAAGGATTTTGGCTACTGATATGCATTTTTCAGTGATTTTGTGAGTTTCAGGGTTTTAAGTGAAAATATGCAAACTATAAGGCTTTTAAGTGAAAAGTTCAAAAAGGGGTCAGAGTGTAAAAATTGAAGAAGAGAAGATGACCAAGCTGGGAACCTTGCGGTTGCAAGGTGTATCAGACCTTGCCTCCGCAAGGTGGACAGAAAGTTGGAATCTCAACCCCGGATTATTGAAGGACCTTGCGTACGCAAGGTGCCTAAGACCTTACGACCGCAAGGTAGTCAAAATGCCCAATTTCGCGTTTTCACAAAGATCTATTTGTAATACAACTCCCTGGTATAAATAGAGGTCGGTAGCCAAAGCATAGGACGGATAGAAACGGCTGGAGACAGCTTTAGAATAGATTTTAGGTTGTATAACATAATTAGTTGTTGTAATTACAAGTATTGAAGATCGATTCATGAATTCATTCATCTCCATGTGTTGTTCATCTTCAAGGATGAACTAAATCTTCATTAATCTAGGAGGTGGGAGGTAGCTTGTATCGAATCTATGCTTTAATTTATATTTATGTTCATTCAATTCTTGTTGATTGTGGTGTTTATCAATCCCTCTATTATTTCACTCTGAACAAATGAATGTAATCGTGAATAATAAAGGCCTAGAGGTGCGGATAACTACATGATCAATATGCATATGTCGTGAGTACACTGGCTCACCATCACAATAAATTGGACCTATCGATACACGAGAGTGATAAGTTAGGGCCAGGTTCCATATATGATCTAAGTGACAGTTAGATTATATGTTCTAGTGCTTAAGATATAGAATGGATGAATTATTTGGAGATGGAAACTGAACGGTAATTCAACAGGCTATATCTATATTTTGTGAACGAACCCAAGAGATTGAATGATACTTTATTAAAATTAAGCATAAATGAGATACAAGTGAAATCCTAATCCTAGATTGTCATCCACCATAAGGTCTTCATAACCTACAATTGCTGCTAATTAGTTAAACACCTGAATAATAATAATTAGTTAGAATAGAATAAATATAAAAACCCCCTTAGATTAATAATTTGTTATCAATAAATCGTACTATCTGTGATCTTCTTGTCTCTGTGGGTTCGACCCTTGCTTCCAAAAACTATTCTCTAATAGTCTTGTCCACTTGCAAGGAAAATAATTAAAATAAGATGTCGATCGAGTTTTTGGCGCCGTTGCCGGGGACAAGCTACTTTACATAGTTAGTTTGTTGGTAGCGTAATTTTTAATTTAATTTTAGTTTTCAGTTTTTATAAAAAATAAAAATACAAAAAGATTTTATTTTATTTGTTTTTAATAGTTAGTTGCTTTAAAATTGCTTTATTTATTTTATGCACGGTCGTAGATCTTTGAATCCTCAACTGGTAGAACTGAATCAAGATATAAATAATATTAGAAGGAATCAAGAAGATCTTGAAAATTTAGCAACCCAACCTGATAATCAAGAACAATTGAATCAAGAGGATTCTCTGGTTGATCCTCCAATGGACAATATTAATCAAAATCCTGAAAATCCGGTTCATCCGGCTAATGTGAATCAAAGAGAAGAAGAGTCTGCTAGAAGAAATATGGAAGTAGTCGTAAATCAAAGAACTATTAATGATTTCAGTATGCCTTCATTAAATGTAGTAACATCATGTCTAGCCTTCTCAGAAGCAGTAAGGAATTTCGAACTAAAAGGCCATTATTTTAATGCTATACCTTCTTTTCATGGAATGCCTCACTAAGATCATGTAAGCTTCCTAAGAGATTATGAATATATGAGGAGTACTTTTCCTTTGGGAGGGTTGACTGAAGACCAAGTAAAAATGAAATACTTTCCCAGTGCATTAAAAGAGTTGGCAAAGCGATGGTTTATGAATCTAACACCTAGTAGTGTTTATACTTGGACTCAACTATATGATTTGATGCATCTCTTACTAAGTATAGAAAACAAATCATGTCATTCCAAAATGAACCAGGTGAAACATTCCATGAGTCTTGGGACATATTTAAAAATCTGCTTATTATGTGTCCTTTTCATAATCTGGCTCAACATGTGTTAGTACTTCAATTTTATCATGGTCTTTCGCCAGGCTTACAAACTATGGTTGATAGTGTAGCTGGTGGTTCTATTAATAGAATGACACCAGATGCACTAGAGAATTATTTGAAATGTTAAGTATAAATTTCAACAGAAAAGTGCTAGAGGTAAAAGTAGGAGTTTATATCAAGTTCAAGAAAAATCAGATACACAAGCTCAATTTGAAAATTGGCCAATTCAAGAAGCATGTGCTTTATGTGGATTATATTCTCATGATATGTATGCTGAACAGGCTAATGCCATGAACATATACCCTCAAAGGCCAAGGAATGATCCCTACTCAAACACATATAATCCTGGTTGGAGGAATCATCCTAATTTTTCTTGGGGAGGAAATAAACCTTTGCAACCTCAACAATTCCAGCCTCAACAACCACAACCTCAACAATTTCCAAATCAAGGTCAATTAAGAATTGAAGAAGTTCCAAAACAAGATGGAACAAGTAAAGGTCAAGATGTCCTAATAAAATATTTACTTGAAGAAGTTGAAAATTTGAAGAAGCACATCGCAAATTCTGAGACCGAGAAAAGAGAAGAAGGGAAGTTCCCTAGCCAAACCAAGCAAGCAAAATCTATTACTGTTTTGCGAAGCGGTAAAGTAATAGGTGAAGAGGTAAGTGATCCTGTTCAATCTTCTAACATGCCCGATAAAGTAAATATTTCTGAAAAAGAAGTTGAAAAAGATAACAATGAAGAAAATCAAACAACTAATCAAAAGTAGAAGTAGAAGTAGAAGTTCAAAATAAAGAAAATCAAGTAGAAGTAGAAAAAGAGTTAGAACAAGAAGAAGATGAACCTTATGTGGCTCCACCACCATATGTTCCTCCAATTCCGTTTCCAAGAAGACTTATGAAAAACCGAATGGACAAACAATTTTCGTAAATTTATAATATGTTATCCAAGGTGAATGTTAACCTTCCTTTGCTTAACGTTATTAAAAATATTCCAGCCTATGCCAAGTTTTTCAAAGATCTTCACTCTAAGAAACACAAATTTGAAAACAATGAGAAAATTATTGTTTCTGAAAACGTGAGTGTTGTTTTACAACCCGACTTCCCCCTAAGTTGAAAGACCATGGTAGCTTTAATATCCAAGTTTCCTTGGGAAGCTCTAAAAAGATGAAAGTCATGTTAGATTTAGGAGCAAGTATTAACTTGATGCCTTTTGCGGTCTACAAACAATTAGGGTTAGGAGAACTAAAACCCACTAATATGTCCTTACAATTAGCTGATCGTTCAGTTAAACATCCTTTGGGTATAGTGGAAGACATCCTAGTTCAGGTTGATAAACTAATCATTCCAGTCGACTTTGTGGTTCTAGAGATGGAAAGGAGAATTTGCACAAATAATGAAGTTCCTATCCTGTTAGGCAGACCTTTTATGGCCACTGCCAATACTATGATAAATGTGAAAAATGGTAAACTTTCAATGTCAGTCCTGGGTAAAACTGTCGAAATCTCTGTTTTTGATGCTATGAATAGACCTAGTGACATGAATGCATGTTTCTCCATAGATGAAATCGAAAAATTGACTACTCAAACTTTTGAAGAAAGTAATGAAGATGACGACTATGAGAAAGATGTATTTATAGTTTATGATGATAGACCTATCCCTCCCATAAAAATTGACATTGAAGAGATAGAAAGAGAAATAGAACAAGAAGAAAGACAAGAAAGAGAAAAATTAGAAGCTCTTAAAAATAAGAACAAAGATAATATCGAGAAAGAAGTAGAATCAAAAAGTAATTCTGATAAAATAGAAAAAGTAGAGGATGAAATTAATGAAGAAGAAGAAGTAGAAATTTTAAAATCTCTTTTTGAAGAAATTGAAATAGAGAATGAAAAAGTAGAAAATAATGAGGAGGTTAAAGAAGAAGAAACAATTAAACCAGAAGATTCTGAATTTATTCCATCTGTTAAATCTCCTCCAGTAGAAGACCTAAAGCCATTACCACCCCACTTAAAATATGCATTTTTAGGGGAAGGTAAAACTTTGCATGTTACAATAGCAGCAGATTTAACTGAAGAACAAGAAGCAAGCTTATTAAAAGTTTTATGGACACATAGAGAAGCCATAGGATGGTCATTAGCTGATTTAAAAGGTATTAGTCCGTCTATGTGCATGCATAAAATACATTTGGAAGAAGGTAGTAAGCCTTCAAGAGAAAGACAAAGAAGACTTAACCCTCACATGGAAGAAGCTATAAGAAAATAAGTCCTTAAGCTTCTAGATGCAGGTATAATTTACCCAATTTCTGACAGTAAATGGGTTAGTCCAGTTCAGGTAAGCAATCAGGAATTACAGTAGTTAAAAATGAGAAAGATGAATTAGTCCCTACAAGAACTATTACTGGTTATAGAATGTGCATTGATCTGAGAAAACTAAATGCGGCAACTAGGAAAGACCACTTTCCTTTGCCATTTATTGAGCAAATCCTTGAAAGATTAGCCGGTCATGAATATTATTATTTTCTTGATGGTTTTTCTGGTTACAACCAAATACATGTAGCACCTGAAGATCAAGAGAAAACAACCTTTACATGTCCTATTGGTACTTTTGCTTTTAGGAGAATGCCCTTTGGACTATGTAATGCACCAGCCACCTTTCAAAGATGCATGATTTCTATATTCTCAGATTTAGTAGAAAGATGTGTTGAAGTTTTCATGGATGATTTTTCAGTTTTTGGAAACTCTTTTGATCATTGCCTAGAAAATCTTACATCAATCTTAAAAAGATGTTGTGAAACAAATTTAACTTTAAGTTGGGAGAAAAGTCATTTCATGGTCAAACATGGAATTGTCTTAGGGCATATTGTGTCTAATAAAGGAATTGAAGTCGATAAGGCTAAAATAGAAGTTATTTCACAATTACCTCCTCCAACTTCTGTTAAAGGTGTTAGAAGTTTTTTAGGGCATGCTGGCTTCTATAGAAGATTTATAAAAGATTTTTTCAAAATCTGTAAACCTCTATGTAATTTGTTGGCAAAAGATACATAATTTGTCTTTGATCAAGAGTGCTTAAATGCATTTAATTTATTAAAAGAAAGATTAACTACTGCCCCTATTTTATCCGGCCCCGATTGGTCTCTCCCTTTCTAGATCATGTGCAATGCATCAAATTTTGCAATTGGAGCCGTGTTAGGACAAAGGGTTGATAGAAAGCCACATGTGATACATTATGCTAGTAGAACACTAAATGATGCCCAACTAAATTACACAACAACAAAAAAAGAATTTTTAGCAGTTGTGTATGCTTTAGAAAAATTTAGACCATATCTATTAGGGTCAAAGTGATAATATTTTCTGATCATTCGGCTTTAAAGTATTTATTGAGTAAGAAAGATGCTAAGCCTAGACTAATTAGGTGGATGCTATTATTGCAAGAATTTGACATTACAATCAAGGATAAAAAGGGAACCGAAAATGTCGTAGCCGACCACTTATCTAGATTAGAATTTTCACCCCTACTTGAACGTCAATTTCTTGACAACACAATTCCTATAAATGAAGATTTTCCTGATGAACAACTTTTAGCAGTCAAAGATTTAGACCCTTGGTATGCTGATTTTGTCAATTATTATGTCTCTGATGTTAAAAATCCTGATTTCGATCACTATCAAAAATTTTTTTTTTTGACTGAAGCAAAAAAGTATTTTTGGGAAGAGCCTCATTTATATAAAATGTGTTCAAACTCTTTAATCAGGCAATGTGTTCCAGAAAAAGACCAACAAAGTATTATGGAATTATGCCATGAATACTCTTGTGGTGGTCATTTTAGTGGAAATAAAACTGCTAGAAAAATTTTACAATCTGGTTTAGATTGACCGACTGTGTTTTAGAGACTGTGATTTATTTTATAGAACTTGTGATAAATGTCAGAGAACATGCGGAATAGGAAAAAGAAATGAAATGCCCTTACATACTAATATGGTTGTTGAAATTTTTGATGTTTGGGGCATTGATTTTATGGGCCCTTTCCCTGTCTCTAATAACTGTGAATATATTTTGGTAGTTGTTGATTATGTATCCAAATGGATAGAAGTCATATGTACTAAAACCAATGATGGTAAAACTGTGGTTAAATTCGTAAAAGATCTTTTTGCCGGTATGGAGTACCGAAGGCAATAATCAGTGATCAAGGAACGCACTTTACTAATAAATTGTTAAATAATGTTCTTAGAAAACATGGTGTAACTCACAAGTTAGCTACATCCTATCATCCTCAGACATCTGGCCAAGTAGAGGTAAGTAATAGACAAATTAAAGCAGTATTAGAAAAGACCGTCAGGCCTAATCGTAAAGATTGGGAAGCTAAACTTAATGATGCTTTATGGGCATACCGAACTGCTTATAAAACCCCAATAGGAATGAGTCCATACCGAATGGTATATGGAAAAGCATGTCATTTACCAGTTGAAATTGAACATAAAGCTTATTAGGCTGTCAAAGACTTAAATTTAGATTTGACCTTGGCTGGTGAGGAAAGATTGTTTCAATTAAATGAATTAGAAGAACATAGGCTAAATTCGTACGAAAATGCTAAAACATATAAAGAAAAGACCAAGAAGTATCATGATATGGATTGGCCAATAAAATGTTTCGACCAGGATTGAAAGTGTTACTTTTTAATTCTAGACTTAGGTTATTCCCTGAAAAATTAAAATCTAAGTGGTCTGGTCCTTTTACAATTGTCTGAATTTACCCTCATGGAGCTATTGATATTAGAAATCCAAGAACCAATGAAGTGTTTCAAGTCAATGGTCACCGACTCAAACCATATCTCGAACCAATGTCAGTTGAACGAACAATTGAATTAATTCGTTTAGCTGACAATGCACCACCCGGTGATTGGGTTTGCAGTTGGGTTGAGACAAAGACCTTAAACAAAGGCGCTAAGTGGGAGGCAACCCACTATGATGAATTTTAATTGCTTTTGTAGTTAATTTAAATATGTTATTCTCCGTTAAATTTAATTTTGGACATTTAATTTTGAAATTAAAATGTACCAAAATCCAAGTTTGGGGGAGAAAAGCATCTTAATGTTGTATTTATATGTTGCTAATATAGTTAGTTTAATGTTTTCGTAGAATTTTAAAAATGCAGGAAAGTAATGAAACGTAACGGAACATAACGGATGGACATAACTGTTAAACTGCTGAAAAGGATGAAAAGGAAACAAAAGAAGCATAATCTGCCCACCTTGCGGACGCAAGGTGCCCTAGGCCTTGCGATCGCAAGGTCCCCATAAATGCGGTTATCGTGAACGGCAGCATGCAGACGTGGGAATAAGAATGGTTTGACTGCCTACCTTGCGGACACAAGGTAAAAGAGACCTTGCGACCGCAAGGTATCTTTATAAAAGGACAGGTCGTGCTTGTTCAGCAAATCACCCGAAATCTTCATCTTCTCTTCAAAGCAGCAGCAGCCCTCCTTCTTCATCTCCATCTTTAGACGAAATTCTTCCAAATTCTGTCTCAATCTTCAAAGATAATCTCTCTCCTTCAACTTCCCTACCTCCATTCATCCACCATTACACCCCATTGAAGTTTGAAGAAAGGTGAAGGGCATCCATTTTTGCCGACAAGAAAAGCTCGAACTCCGGCGACTCTCCACCCTAAAGCTGCAACATCAAGTAACTCTAATCCCTTTTTAATTTTTACATACGAAATAATTTGCATGCTAGGGTGTTAGAAACTTTACGTAGAGATATATTTTTGCATGCTTTAGGTGTAGTTTAATTTTTAATTTTAAAATAGAAAAATATTTTTAATTGTTAAATATTTTTATTTGTGCTCAAACAATGGCCCCTAACGTAGAAACCTTGGCCCCTCTTCTTCTCGCCCTGTTGAGGAGGAAGAACAAAATTTTGACCACCGCCGCTTTATATCCTTTGAGGCCTCGGAGAGATATGATGCAAAGCTCTCCAAATCCTTGATTCCCGAGAGGGGATTCAAGGCTGCCAAATTTGGCCTCCACCATGAATTCACCGCACGTAGATGGAGGTTGTTGACTAAGTCTCCGAACAAGGCAATCGTGCCTATTGTTCACGAGTTTTATGCCAATGGCCGCATTGGCATAGATGGTGGGGTTTTAGAGACCGTTTTTGTTAGGGGCGTTGATGTTAGCTTTTCGTCCCAAGCCATTAACATGTATTACGACACCTCCAACTTTGCGGATGGTGCCGACGACTATAGCCACCACCTCCATCCCCATGTCCCTATCGAGGTGGTCAATGCGACCATCTCCCATCCTAGTGTGGTGTGGACCCAAAACCGCAACCCACCATACGGTCCACGCACCATGGAGGAGTCCTTCCTCTTGGACACGGCCAAGCCCGTGTTCAAATTTATCTGCTCCCGCCTTATGCCCACCAGTCACCAACACACGGTGACTTGGGCTAAGGCTGTCTTGATCTACACCATCATGACTGGTGGGTCTGTTGATGTTGACCGCCTGATCAATGGCCAAATTAAGACCCTTATTAAAGGTACCACAAATGCGGGGTTCGCATTCCCGCATTTGATTACTGGACTGTGTAAGGACGCTGGAGTGAGATGTGCCCGCCATTACTAGGGCAATTTTTGTTTGAGCACCAGTAACAGCCGCGAGAGAGGGTTCCTCACGTAGAGGAACCCGAAGTAGAGGAGATGGATCCTTTGGAGGTAATCTCCAACAGGTTGGAGGAAACTGTCCTCCAAACTGATATGGTGAGTCAGCAGTTGGCACAAATGTGTGCCGACCAGACCTAATTATTCGGCTGGTTTAACACTGTGGGACAAAATGTCTCCAATTATTATGGGCTGCCACCTGGCACAATCCCCGAGTTTCGTCCTCATTCGTTATTTCCTCCCGACTCGCCATGAGCCGAGGCCCAAGTTTCACCCTCTTTCGTTAGGTGGGCCTGCTATGTCCTTTTGATATTTGCCCTTCCCCATCAAACCTCTCATATGTTCCTCAATTTTGAGGACAAAATAGAAAATAAGTTTGGGGGGGGGGGGGCCAGAGTCTTAGCAGGTCCTAGCCTAAGGAAGAGTGGAGTTGGGCTACGTTTTTAGGGTGGGGAAACTTTTCTTTTCCCTCTATCGTGTCTCCTCCTCACCCGCCTTTCTTGCTTCTGAATTTTTCTTGTTTTCGGAGATGGTTCCTTGATCAAAATACTATAATATTGGATGCTCGTGGATTCACTCCATGGGGACCCATCATCAATTGTGTCATCAACATCTCCAATTTTCTTTATAAAAAAAACTTAAAAATTTAAAAACATAAAAAAATTTATTTTAATTAAAAATTTTCATCCTCAAGTTTTGGTGTGGTAATACTAGTCAATGAGGAGTTAATGCAATGAACCGCATAGCTAGTCCGTAGATCCCTCTGGAATTTACTTGATTTTGCGAAACTTTTACTTTTCTCCAAATTCTTCATGCACTCACACCAATCATAATTATGGATTAATTAGAATAGTTTTATAAAGTTTATAACACCTACTTCATTTCAACAAGATATGCACAGGAATATGATGCATAGCCATTCGAACATAATTGTTGCATTAAATTGTAACTTAGGGTCAATTGCACGATAGTTAGATCCCTTGGATTTTTCTTACTAATATATCTCAAGCACACTTTCGAACCGTGTCTGCATATTAGTCTCGATTATGCATACCATCTGTCTTAGCGAATGCTAGTGTGAAATCCAGTGATGCTAAACATTCAACTCCACAATTCCCATAGTTGATATGATGTTTTGTGTGTCTTACTTGCTTTAAAAACTACATGAGCATTTGACATTAAGAAATGACTTAGGCCATCTTTGGATCGTTAGAGCCTAAATACTCCTTGACCTTTACTAAAAATATCCCTAGTGTCCCCTTTTGAGCCTAATTAAAAAGAATTGAGTGTGCTAAACACACCTTAAGACCCCTATTCGACATCGTTTCTATTACCCACATTAACTTAACCCTAAAAGCCTATACACTTTTAGCCTACCCTTTGAGAGAGTAGGATGTGGGTGGGAAATTGATTATAGAGGACCATTTTTTTTAGTTAGGCAATTTTTCTGAAGACTTATTCTTTCCGTCGTCGAAAAAAAAAAAGAAAAAAAAATAGATCGACGAAAAATGAAACGGAAGAAGCAGAGTGCAAATAGATTCAAATGAAAGCATAGCTTTCAAAAGAAAATATGTTAGAAAAATATTGCTGAGAAAAATGATGAGATATTTTTAGAGTGATATATTGCCCAAAACAAGTTTGGGGGGGGGAAGAAAAAAACTGAAAAGTAACAGAAAACACCCCCCACTTGTAGTCTTTGCAGGTCCTAGCCTAAATAGGGAAAACTTCCTTTTGCTTGGAAGTATGAGGGATAAAGGGTAATCTTACTCTCTCACTTAGAATTCCAATCCCTTTCCATCAAATCCCCATCACCTTGGCCTTACATTACAAGCTAATAAAGACCTAATGATCTTCTTGCCAATGCTTGTGCATGTTTTCTTTGCTAAGTGAGTCATATAGAATTGATCAAACACTTCATGTTCATATTATTCACCAAAGAGCTCACTGTGTTAGCATAATCTTAGCTATTACAAGTAATTGGGATAGGAGAGCATTGTATGTCATACATAGAAGTACATGGGATGGATGTATAAGTTTTTGAAATCCTCGGTGACCTCTATTTCTGTAATAGACCGGGTTTGGATGGTAGATCTCATGTTTTATAATGCATTGGTTTTAATTAAATTTTGATTTTCATATGAATGTGGTGCTTAGCTTAATAAAACTGTTTTAGATGAAATATTCTTTAAGACCGGTGATCACACACACATGGAGAAGTTAAGAGTAGTAGCAGTTTTAAGTAAAAGTCAATTGGTTTTATGTGACTAAGTCTGCATATATGTGGTGAGCATCGAACTGAGACTGCTTTGGTATGCCATGCTATTATAACTTGAGGTTGAATCCAAAAAGATTTTTATTGTTAGTTTAGTTCTTATCTGCTTTTGTATTTATTAGTCTTTGTATTTATCTGCATAGTCGAGTCACTCGAAAGAGTCTCCTTGAGTTTGTGGGTTTCTAAAGGAATGTAAATAGTGTCACCCTCCAAAAAGATTTTCGTTATTTTATTTAATTGCTTTTGTATTTATATGTATTGTTTACTCGTGGACGAGCAAAGTTTAAGTTTGGGGGTATTTGATCGATGTATTTTATATGTCGATTTACTATGCTTCTATGACTTAAATTGAGCTATTTCACGAGGCTTTTGGCTACTGATATGCGTTTTTCAGTGATTTTGTGAGTTTCAGGGTTTTAAGTGAAATTATGCAAACTATAAGGCTTTTAAGTGAAAAGTTCAAGAAGGGGTCAGAGTGTAAAAATAGAAGAAGAGAAGATGACCAAGCTGGGAACCTTGCGGTCGCAAGGTGTATCAGACCTTGCCTCCGCAAGGTGGACAGAAAGTTGGAATCTCAACCCCGGATTATTGAAGGACCTTGCGGACGCAAGGTGCCTAAGACCTTGCGACCGCAAGGTAGTCAGAATGTCCAATTTCGCGTTTTCACAAGAGATCTAATTGTAATACAACTCCCTGGTATAAATAGAGGCCGGTAGCCAAAGCATAGGACGGTTAGAAACGGCTGGAGACAACTTTGGAATAGATTTTAGGTTGTATAACATAATTAGTTGTTGTAATTACAAGTATTGAAGATCGATTCATGAATTCATTCATCTCCATGTGTTGTTCATCTTCAAGGATGAACTAAATCTTCATTAATCTAGGAGGTAGGAGGTAACTTGTATCGGATCTATGCTTTAATTTATATTTATGTTTATTTAATTCTTGTTGATTGGGGTGTTTATCAATCCCTCTATTATTTCACTTTGAACAAATGAATGTAATCGTGAATAATAAAGGCCTAGAGGTGCGGATAACTGCATGATCAATATGCATATGTCGTGCGTACACTGGCTCACCATCACAATAAATTGGATCTATCGATACACGAGAGTGATAAGTTAGGGACAGGTTCCATATATGATCTAAGTGACAGTTAGATTATATGTTCTTGTGCTTAGGATATATAATGGATGAATTATTTGGAGATGGAGACTGAACGGTAATTCAACAGACTATATCTATATTTTGTGAACGAACCCAAGAGATTGAATGATACTTTATTAAAATTAAGCATAAATGAGATACAAGTGAAACCCTAATCCTAGATTGCCATCCACCATAAGATCTTCATAACTTGCAATTGCTGCTAATTAGTTAAACACCTGAATAATAATAATTAGTTAGAATAGAATAAATATAAAAACCCCCTTAGATTAATAATTTGTTATCAATAAATCGTACTATCTGTGATCTTCTTGTCTCTGTGGGTTCGACCCTTGCTTCCCAAAACTATTCTCTGATAATCTTGTCCACTTGCAAGGAAAATAATTAAAATAAGACATCGATCAGATACGAAGCGAAAGCCCTTCCTATTATTTCGAAAATTGTGATAATTGTTTACGTCTCTAAAGCACACCGATTGTCGAAGGCCGTAGATAGTCATTGGGTGCTTGATCTACCATGCGGTTATTTTCTCCCCTATGTTATGTGTTGCGATGATTTAAGCCCGTAGCAAGGATGAGATAGCTAGGTTTGCTATACGTAGCGAAAGACTATAGTAAATATTAGTGTGCACCCGACTACCAAAAATTTGAGTTAAGAAAAATATAGTGAGCTAAATTAAACATTGGCTAGACTAGAAATATCACAATCCTACTATTTAACCTTGATTTGATGTTGCCGTCGTTTCATCATCGCGTTAATTTAGTTTACTTTCTTGCTTTTATTTTGTTTATTTTATTTTTATTTTGAATCATATTTTCGTTAGCTTAGATAAAATTAGGTGTGCCCAATTTTAGTATTTAGGATTTATTTCTATCTCTAGCCTTGTGGGATTGACTCGTACTTACGAATTTTATTACTTGATACGACCGGGTAATCTTGCCCGTGTTGCGTTCGCACTCATTAAGTTTTTGGCGCCATGTGCACATAACGCAAGTAAAGTGTATCAAGTAATAAAGTTTGCGCTCAAAAACTTGATGTGTTCAAAACGTAACTTGGGCAAGATTACCCGGCCGTATCAAGTAATAAAGTGTACATAAGTACGAGTTATCGATCCCACAGGGAATGCGCGTAATTCTCACTCCAACTAAGTACCAAAATTAGGCTAACTAATTATATTTGAGTGAAAAGAAAATGAATTAAAATCTAAAAATATAAACAACCTAGAAAACAATTAAATCTACACTACTGCGGAGGTGGTTTGGCAACAACAAATCAAGATAAAAAGATAGGAGTGCATTATTTCTAGTCTAGCCGGTGTTTAATTTAATCATCTTTCTGGTTTTCTTTAACTCAAGTTTTGGTAGTTGGACGCGCTATTTTATTCACTACAGGCTTTTGTTACGTATAGCAAATTTAGCAATCCCTCAACCTTGCTACGGACTCATATTATCGCAACACATAACATAGGGGAGAAAATAACCGCATGTGTAAACAAGCATCCAAAGACTATTTACGCATGATCTCCTTTCGGTCTCACACCACGCAAACTACTATTGTGATTTTCGGAATAACAGGAAGGACTTTCGCTTCGTATCCTATCAATCTAGTGATCATCTAATGGTTCGCTACGCCATTAAAAGCATGAAGAACACACAATAATAACCAAGCGCATGGGTAATACTTCGCAAAAAGAAACTCTCTATATTTTTCTACAATTCATGTTGGTAGTCGAGAAAAATAGAATTGGTTAACTACGGGCTCTCGCATCTTATAGTCAACCCTAACCTCCCCGACCTTGCGAATGGCTAAGGTGGTTCGATCGCATGTCAAACCGAGTCTCACAATGGCTATCGGTATGTGTCACAAAACACCAACTATTAAATTGATTTGTCTGAAATATAAAGGTAGCTCTCGCGGATCCTAAATATTTCTAAAATCATTTAATTATTGGTCAAATAATTAAAATCATTAAATTCACAAAATAATAACCAACATAAATGTGTACTAAATAAAAAGATAGATTAAATTAAATCACTACATTGATATAGAAAAATAATTGCAATTTCCATAAATAAATTAAGTTCAAACCAATTCAACATTTACAAATTTAATCAACCCAAGAAAATACAACAATTATCTCAAAAGATAGGTTGAAAGAATTAAACCAAATAATCACAAATTCGGGGTTGAAATCATTTGTAGATGCATCATTGACTCTTGAAATGATGTTCCAAACCTTCAAAGGTGATCAAGCTTCAAGGATTTGGTGTAAAAATGGTGAAAATTGGGGTTGGTGCCTTTGAAGCTTGATCACCTTTGAAGGTTTGCAACATCATTTCAAGAGTCAAGGATGCATCTACAAATGATTTCAACCTCGGATTCCCGATTATTTGGTTTAATTCTTTTAGCCTATCTTTTGAGATAATTGTTGTATTTTCTTGGGTTGATTAAATTTATAAATGTTGAATTGGTTTGTGCTTAATTTATTTATGGAAATGCAATTATTTTTCTATGTCAATGTAGCGATTTAATTTAATCTATCTCTTTATTTAGTACACATTTATGTTGGTTATTATTTTGTGAATTTAATGCTTTTAATTATATGGCCAATAATTAAATGATTTTAGAAATATTTAGGATCCGCGAGAGCTACCTTTATATTTCGGACCAATCAATTTAATAGTTGGTCTTTTGTGACACACACCAATAGCCATTGTGAGACTCGGTTTGACACGCGATCGAACCACCTTAGCCATTCGCGAGGTCGGGGAGGTTAGGGTTGACTATAAAATGCGAGAGCCCGTAGTTAACCAATTTTATTTGTCTCGGCTACCAACATGAATTGTAGAAAAATATAGAGAGTTTCTTTTTGCGAAGTATTAACCATGCGTTTGGTTATTATTGTGTGTTATTCATGCTTTTAATGGCGTAGCGAACCATTAGATGATCACTAGAATGATAGGATACAAAGTGAAAGCTCTTCCTGTTATTCCGAAAATCACAATAGTAGTTTGCGTGGCGTGAGACCGAAAGGAGATCGTGCATAAACATTCTTTGGATGCTTGCTTACACATGAGCCCATAGCAAGGTTGAGGGATAGCTAGATTTGCTATACGTAGCGAGAGCCCGTAGTGAATAAAATAGCGCGTCCGACTACCAAGACTTGAGTTAAAGAAAAGCAGAAAGAGGATTAAATTAAACACCGGCTAGACTAGAAATAATGCACTCGTATCTTTTTATCTTGATTTGTTGTTGCCAAACCACCTCCGCATAGGGGTGGCAATTCGTGTTATCGTGTCGTGTTCGTGCCTCATTATCGTGTTTTAATATTATCTATCGTATTTGATCATAAATAAAACAATAAATATTAATTTGAATATATTAACAATTTAGTGCCTTTCGTATTGTTTCGTGTTGTATATCGTCTTTGGGCTTATTGTGTCATTTGTAATCGTGTTTTATAATCGTGTCTTATTGGTTCTGCTTTCGTTTGCCACCCCTTAGTGTAGATTTAATTGCTTTATAGGTTGTTTATATTTTTTAGATTTTAATTCATTTTCTTTTCGTTCAAATATAATTAGTTAGCCTAATTTTGGTACGTAGTTGGAGTGAGAATTACGCGCATTCTCTGTGGGATTGATAATTCGTACTTAGGTACATTTTATTACTTGATATGGCCGGGTAATCTTGCCCGAGTTGTATTTTGCGCACATCAAATTTTTGGTGCCGTTGCCGGGGATAGTTTTCTAAAATTTATCTTGATATTAATACCAAGCTTGCCTAATTTTAATTTAAGCATTTTTTTTTCGTTTTTTATCTATTTGCTTTAATTTTAGTTGTAGTTAGTTTTTACTTTCTTTTAGAGTTGTTTTTTATAGTTCTTTTGCATTTGATCTTGTTTGTTTAGTGAGTGTTCTTATAGCTAGCTTGAAGCGATGGCTTGGAACAATGTCAATTGGGACTTTGATCAAGGGGTATGGAATGGAATGCCGGGAATTTATGAGAATGTGATGGCGTCAACCAAGGCTATGAATTATACTCCGCCCCATCCTAGCTTAATTTGCGAGAATTGTTATGGAAATCATTTTCATATCCGTGTGCATTTGGAATGGAGTTGAATTCTTATGCTTCTTCCTCTCACTATCACCATGAAGACCCCCATCATCACCCCTTTGATCCGAATTTAGTGAGCAACAATTACCCTTGGGAAGTTGAGAGATGCTTGCTCAAGGAAGAGGAATTAATTCAAAGTCTAAAGGCTCAAGTAGCCTTGTTGATAGAAGCCATTAAGCTCCGAGTCCCTCCTTACAATTGGGAAGCTACAATGCGGGAATTCGGTATTGCCCTTGATGAATCGCCTCAAGAAGACCTTCAACTCAATGCCAAGGAAAACCAAATGGAAATGGAGCTTTGTAATGATCTCTCTCTCACTAATGAGAGTGGAATTTCGAGTATCTTGGGACAACCTCACTTGGAAGCACCTCAATCTCATATCCATGTCGCGGTGGAAGATCAAAGTATAGAAGCTTGTGAGTATGAAGTGATCAATCATGCTCCCCACCCTATGTCGAATTCCCCTACCCTTGAAGCATGTGTTAGTAATGAGATAGAGCATCCAAACATTTTTGAAGAGGATGATTCTTTTGACCCAAATGAAACCTTCAACGAACCGTTCCTTCATTTCACTCCACCGAGCATTGAGGCTCAAATTTCTTATTTCCACCCGCCTCTCGAGCATCAAGAAGAGTTTATACACTTAAGTGAGTTGGGTGTCATATTTCCTATTGCCAACATGTTCAAATGGTCTATTTTTGGGAGTCGGCAACTAAGGAGGTGTTTAAGCTTAAATGACTTCAATTAAAACACCTCCTTGGTCATGGATTTTATGGGAATGTCATGTGCACGTTTCTAAATGAACCGGGGCCTCCATAGGCGAAAAGTTGGTTACTTTTATTTCTTTTGTATTTATATGTCTTGTACTTTTATTTCTTTTATATTTAAGAGAAATTTTCAAAAATTGTGATTGACCGGTCAATACCTTGTCGCCAAACACAAATAAGGAAATTTTCAAATTTTCCGAAAATTGCACTCGACTGATCAAAATCTGTCGCCAAGCACGACAAAAAAGATTTTTCTTCAGGTTTTTCGAAAACTGTATAAGACCATAAAAATCTGTCGCCAAATACGATAAAAAAGATCTTTCTTTTCCCTTCCTTTCTTCTCTCTCTCTCTCTCTGTTTTTTTGTTTTTTCAATATTCCTCTTTTTTTTGTTTTTTCATATTCCTCTTTTTTTGTTTTTTCAATATTCCTCTTTTTTTGTTTTTTTTTTCAATATTCCTCTTTTTTTTTTTCTCAATATTCCTCTTTTTTTTTGTTTTTTTCTCAATATTCCTCTTTTTTTTTTTTTTTCAAAAGCAAGACTTGAAAAAGATTTTTCTTTTATTTATTTGAAGTTAGGATAAGAATGCATTACCTTTCTTACCTTTCAAGCTTGGGTGGCTGCTGCAGATTCAACTGATTTTGACATTTCTGCCACTTTCGCTTCTTTAAGCTAGGGACTTCTTTTTTCTTTTCTTTTTTCTTTTTTTTCCTTTGTTTCTTCTCTTCTTTTTTTTCTTTTCTTTTTTTTTCTTTTTTCTTTGTTTCTTCTCTTCTTTTTTGTCTTTTCTCTTTTTCTCTTTTTCTCTTTTTTCTTTTCTTTTCTTTTTTTCTTCTTTTTACCTTTGCTGCCTGAATTTTTTTGGCTTTCGTGCTTATTTTACGGCTGATCTGTTGGGGGGTATCACTTTTCTTTTGCCCTCGGATGGATGACCGTCAAATTTGGTTAACAAAATTACTTTCGTTAACTCTTCGTTAAGCTTTGGGGTCATTTTGCAACCTTTGGAAATTGGGGATTTAAGTGTCGAAGTTCAAACTTCGGAGGGGGAAAAAGGAAAATTTCCTTTTTCCTCCCCTATTATTGAAGGGGGAAGAAAGGCAGGGAGCTATTGCTCATTTCTTCTTCTTTCTTTCTTTCTCTTCAACTGCAGCTCCGCCATTGCTGCTTGTTTTTTGTTTTCTTCTTACTTTTTGCTCATTTTCTCAATATTCTTTCGTCAACTCAAGTGATTTATCTAGCAGATGGCTTCCTCGTCACGATCCAGGAAGGGGAAAGCACCTATGCACCTAGAATCTGGCGAAAGGAGGAAAGAGTTTCCTCCTTTGCTCCGAAACAAGATCAAATACCGGTATTCTACGGACGACTGGGGCAACATTCTTCGCGATCGGAACACTCACGTGTCCAATCTTCCACCCACTTCTGTAAGTTTCTTCTTCTTTTAGATCTACCCGGATATACTTCGGATCTGCTAGATTTTAGCACTGCTTGGTACTTTTGGAGCATTCCTGATTTTATTAATAATGTTTATGCATGTCCTATTTATGCCTAAATGATGCAATTAAGTAGTGATGCATGAAATTTATGCAATTTATTTTTACGATGCATGATTGAACTAGTGGTCACTATTTGACCATACTATGTATGATTTATACTATAAATGCAATTGGAGCTACATGATGCATGTTCTAGGCTAAAACACATTTTTGCATGCTATATGTTCACGAAACGAACTTTTCATAATACAAATCAAATTTTTCCGAACACATTTTCGGATAAATACATGACAAAATAGATATATTTTATGCCCTAAGATTTATTTCTCATGCATGCTTATGCTACATGGACATAGTAAATGTCATAGGAATATTTATTTTCATGATTGGTGGCATTTTGTTCTCTTTTTAGCGCACCCCTAATGCGGCTTATTGGACAATAAATGCAAATGATGGATGTATGTACTACTTTATTTGATGCAAATGTGATGTAGAAAAATTATAGGATGCCTACTAACATGATGCATGGGCACTCTTTTATTCTATCATGCATACGATAATGCAAAAATGCAGTACATATATTTAAGATGTAAAATGCATTTTTATGATGCCTAGGATGCAAAAAGTAACTATTTAGATGCAAAAAAAAAAAAAAAAACACATAATCCTTTCTTTTTTTTTTTTTTTTCATTGTTTTTATATATGGCTAAAATACACGTTTAGATGTACAAAAATGCATTTTTATTTATCATGGAGATGTAAAAAAAAAAAGGATACAACATATACTTTCAAAATACTCTCTCTTCTTTTTATTTATTTATTTATTTTCAAAGATTTTTTTTTGTTTTCTTTTATTTATTTATTATGGATGCTAAATGTTTATTTATAGTTAAAAATGATGTTTTTTTTAAATGTATAACAGGAAATTAGCATGCTGCAATTTTATGATTCATATAATACAATGCATGCAACATGTTTTATATTTTATCCTTACTTATTCTTATTTATTTATTTATTTTTATATGACGGAAACATAGATAGTAGACTTACCTCTCCCTCTTTTTTTTTCTTTCAGTTTCACAGGCTATTCCAGAGAGTCCGGGCCTCATGTACCAATGTTATGGACATTTACCGCATGTTGCCCGAGGCGGCACAGGTCCTGGTGGAGGGTTCTGGCTTTAGTGCCTTTCTTCATGCTTTCCGTCCCTTCACGAGCTACCTGCCGATCTTTGATGTGTTGCGGGACTACTAGTGGGACACCACCCACACCTTTCACTTTAGCTGGGGGGAGGCGACCATGACCCCATGCGACTTTGCCGCTATTACTGGCCTCCCTACCAGTCTCGGGGAGACTCTGGCTCCGGACTATACTCTCCGTCGACGTCGAGAGGAGATGGTGGACCTCTTGGGCTTCGAGCCGGAATTCAAATCGACGGACGAGATCTATATTGGCAGCGTGTGACACTGGCTCCTTAGCAATGCTGGGCGGGTGCCGGCAAATGATATGGCCGCTGTGACTCGAGTGGCTAGAGCATTTTTATTTTTCTTTCTTGGCACGTCGCTCTTTGTCAACTCTTCTACCACCCTGCGGGTTTCCGTCCTGGCTTGCTTGGCTGATTTCGGGCGGATCCCTTCCTATGATTGGGGACAGGCGGGTCTGGCCGAATTATATGCTTCCATGGACAAGGCTTGCCGGAATGACTCGCCGACCCTGAATGGATTTGGCCTAGCGTGGGAGGTATATGTCTTTTGCTGCTTTTGCTGCTTTTCTCTCTTTTTTTTTTCATACATATATGTTTTTTTGTAGCATACATTTCCTTTTTTATTGTCGATGACATTTTTTCTTCTCTCTCCTCTTTTTTTTTTCTTTGCAGGTCTAGGCCTTTTCATTTTTTCACTTCACGCCAGGTCGTCTCCTTCAGCGTGTCCACCAGCTGTCGTATCTGCGCCAGTATATTGATGAGAACAGGGTTCAGCCGACCTAGGACGACGGTTGTAAAAGGAAAGAACGGGTGCAAGAGCGGATCACTAGCTCGAGTCCGGGTACGGTTCACTTCCTTCCCTGGGAGGGCCTGGAGGGGCATTATGCTGTTACCTTGGGATTGAGCCGTTGCCGGATACTGATGGTATCCATTATGGTGGATTCGTTGTATATGGGCGAGCGGGTTAATCTCCAGCACCAGTCGATCTTAGTACCTCCAGTGGTGCCTCCTCGGCCTCCTTTCTTAAAGGATAGAGCCCGATCAGCTGCCGAACAAGTATCAGTACCTGTCGAAATTCCTCATGCCAGCGACAGACTTTCCGATTATGGTGTATGAGGATTTCTTGAGGACGATCTTTGCATCCTCCTTTCCACTCTGCCACGCCAGGCGTTTTCGATGACTCTGCGGACTGGGGCCTTCTACTTCATCTCTTGACAAGAACCCGGAGATTACTGAGCCTGACGATATCTTCTCTACCTTCCAGTATTAGTGGGGCGGTCATATGGTAGAGCAGGTTCTTCCAGATGTCGAGATCCCTGAGGAACGTCGGGTCCCGGAGCAGGCCTGTTCGGTAGACACTTTACCTTTATATTTATTATTATATATATTATATATTTTTTTTATATCATGGACATGTATATATCATTTTTTTTAGTTTTTCATGCATGTCTATTTTTTTTGGAGACTGATATATTCTTTTTGTTGTCTCACTTTTTTCTTTAGGTGAACGTGTCTACCTACAAGAGGTTGCTTCGGGGCTTCTTCATTATTAGCAAGCTTTATCAGAAGCTTGCTAATGAGTTTTCCTGCAGGGGGAGCAGCACAGTGCGGCAGTCCAGGCGTCGTGATGGTGATGATGATGACACGGATATCGGGTCGAGCCGCGCCCGAGGCAGAGGTCGGGTGTACAGAGCCGGTGGCACAGGGGGTCCGTGGTTCATGGGTGGTGGCCTTGACAGGAGCCAGTCGTCCCGAGCACACTAGTCTTGGACGACCTGCGATTATTAGTTTCTTTTTCTCTCTTTTTTTATACTAAAACATGTACAAACATTTATTTTACAATGCAATATGATTGTATATGATGCAAAAATATTAAAAATACAAACTCAAGCACATGTATAAAATAAAGCTATATCAATATCTAGGGGTGATGGCACGCTGTATTTTTGAAAAAGGAGTTTATAAAAATTCACCTTCAGACTTGAGTGGGCTTTTCTGGTGATACGCAGGGAGGAAGAGGCAGTCGCCTTCTCCTGTTCTCGGCCTTATAAGGGCCGTCGCTAGTGTGCGTAGCCTTCCTTTTTAGCTTATTCAATTTCCTCGTGATCAGACAAAGCAGTCAGTCGACGGTTGGAGCCGAAATATCAGGATACCAGGCAGCACAGCTATCCAGGATAATGGGGATGTTGATGACGGGGACGAGGACGAGGACACTTTTGGAGGCTCACATGCGGGTGAGACTAGAGCTTCTTCTGCGCCTCGCAGGAGGAGTATATGGGCCCGGTTGGGTGGATGCCGCAGACATTAATGGACCACCTTGGGGCTTAAGCTGCAAAAGAAGGGATGGTTTATGGGAAAACAAGGGGGATATAGGCAATAGATAGATATGTACATGCAATTAATGTATAACCTAAATTTCTTTATCATTATTCCTAAGTTGCACCTTAGGACTTGAAAATTTTATATTTTAGTATTTTATTGCGAGCTTTCTGTCGTGGTTTTTCTCTTTCCTGTCAGTCGAGCCTCTCGTACGCTGAAGACCGGAGGTAGAACGCCGAGGACTCAAATAGTGCCTTCCCTCTCCTTTTTCTCCTGATTTTTGATTTTTTATATATGCTCTAATTTTTGCCTAGACCGCCCTTTTGGGTTTTCAACCTAGCGAGCCCTTATTTCTTCTTTTATTGTTGTTTTTATTATTATTTTTTTTATGCTCTAATTTTTGCCTAGGCCGCCCTTTCGGTTTTCAGCCTAGCGAGCTGGAGAGGGAAGAAACTGCTGGATAAATTAGCTCAGGCATAATACCTTTTAAGCTTGTCGAGGTTAAAGGGCTGAACAAGGTCTTCTCCTTCTTGGTTTGTGAGAAGTACGACACCTCCTGACCGGATCTCCTTGACAATATATGGTCCCATCCATGGAGACTTCCATTTCCCCTTAGTATCGACATAACTAGGGGGTTTTTCTCGAAGCACGAGATCTCCGACTTGGATGTCGTGGCCTTTGACTTTTTTTATTGAAGGCCCGGGCTATGCGCCTTTGATACGCTCGGGTATGCTCTAGGGCTAGTAGGCGTCGTTCATCAATAAGGGCTAGTTCTTCGAATCGCCCTTTGACCCAGTCAATCTTTGCTATGCCAAATTCCATCATTACTCTTAATGATGAGATTTCAACTTCTATCGGCAGTACCGCCTCCATGCCATATGCTAGAGAATAGGGGGTAACCCCAGTGGGTGTGCGGACTGAGGTGCGATAGCCCCAGAGAGCTAGCGGCAATTTTTCTGGCCAGTCTCTTCTTGTGTCTGCCATCTTTCTAATGATGTTTTCAAGTGTTTTGTTGGCTACTTCAATGGCACCATTGGCTTGCGGCCGTAGGGGGAGGATTTATGCCTTTGGATCTTGAACTCGTCGAGTAGACGGTTCACGTCCCCTTCAAAATGTGAGTCGTTGTCGGAGATTATCTTGAAAGGTACCCCATAGCGATATATAATGTTGGCCTGGATGAACTCGGACACCTTTCGAGCATTTAGGATTTTATAGGAAGAGGCTTCCACCTACTTTGTAAAGTAATCAACGGCTACTAAAACATATTCGTGGCCATTGGATCCCTTCGGGTGAATTTGGCATATGACATCGATTCCCCATGTTGAGAAGGGCCAGGGGCTGTGGAGTTATATAAGATGCGCGGGGGCACATGCTGCAGATTGGCAAAGCGTTGGCACTTGTCACAATGTCGCACCCACCGAATACAATCGGTTTCAAGCGTACTCCAATAGTACCCCTGTCGGATAATTTTCTTGGACAACATATGGCCATTCATGTGGGGCCCGCAGGTACCACCATGCCGCTGATCCATGATTTTCTCACCTTTGGCCTGATCGACACATAATAAGTTGAGGCCTTGATAGTGCCTCTTATACAGGCTGCCACCGCTGAGTACAAATTGTGAGGCCCACCTTCACAGGGAGACTCTTCCTCTTTTATCTAGGCCGGGAGGATAGATACCTTTCTGAAGCAGATTTAGGATATCAACATACCAGGGCTCGTGATCTGCTTCAGGGGCTGCATTAATTTTGAAGCAGTATGCCGGAGTGACCTTTTTCCCGACTACGAATGGCTGAACATTAGTTTCTGCGGGAATTTGGACTAGCGATGCCAGAGTAGCTAAGGCATCGGCTAATTGATTCCTATCTCGTGGCAGATAATGGAACGAGATAGAGTCAAATCGGGCGGCAAGTGCTGTTAGTTTGGCATGATAGAGCTGCAGTTGGGGATCTTGGGTTTTCCATCTCCCTTCGACTTGATTTATGATAAGGGCAGAATCTCCATAGACTTCGAGATCTTTGGCTCCCCTTTGGAGAGCTTCTTCTAAACCAACAATGCAAGCTTCATATTTCACCGTGTTATTTGAACATTCAAATTCCAGCCTTATGGCCAGCGGAGTATGAGAATCGGCTGGGTCGATTAGTAAAATTCATATGCCGAAGCCTCTTTTATTGGCGGCTCCGTCAAAGAACATCTGCCACTGGTGTCATGGTTAGTGATTTCCAGGACACCTTCGTTTGGGAAGCCAGGCTCAGTTGCATCTTCCGCCTTCAAGGGTAGATCGGCTAAGTGATATGCAATTACGCTCCCTTTAATAGATTTGAGTGTGACATAGGTTATGTCAAACTCGTTGAGAAGAAAGGACCACTTGGCCAGTCGGCTGGATAGTGATGGCTTGCCAAAGATGTATTTGATAGGGTCCATTCTGGATATGAGTTTGATGGACCGTCCTTGGAGGTAGGTCTTGAGCCTTTGCGTGGCCCAGACTAGGCCGGTGCAGCTTTTTTCTAGCGCTGAATAGTTTAGCTCGCTTCCTTGCAGCTTCCTACTTATGAAGTATATAGCATTTTCAATGTAGGAATTTTCTTTCTCTTGGGCGAGCATAGCCCCTACTGACGTGTCTATGACGGTTAAATATATGAGGAGAGGTTTGTGTGTATGAGGTGGAGCTAGCATAGGGGGATTGGTAAGATAGGCTTTTATTTTTTCGAAGGCTAGCTGGCACTTTTCATCCCAGACTTGGTCAATATTCTTTTTTAGGAGTTTGAAGAGGGGCTCACATGTGGTTGTCAGCTGCCGGATGAAACGGCTGACATACTGCAATCGGCCTAGGAAGCCTTTGACTTCAGTTGGAGTTTTTGGCCGTGGCATCTCTAGGATAGCTTTGATTTTTGCTGGCTCGATCTCGATGCCCTGCTCGGTTACTAAGAATCCCAGGACCTTGCCTTTGGTAACCCCAAATGTGCATTTGGTGGGGGTTAAGCTTCATTTGGTGCTTCTTTAACTTTCAAAGAATTTTTGAAGGTCTTTGATATGGGCACCGTTGGCGTCGCTGGAATGCACGATCATGTCATCAACATAGACCTCCATTACTTTGTGGATCATGTCGTGGAAGAGGGTGGTGGCAGCCCTCTGATAAGTAGCCCCAGCGTTTTTCAGCCCGAATGGCATGAAAGTATAGCAATAAGTACCCCAAGGAGTAGTAAATGGGGTCTTCTCATGGTCCTTAGCTGCCATTTTGATTTGATTATAGCCCAGCATGCCGTCAACGAAGGATCGGACTTTGTGGGTGGTGACGACGTCTACCACAATATCAATATTGGGTAGAAGGAATTCATCTTTGGGCGACGCCTTGTTAAGATCGTGGAAATCTACACAGATCTGGACTTTCCCGTTGGGCTTGGGAACGGTCACTATGTTGGACAGCCAGATCGGGTATTCTACTACCCGTATGAAATTTACGCGCAACTGCTTCATGATTTCTTCTTTAACTTGTAGTGACCATTCCGGCTTGATCCGGCGGAGCTTCTGCTTGACTGGTCGAGCATCCGGATATATGGGGATCCAATGTTCGACTATGGCTGGGTCCAGCCCCGACATATCTTCATAGGACCAGACAAATATATCCACGAACTCTTTGAGGAGATCGATGAGTGCTACCCTTTCAGAGCCTTGCAGGTAGTTGCCAATCTTGATTTCTTTTACTTCATTGTCCAGCCGCAGATTGTTAGTGGACAAGTCTTCAGTTGATGCTGATGAATGGTTCTGTTCCTAGTGCTCGACTGACTTTACAAGCTCAAACAAATAATTTTTATCTTTTGGGTCCATTTCATTAAATGACTCATTATTAGAATTATTATTTAATGCGTTTTTTTAATGTAGGTGCAACTAAGGAATAAGCAAAGACATTTAGATTATCATTAAAAGCAAACTGTATAAGGTTTATTACATTATTGAGGACCTGGGGTTTGAGATTCTCAACTTAAGATAGCGGATCGGTAGATGACCAATCCGTAAAGCTAGGGGAAGGAATAAGGATAGTATATCCAATGTGGTCCACTAGATCTGCGGGCGTCAGGAGCGGGCCGGTCGTGGTGTATGTGGCGACCCGACCCGGGCCCGAGGTGGAACCGAGGGTCGGACCGCCCAAATAGGGGGAATTCAAGTGGACAATTAACATGCAAGGACTCATTTTTAGAAAACGACGTGACGCAACATTAGAGACGTAGCACGCCTCGGCCCTAAAGGGCCGGTATTTTTAAAACTTTTAAAAACCTGATAAAACAGTTAAACAATTAAACCAAGTCATTGGCGACACTACATGCCGGAACCCAAGCTAACAGTTTATGGACAAGAATTAAGTAAGAGCAAAAGGGTGCTCAGCGGAAGACTTAAACGTAGTGAACTAATAAACATGATAACCAAAGCTCGGCTTACACAATGCTGGCATAAAAGGGTTACAAGTACTACAAGAGTTAAACTACAAGTAGCTAATAGAAGCAACAAGATCAAGTTCTATACAAATTCCCAAGCATAGTCTAATTGACTTGCTTTAACCCATCGTCCTTGCAAAATAACAAAAGAAAGGAAGAGGACATCTAAACCACCTCTTCAAACTACAACGGCGGACAAAAGGAGGATCAAGGCACGAACACCACAAGCCTCAACGGGAAGGACCTGTCTTGCTAGGATCTAAAGCAGTAAAGGGGAATGGGTAAGTCATAAAGACTTGTAAGCTATCAATCATGCATGTCATGGCATATGCAACATACAAGGCAAGATATAGTCACATAAGCATAGAGATCATATATCCAAGATGCACATTGTTTCACATAGGTGCTCGAAATTAAATCACATAGGATGAGGATATATGGAGAGCCGGGCCGCTTCGTAGTTCCTGCATACAAGCGTTATCTGGAATGTGATGGTATCGGATGTGTGTGTAAGTACATCGATCTTCCGAGGAGATGCCCGGGATAGACACCAATGGTGCTCTTGAAGATTACAGCAAGGGAGCTACTTCCCCACTGTGGCCACAGTGGAGGCGTGTGTGAATCAAGGACAGGATGCCAGCTGGACTCATGCAAATGCCAAGTAATGTTTACTTAACAAATTCTCAGGTAGGGAACGAGGTCGACAAGAGCGATCTCGTTCATGACAAGTAAATATTCTCATCAATAATCAAGCAGGATTGAGTCCGACAAGAGCGAACTCAACATGTCAAATAGGCATTCCATTACATGACATCAAGAATCAAGCAAGGTAATCAATCCAAATTCAAGAGTCTAGAATTATCATTCATAGAGAAACGTGATTGGAACGTCGTAGGGATTGATCATTGAGCCGGTATTGTTCAACGGCTCACTAAATTTGACTCCGTTGAGTCGTCTCTAACAATTCATCCAATAGAGTTAAAATGCTAAATGCATCCAAAACCCTTTTCTAAGTTCTCGTATAGGATAGACTAGGCCATTAATCCACTTAACAACCATAGTCAAGAATTATCTATAATTCATAATTCATAATTCAAGGGGACTTTAGAATCATTATTTCAAAAGCTATCAAAAGCCAATGGTCCAAGAACATTAGTTATTCCTAGGAAGACATAGAACACATTTGATTCTAAGCATAGGTCTCAATCAATAGGATGAACAATTCATAGCATGTGAAACCCTAGAAATCATCATCTCCAAGAGTTATCAAAAGTCATTAGTCCAAGAACAATAGTTGTTCCTAAGGAGGCATAGAACATATTTAATTCTAGGCATAGGACCCAAAACAACAAGATGAATATATCATTCAAAATCCTTACAAACTCAACTCATCATCAAGCATGGCATGAACAAGGTAGAAGCATGGGAATCATGAGAAGAGGGGGACATGGAAAGTCTAACATACATCCTAAGGGGAATCAATAGCTTACCTTTCACCAAGGAAGAAGATAGGAAGAGCACAAACCAATCGGTTGGAACTGCTCAACTCTTCAAGCTCAACACTTTTGAAGAAGGAGGCTTGAGCAAAGGATGAAAGGATGATGGAGGACCAAGGAAGTATCTTCAAGAGGCCATGGGAGAACTTGAGAGAGGAAGAAATTCGTTCATGGAGAGTGAGGGTGAAGAATGAAGGTCAACAAATCTGGTTGTGGCTTATATTGGCTGAAAAACTGAGTGGGACAAGTGTCACTCTCTTGTGGTACATAAATATCTGATTTTGGCTGTTTAAAGCTCACTAATGGTTGGTTAATCCACTCTTAAAACATGTTAAATAATGTTAGGACATAAGCAAGGGGTGTTAGGAAGGTTTTAGTGAGGTACAGGAGAAGTTTGGAAAGAGGTTTAAGTGCCAAAGTTCGTACTGTGAACGCAGGGAAAAATCCGTAGGAAGCTCCGAAGTTGAGGCGGGCGCCTCACGAATCAGGCGGGCGCTGGGATCTGAGCTGGGCTGATTTTTACAATGCTCTCAGAAGTTGAGGCGGGCTAGAGCTCAAAAATCGATGCGGCCGCCTCGACTAGGCCTCGAACTTGGTCTAAACATGACCTAAATGATCTCAAACTCATGGGCAACCATTCTAAGGTCTAACCCAACCCAAAACAAGTCGGAAACGCACCCGAACAACACCCGGGACAAGGTAAAACAAGGCTCGAATCAAGCGACGAATGGCTAACGAATCAAACACCAATCAAGCACCAATCAAACTAGGATAACTTGGACATGGACAAGGCTTGTTTAAACATGGTTATGACTTGAATACAAGTCCAAGAACTCGACGAACACTTCGTACGACGAAATACAAGCAATACGAGCAACGAATGGAAATCTCTAAGGGCGAAACAAAGAAATCAAACCGGCGATTTAACAAGTAAGCATACATGATTTTAAACATGTTAAGAGCTTCAAGAATGATTTAAGAATGCTTCTAAATCATTTATATAGACTAAGTAAACATGCTCACAATCAACAAGAATGCATGAAGGCAAGCACACAATACACATGCAAGAATCCGGGGTGTTACATTCTCCCCTCCTTTAGGAATTTAGTCCCTAAATTCTTACCAAGTTCGTCGAATAGGAAAGGGTATCTCTCTCTCATATCGAGCTCGGTCTCCCACGTGGCTTCCTCAATATTATGATTCTTCCATAAGACCTTCACTAACGGAATTCTTTTGGTTCTCAAGACTTGTTCCTTCGTATCAAGAATCCTCACCGGCTTCTCATCATAAGAAAGGTCAGGTTCAATGGAAATCTCCTCATAAGTAAGGACATGAGACTCATCCTTTAAGTACTTGCGTAACATCGAGACATGGAAGACATCATGAACATCCGATATAGAAGGTGGCAATGCTAACCGATGCGCCCAGCTCCAATCTTCTCGAAGGATCTCGAATGGTCAATAAATCTAGGAGAAAGCTTACCTTTCTTCATAAATTGCTTAGTACCTCGTCTAGGCGATACTTTCAAGAATACAAAGTCACCAACCTGAAACTCTAAATCACGTCTCCGGTTGTCTGCGTAGCTTGGCTTACTCTACTACGGTATGGGAATCTATCTCTAATAAGCTTTACACTCTCACCGGTAATTGTACCATCTCGAACCCCAAGCTTAGCTTCACCAACTTCATCGGCAAATCGGTGAAACGACACTTACGCCCATATAAAGCCTCATATGGCGCCACCATCAATACTAGGCTGGTAGCTGTTATTATAAGCAAATTCGACTAATGGCGGGCCTGAAATGAGAATCCCAACTGCCCTTGAAATCCATGGCACAAGCACGCAATAAATCCTCCAATACATGAATCAATCTCTCCGACTGACCATCAGATTGTGGGTGAAAAGCCGTACTAAAATTCAACCGTACCCAAAGCTTCTGCAGAATTCCAAAATCTAGAAGTGAACACGGGGTCTCTATCGAACAATGCTAATGGGAATACCATGCAACCTCACGATATCCACGAATATACTTATTTGCCACTCAAACTATAAGTCATCGCGAATAGGAATGAAATGTGAAGATTTTGTCAACCTATCCACAACA
>CM028378.1:120927459-120964197 GCA_013146195.2 Codonopsis lanceolata
CTAGCCTTTAGAGCGAAATATTATGACCTTAGGCAGCGTTATCACCACATAGAACATAAATTTAGGCTAGGCATATCAAATGTAACCCTCTTACTAAAAGCAATCTACCTAAGCATGATAAGCGCACAACCGGTCCATACAGAGTATCACATCAAAATCAAAGTGGCAATACTAGATCCGCATGCAAAACATGTTCATCCACAAGTACGCCATGCTTTATAAACTTAAAGCGATAAACATTCCCCAGAGGTGGGGTAGAAACTTCAAACACGTAAAGGCAAAAGGCGAGGCAATGCATAAGCGATCAACAAATGTGATGCAACATACTGAATGTGATGACCACGGATCTATAAGTACTCGTGCCGTTATCGAAGATAGAAATGGTACCTCAATAATTTGATTCGACTCGGGTACTCCCTACGGTCTAAAGCAAATACACGTCCTGCACCTTTGCTTCCCATCCTTATCTCTCTAGCCCCAACGGTGGAGTTTGGCTCGATCCTCTGGTGATTACCCTTCAACTTAGGGCAATTCCTCTTCACGTGCCCCTGACTCTCAATAGTAGCACTCAGGTGCCTTGTTTCTTCCAACATTTATCTTCTGTGTGCCGAACAATAGGAGCATACCACTATCATGCTACGATCTCACGACTCGGTGTAGAAGCGACTCCTCTACCACATGATTTCTCGTGCGCGCAATCATGATTAAACTTGCCATTTCCTTTCCTCGATCATTGTGCCATGATAATTCCCAGATTACGATCCATTTCCTCGTCCCGTCTGAGGCAAGAAAAACCAATTACCCATGACACGGTGCTCTCAATGTCTCTCTCAATAGGCTCATCAACGCCTTCCTATAATCCTGTTGATGGGACAACAATGTCTCCCATACTCGTCTTCAAGCCTTCACAAATTTTTGTTCTCTTGGCCTCATCGGAATCAAATGAGTAGCGTGCTAGCTCAGCAGTAAACCTCGCTGAATCTTGCGATATAGACATACCTCCTGCAGGGTCAGGGACTCTTCTCCTTCTCTCTAACAACCTCGGCACATACGAGCTCTAAATTCCCTAACAAAGTTAGGCTTGTGGGGACTCTCATGTCCCAACTCTCTCTTAGCACTTGCCAGTGCTTTCTGCCGGCTCTAGCTTAAATACGGCTAGTACCACCTTACATTCATCATCACACCTCAATGGTGCAAATATCTTCTCTAGATGCTCGATCCCAACTTCGGCCTTGAAGCATCCGGTTCACCATCGAATCGCTGTCTTGGTTTCAACTTTACGAACTTCTCAAGCATCGAATCTCAGTGATATCTAGCCTCCTGTATAGGTACTCCAACTGCGATCTTGGTAGCCAGGTCAGCTGCGGCTAATAGTCTGGCGGTGGTTGAACCCTACAGACACGATTCATCTCGTTCATCATCGCAAGCATTCCCCTATACATGGTAGACATCGCTTGAATTGCTCCGTCGTCTCGAAGTGGAGGAACCTCCTGGTGGCGGTTCTCGTTAGTTTCTACCAACATTTGTGCCTCTACCTCAAAGTGCACTACCGACTCCAGTGCTAGTACCAATCTCTAGTGTCAACCATTGTTAACCTACAAGAACACTCTTCGTTAAGATAGAACTATCACACAAACCAACCCACTAAGCCAAGGAACCTATCTGAATAGCTAACTTATAACATAAGCTCGATACCAAGCGTATGGCGACCCGACCAGTCCCAATACGAGACCAGAGGTCGTGCCGCCTAAAAAGCACGTAATGAAAACAAGTAGCAAATAGTGGGTAAGGCCATAGCGGCGATGCGTAAAAACTTTAACACATGGAGCGTATAATATTTAAACGGTGGCGCCCAGAGCTAACAAGCTCAAACTAATACAACCTTAGAGATAATGAATCTCTTGGTCCAAAAATAAAATCATGTGACGCAACAATAGGCACATATAACAATTTATGGCAATTATATATCAAGTCATCGGCGATTTGCTACAATGAACCCATATTAAACTAAGTCTAGAACTCTAGTCTAGCATGCTTAATTGCTAAAAACATCTTGGGATAATAAACATATTAAACAAACCAATACATGGTTAAAACAACTAAGCATGATCAACATAAATATACAAGGCACGACTAACATATGTCGGCTCTCAAAAGATTAAGAAATAATAAACATAAGTTCAAATATCACACAATAAAGTCTTGCTACCCCACATAAAGTTTATATAACTTTATGTCCCGTCCCCTTGCCAAAGTAAAAAGGTACTAATATTACAAGGTAGCAACCTTGCCAAAGCTTCTTCAATGTAAAACAACAATCACTTGATCCACTTGCGGCTCGGATCTAGGGAAAACAATCAAAACAAATAAAGTAAGTCATAAAGACTTAGCAAGTTACTAACATAACTTCTGTCATGGCATCATGCTCAACAATAATAATTCATGCAATTGACATAATATACATTTCATAAATAATCATGTCAAGGCATTCATACTTAACAATCTTGAATATCATGTTATCAACAAGTATAACATTTCATTAATTCAATCAACCATCATTTCATATCATATCATATTCACGTAGCACATTATTCACATATAGCACTCGTGAGTCAATTCATACAAAAAGGAGGTGATATCGTTACCCTTTTTTCGCGCATGTCGCCTCCCGCAAAAACATGTGCCAAACTTATGTGTCCTCGATATCCTTTTAGTGGATATCGGCGTCCCGAGACATTTCCCTTTCGAGTTCAGATAGTTATCAAAGTCATGTTTCCATACTACAACTAAGATCAACTACTTCCCTACCGTGGCCATCGATAGAGGGTGTGTGCAATCCGTGGCGATCCATCAAAATCACGAATCTCACAATTCGTGAAGATGATGCATCGTCCCCGCCCCAAAGACTCAACAAACCGACTCAGTGGACTCAAACTTCAAGCACACGTAATTCATATTCATATGCTCAAATAAGTAGGCATGTACTCTACAATCATCTAGTCATGCTTTAATTCACAACTAGCACATAATCACATTAGAGATAAAATCAAGACTCTAATCATCAAGTGTTCTTCATACACTTTAAAATGCTTGGAGGCTTAACCCCCATTAATACTACCCCAAAATTCGTAGAACTAGGCTTATTACTCCTTAATGTCATACTAACCCCAATGGTCAACTCCGTTGAGTCATAGTCAATTCTTTCAAAATTAGGGTATAGAAGCCATTGGCCTCAATACTCTCCTATGTCCATACTAACGTAATTAAATAGGTTACTAAGGTCATTAAACCCATAAAACCCCAATCAAACAATCAAGTATGCAACATGGAATCAAAGTCACAAACTAGGCATATACATTCTTGTCATTTCATCAAATATGCACCCAACACTTAAACAACAAAGTAGGGTGATTTATCATACATTACCACATAAATAGCATCCTAAACATGGTTTACAACCTGTTTATAATCTGATCATACATCTAAAAATGTAGCATTTAGCATGTACATGAACATAGCATCTCAACAAGTCTAACTATTTCATCAAACATGATCCCAATGCTTAAACAACAAAGTAGGGTGATTTGTCATACATTATCACACATAAATAACATCTTAAACATGGTTTAAAACTTGTTTATAACATGTTTATAATCTGATCATACCATAAAAAATGTAACATCTAGCATATAAGTGAACATAGCATGTCTACTAGCCTAACTATTTCACCAAACATGCTCCCAATGCTTAAACAACAAGATGGAATGATTTATCATGCATTATCACACTTAAATAACATTAAAATTATGATTTACAAACTGATCATAATCTGTTTACACAACCCAAAATACATCATTTAGCACATACAAGATCATGACATCTCTACAAGCCTAACTATCTCATCCAATATGCTCTCAACACTTAGACAACAAAGTAGCATGATATATCATACATTACTACACCTATATAACATTAAAATCATGGTTTATAATAGGTCTATAATCTGTTCATACAACCCAAATTCATCACATAACATAATCTAGAACATGGCATCTCTACAAAGTCCTAAGTGCTCTCATTGACCTCATATAGCAAGATTGTTTTCCCTAGGGTCAATGAGGCTAAAAGAAATAAGAAGAGATGTTGTAACTTACCTTAAACAAGCTCTAAAAGAAGTACAAAAACGTCCATGCAAGGTTGGGTATGTGTTCTCCTTGCTCTCCTCTTCACTTCTACCGATCGGTTTTGGAAATGGCTTCTTCAAAGCTTGGCCACCATTGATGAACACTCAAGAACCTTGTATAAACTCTCTATAACTCTCAAGAAATGTTCAGCCACGAATTTGGAAGATGAAGACTGATTATGGTGGGTTTAGTGGAGGTATTGGTCATGCAATGGCTGAAGTGGGGTGGGGGAAGGTGTCCAATGCATGTGTGTGCATGTTGGAGGTCTTTCCTTGCCAAGTGTTGTACATGCATCCAAATCATCCAAAACTTGTCAAGCATGCATGAGATGATGTGTACGACGAACTAGGGTGGTTTAGGGTGGGTTAGGTTGGGTTTGGGTGGGGTTTCGTTGGGTCAAAAGTTGACAAATCAGAAAAACCCGCAATCCTGGAAATAGGACCTTGAGGTCGCATGGGTCAAGAGTGATGCGACCGCATCACTCTGGCACACTTTTATTGTTGCATTTTACCCCCTCGCAAGTTCTAGGCCTCTCCCCCTTGCACCCTCAAGTCCTCCAAAGCCCGAAATGGTCTAGAATTCAACCCTAAACACCTCTAAACAATAACCAAAGCAAATCAATGTTCAAACCTCAATCAAACAAGGCTAAGAACTTAGGAAAAACACTCCCGAACAACAACCGAAAAGGTCGAACGAAGAAGGGTTAACGCTCGAATCAAACTAGCAATCAAACCGACGATGCAACTAGCATTCAACCAACATCTAAAGCGTGTTAATGATGCTAAGAATGGTTTCTAACATTTATCCAAGTGTTTACAACATAAAACACAAACCCGAGTTTCAAAGCAACTCGTGAAGGAAAGGTGAAAACGAGCATCTCAAACGACGTCAATGAACGTGCTATCGACTTTAAACATATAAGTGAGCTAGGTTAACATACTAATGATGATTATGAAAGTATGATCTCATGCAATAAACAAGTAAGCAATAAACTAGGGTTTTACACATATCTTTCTTTCCATCTCTAGAACCACAAAGTCAACTGGAATAATTAGTTTATCAATCTGAACTAGGATATCTTCCACTATACCCAAAGGATATTTAACTGAGCGATCAGCTAATTGTAATTGCATAGTAGTGGGTTTTAGTTCTCCTAACCCTAATTGTTTATTACCCGCAAAAGGCATCAAATTAATACTTGCTCCTAAATCCAGCATTGCCTTCATCTTTTTAGAGCTTCCCAAGGAAACTTGGATATTAAAGCTACCAGGGTCTTTCAACTTAGGTGGTAATTCGGGTTGTAAAACAGAGCTTACGTTTTCAGAAACAATAATCTTTTCATTTTTTTCAAACTTGTGTTTCTTAGAGTGAAGATCTTTGAAAATTTTTGCATAAGCTGGAATATTTTTAATAACATTAAGCAAAGGAAGATTAACATTCACTTTGGATAACATATTATAAATTTCCGTAAATTGTTTGTCCATTCGGTTTTTCATAAGTCTTCTTGGAAACGGGATTGGAGGAACATATGGTGGAGGGGCCACATAAGGTTCCTCTTCTTCTTTATCTAACTCTTTTTATTTTTCTTGTAAATTTTCATTATTTTGAACCTCTTTTTCTTGTTCCTTATTTGGGACTTCAACTTCTACTTCTACTTCTACTTCTTGATTACTTGATTCACTATTCTCTTTTTTACTATCACTATCCTTTTCGATTTCTTTTTCAGAATTTTCTACTGTAACAGGCACTTTAGGAGAAGGATCAGGATCACTTACCTCTTCACCTATCACCTTACCGCTTCGCAAGACGGTGATTGACTTGGCTTGTTCAGTTTGACTAGGGAACTTCCCTTCTTCTCTTTTATCAACTTCTGAATTTGCAATGTGCTTCTTTAAATTTTCAATTTCCTCAAGCATGTATTTCATCAATGCTGCTTGACCTTTACTAGCTACTTCTTGCTTGGGAACTTCTTCAATTCTCAACTGATTTTGATTTGGAAATTGTGGAGGTTGTGATGGTTGAGGTTGCAAAGGCTTATTTCCTCCCCAAGAAAAGTTAGGATGATTCCTCCAACCAGGATTATATATGTTTGAATAAGGATCATTCCTTGGCCTTTGAGGGTACATATTCATAGCATTAGCCTGTTCAAAATACATAGCACTTGACGGACAAAAATTAGTAGCATGAGAATATAATCCACATAAAGCACATGCTTCTTGAATTTGTCAATTTTCAAATTGAGCTTGTGTATTTGAATTATCTTGCAATTGATATAGGCTCCTATTTTTACCTCTAGCACTTTTCTGTTGGGAATTAATGCTTAACATCTCAAATAATTCTTCTAGTGCTTCTGGTGTCATTCTATTAATAGAACCACCAGCTGCACTATCAACCATAGTTTGTAAGCCTGCCGAAAGACAATGATAAAATTGAAGCACTAACACATGTTGAGCCAAATTATGATGAGGACACATAATGAGCAGATTTTTAAATATATCCCATGACTCATGGAATGTTTCACCTGGTTCATTTTGGAATGACATGATTTGTTTTCTATACTCCGTAAGAGATGCATGTTTGTAAAATTTACTCATGAACAAATCATATAATTGAGCCCAAGTATAAACACTATTAGGTGTTAAGCTCATAAACCATCTCTTTGCCAAATTTTTTAATGCACTGAGAAAATATTTCATTTTGATTTGATCTTCAGTCAACCCTCCTAAAGGAAAAGTACTCATCATGTATTCATATTCTCTTAAGAAACTGACAGGATCTTCATGAGGTGTCTCATGAAAAGATGGTATGACATTAAAATAGTGACCTTTTAACTCAAAATTCCTAACAGCATTTGGCAAGACTAAACATGATGTCACAACATTTAATGAAGGTCTACTAAAGTCATTAATTGTTCTTTGATTCATCACTACTTCCATATTTCTTCAGACAGGTTCTTCTTCTCTTTGATTCCTGTTGACATGATCAACTAGATTTTCAGGAATTCTAATATTTTTATCTTCCATTAGAGGATAAACCAGAGGATCCTCTTGATTCAATTGGTCTTGATTATCAAACTCGGGAGCTAGATTTTCAAAAACTTCTTGATTTTTTCTAACAATATTTATATCTTGATTTAAGTCTACCAATTTAGGATTCAAAGATCGACGACCGTGCATAAAAATAATTTAAAGCAATTTAAAAACAACGAACTAAAATAAAATAAAATAAAATATTTTTGTATTTTTAATTTTTATAAAAACTGAAAATTAAACTAAAAATTATATTAAATTAAGAACTACACTACCAACAAACAAACTACGTGAACTAGCTTGTCCCCAGCAACGACGCCAAAAACTTGATTGATGTTTTAATTAATCTTTTTCCTTGTAAGTGAAAAAGACTATTATAGAATAGTATTGGAAGCAAGGGTCGAACCCACAGAGACAAGTGATCACGAACAGTGTAATTTATTGATAGCAAATTATTAATCTAAAGGGGGTTTTATATTTAATTCTATCTTAAACTACTATTTATATTTAGATGTTAACTAACCAGCAGTAATTACAAATATGAAGATCTTATGGTGGATAGTAATCTAGGATTCTGGGTTTCACTTGTATCTCCTTTATGTTCACTCATAAATATTATTATTCAATGTCTTGGGTTCGTTCACTAAATATAGATATAGACTGTTGAACAATTGGTTCAGCCTCCATCCCCGCAAAATTCATCCATTCTATATCCTAAGCACAAGAACTGTAAATCTAGCAGTCACCTAGATTTATGATCTATCTGTCACCTAGATCATCTATGAACCTGGTCCTAACTTATCACTCTCGTGCATCGATAGGTCCAATTTATTGTGTTGGTGAGCCAGTGTACGACATATGCACTTGGTCATGCAGTTATCCGCACCTCTAAGCCTTTATTATTTGCGATTACATTCATTTGTTCAAAACAAAATAATATAGGGATTGATAGACAACACAATCAACAAGCATTGAATAAACATATATAAGAATCAAAACATAAATTTGATACAAGTTACCTCCCACCTCCTAGATTATGGATTTTCATCATAGACAATGAACAGCACATGGAGATGATTGGAGACATGATTTGATCTTCAATACTTGAAATTACACAAATTAATTATGTTATACAATCTAAAAACTACCTAAAATCTACCTAAAACTGTTTCCAGCCGATTTTCTATATCTTGGGCTCGGCATCTGGCTTCTATATATACTCGGGAGTTGTGATTCAATCGAATGACTGTGTGAAAATCCGAAATAATCGCAGCCTGACTACCTTGCGGTCGCAAGGTGTTGGATACCTTGTGTCCGCAAGGTCTCCAGTGTGTGTGGCCGTTTGATTCCTTGGCTTCTGGCTTTAAGACATGTACTGCCTACCTTGCGGTCGCAAGGTCTGAGGCACCTTGCGTCCGCAAGGTCTCCAGATTCTACAGCTTTTACTCTTTCTTCATTTTTCCTTTTTGGCCCTTCTTGAAATTTGCACTTAAAACCCTGGAGTTTCACATATTTTCACAAATAACCCTGAAACTTACAAAACTCACCGAAAACATATATTAGTAGCCAAAAGCCTCGTGAAATTGCATAATTTAAGTCATAAAAGCATATAAAATTGACGTATAAAATACATCGATCAAGAGGTCTCGATGTGCATTTGCCGTCGGGTCTGTTCAATAAAGTAATTGCTTTTTGACTTTAACAGACTACTTGAGTGAGAGAAAGTCTTGTAGCTTTAAGTATGTCAGGCTTTTTGAGGCATGAACATATTTGTCTTGATTTGTGCAGCTTCTTCACTTTTCTCTGTAGCACGTGCAGATTTTAAAGTCTGTCGGTGGAATGCTTCGAACCAGTGAAAACAAGTCTTCGGATTCAGGAGAACTGATGTCTGCCGGTGCGAGCTGTTTAACTTGTAGCATGTCTGCCGGTGGTGAGTCGTAAGAATATTCTGATCTTTATCACTGAAGGCTTTTGACATAGCTGCAGGTCTTCCGGTGCTAAGTGCATCTGAAGTGCTGTTCTGTTTTAATCATCATGTAGGAAGGTAGGACTTGCTCAGGTCATACCTAATCTAAGACCTATGTGATATCATACAAGTAACCACACTAACTGGTACGCAAACCTTTTAGCCGTTTGTGATGACTCACTTGTAATGGGGGCAAGCAAATCAACATATATAGAATATGCAAGGTGATAACTAAATTATCAAGAATCATATTCCAACAATCTCCTCCTATTTGCTTGGAACCATTACAAAATGACATATACAAAGCACTAAAGCATTTATCAAACATAATAATAGCATGTCCACAATGAATGATCATTTTATCTCAAGACATGTCCTATGTTGATAATTACATAAGCGATGGCTTTGGTATAGTCTAATATTGCTATTACAGACTCGATAAATCAAAGTACTGAACAGGTAATGCAATAGTAAAAACAATTTAGTTCACTTTAGAATTTTTTTGAAAGAGTTTTGGACAAGATCTAAAAGGTTTTGGTTGTCTTGCTTGCACATAAATTTTTATAGACTGAAAGCTTGTTTTGGCAAGTAAGAGTAGCAAGTCCTTAAGTAAATGTATGTTTTTGAAGGAGTTCAATAAGGATTGCTTTGTAATACCAATTTTTTTGAAAAACTAATTTTTGAAGAAATCAGTTTTTTGAAAAACTTTTTATTTCTGTTGAAAGTAAAGGATCTATGTTAAAAGTAAGACTTAACAGAGTTTTTGTTTTGAACAAGGTTTTCAACAGAAGTGCCACAAAGACTGAGCATGATTCACTGAGAATTAGCTTAGGGTGAAATGTTACATTTGTTGGTGTGTGTGTTCATTTTGAATTTAGTTAAGTCAACCCTCTTATGAAAGGAATGTTATCACTCTTTTACACTATCCTCCTTAGGTTATATGTATATGTCATATAACTCTCCTCCTTCATGGTTGCAAGCAATATGAATTAATATTGAAGAACAGTTGCATGCAAGACTAAGAGAAGATATTGGAAGAGATGCAGTATAATAGAGTAGATGACAAAAGAGAAAGACACTAAATAAGAGAAGAAAGTACTAACAAGTTCTAAAAAGTATAAACTAATTTGAATCTCCAAAACTACCAGTGATAGAATCAAGAGAATAGTTTCTATCCCGATCTGAAAAACTTCTATTGCCGAACAATTCTCGAGTGATCAGCAATTCTCCAGTGATTGGTAGGCGTTCGTCCTCATGAATCGTGGAAAGAATGGTGTGGTAGGAGCATAGGAAATAGCTGATAATCCTAGCGTATTTCAAAATACCAGACCCATTCACTCGTCTTCGCTGAAAGAAATGACAAATGAGAGAGAAGACTACTTCAGACCAGTTGATGATGTGAAAATCAAGAACGGCAATGGTGAAGTTCTGAAGTCTTCTAGTGTCGTTTCCTGAGCCTGGTTCATGAAACAGAAGGCATTGGCTAAGAATTTCACCAACACAGTACATATCCAAGGGGTATTTGAAAATATCTCATGTACTGTAGTCATCTTGAGAGTGTTGGCCAGTACGGTGTAGCCATGATTCGTTGAGAACAAAATCATTGATGGAGTCAGGGCCAGCAGACGGAAGGTTGAAGACTCTTGATAGGCTGTCGGCATTGAGGACGAGATCAGTACCTCGAATGCGACCATGGAGGCTTTTACCTTCTCTTTTTAGGTGCATCCTTGAGTAGAATTTGTTGACCAGTCGAAGGCTGTAGAATTCTTCGCGAAAAGAAAGGATGGAGACAAGTCCAGAACTGTGGAAAAGATCTAAAATCTTTGTGCCAACAGTATTGATCAAGGAGAAATTGTTCTCCTTGAATCGTTCGACCGAGAATGTAGGATTCACGGCCTACTTTGGTTATGAAAGAGGATTCAGGGGGAGCGTTTGGGCTAGAGACGCTGTTGGAAGAAGAAGCGGCCATGAAGAATTTCTCAAGAGAAAGAAATATGCACTGATAATAATCGTATATTTGGGTAACGATGGAGATTAATCAAAAAAAAAAGTAGGTATATATATTCAGTACTTTCTGAGCGGGAAGAACACACTTTTCAAGAACCGTCGTTTGAGTGTCCTTAAACGAGTTGTAACTGTAAGATCCCGATTCCCGGTTAGCTTGAATTGCGTGCAATGCTCGCATTTCTTCTTTGGTTGATTTCTCGTTTGGTTGTGAGAGAGTCTAAATGTGTATGAGAGATCACATTAAGATAAAAACACTTCTAAGAAATGTCATATAGTGGTTGACTTGTTAAAGTCAAAAGTCGTAACCCGACGATAGTCGAAATGCGACGCGATTGAGAGCTTATTCGGGTTTTGCGTTCTGGACCTCGATTTGGTCCCAGATCTTTACATGATGATTAAATAACATGTTTAGATGTGTTAGAATTCTAATTGGATGTATTCCATAAGTCTCGTGAAGTTTTGACGCCTCGAGAATAGCAATTCTCCTTATCGCGTAGTTTGAGATTGAGCCGGGCGAACGTCTCGTCTTTAGGGAGCTTATTTCTCCTATTTGTTGTTTATCATTTTAGAGGCATTCAGGTCTATTTTGTAGCCCTAATAGGTGTTTACAATCATGGGTTATTACCCGTCGGTTTGCGGTTTCATTCGACGTTTAGATAGCAAGTTGTTACGTCTTGCGTCGGTTTTGCCCCGGGTTGTTTCGGGTGTTGTTTATCGGAGTCTAGACCTAATTTAAAATTGGTTTGAGACTTGGATTGATTAGTTTAATGTTTGAGGACTTTAAGGGTTCAATTGTGAGCCATTTTGAAGCTTTAAGACTCGAGAATGCATGCGGGAGAGGCCGGGATCGAGCAAGAAGCAACAAAAGCTGAGAAAGGGTAATTAAGGGTGATGCGGTCGCATCACTCACATTCAAAGCGACCGCAAGGGTCCCTGAATCAGAATTTCGGGATTTTTCAAGTCTTTGTGCGCTGTCCGAATTTTGGCCACTTAATCCCATTCTAAACCCAACTTAAACCCACCTACTTAGCCTAATACTAGTCCTAATCATTATTAGTGAGATTAGGGGTTGATTAGTGGGTGATTTAGGGGAACTAATCCCCCATATAAAAAGAAATCAGCCGCACTCTACCTCCTAGTCGGCCAAACAGATCGACTTCTCCCTCCCGTCTTCTGCGAACAGAACACAAGGGCATGAGAGAGCTGAGAAGAGGCGATTTCTAGGGCTTGAAGAGCTCGTCCTTGGTGGCCATAGCTAGAGGGCTTCTTCCCCCATTTCAGTCCGTGAGTTTGAAGAGGAGAGTTGAGGAGAGCAACCTCACCTCTTGGATTCGGGTATGGCAGCTTGAATAGGGGCTGAGTAAGGTAAGTTTCTACCTCTCTTCCTTTGGTTTTTGGGCTCCATTGACCCTAGGGAAACAATCATTTGTGTTATGTGAGGTCAATGGAAGCCATTGTTAGGGTTTGTAGAAGATGCATGAACCCTAGGTTTACAAATTGATGATAGAACTTGATTGACCTATGTGAGACCATGAAATATGTGAAATTCATGTTCTAATTAGTTTATTGAACTTGGGTATGTTGATTATCCATGAGTTTTGATGTTGGTTTGGTTGAGATACTTGGAGGGTGTTTTGCCCAAATTTGGTTTAGCTTGCAAATTATTAATGTGAGCTTGATTACTATGTTTTATATACTTAATAGAGTATATTAAACCGGGTTGTATGATTTAATCATGAGTTGGGAAATTATGATTGGTAAGGTGAGCTAAATGAAATTGTGCTCAAAATGATGAATTTGTTCTATGTTATATTGGTGAAGGTTTTGTCGGGTTTATGTGAGTTAAACGAACCCGGGATGATGACTATTGTTAATGGTTATGAACATAGAGATTATTGAGACCCATGGCCTTTATGCCCTAAAATTTTAGAAAGGGTAGATTAGACTCAACGGAGTCATTATAAGTTTGATTATGTGCTAATTGAACTTGGATTGAAATCCTACGATGATTGGATTTCGTTTAGTTAATGGAGTGAAGAACATAACTTCCAAACTTTAAATGGATGGTGATTGTAATGTGTTTTGTGGGTTTTTAGTCTTGGGAATTAAGCCCGAATGACTGTTGAGATTTGGTTGTAAACCTTAAGAAATTATTACGGTGTGAATTTATAAAACACATAAAGAATGAAATGTGTTAGTAAGACTCAACGGAGTCGTAATAAGGCCAATAAAATGATAAAGAGCCTTGGGTTGAAACCCTACAATGTTTGGGTTTGCTTGGGTTGTGTTTGTGCACGCCGGGTCTTTGATTGGTGTCCAATGGAGACATTCATGGTATGAAGATTTATTAGAAATATATCTTGAGCATGCTTGTTAGAGCATGGGACAATATAGAGACCCACGGATGGACATGAGAATATTTAAGAGAAGATTAAGAGAGAATCCTCTTCTCAAGGATTTTTGTTACGCATATATGAAAACACTTGTGCGAAGTGACTACGGAGTAGTCGTGATGTTTTAGGTATGGTGTTGGTGTTATCGATCATGTATGACGATTAGGACTATGATTGAGTCCGGTGTACTTAAAATAAAGACCAAATAATAAGTCTTGAATTGTGGATATTTTGAGACTAGCGTAGTAGTCTTGGTTTGGTTTGAGTTGAGGATTATAGAAGACCTCACATTGTATTTTATTAAGCTTGTAAGCTATACTTGACTGGGTTGATGACTTGAGGAATAATGAATACCTCAATAAGTTGTTTTTAAACTAAACTTGTAAGTTAGTTGAACACAATGGTTAAATGCAAATATATGCGTTGTTCATGATGTTTGGTAGAGCATTATGTCCTACTTGATTTTATGCAATTATATGCATGGTTTATGAGATTTCGTAGAGCATTATGTCCTACGTGGTTATATGCAAATATGTGCATGGATTATGAGATTTTGTGGAGCATTATGCCCTATTTGTTTATGTGCAATTATGTGCATGGTTTATGAGTTGTTGTAGAGCATTATGTCCTACATGATTTAATGAGCCCGATAATAATGAATTTGGTCTCATTGGTTTAGACAAGTAAATATCTACTTGAATGTTTGGTTTAAAGTCCAGGCGGGTTTTGGTTGTTGTGTCGGCAATGGGACGATTCATAGCCTTTGGGAACAATCGCTACGAATCGTTGCATTGGGTCCTTTTTCTCCTCACTATTTGGCCAATAGTGGGATGTGATCTCGAGTTATGCCATCTAGCCTGACATCGAGCTCTCATTTCTCATCCGAGAGGCTCGGATGAATGTAACGAGTACTCATTAAGGGAAACCGATGAGTTGAGATTATTTGGGGAGGAAATCCCAGGGTATTAATGATTGGAAATTGAGCCCGAATCATGGTTTGAGATTTGATATCATGGTAAGTTGGTTGGGTTTGGAACCCGGATTTGATTGTAACGAAATACGCCATCTGTTACACATGTTTATTTATGAGCATTTATATGAAAAATAATATGCTACTTGGTTTATGTGAGTTTATGTGCTTTAAAAATTGAGTACATGTTTCATGATGGTATACTAGCATGATACCATGATTTTATATGATTGTGCATTTATGCCATGCCATGTCATAATATGTCACATGTTGCATTTAGAAACTTACTGGGTCATTATGACTCACTCCGTGTGATTGTTTTCCCTAGTGTGTGCAGTGATCCCGTTAGTACGCGCAGCGGCTTCGGATAGCGACTTTTAGCAGGTGGTCTTCCAAGTCAAAAGCTTGGAGTTATTTATTATCATGTTGTATTTATTGTGAGGCTCGAATGTAAAGTTATGTAGACTTTACTTGGGTAGATGATAGTGTTATATTATGGTTGTGTATTTGGGAGCCGGTTGTATTGCCGAGCATTTGTACCCTTAGTATTTATTTCCTTTGTCGTTTCGAGCATGTGTGGCTCGTTTATTCTAGTTGTGGTATATTGTTGTTCCTACCTCCGATAGTTTTAGTCGTGAGGTTTGGTTGGTGGTTTAGCATTGATTATATGGTTATAGTGAATTGTTCCTCCGTGTTATAGCCGTTGAGTGTTGTTTATCGGGTTGGGATTTTTCGCCGCCTTGGTTGCCGATGGTTTGTTGTGCGTGTCTAATGTTGCGTCACGCATGTCGAATTTTTGGGCCGAGAGATTTACTATCTCTTTGGTTGTTTTTATTTAGGAGCTTGATAGCTCGGGTCCCATTAAGGTTTTTGCTTCCGCAGGTTTTGGTTTTTATTTTCTGTATTGCCGTTATGGCTTTACCTTCCTGTCGTGAGCTGGTTGGCTCGTCTTTTGACTCGCACCATTATGCTTAGCAGGTGCTTGTCTGTTTCTTGGTTGTCCTGATGGCACGACCTTGGGATCTCGTATTGAGATCCGGGTCGGGTCGTCACAGTAACAGACTGAAATGAGAACCGACGAAGTAATCATTTCGAAGCTCAATTGTGAGTGGACATTTTTATTGGAGAGGCGGCGATTCATGATTGCGATAATTAAGTCTTCTAGGGAATATGTATTTGGACAGATTAGAGACTTAAATCGAGGATTTCAATACCAATAGATGAAGACAAGATTAATTGAAGGCTTAGGGTATTGAAATGAATTCGTCTTGATATCGATGAGCAAAACTAATGAAATAAATTTCGTAAAAATGTATTTAGGAAATATGATAGGTTTTAAATATTCAAGATATCCTAATAGATAATTTACGGGGCATTCTGAATTATCTACAAAATCCTTAGCAATCTCCCAAATCTATAGAATTTTGGAATAGAAATTATTTCAAAAATATTTTGAAAGAATTATTCCAAAAAAATGTTTTTGCAAAACAGTTAAGATTTTTGTGTTCTTTGTTTACTAGAAGAAATTTTTCGGAGCTTTCTAAGTCATCCACACAGTCTTCAGCAATCTTCCAATTCTTCTAATTATTCCAGAACAAAGATGTTTTGAAAACCATTTTAGAAAGATTTTTGAAATATTATTTGAAAAACAATCAATCATTCCTAAAAATATTATGTCAAAGATATCATTATACAAAGTTGATCAGCAGTAAGAGGTCTGAAACTAATTTTGATGATTAGTTCCAGTAGAGTGTGAAGAGTGCTGATGCAAAAGTGTGAACGACAGAGATGGAGGTCTGCAGTTCAAGAAATTGTGAACAGCAGAGGTGAAAGTCTGCAGTTCAGATTTTGACCAGCAGACATTGAGGTCTACCGGTGCAACTGATAACTTTTGAGGATGCATGCAGCAGTAATGAAAGTCTATTGATACCAATTAAAAGGTTTATGCGAGGTTATCAGTCTTTTGAACACACGAAAGATGATAACTATTGAATAGCTTTTATACTGAATTGAATATTGTGTTCAAGAAAGGTGGAAGTTTACTGATATTTGAGAGCTGAAGGATATCAATCAATTGTTGGAGGATATCAATTGATTGGATGAAGGATATCAATTGATTGGATGATATCATTCATTGATGGATGATCAGTAAACTAGATTTTTAGGTATGCCGTTGTCGAAAGAATGAATAATAGGGAAGCCGGCATAGATAAGGGTCTGCTGATGAAAGAGGTCATCAGGGATGAAGTCTGCTAGGATAGAATGAATTGATAAGTTCTGCAGACAAGAAGTTTTGTTGTATAAGGATGGAACAGCAGACATTGAGGTCTGCCGATACCAATTGAATGAGGAGTATTACAGCAAGTTTTTCCTTTGGAATGCCTTGACTTCTGGAAGGATTGACCATAAGCTTCATCGGCAAAGAGAACGAAACAAAAATGGAGAGAGAGCAAAATGTTTCTCATAAAATTGAAGCAACAACAGAAGTAACAGCAATATCGGTACTTGAATGATACAAAGTTCTGCAGTTGGCTCCTCGTCACTGGTATAGAATATGCGCTTCGATCCCTTTTGGAGAGAGAACAGAGTCTGCATGTTTCAAGAGTAGAAAAGAGATTTTCTGCAGATTTTCCTTTTTGCCTGATTAGGAGGTTCAGCTGCTTCATCGGCAAAGATTAACTGATGACCATGCTACTTCAGAATAGAATCTCAATAGAATGATAAGAGCATTTAGAAGCAAAAACGAGAGACAACAACCTATCAAGTTAGATAACTTGGATCATAGAAAAGCAAGTAACTCATACTTAGTTTGGCTGAAGGTTCTGAAGAAGAATGACTTTTGCTTCGAGGTCAACAACTAAGATGATGACTAACTTTTTAAGGGAAGGAAATCGTCTTTGTTCAAGACAAGAAAGAGAAAAATTGTCATCAAACAGAGGAAGCAGTAGATAAGAATAGAATTTGAGGAGACTGCTTATTCCTCGAAAGGTCGTTTGTTACAACAGCAGAGATAAAGTCTACCGTTGAAACTAAAGAGACCTGAAATTTTTGAGGGGAATTAAGATTCACCAGAACATCATGGGTAGAGATGAGATCTATAATTCCAGATGAAGTAGTTGTAAGGTATGCAGTTCCTTCAAAGAAATCCAAAACTAAAATTATCCATATTCCAACATTATTTATTCAATTGTTGAATACCAAATGTTTGAATAGGAAATTTTATGAGTAAGGATTGGTTTGTTGTTAACGCAGAGTTATATTTTTGTCTTGAATTTAACAACATATTATAAAAAGTACAAATACCGAAATCACAGTCAAATATAAGATTTCATGCTATCAAGGAAAGTTCATGCAAAGGCAGATAGACATGAAGTAAAGATGCTTTGAACAAGTTCTCATTTAGATCAAAATAAACTCGAATACAAAGAGGATCTAAAGATTACAGAGTTCATTACAACTTCCGATGACTTAACTACTCCTTTTAAACAACTAATCTAAACACCTGATACAGTTCTAAAGATAAGGATGTTACAAGGAGATGTCTATGAAGACCATGGACCCAGATTCAGCTAACCGGTTGGCAAACAGAATACATGTCCTCGATCAAGGTCGAAAGAGGCAGCCAAATGGAATATCTGCATTTTGAAAAATGCAGATATGTGATCCTGATGCCTCCTCTTACTACTCCCATTAGCTAGCTCTCAAGCCAGGGTGACCTTCACAAACTCGCAGGACTTCATTTCTAAAGTCCGCGGTTGTGAAAAGAGCTATTCTCGTGGGAGAACCATGTCAGCTAAGGATCAAGTAGAAGGTCTACGAGGCCTTGAAGAAGGGGCTAACATGAGCATAGTCACAGGAATCTGGGAGAGGCATGCTAAAAGGTTGTTAAGGAATGTCTTCACGCGAGATAAATCCTTGAAACAAACCAAACAACTTTCGAAGAATCGGAAGGGTGATTCCAAGTTGTAGAGAAGGAGCCTTGATCTAGTGCTAAGAATTCTCCTAAGTAACATTTTAGAAGAAGGAAATTTTGTATCAGTGTCTATCATAGTGTTTGAGATAGTTTGCGAGTGATAGATAAGAAGGAAGGAAATGTCTCTATAAATATTCGCTGAGGCAAGACAATGGACCGACTCATTTAAGAATGAAAAGTCCTTTTCAACCACTCTCAATAAAAGTTATACGGGGAAGACTGAGAGTTGGTATAAATTTCTAGATATCCGGTAAAGTTACTTCTTTGGAAAGCTAAAAGATTTGAAAAGTAAGTTTGGCTTTCTTGAAAGAATGAAACGTCTTTAAGTGGATAAAACATTTTTCAGTGGGATTTGACAAAACATATCCTTTTTCAGAAGAGTGTTTTGGGAAGTACAATTCCCACATTTCAAAGTCATTTTTATCTTTACCGAGATTCTATGAAATCTGTCTTTAGCTTTTAAGAAATAGTCAGTTTCTAAAGCTTTACCTCAACCTTTGTAGAAATTGCAAAAGTACCCATCTAGTTTGCACATTGTGTACTAAGGTGAAAAACTTCTATAAGTCAGCACATAAAATTGATCTTATGAAGTACTGAGCAACAGAAGAGTACTTCAAAGAAAATGAGGCATCAAACCAGATGAGTGAATCACAGATCATACTATAATGGAAATGGAAGGAAGCAAAGTATGATAGGAGAAATCACTCTAGCTATATATATTGCTTTAAAAAAAAATAGTCAAGAGAAGAGCAAGCAAATATAAGCCTATGCAGAGATGATATATTCATGATCATGATTAGCAGGGAATCATAAACGAAAATCAGTTATATATCATAATCTAGAAGGAAGAAGACTGAAACAGGTGAATAGGGTCCTGAACATTCAGTCAAAGCTTTTAATACTGAATGAGAGATAATAAAGTGTGCTTATTGATCTTTGGAGAATACACATTCCTGAATAAGAATCAAGAAGATCATTAGCAACATTTTATGAGCTTTAGGAACCTCCAGAAAAATCTAGATACTGGAACAAGTATTTCAAGAAGATCAGTGAGAAGGAAAGACTGGATCTTGAATTTTTCATTCTCCCTTGGTCTTTTTGTACAAAGATAAAGATTTTAAGAGAAGGGACACAAGACAAGGAATGTACCTTTTTTACAGTTATCTGGATCGAGATAGACGTTCTTCAGACTAAGTCTTTTTGAATCTGAGCTGATAAGTCTGTAGTCGATTATTGTCTAAAGAGTAGATATTTTCTTGGATTCAAATAATTCTTTGAAACATGGGCCAAGTTCCCAGAAACTAAATATCATATAACAGAGGGATCAATCAATGTTTCATGATATAGAGTTTTTGACTCTTAACCTTTTTCAAGAGAATAGATAGGAGTCCTTTTTGAAATTCTTTCATAGTAAAGTTTTAGAAAGAAAATTTTCTCTCGAGAAAGTGTTGGATTGATTTCAATCGTTAGCCTTATGTCAAGAGAACTTGAATCAGAGGTTCTTTTTAATTGAAGCATCCATCTGAGAATTTTTCATCTGGAGATAGTTATTCATAGTGCCAATTGATATACATATCTGTCATATGAATACTTATCTATCAATCATCATGGTAATCTTCTATCTCATGAAATTTTTGAAAACAAAGTAGTTTTTCAAAATAAGTATATTTTTCAAAGGTTTATCTCAAACTGAAATCCTTGTCAAAAGTTAAAAATAAAAACAAATTTTCTTTTGACATGCATTTTAGCCGAGCATTTGAGGATCGCAACTCTCAGGAGGTTAGTCCTGGCATGAAGCTAGAAGAGCCTTGCTCTAATACCAATTGTTGGTCCACAATAATGCTCAAATAGGCTAGAGGGGGGTGAATAGTCTATAATGCCAATTTAAAAACTTTTCTTTTGGATATACATAAAGCATAGTTTAGTTGGCAATTGCAATTTATCAAGTTGAGCATGTCTGCCGGTAGAAGCTATCGGTAGACTTGCTCTAAGCAGAAGTAACATCTCTGCCGATAAACTGCTTAGTCAAATCAAAAGCCTGGTAAAAGGTTTGTATAGCGGAAGGTAAAGAGGCTATCATTTGGAGAAGTCATAAGTGGTTGTACACGAATATATGTTCAGAACAACAACACACTTAAAACTTCTGTCAAATGCAGGTTTTAGGAAATCAATGAAAGAGTAGTTTTTCTAAAGATAAATCATTTATAAAATGCTCATAGATATATAGGGACTGAGAGATAAAGTATTAGTAAGAACATATGAATTTATTCAAAGATTAATTACATATTACATCAGTCGAAATAGTCTATGTACAATTTCTGGCTTTGTCTTCCTAAGTCTCAATCCTTACTTAATTATCCATTCAAGGATCTTTAAGTTGCAAAGGACAATAGGAGACGAAAATGAGAAACTGTTATGAGAAGGAAGGGATTTTCAAGGTCGTTCAGATATAAAAATATATCTGAACGAGTGAGTGCAAAGCACTCGACCTTCCATGATGATTGATTATTGCACAATCAACAGCATTTGTATTGGAGTACAAATCTGAAGATATGCATGCAATATCTACAGATAGCTCTTCATTTTCTTTAGACATTATCTAACATCAATCTTCAGATCTTGATCTCTGTCTATTGAAGTTTTTGATCAGTCTCTTCTCTTTTCCAAGCCTTTCTTCCTAGCAATCCACTGAGGGTGTTTTGCTAAGATCTGGATGAGTTCACTGCAATCTGTGTAGAAATCAGAGATACGTTGTTGAATACGATCTCTTTGAAGATTTCCTTTTCTTTGAAGTTCTTGAGTAGATTGAGTTACTCATTGCTCACAGTGTATCGTTTTATGATCTTAGATGTCGCTTACACACTGTCACGCTTATATTGAGCAAGAGAGAGGATTTATATAGGCGAGAGTCAATATGATCGTTGAGAGATGAAGACTTGAGGTTTTCTATCCGTTGGAGATGTAGTGGTTGAAGACTATCGGATAGGGATCTTTGTCCATAAGATCTTCGACTATTTGGAGTAGAGATTTAGTCCTGTAGATCTTGGTACTTGTTGTCTGTCAGACCATGTAGATAAGTCTCTGAAGAGTAGGTCTGATGTCTGTTGCACTGTCAGGTGGTATGTTCAATAAAGTAATTGCTTTTTGACTTTAACAGACTACTTGAGTGAGAGAAAGTCTTGTAGCTTTAAGTATGTCAGGCTTTTTGAGGCATGAACATATTTGTCTTGATTTGTGCAGCTTCTTCACTTTTCTCTGTAGCACGTGCAGATTTTAAAGTCTGTCGGTGGAATGCTTCGAACCAGTGAAAACAAGTCTTCGGATTCAGGAGAACTGATGTCTGCCGGTGCGAGCTGTTTAACTTGTAGCATGTCTGCCGGTGGTGAGTCGTAAGAATATTCTGATCTTTATCACTGAAGGCTTTTGACATAGCTGCAGGTCTTCCGGTGCTAAGTGCATCTGAAGTGCTGTTCTGTTTTAATCATCATGTAGGAAGGTAGGACTTGCTCAGGTCATACCTAATCTAAGACCTATGTGATATCATACAAGTAACCACACTAACTGGTACGCAAACCTTTTAGCCGTTTGTGATGACTCACTTGTAATGGGGGCAAGCAAATCAACATATATAGAATATTCAAGGTGATAACTAAATTATCAAGAAGCATATTCCAACAGCTGTAGACCCCGGGACGTGGAATAATCAGATTGCTATCCCACCTGAGTTTTGTTGTTGGATTATCTCCTCGAGGGATGTAGACCCTGGGACGTGGAATAATCAAATTGCTATCCCATCTGAGTTTGGTTGTTGGATTATCTCCTCGAGGGGTGTGAACCCCGGGACGTGGAATAGTCAGTTGCATGCTATCCCACCTGAGTTGTTAGATTATTTCCTCAAGGGGTGTGAACCTCGGGACGTGGAAATAATTAGTTGTAGTTAGTTAGACTAGCTTAGTCGTAGTTAGACTAGTTCAGTTAGTTGTAGGATCATCTCCTCGAAGGGTGTAGACCCCGGGACGTAGAATGATTGGTTGAATCTATCCCACCCAGTGTTGTTGTTGGATAATTCTCCTCGAGGGGTGCATACCTCGGGATGTGGAAATGGTAGGTTTTATCCCAGTATCCCACCAGTTTGAGTTGGATTATCTCCTCGAAGGGTGTAGACCCCGGGACGTGAAATAATCAGGATCCCATCCATCCTACCCAGTAGTTGTTGTTTTTTTGCTTGAGGTCGAACTACGTTTGGTCTGATTCCTGAGATAGGAATACGTAGGCAGCCTATTTTAGTAGGTGTGACCATCAAAGCATTTTATTGTATATCTTCTTAAAAACTACGATAACTTGCTATAACCAACTAAATATGTTTAAGGTATGTGAGATTTGAGCTACTGCATCCTAAACTGTCGCATCTATAAACTGCCGCATATTGCACTCCTCCCCATTATAATTTCCACGAAATTTGGTAGTTTATTTCTTATCAACGATGTTCGTTTACTTGGTAAGTTTCGGTTTACCCATAAACTCCATTGTTGAGGGGCTCTGTAGACACTCCAATTTCGTACCCCTGGTATGTAACATGACATGAAATATCAAGACCTGTTAAAAAGCTTACGTATGTCAAGTTACATGGTTGAAAATGCTAAAAGAAAAAACAGGATGCGTAAACAGTGAAATGCAGGGGGCCTAAGTGCCAAAAAGAAGAGGAAAAAGGAGGCTGGGCGCCGCCCATAGCCCCTCCAGGTGCCGCCCCCACTTCCACTATGGGTGGCGCCCAATAGTGGCTAATTTTCCTATAGCAGTTTGCCTAAAGTGCAATTCTCTCAATGCGCGGTACAAGCCGATAAAGCACAGAAAGAAAAAACTTAACCACGAAGGAAAGCCTCTCCCAGCCTATAAATAAGAGGCCCTGGCTTGTTAAGTTCACAGATAGTGAACACTCTTCACACAATGAGAATACGTAGTTAAGAAACAGCGCAGTGAGTTCTCTCGAGAGCGTTGAGAGAATTTCTTCCTGTAGCCCCAAAGCTTCGCCAAATCTCCCCCAAACACTAAAACCAACTGGTCAAAGTGAAACCTAGTTGCCCTGCTAGGATTCCGCCCTATTCCACCAATCCAAAAATCTCAAAAAGAGCAGTTGCCCTGCCCGAATCCAGATGCCAAATCAGCAAAAAACAAGCAGTTGCTCTGCCCGATTTTTGCCGTTACCAAGCAAACAATAGCAAAAAAACAAGGAGTTGCTCTGCCTAGATCCAGAGACCGAAAAGCAACTTTTAGAAGCAGTCACTCTACCCGAATCCCCACAACAGCAAAGCAGTAAAAAAAGACTCCCTCACCTTGAAGGATAGAGCGAGCGCACCTTAGAACCTGTCAGAAGCTAGTTGGTACGAGATGAAACCCCCACGCTTCAAGAGGTACGCTATTTAAAGTTTTTATATATAAAAGTGCTATTTAGACTAGCCCGATGTAAGAAAAATAAGCAGTTATGCTGCTCAAAATTCTATAGGAAAATAGCACCAAAAAGAGCCATTATTATGGCCAAAATTTTATAGCAAATCGGTAAAGCTCATCATTCATGGCATTTATCCAACAATTATCTTCAAGAGCCTCAAAAACATTTTTAGGCTCTATGTGAGACACAAAACAACAAGCTCTAACATGCATACATTCTATGGATAAACAAGCCACTTTTCGATAATCCACCTTACCTTTTTCTCGCGTAGTCATTCCCTTATGCACACTACCGATTACCTGTGAAATGGGATGATTTTTCTGAATATGACTTGAGACATCCATGCTACGATCAGTAGCAATGTCCCTGTATGCTTTAGTTTCTTCTTCTATTTCTGAATCTACTTTAGTTGTGTTTAATGTACCAGCAGATGTTGTAACATCGGGAACTACATTGGGAACAACATCGGGAATCACATCAGCAGTTTGATCATTTTTAGGACTTAGTTGTCTGATTTCAGGATCAGAGATTGCTGAAGTATGAGAATCAGGAACAGAACTTTCAGATTTAGGAACATCTAATGTTGTGGAGGAAAAAACATCTCCAAGCAAAATTGTCATATCATATGCAACACTTTTGTAAAGAAATTTAGCATTATCACAATTTGATTTTTCATGTGGAACATCTTCAGTATCAACAACTACTGAGGAGATGAGACCTTGAAGCTCCAATGAAAAATCTTTAAAAGTAGTACTTGATGGAGTACTAAATGAAGTACTGGATGAAGTATCATTGGGAACTCCATCATGAGCATCATCATAAACAACATCACGAGAATCAACATAAACAACATTACGAGCATCATCGTAAACAACATCATGAGTATCATCGTAAATTACGTCATGAGTATCACTGTAAAAAACATCACAAGCGTCACCTTAACCTATATCACTGGAAATCGATTTAGAACTTATTTTCTCAATAGCACAAAGAGTAATTAAATCTCCACCCTCTTCTTCATCCTCATTATCTCTAATGGTGGAGACATAACTCAACCCTTTCTTTTCAAGGTATTTGCACATTGATTAGCATAGTGCCCATACCCTAAACAAGCTCTATATTGAACATACCCAATATTCTTAACACCAAATTGAGAAGAAGAATTAAAATTAGATTTTTTTAAGTCTTGTGATTTGCTAGAATTGTCCTTTTGAAAAAAATGGTTTGGTTCAACAACAAAAGGATTATTGAAATTAGAATTTGTTTGATTTTGACTTTTATTTTTCAGCAACGTGTTGAACCTTTTTGAGAGAAAATCCAATGACTCATCTCCAAAATCAGAATCTTCTATTTCCTTTGACAATTCTTGCATCTCACAAGATAGATCAGAAACATCCAGAAAATAATCACCTTTGACTTTGCTTTTGTTCTGCTGATCCAAGTTAAGCTCAAAAGTTTGAAGAATGCCTGCCAAATTTTCCAAAGACATCTTATCAGTGTCATGGGCTTCTTCAATAGCAGAAATTTTAATGTTGAAACGCTCTGGAATGGAACACATCATTTTACTAACTAGTCTTGCATTGGAAATTGAATCTCCCAAGGCAATGGACTCATTAGAAATATCTACCAGTTTATCATGATATGACTTAATGTCCTCATTATCTTCCATTTTAAGATTTTCAAACTTTGTAAGAAGCATCTTGAGCTTAGTTTGTTGCACACTTTCGGTTCCCTCACATTTTTCTTGGAGGGCAGTCCAAACTTCTTTGGCTGATGGATATTGAACCACATGTTTCAGCATATTTGGATCCAAAGAGCCAAAGATAGCATGTAGAAAAAAAATAGCAAGTAGTGCTTTTGAGTTAAAATTAGACAGAGTTCTTTATTTAGTAGTCCAATCGTTTTCAAGAGTAATTTTAACATCACCATCGGGATCAACCACACTAGGTGGTGTCCATCCTCCAATTACAGATAGCCATGCCCTTTCATCAATTGATTTGATGTAGACACGCATCAAAACTTTCCAAAGAGAATAGTTTGTAATTGTTAGATTCGGAGGACGTTGAGACCCATAACACTTAGTGATATCAAGTGGAGGCTCTAATACCAATTGAAAGAATTGTAGCTCGGGTTCTCAGAATAAAACAAGTAAAACAGTTAATGTTGTACCAAATGTATCTCAGAATGTAGTTCAGAATGTTATACAGAATGTTGCAACATTCATAGACACATTCAACAGAGAACATCAACGGAAATAAGAGAGAATATATTACAGAGAAAAGAGACAAAGTGTTAGGTTCAGAACTACAAGTAAAACTTATAGACAAAGCCAACAAGGCCAAAAACTTTCACTATAGAAAAACAATTGTAGAAATTACAATTATGAAAACTATCACTATGTGAAAATGAAAAAACGAAAATCTCCTAACATATTTTGATATAGTCAGTCTAGCATACGTGCTCACAGAAACAAAGATCCAAACAGATCAGTGAGAAAAACACGAAATCTAGAAAGCAGCCAGTCAATGTAGTTTGCAATGTTGTCACATTCCCAAGCACATTGGCAGTTCCAGTAGCACGGTCTCTTTCTCTGAAAACTCTCTAAAAGCGTTAGTTTTTCTGAATGGTAAAGCCTCTCTTTTATACTCCAAGAAGTTGTCTAGGCCTGCAAGGAAAAGAGGGAAGGAACTAAACATGCAATGGTTAATTTGTTAGTCAAATAAATCATTCCATAAATAATTCAAACTTGATCACCAAGATTTCTTAAGAAAGGAAATAACAATCAATTACTCAATCATGTAAAGAAGGAAACAAAGCTAGGAAGTTTTCTAGAAGGAGCATAATAACACATGCATTAAACATTTGTTAAAATATGCTTTTACATGCATGCTACATAAGATTAAATCCATATTTGCATTGGAGATGTCCACTTTGATTGAATATGAATGTAGGGAGAAAAATGAAACATATGATTGAGGGTGTGAATTGCACACGGTCACGTAAGATTAAATCCAAGAGGTTGCGTTGGTGATGCTCTAATGTTGAAATGTTAAAAACATAGTGGACATGACTTTTGAGAATCTATATTATAAAATAGCTCAGGGTCTAACTGGTGACACTGATTGAATTGTGCTAAACACAACTAACGGTCCAAATTGATTCGTTAGTATGTGAGTTACAAATCAATCCTTCAGTTATGAGTTATGTTTGAATTACCCCACTACAATTACATATAAAACCTCCATTGCGGGTTTTGTTTGAATTACCCCGTCAGTTATGAGTTTTGTTTATCCCGACCATTCATTGAATTGATCTCATACCGACACCGTGCCTATGCCACAAACACGTATAGTAGTAGACTTTTAAACCGAAACATAAAAAAATTAAAAATACTACAATTGACTTTTTATCTACTGCAACGAAAGTGTGACGCCCCCGATCCCAGGACGTCGGGTCTTCCAACAATTCAATCCATAAACCAACTATTACAGAACAAAATCACCAACTGAACTGAAAATCAACTCCTACAACAACTCAGTCCAAAATAACTCCAATCACAAACACGTAACTCGCAGTAGAAGAAACAAATAAGTAATATTTCTCAAAATATTAATGTTTGATACAAACGTATCTTTATTTAAATTTCTGGTAAAGCCCAAATAAAATGCATAGATACTTTATTCAAAGTTGAGCGCTCCATCCTTCTCTTGCTTCATATGTCAACCTTCTTCGTCAAGCTGCAATCTAAGGGGGCATGCAAATGGGAAGGGTGAGTTTAAGACTCAGTAAGGTTCTACCGATCTCATGTATGCTATGCATGTATGCAGCAGTTCAAGGCATATTATTATGGAGCAGTTTTAAAAGAAATAATAACCAATTAGTCAATCAAGTCTCACTACTACGTAGCCGGTTCAAAGTATTCACTGTCCCATACCAGTCAATACAGTGATCCATCACGAGTAATAAGATCTCATACTCATATAAGAGCGATATAAAAACACATAGAGTTTACCAATTGTTCACGGGGTCGAGATGCATCTCCGACCAATCACTTCCGAACTTATAACCCATTGTTGTTGTAGATTTCATCATTCAATCACTTTCAAGAGTATTAGATTATTAACAAGTCGACATGAGGCCAAGTCCCTACAACCTCAGCAGTCGTGCCACTAAAGAGTATTACCTTCGCCATGGCCAGTAGCAAAGGGTTGGGTCACATAGGGCTCCACACTTGGCTCACACTGCCCTTCGCCCCATGTTAAGCCCCGGGTCGCCCTACACTTCCCTAAAAGATTATTGTCACACAACCAACACCACCAGGTGTTCCAAATATTATACACAAAGATTATTTCCAGTATTGACTGTTAAAATAATAACAAATACGACGAGCTATAAAATAAACTCGTCAATCACGTAACATCAATAAGTAACATATTCCACATAAGATTATTTATCACAACTTAGTCACAATTACAATTGTTGAGCATACTTAAAAGCATAATTCATCCTCAAATAAATATCTTTACCAATTAAACACCAAGAACGATTGGTAATAACATCACGTATCGTTAACTATGATAATAGATAATTTAACATACACAAGGAGTATCCCCTTACCTCAAAAGAAGATAATATGTGCCAATTAAAATACGTTAGAAACCTTCCATAATAAACTTCGAGTTAAGCTCGTGTATAATACGGTGTCGGAATAACTGAAACTATCTCAAAACAACCACACACACACGCAGACGGGCGCCATCTCGAACGGCAACGGAGAAGGGGAAATGAAACGGTTTCTCTCTCTCATAGATTTGAAGTAATATAAAATAGGAAATGAACGTATTGTCGGCTTATATATAAAAGCGGCAGAGATAAATATTAGCAAAGTAGACGAGTCACAGTAAAAGGATAATGAAATCACAATTGCTTCCACGTCCATAGATAGAGCAATCGGCCAAGTAAGGTTTGTTTTATACGGCTACTCTCATCATCAAATTAAGTAGAAGGGAAGCCTTTCATGTTTAATTCTTAAAAGGGTGGGGATATTAACACCCCCAAAAAACTATCTCTACACCCCATTAATCTCTACACCCCATTAATTTATCACATTTATCTAAACACCCCACCTAATTTCCTATTTTACCATTTTCTATTCAAAAACAATTAATAACCACCAACCCAATTAATTACTAACTTACCTATTGTAACCAACCAATTTACAAAACTGCCACCAACCCAAGCATTTGTGTAATTAACGGGTTGTGCACGACAAAAAATAGAGAAGAGCTCGTCTTCTTCCTCTTCATGTGAACAACAGTTTGTGCACTATCATTCCAGGATCAAGCAACATACAGCAAGAGTTTAAGCATAGCAAGAGTTCAAACAACACTCTCTCTTTCATTAAGTGTTCAAGCAACATACTACAATGTCTTCAAGCATAGGTATGAATTGTCATTCTCCTCCTACACTTGAATATTAGGTATATGTCAAATTTAAGTGTCAATAACAATGTAGGTTGTTTTCATTAATATTTTTGGATTGCATTTTTTAAAAAAATAGCATAAATTTTGAAAACTAGAACACAGGGCTCCGTTCGGACCTGGTTAGATGAACACCCTTTGTGGTGTTCGACCAGTACTAAGCGAACAGCTTTAAGGGCATTCATCTTAGACTGGCCGAACACGTGCCTGCCTATTCATCTCAGCCTGGCCGAACGCTCATGTGCCTGTTCATCTCAACATAACCGAACAGACTATGGTCTATTCATCTCAGCCTAGCCGAACAGCCCATGGTCTGTTCATCTCAACCTCGCCGAACAGCCTATGATCAGTTCATCTCAGCCTGGTCGAACAGTCTATGATCAACACTTTTTAGACTTTGATTTTGTTTTATTGGAACTATAACCTAATTATGATATATTTTATTTGGTGTTTACAGGAAAAAAATTTAAAAACGTTTATACAAGAAAAAAGGTAACAGCATCCGCTAGGAAAGAAATGAAACATGCACGCCAACAACAACACGAGCATGGGCATGGGCAGAGGCAGGCTTTTGAGCATGAGCATGGGGCAGGGGCAGACTTTTGATCCTCAGATTGGGCAGGGGTAGACTTTTGAGCATGAGCATGGGCAGGGGCAGACTTTTGAGCCTCAGATTGGGCAGGGGCAGACTTTTGAGCATGAGCATGAGCATTTTTAGCAGGATCAGGACCATTTTCAGTTTGAGCAGTCGCAAGGGCAGTTCCAACAGACTTTTGAGCTGCATCAGGAGCCATTTCGGTTCAAGCAGTCGCAGGGGCAGTTTCAGCAAACTTATGAGCCTCAGATTGAACTCGGATTTCCTGGTGGTCCACGCGATACATCGTTGCTGACATCATATGAGTCACACGTAGCTGCATATATTTGGGCTGGTAAAGAAGAGCGTGGTATTCTAAAATGCCACAATCACACACAGAAGTTGCTTAATTGGGTCATTCTTAATGGCGAAGATTTGAGGGTATTTCGGGGTATGGTCAGGGGCAGTGCACTTAGTAGACTAAGGCATGTATGCTATGCTGATGTGAATAAGGTCTTAGTTTCTGCTTTCGTGGAACGATGACATCCAGAGACTAACACTTTCCATATGCCTTTCGGGGAGATGACCATTAGTTTAGACGAAGTGTTTCGCCTGCTCGGTCTTCCTATTGTGGGTGATCCATTAGCTTGTGCTAGGGATGTTGATGCCTCATATGTGAGTGAGATGTTGGGAATGTCACTTGAGGAGGTTTTTGAGGGCATGTGAAATAAGAGGGGGGGCTTCGGTGACATTGGAGTGGCTACGTGTGAGGTTTAATGATGATGTCACGTCTGAGGATGAGTTTAGGGTGGGTTGTGTTGTGAGGGCATACTTTTTATTGATCTTGGGTTGCACGATATTTGCTGATAAGAGCGGGACCCGTGTACCTATTGCATACTTAGAGTGGCCTAAGGATCTTCAAAATCTAGATACTTATGCGTGGGGAACTGCCACCTTTGTATATTTATATAGACAGCTAGGACAAGCATCTAAGTATAACACGAAGCAGATAGCTGGTTCCATGGCATTACTTCAGGTAATAATTATAATTATTATATAGTTTTATGTTGTGTATTTACTATTAAAGTTAAAATGTTTTATTTGATACTTGAATCTTTAAAAATGTATGTTTTATTGCTTTTAGGCGTGGATCTACTTGTGGTTTCCATATCTGAGGCCTTCACATAATGTTGATTACAAGTCTAGATACCCGCTTGCACGTAGGTGGATCCCACAAGGGAATCAGGGATGACGCGCTGATTGTTTATTAGCATCACGTGAGCAGTTAGATAGACTGACGAGTCGTGACGTGAGTATACATATTTTTCTATCAATTTCAACAACTTTTTAATATTAGGTTTCGTATTGAAAGTTTTTGACTTTTTGTTGGTCTATTGTTTTAGGTTGACTGGCTTCCTTGCGATAGTAAGGTCAGGGACCAGTTTCCATGGCATCAGATTGCCACGTATCTAGGATGCATACAGATGGGCTATGTGTAGACACCCCAATTTCGTACCCCTGGTATGTGACTAACATAAAATATCAAGAACTGTTAAAACTTAACAAATGTCAAGTTGCGAGAAGTCAAAAATGCGAAAGGAAAGCGAGGATGCTTGTAGCTTGATGAAGCTGAGGGGGCTAAAGTGCAAAATTTTCAAAGTTTAAAGAGGCTTGGTGCATGACACCCATGGTGCCACACCAAGCATTGACTTGGCCGCACCATGGGATGTCCTGTTCACCCCTCTCACAAAGAAATAGTACAAGTCTTCAAGCGCAAGGTACAAGCGGCCAATGCACGGGAAAGAAATTCAGAAATTCCAGCCGCGTCCCTCTCCACTGCTATAAATAGAGGCCTCAGCTCCCAGTTTACGACACATATTTTTCCTCCGCGATTTTTGATCTCAGCGAAGCTCTGCTTCGTTTTCTCCGATAATATTAGTGCGAGAGGTGCGAGATAGGTGAGTGGAAGCCTAAAATCTCAAACCCCGGTCCAAACTCACGCCAAATCAAAAACCCATAGGTTATAAGCGATCCCTAGCCTAGTCGTTAGGTATCCACCTCAAATCCCAGTCCAAAATCCCAAAATAAGCCGTTACTGCACGGGTAGCAGCTAAAAAGTCAAACTTAAGTCTAGGTTCCGCCCAACGAAAAGGCCAAAACCTACCCAAATAAAGGCTGTCACTGCCTTGAGTTGATAAGCCCAAACCTCAAAATATCAATCAAATCAAGCAGGTCATCGGTTCAATTCAAAACAAAAAGACTCCCTCTCAGGAGGACGAGAAGCGAGCACACCACAGCTCTAAAAGGTAATACCTTTAAGAGCGTATTTTTATTTCATTTGTATTTTTTCATTTTATTTATTTTCAAAAATTGTTATTTAAATCCAAGCAATGTAGCCAATATAAGTCGTTGTCTTTGCCGGATTAGATTAGGAAATATTATGTAAAGAACCATTATAATGGCCAAATATTCTTAAATATGTTTGTAATTATTGGAAGGAGGCAATTTGCCGAGTCCGAAAATAATGTAGCCACGAATGTATACATTTAATTTTCCCTTGTCAAAATAAGACCTTATTTATTTGCTAGATTAATATAACAATGAGCATATTTCAGCCAAAAACATTTTGAGACCGAAAGGCGAGTTGGGTGTCTAGCACCTTCCCAACTCGTAACTTAGCCCCGAACCGCTTTCTAAAATCTGGTTTTCTTTTACGGTTTTCCTTTATTTTTGCCTTAAAATAAAGGTGGCGACTCTAAAACTTTCGAGATCCGGTGGGGCCTCGCAACATTCCCTCTTTGCACTTTCCGGTTCTCCCCTAATAAAGGGAGATGCGGGGAATGGAGGGTGATGTATTCTCATATCTGGTATCCCTAAACAAGGGATAACTTGATGCGGGAAACCCATAGCTCCATAGCGATCGATTGGGCCATAAGGCTATTTTAATAAATCCATAAGTGGGGGCGTCGCAATATCTTTTCTTGCACTTCTCTATTTTCCCCTGAAAGATAAAGGGGAGAATGAGAATGGAAAGGTAATGCATTCCCATATCTTGTTATCCCGAAATAAGGGATAACGACATGAGAAACCTTTAGTTCCCATTTTGGATACAAAATCCACTCGAGAACCAGAGGCACATTCCAACGTGCTAACATGAGCGGCACTCCTCTCGCACTTTGGATTTCGTCTTCCCAAACAAGGGAGGGTGGAGCAGGCGGTGGTGTCCCGCACGTGCAGCGCACCTATCCAGGGCGCGCGGGCGCGAGGCACGTCAGGAACCTCACGGTGGTGACTCTGGCGGGGAGTTGTTTTATTTTAAATAAAATGGATGGCTAGACTCATAAAATAAAACTTTTTTTTTGTTTTTCTTTGTTTCTGGCTGCAGTATGCTCATTATATTAATTTACGCATTTCAATAAAGTGTTCTCATTACGGTCGTGACTATATTTGTGGATATGATCCTCCATCGGCGGATCTCGTTCAGATATCTATTAGGCAGGGCATGTTCGAGAGTATAAAAAAATCAAAAAGAAAATATAAATATAAAAAAAATTCGAAAAATAAAAAAAAAAAATAAAATATATATATATATATATATATATATATATATATATATATATATAGATATATATATATATATAGTACAACAAAAGGGGCTTTACTTAGGCTCTATTTTCATTATTTCCTTCAGTCCATTTTTCTTTTTCACTTTATTCTGTATATTTGTACATCTCTGCATTCATTATGTCATTTTATTTTGGGGACATAGGACCAAAATTTGTAATTAATAGGGATAGATAGCTTCCCCACTTTTCTTTCTATTTCTTAAAATGATGTGCTTGTTTGCTTACGCTCAAACATAAAAAGCCGAGAAAATCCACATATAACAGCAAGACAGGCCATAACTGTTTTATTTTTCTGTTTATATATCCGTAAATAAATAAAGATTTTCTTGCTTTCTAGATACCGCACACACGTGCACGCATGTAAATATATTCGAGGTTACCTTACACCATGGCCGCCTACCCCGCATAAGCCAACGTTAGAATGCATATAGTTTCGAGGACACCTCGCTGAGCCAGGCCGGTTTTGCATTTTTGAATTGTGCGTCGGCCTGTCAAAAAAAATCAAAGAAAAAATCAAAATATATATATATATATGTCAAAAAAAAGCAAGTTCGAAAAAAAAATATAAGTGCGCACAAAAAATATATATACATATCAATATATATACAATAAGCAGTGATTTATAATTCTCGGATGCTCGACCTAGTCCATTTAGGATGGTGGATCTGGAAAGAGTATAGGCCCTTCGCTAGGACGATCGATCTGGAAGTCGGCGAGGTGGAATACGTTGGTCCTATACTGCGGAGAAAAGAATCCCTTTGTTCGGGGAAAAGTCACGAGGCTGTCAAAATAAAAGCAGAGGTGCTTATCAGGTCAATTGTAGGGAACATGAAAATAATAATAATAAAATACTAATAAAAGGCGCGTACTCCAAGCCGAATAGCCTCCATCCGGCCTTCGATACCTACCAAACCCCATTTTCCTCGAGACTGGCAGCGGAAAGGCGAGGCGTGGCCGGTTGATTCGGGAAGATAGTCTGAAGTCGGAGGAAAGTATCGGTTCGAGGGTCAGAGACAGGCGAGAATCGATTCGGTGAGTACAGTCCGGCGGTATGGCGAAAAAGTGAAACATCGGCTATGGGTAGAGGTTCAAGGGCTCGGAGTATGCTCAGCTCGACAATGCGACAATGGCTAGATCGAATTTGGGTGCTGGTACGGCCAAATAATGAGCAGATAGCTAATCACAGTGCGAGTTTAAAATCCGGTGGTGAGGTGAATTCTTCCCTACTATTCCCCAAAGCATCCACATCTTAGGTGCCTCTAACCCAACTCCTCGGCCAAACACCAACCCACCAAATACTACCACTATCCCAAATCCCAATCCTCCACCAAGTCCACTATTACCCAAATATATATCCTTACGCTTGCTTATCCACCATATATTCTCCCGAACACCAGAGCAATGACCTCCCTTTTCCTATGACTAACCCACTCTAAATAGCCCACATGGACCCAGCTTTAACCCACCGGGCCAAGTTACCACATATTTACCTCCCCAATGATCACAGTCGCAGTGAATCTCCCAATAACCCACCAATCGAGAACCCATACACTACCCAAACCCACCAATCAGAACCATACACTACCCAAAACCCACCAATCCGAATCCATACACTACCCCAAAGCCCACCAACCCGGAATCCATATACCCAAAGCCACCAAACCAAAATCCCATACTATCCAAAATCTACCAACCCAAGACCTTTATCAACCCAATACCCATATCCGCCCGAATCCTTATAATGCCCAAATTCCATTAACCAGAATCCATATATTACCCAAAATACACCGGCTCAAAATCCTACCTTCAATGAAAATAACTTCGGCTTTCTAAATCCGAGATATATACAAAAACCAACTCTGACCACCAAAATGGAAGCGACATGGAAACTATGAAGGCCATGATGCTTAAGCTCCTTAATAAAGGGGAATTTTCTACTCGGGCCTAACATTGCAACCCTCGGCAATACTTCCTTCAAAGTTAAAAATGCGGAGCATAGAAAAGTTTGGCGGGCCCGGATGCCCATATCCCATTTACGATCTTATTCCTTGCGGCATGCGATCACGGGAGCTAGCTTTGAGCTATGGCTTCCAATTTTCACCTCACACTGGTAGGGGCGCCCAGCAATGGTTAATCTTTCGATAGCGATTACCATGAATACAGGACGAGATAGCGGCATTCCTCGAAAGATACAAAGACAATACCGGTCACGAAAATAGGAGGGACCTTGAATCGTGCACAACGGAAAAAGCTTCTTGTAGAGTTTGATCGGGTGGAAAAAACTAGCCTGAACCTTTGTGAACCCGTCCGTAGAGTCATCGGGATGTTCATCAAACCTCAACCCATTTACGGAATATATGCGGTACCTCCTATACCAATTTCAAAGAAATAGTGGAGATAGGAGCCGTATTGATGATGATATACGGGCGGCCAATTAAAACCAATACGACTTCTAGTTCTTTCCATTACTCAAAGGAAGACAACCGCACCGACTCAGCCGTCAATATGGTGGAATGCCTCGGCCCCATTTTCTACCCAAAATTATAGCTACATTCCATGGTATTATGGGTCGGAAGAGTCTGTCAATACAATGGGAGCAAATAATGGCCCGGCCGAGCTTAATCGAGCGAGGGAAAGCCGCATTTTGATGAGCTAAGCTCCCGATCTGTGATACTACGGGGCTAATGGCGAGTGTTGAAACCATTAGAAATTATAAGCCACTGATCCCTGCCGGGACTTGGAGACCATGCCCGGTCTTTGTGAATATCATCGCTCAATGGTCACCTCACCGACAAATGTTACACCCTCAAAAATGCTATCGGGACCTAATAGATGATAAGGTTATTGAAAAACCTCCACGAGAGACCAAATGTAGTCAACCCTCTACCTCAAATCAATATGATTGAGGTTAGATGAAAACTCTAGTGCCCAAGTTTGAAATAAATAAACACCCACTTCCATATATCCTCATTCCTATTCCTCCACCCTTATCCATAAAAGAGCTTAGGCGTAATATGCTCTCTTGGGACACCATCCTTAGTAGCCAGAAACACATGTAACATTGAAAAAGCCACTTGGGTTGGTGGG
>CM028378.1:120964297-120993465 GCA_013146195.2 Codonopsis lanceolata
CAACCACGAAAGCTGAACACAGCAAGCAAGCTGTTGCTCTCAACTCCTATGGATGAAGCAACAACTAGTGACTTCTAACATCAAGACTGCAAATTGTCCAATTATGTGTGACAACACATCAGCAATTTCAGTCTCCAAAAATCCAGTGATGCACACCAAGACAAAGCACATTGATATTCGTTATCACTTCCTCAAAGATCATGTGGAGAAAGGTAACATCAGTTTGGAATACGTTCCAACTGAGCATCAATTAGCTGACATTCTCACAAAGCCACTGGATGCCACCAGTTTGCTTATTTAAGGAGAAATCTTGGTATGATTGATCCTACTGCTTAATTTCAAAGTTTTATTAATGTTTCTTTCATACCGGTAGACTTAGTTTTAGGCTGACCGGAAGACGTAAGTTTCGTTTTACCGGAAGACTTAAGGGTCAGTACTCTTACTTAGTCTATTTTTATTAAAGAGGTTTCTAAAGCAATAAAGGGGGTAAAGGATAAAATTTGGTACTTAAGAAAATATCTTAAGTTCCCGCTTTGCACTAAAAATTTTCTCGCCTTTAAATAGCCCTTGAACCGCCTTTTACAAAACTTTACGAAACCCCTTTGACAAATTATTTCTCTCTCTATACATACTCTCTCTGTGTAACTGCTTTCTACATTCCCAAATCTTCTTGTTTCTTCTTCTCATCAAACATCAATGGCGAAAACCTCAAAATCAAAACGTGACAGCAGGAAGAAATTGGACCCAGAAACAAACATTCCTCCAAGCTTGGATGTCAACCTTCCGGGATATCCCACTTTTCCCGCCGCTCATGACATCATAGTGGCCCCTGACCCAAAACTGTATATTCTGTGGATGTGCATTGACCTTCGCCGGGCTCAAATAGCCGCCGGCGTTAAGGCATGCGAGGATATGAACGCCTCTGGTATACTCTCACTCTTCTGCCTCAACGACAAGGATTACAGCATCTTTCTGGCAGAAGAATTTTATCAAAGGATGGAGCTAATGAACAAGAATGCTCTACGAGGATGGATTAGAGGCAGTATTTCCATCACCGCCAAGACCATCTCCACCATCATCGGCGTACGTTTCGAGGAGCACTTGGGAGGCAACCATTCTTTGAACTGTACATGCTGCAGGAAGCAATGAGGGAGTTGATACCTATGAGAGAACCACAGGGAAAATGCTCGAGAAATCTCTTCCTACGGATGTCTACTTGCTTCAAGCCACCTTATTGACAAGGGGCTTTATTCAAGAAGTGGAGCACATGTCATGTTTACGACGCAACAGAACAACAACTTTGATTCGGAGTATTCCTTCGGCTCGGAGTCTCAACTAGGGGCCATCATTTTCAACGAATTAAGCGGTGGGTAGAGCGAAGAACAACCCTGCAAGCGCCCCGCCGTGCGGCTAATCAATGCCTTGCTCGAGAGACACCTTGAAATCAACTCTTGAAGGAAGATGAGCTAATAGTGGCAAAGGAGAAGCACTAACGGTCTGGATTCTTGTTTACTTGAGTATGAGAACAAGCGAGAAGGGCCTTCCATAGCCGGTCACCACCCCGACAAGATTGCTAAGCTATGGCCGTAAACCCAGCAAGACCTTCGAGAAGGCCTCTCCTCTAAATTTGATGAACAAATTGCTCCACCATCCATCAACAGGGCAAAGACACGGTGATGAAGCGAGCACATTGCTTGGACAAAATGAAAGGCAAAGCCAAGAAGACAAGGTCGGAAGATGTAACTCAAGCGAAGAGTAGGCCAAATGGATTCGGAAAGAGATGAAGGAAGGCCAAAGGACCAGCCTCGGCCAGGACCAACTCCTTCACCTTCCCGGCCCAAACTTCACAAGTCCAGGCCATCCTCTCAAACTCAAGCGAAACCTCTTCTTCCCGGCCATCAACTCAAACCGGTCAACCACCCTCACCCTCTCACCGCACCCACTCCTAAACCAAAACGAAGGTGACTTGAAAAACCTTCGAGGACCAACCACCAGCAGACACTCCTGCCACTACCGATGAAGCAGCTGAGTCTCCTATTCAGCCGCTAAGGAAGAAAAGGAGATCTGCCGGTACACAACCAACTACCGCCAGCCAACCAACTATCGTCGCCCAACCTACTACCGAGCGACCAACCCACTACCTCTAGCCAACCCTCTACCGCCACACCCAACCAACAACCCATTCCTCCCGAGTCATCTACTGAGGAATTCACCTGAGGAGCCTATCCTCGGGAGGAGCCAACAGAACCCCGCTCCTCCTCCTCCTTCACCCTTGACTACTCACCCGACCCATCTACCCTACCTCACCTCACCAATCCCAACCAACTTCATCACCCACACCTCAACAAACTCAAAACCTCTCACAAAGCCCATAGACTCTGCTGCTGCCAAGTTCCTCTTTGAACTTTCCTCGTGCGAGCTATTCACCTACGACCAACAACCTCCTTAACCTACCCTTCGCAAACCAAAATCCCTTTTCTACCACCGCCCCTCTTATTGGTTATCTACCGCCAGTTACCTCGAATCCTCCCATATCGCTGAAAATTCGACACCTATGGAGCTGGATTCCCACCAACCCCTCCTCCCCCTCCACCTTAAACCATATATTCCTCTACCGACACCACTTCCGACTCTTCCTCTTCCGACTCCTTCCTTCCTCGACCACAACAACCCTTCCGGCCAGTATCTCCGGAAGCAGCTATTCACATTGGCCAGGCAACAACGTCTACTCAGCCGGCCAATGATGAAATTTTATCAAGGCTGGACGCCATATACGAATGGCTAGGCGCTCTCACTAGCATCTCTACCGCTACCGCTGAGATAGCCACTGCTGCATCCAAGGCCAATGATCGAACTGCAGCTCTTCTACGACAATTTCAAGAGGATGTCTGGACTCGCTTTGGACAGATACGACATGACTTCACAGACGTCAAGATCAATGTTGAAGCCTAAAGAGACGAATGTGTAATGCGTATTCTCTCCTCTCTTCTACGAGCTTTTCCATACCATCACTCTCCATCTCGGCAATGGCCGCCCTCCTGTTCTAGAGCTCAACAACCTAGCTCGAGACTCTGCTCACAATATTATGAATGCCCATCGTGATCCTGATCTGGCCATCACGGAGGAGAAGCAAATGAGGTCAATCAACATAATGCTGATGGAAGAGAACAGTCGTCTTCGTGAAGAACTCGACTACCGCTCTCGTTCCACCAGACCTCCTACTGATGCCGATGACGAGTACGTACGTAGAATGGAAGATCTAGAGCGAGAACGAAGGGAAACGGAAGCTGCAGACAAAGGCAAAGGGAAAAGACCTTGGTAGTTTTGTATCTTTTCTTCCCTTTACCTTTGTATCTATCTTATATTTTGAAAACTCTGTAATATGTAAACATCTTGTTTATAAATACAGAAGATTATTTGTTTTTCAAAATTGTCTTGTTTAAATTCTTGTTACTTCAGTTTCTATATCTGTTTAGAATTTAAACACTCAGTTTAAATTTATTTGAACTGCTGCTGATCTGTGTGTTGTTCTTTGACTTACTTATCTTTGTATGCACTTAGATTAGTTCTTTACACTTGAGGTGCTCTTCTGTTTCATAGAGGCATGTCTTCCGCTACCTTATATAAAAATCTCTTAGACATGCTATTATCTATCACATAGTCTATTATAGCCCTCATTTGTAGTAATGATGACCAGATATAAATAGGAGGAGATTGTTGATTCTTATGTTAGATTTATAGCTGTTCAGGAGCAGATAATCACCCCGTATTCTCATGGCCGAGGTGGTCTTCTTATATCTCACTTACTATACGCAGACGATATGTTGATATTTTGTAATGCTTCAAAAAAATCCATTTTAGCCCTTCGTCAGATTATCTCCCGGTATGAGCGGAGCTCGGGTCAACTGATCAACCTTAGCAAAAGTGGGTTTTATGTTCATGGCTCCTGTTCTCTTGTCAAATCACGTCGGATTTCTGAATGGTCGGGGTGTACTAGGCAATTTTTCCCGATGCGATATCTAGGCATTCCTATATTTTATGGAAGAGTTAAATGTTCATACTTCGAGGACATCGAGTTTAAATTTCGTCGACGGCTTGCTGGTTGGAAGGGGCGGCTTCTTTCGATGGGTGGTAGGGTGACTTTGATTAAATCAGTCTTGAGCAGTATCCCCATCCATTTATTAGCAGCTGTTCGCGTGCCAAAGAAAATTCTTTGTCGTTTGGAATCTATCATGGCTGATTTTTTGTGGAGCTCGGCGGGAATGTCTCGATCTCATTGGGTCTCTTGGCCTGCTATATGCCGCCCTATTAAGGAGGGTGGACTCGGTATTCGGTCTTTGCATCAGGTTATGTCCGCTTTACATGCTAAGATGGCCTGGGGTGCTTTGAAAGGCCATAGTTTATGGGCTCGATTTGTTCGCTCTAAGTATGATGGTGAGAATGGTTTCTCTTGCAATGGATTGGCTGCCCCTCAATGGCGGGCTATTTTGAATCGAATTCCTCCGGTGGCTGCCCAAAGTATGTGGATTGTGGAGAGGGTTCTATCTCCTTGCGAACCGGTGTGGTGAGGAGCCGGTAGGTCCTCGACCTGTGGACGCTACTTTGTCTGTTCGTCAAGCATTGCTGAATATTGATCACCTGCTTCCCTTGATCCCTCGGGAATATCATCAACTGGTTCGCAATGTAGTTTGTGATCCCCAGGTGCCAGACAAATTGATATATACGCTCTCCAATTCTGGGGCCTTTCTTTCCTCGGCTTTCTTGAACAGTCTTCGGCCTTCTTCTCCGATAGTTTCTTGGGCGTCTAAAATATGGCAACCTTGGATTCCTTCTAAGGTCAGTTGTTTCATATGGAAATTATTTCATGGGCCCGATCGAAGAACTTCGATTAAGAAGATTCCTATGGTTTCGAAATGTCGATCTTTGTCTTGCCAGATTGTGAATCTCTAGTGCACCTTTTTCTTGTCTCGGATATAGCTCAGAAAGTTTGGAGTTTTTTTGGGCGTATTCTGAACGTCTCAAGCAGATTTGTTTCTCTGGATCATCTGTATGTCACTTGGTGTGGTAATTCTTCATCTCGTAATCAGATGGGAGTGTGTCGTTTGGGTGTTTTTGTTTTTTCTTGTTGGGAGATATGGAAAGCTCGGTGTGGTGCGGTCTTTGATAATCATAAAATGAAAGAAGATAGTATTATTGCCAAGGTTAAAGGTAGTCTGTTTGATATGTTTTCGATTTACCAGCCCAAAGCCTCTCTATCTTTTTTGGATCGTCTGGGATTGGATCATCTTGGTCTTCCTATTGTGTCCCCCAAATTGAAAAGGGGTAGCTGGGTCCGATGGCTTTTGCCTCCGGTTAATTTTTATAAACTTAATACGGATGGTTCTGCAGTTCGGGGTTTTCACACTGGGGGTGGTATTGTGCGTGACTCTTCAGGGAGGTTGATCACGGCTTTCTCTGCCTTCTATGGTTATGGTACTAATACAGGTGCAGAGATCAAGGCCCTTCGGGATGGTCTCCGGTTATGTCGTCTACTGAATTTTCCAAATGTAATAGTGGAGTCAGACTCTTTGGTTGCGGTCATGGTTCTTTCCCAGGGTCATAAGGCGCCTTGGAAATATCAGTATGATTTACGAGATTGCTCTGGTTTTCTTGGAGACTTCCCTATTTCTCATGTTTTCCGGGAACAAAATTCGGTTGCTGACAGGCTTGCTGCTGTTGCTCATGTTCATAAAGGCTTTAAGAGTTATAATTTGGAGATTGATCTTCCCAGTGACGTTAGCAGAGCTTTGTTTCATGATAGGTTAGGCCTGTATAAGTTTAGAAATCATAGTTAGGCCTTTTTGTATCTTACATTTTGAGGTCGGCTCCTTTGTCCCCCCCCGTTTTTGGGTAAAATTTGGTTGTCCCCCCTCGTTTGTTCTCTTGGTTTTGTTTTTAATAAATCTCGCAGTGCCGCCTGCTTCTCCAAAAAAAAAAAAAAAAAAATATATATATATATATATCTGTTCAGTTCATTACATTAGTTTTATACTTCAGTGGCTAATCGGGCTGTGTATCGATTAGCGTGGCAACTGTGTATAGAACTTTGCCAAGTATAGTTTTTGTTAGGACTTTACAGGTTCAGCGGAAGACCTCTTCACAGCTTCACCAGAAGACCTGCTCAAAGCTTACAAACGGTAGACCTGGTGTCCACCTGGTCTATCATGACGTGTCCTATCCTTCAGCGATTTATTGGATCAGTTTAAATTTATCTCATCACTGCATTTTTGCATTTAAGCGAGACATTCCGACATATTAAGCGGTACCGAAAGCAACTTTCAAGCGGGGAAGACTTTTCGCCTGAAAGCGATGAAAGCAGGGAAAAGCAGTCACCTACTATCTGCAACAACTCTCAGATCTGACATCTAGATTGCCCACTTTTCGAAGATCTCAGAAATCATTCCCTGCTCTAGATATTTGTGAAGACGAATTTCTTGACTGACAGCCCCATGCATTTAATGCATTCAACCTAACAGAGCTGTAACAGTCTTCATCTTCTCCAACGGATCTTTTCGAAATGCACTTGCTATAAATACTGCCATTGAAGACTGGAGAACATACAACTGTACAGATCATCGAACACTTAAAGGATTGCTCTGAAACTCCATAACTCCAAGTCTTACAACTCAGTGCATTCAAGAGATCCTCAACAGATCTAGAAGTCCTTGTCAACAACAAGAAGCCGTGCATCAACATTTATTTCTATACTTCTTGTTGTTATTCATTCATTAACTATATACACTTGCAATTAAATATCTTGTTTATACAGGTATTTAATTCCTTAGACAAACACAAGTCAATATTTTGTACACGATCCATTAGGAATATTCTTTGTAATAGATCTAGTGGAAAACATAGTGCACTATTTAAATCCAAGGTTGACTGCCTTGGTGGTGGACGTAGCACTTTTTATAGTGTGAACCATCCCAAAATACTTGTGTTATTTACTTACTGTTTGTCTGTTATTTGAACTGTTTAACACTTTGATTATCTTTATCCATCTTACAGCAGAACTTAAGTAACTTGTAAAAGGTCTACCGGTAGTCCTTATCGGCAGACCTGGAACAATTACTTTGAAGGTCTTCATTACTTCAATCTTCTCGAATAGATTACAAGTACCCTTCAAAGAACTTACTAAAAGTTTTAAGTGTATAATAAGCTATTCAACCCCCTTCTAGCTTATTATTGTGCCCATTGGGACCACACGCATACAGGGAGTGCGAAATTGGGGTGTCTCACGAGCCCTCAGCGATGGAGTCTACGGGTAACCCGCAGCTTGCGAGTAGGCGAACATCGTTGATAAGAAATAGACTCTCAATTTCGGCATAATGTCTGAGGGAGAAATACAACGGTAGTAGTTATAATGCAACAATTTATAATGTGAAACAAACCTCCATATCCTAGACATTTTTAGTCAGTTATAACAGGTTATCGCAGTTTTTAAGTAGATATGCAAATTAAGTGCTCTCATGGTCGGACCTACTAATGTAGGCTGCCTACGTATTTCTTAATAAAGGAAATCAGACCAAACGTAGTTCGGCCTCAAACAAATCAGTCAACCAACTAGGATGCCATGTCCTTCGGGTCAATACCCGTTCGAGAACATGACAGAAAAAGATTTTTATTTTTGAAAATCGTATCCTCGGGGTCAATACCCGTCGTTGAATACGATAGGAAAAAGATTTTCAATTTTTCGAAAATCGTATCTCCGGGGTCAATACCCATCATCGAATACGATAGGAAAAAGATTTTCAATTTTTTCGAAAATCGTATCCTCGGGGTCAATACCCATCATCGAATACGATAGGAAAAAGATTTTCAATTTTTTCGAAAATCGTATCCTCGGGGTCAATACCCGACGTCGAATACGATAGGAAAAAGATTTTCATTTTTTTTCAAAAATCGCATCCTCGGGGTCAATACCCGTCGTTGAATACAATAGGAAAAAGATTTTCAATTTTTTCGAAAATCGCATCCTCGGGGTCAATACCCATCATCGAATACGATAGGAAAAAGATTTTCAATTTTTTCGAAAATCGTATCCTCGAGGTCAATACCCGTCGTCGAATACGATAGGAAAAACATTTTCATTTTTTTCAAAAATCGCATCCTCGGGGTCAATACCCGTCGTTGAATACGATAGGGAGATTTTCAATTTTTTCGAAAAACCGTATTCAACCGGTCAATACCCGCCGTCAAATACGGTATGAACATTTTTGAGTTTTTCGAAAACCATATTTCAACCGGTCAATACCTGTCGTTGAAATACGTTAAGAGGCATTTTGAAAATTGTGTCTGGCTGGTCAATACCTTGTTTCCAAACACAATAAGAAAACTTTCAAATTTTCAAAAACTGTATTTGACCAATAAAATCTGTCGCCAGATATGGCAAAAAGGATTGTTCTTTTTCCCTTCCTCTCTTTTTTTATTGTTTTTTTCAAATATTCCTCTTTTATTTTTTTTCAAATATTCTTCTTTTTTGTTTTTTCAAATATTCCTTTTTTTTTTTTTTTTGAAAATCAAAACCATTTGAAAAAGACTTCTTTATTTTGAAAAACAAAACTCTTTTGAAAAAGACTTTTCTTTATTTTTAAAAACAAAACTCTTTTGGAAAAGACTTTTTCTCTTTTTTTTTATTTAAAATAGGATAGGAATACTTACATGTCTTACCTTTTCGTACTTCGGCCGCTGCTGCTGATTCAACTGATTTTGACATTCCTGCAATCTTTATTTCTTCGAGCCGAGGATCTCTTTTTTTTTTCTTTTTTCTCTTTTTTTTTTCTTTTATTATTCTTTTTCTTTTATTCAAAATTCTTACCTTTGACGCCGATTTTTCTGGCTTTTCTGCTTACCTTGTGGCAGACTTGCTGGAGACATGAATTTTCCCTTGCCCTTGGATGGATGGCCACCGAATGTGGTTGACAAAATTACTTTTGTTAACTTTCTGTCAAGTTCTAGAGGCCATTTTGCAATTTTGGAATTTCGAGGACTTGAGTGTTGAATCTGAGTTGCTTGGAGGGGGAAAAGTGAAAATTTCACTTTTCCTTCTTTCTTCATTACGGGATGAAGGCAGAAGCCTTCATTTCCTTCTTTCTTCAGTTGCTCAGCTTCCATTGCCGACGAAGTGAAGTTTTCTTCTATTTTCTTCATTTCTCAATTTTCTTCTGCCAAATTGTTTTTTTTTTCCCCGCATAGAAGGCTTCCTCTTCGAGATTTAGGAAGGGAAAAGCGCCAATGCACCCGGATGCAGGTGAAGAGAGGAAGGAACTTCCTCCTTTGTCCCGGAATCATGTTGATTATTTTCTATTCAAAAGATGACTTTCTTTCCTCCCCTTTCTCTTTTTCTTTTCAAGAGCGTAACACTTTGAGCAGGGTCCGAGCCAGCAGTGACATGGTGATGAGTATTTTTCGGTCTATGCCTGAGCCGGCTTGTGTTTTAGGTGAGAATACGGGTCTCGGGGTATTCATGCGGGCTTTTCGCTCCTTCCGCAGCTATACGGCTATTTTTGATGTGTTGCGCGACTTTTGGTGGGACACCACCCACACCTTCATCTTAGCTGGGGAGAAATTACTATGACCCCGTGTGATTTTGCTGCTATCACGGGCATATCTACCAGCATTGGGCAGACCTTGGCACCAGATTATACTCTTTGTGAGCATCATGATGTGGTGGAGGATCTTCTGGGCTTTGTGCCTGTATACAAGACTGCGGATGAGGTCACTATTGGCAGTGTGAAAAAATGGCTTGTTGAAAATGCTGGAGAGGTCGATGCCGGGGATAGCATTGCTGTTGCATCATGTAGCCAGAACATTTTTATTTTTCTTCTTGGGGATGTCAATCTTTGCCAACTCCTCCACTTCTTTGAGAGTTTCCCTGCTAGGCTGCCTTCGAGACCTGGACCATGTGATAGATTATGACTGGGGGCAGGCAGGTCTGGCTGAGCTTTATGTCTCCATGGATAGGGTGAGTCGGAATGACTCAAAGGTCATGACTGGTTTCGCTCCTGCTTGGGAGGTATATTTCTTTTTCCCACTCTCAATCTTTCTGACAGCATTTTTATAGCTGACTTTTGTTTCCCTTCCTTCTTTTTTTTTTCCTCAGGTATGGGCTTATTCTATATTTGACTTTACACCGGGCCCACTGCGCAGCAACGTTTACAGACTGCCTTATTCGGCCAAGTTTGTAAATGCAAATCGGCAGAAAAAGGACAGAGATGGCCATTTCTTAGAACCATTGGGGCTTCGTGAAAGGATAGGAAGCTCAACCTCGGGCTCAGTGCATCTGGTCCCTTGGCAAAGTCTGATAGGGCCATACGAGGTTACTCTAACGTTGAGCCATTACCGGATTCTGATGGTGTCGATTATGCATGATTCTTTGTATATGGGCGAGCGAGTCAATCGCCAACATTTTCTGGTTTCGACACCTCCGGTGGCGCCTCCTGCACCTCCCCCGTGGGTAATTGTTCCAGACCTTCTGCCAAACCGGTATCTCTACTTGTCCAGATTTACGATGCCGCCCAGTGATTATCCGGTCATATCATACGAGGATTTTCTGAGGACGATGCTCCATCCCCCTCATCCTACTCCTGCGATTGCCAGGCGTGCATCTGTCGCTTGTGATAGGCCCGGGTCTTCTTATTACGTTCCCGATGTGCAGTCAGAGTTTTCCATGCCTGATGATGTCTTCTCGACTTTCCGATATCGGCGAGACGGGAGGCTTATAGAGGAGGTCCTCCCTGATGCAGAGATTCCCGAGGAATACCATGTCCCTGATCATGCCCGCACGGTACATTCGTCATCTTCTTTCCCCCCCCCCCTTTTGTTATCATCATTTATTTTTCTTTTTGGACTGATGCTTTTTCTTTTTTTTTTTCTTTTTCAATCACCTTCTTTTCATCTTTTCAGGTCAAGTTGTCTACGTACAAGAGGCTGTTGAGGGGCTTTGTCAGCATCAACAAGCTTTATCAGCGGCTAATGGATGATTTTTCTTACCGGGGTAACGATGCTATGCGGCAGCCCAGGCGCCGTGATGATGATGATGATGCAGATGTAGGGTTGAGTCGCGCTCAGGGCAGAGGACGAGTACACAGAGCTGGTGGCACGGTGGGTCCTCGGGTTATGGGAGGTGGTTTTGACAGAGGCAGAGCGTCCTGTGACTATTAGCTTCTTCTCCCTGCACATATTAGTTTCTCCTTTCCCTTTTTTTCTACTTTCCCTGTTATCTGTATCTAAAATCTGTACAAACATGGATTATGTAATGCAATATAATTTTACATGATATGAGAAAATAGAATGCACACTCAAAATACATGCAGATAATAAAGCTATACCGATTTCTAAGGGTAATGGCACGCTGTATCTCAGAAATGGATTTTAAAGGAGTACACCTTTGGCTTTGAGAGGGCTTTTCTGATGATTTGTGGGGAGAGGAGGAGGCAGCCGCCTCTTCTTGTGCTGGAATTTTTGCGATTGTCGCAAGGCTATTCTTATAGCTTTTCCATTTTCTTTGCGATCAGACAGAGCAGCAGACGATGGTTGGAGCCGAAATATCAGGATACCAGGCAGCACAGCTATCCAGGATAATGGGGATGTTGATGACGGAGAAGGAGATACTTCCGGCGGCTGTCATGCTGATGAGAACAGAGCTTCCTCTGCGCCTCGCAGAAGGGGGGGATATGGATCCGGCTGGGCGGACGCCGTAGACATTGATGGACTGCCTTGGGGCTTTAAGCTGCAAAAGAGGGATAGTTTTGGGGGTAGAGGCAAAAGTAGATATGTACAGGCATAATGCATAATGTAAATGTCTTAATAAAAATTCCTAAGTTGCACCTTAGGACATGTAATATTATGTTTTAATGTGAGCTTTTGTCGTGGTTTTTTTTTTCTTTTGTCAATCGAGCCCCTTGCATGCTGAAGACCGGAAGTAAGATGCCGAGGATTCAAAGAGTGCCTTCCCTCCCCTTTTTCTCCTGATTTTTTTTATATGCTCTAATTTTTGCCTAGGCCGCCCTTTCGGGTTTTCAACCTAGCGAGCCCTTATTTCTTCTTTTATTGTTTTTTTTATTTTTATTTTTTTTATTTTGCTCTAACTTTTGCCTAGGCTGCCCTTTCAGGTTTTCAACCTAGCGAGCTGGAGAGGGAAGTACTTGTCGGATAGATTGGCTTAGGCATAATACCTGTTGAGCATGTCGAGGTTGAAGGGCTGAACAGGGTCTTCTCCTTCTTGGTTTGTGAGAAGTACGGCACCTCCTGACCGGATCTCTTTGACAACATATGGTCCCATCCATGGAGTTTTCCATTTTCCCCCAGTATCAACATAACTAGGGGGTTTTTATCGAAGTACGAGATCTCCGATCTGGATGTCGCTGCCTTTAACTTTTTTGTTGAATGCCCGGGCTATGCGCATTTGATAGGCTCGGGTATGCTCTAGGGTTGGCAAGCGCCGTTCGTCGATTAGGGCTAATTCTTCAAATCGCCCTTTGACCCAGTCAACTTCTGTCATGCCAGATTCCATCATTATTCTTAACGATGGTATTTCAACTTCAATAGGCAGCACTGCCTCCATGCCATATGCCAGAGAATAGGGGGTAGCCCCAGTGGGTGTGCGGACTGAGGTGCGACAGCCCCAGAAGGCTAGCGGTAATTTTTTTGGCCAGTCTCTTCCTATGTCAGCCATTTTCCTGATAATGTTTTCCAGTGTCTTGTTGGCTGCTTCAACGGCACCATTTGCTTGTGGTCAGTAGGGGGAAGATTTATGCCTTTGGATTTTGAACTTGTCGAGTAGACGATTCACGTCCCCTTCGAAATGTGTGCCATTGTCGAAGATTATCTCGAAGGCACTCAGAAGATATAATGTTGGTCCTGATAAATTCGGACACCTCAGCGAGCATTCAAGATTTTGTAGGAAGAGGCTTCCACCCACTTTGTAAAGTAATCGACAGCCTACTAGACGCACTCATGGCCATTGATTCCTTCGGTGAATTTGGTCTATAACGTCGATTCCCCATGTTGAGAAGGGCCAGGGGGCTGTGGAGTTGTATAGGATGTGTGGGGGCACGTGCTGCAGATTTGCAAAACGTTGGCATTTGTCACAATGTCGCACCCACCGAATGCAATCGGTTTCAAGTGTGCTCTAATAGTACCCTTGCCGGATAACTTTCTTGGATAGCATATGGTCGTTCATGTGGGGTCCGCAGGTACCACCATGGAGTTGGTCCATGATTTGCTCAGCTTTGGCCTGATCGACGCATAAAAGATTGAGGCCTTGATAGTGCCTTTTATATAAGCTGCCACCGCTGGATACAAATTGTGATGCCCACCTTCGCAGGGAGATCCTCCCTCTTTTGTCTAGGTCAGGGGGGTAGATTCCTTTCTGAAGCAGATTTAGGATATCAACATATCAGGGCTCGTGATCTGCTTCAGGGGCTGCATTAATTTTGAAGCAGTATGCCGGCGTGACTTTTTTCCCGACTATAAAGGGTTGGACTCGGGTTTCTGCAGGAATTTGGACTAATGATGCTAGAGTGGCCAGTACATCTGCAAATTGATTTCTATCCCGCGGCAAGTAGTGGAATGAGATAGAATCAAACCGAGCGGCAAGTGCTGTCAATTTGGCATGGTAGAGCTGCAACCGAGGATCTTGGGTCTTCCATTTTCCTTCGACTTGGTTTATGATCGAGGCAGTCTCCATAGACTTCGAGATTCTTGGCTTTCCTTTGGAGAGCCTCTTCTAGGCAATACAAGCTTCAGACTCAACAGAAAGTTGTGTTGTTTGAGCACTCAAACTCCAATCTTATGGCTAGTGGAGTGTGAGAATCTGCCGGATCGATGAGCAAGATTCCTATGCCAAAGCCTCTTTTGTTTGCGGCTCCGTCAAAGAACATCTGCCAGCTGGTGTCGTGGTCAATGATTTCCAAGACACCTTTGTCTGGGAAGTTGGGCTCAGTTGCATCTTCGGTTTTTAGAGGTAGATCGGCTAAGTGGTCTGCAATTACGCTGCCTTTGATAGATTTGAGCGTGACATATGTTATGTTAAACTTCGTTGAGAAGAAAGGACCACTTAGCCGCCTCCGGTGGAAAGTGATGGCTTGTCAAGATGTACTTTATAGGGTCCATCCTGGATATGAGCTTGATGGATCGTCCTTGCAGATAAGTTTTGAGCCTTTGAGTTGTCCAGACTAGGCCGGTGCAGCTTTTTTCCAATGCCAAATAATTCAGCTTGCTTCCTTGCAGCTTCCTACTTATGAAGTATATGACATTTTCGATGTAGGAATCTTTCTTTTCTTGGGCGAGCATGGCCCCTACTAACGTGTCTGTGACGGTTAGGCATATGAGGAGAGGTTTATGTGTATGAGGTGGAGCTAGCACAGGGGGATTGGTAAGGTAGGCTTTTATTTTTTCGAAGGCTAGCTGGCATTTCTCGTCCCAGACTTGGTCAGTATTTTTCTTTAGGAGTTTGAAGAGGGGCCCACATGTGGTCGTCATCTGTCTGATGAAGCGGCTAATATACTGCAGTCGGCCTAGGAAGCCTTTGACTTCTGTTGGAGTTTTTGGCTGCGGCATCTCTATAATGGCTTTGATTTTTGCCGGCTCGATCTCGGTGCCTTGCTCGGTTACTAAGAATCCCAGGACTTTGCCTTTAGTGACCCCAAATGTGAATTTGGTGGGGTTAAGTTTCATCTGGTGCTTTCTTAACCTTTCGAAGAACTTTCGAAGGTCTCTGATATGGGCACCGTTGGCGTAGCTGGAATGCACGATCATGTCGTCGATATAGACCTCTATTTCTTTATGGATCATATCGTGGAAGAGAGTGGTGGCAGCCCTTTGATAAGTAGCACCGGCATTTTTTAGTCCAAATGGCATGACGTTGTAGCAGTAGGTTCCCCAAGGAATGGTGAATGAGGTCTTTTCCTGGTCCTTTGCTGCCATTTTGACTTGATTGTAGCCCAGCATGCCGTCGACGAAGGATCTGATTTTGTGAGCAGTAGCGGCGTCTACCACAATATCAATATTGGGTAGTGGGAAGTCATCTTTGGGCGACGCTTTGTTGAGGTCGCGAAAGTCTACGCAGATCCGGACCTTCCCGTTGGGCTTGGGAACAGTCACTATGTTGGACAACCAGATCGGGTATTCAACTACCTGAATGAAGTTGACATGGAGCTGCTTCATAATTTCTTCTTTGACTTGTAGTGACCATTCTGGTTTGATTCGGCGGAGCTTTTGATTGATTGGCCGAGCATCCGGATATATGGGGATCTGGTGTTCGACTATGGCTGGATCTAGCCCTGGCATATCTTCATAGGACCAGGTAAATATGTCAACGAACTCGTTGAGGAGGTCAATGAGTGCTACCCTTTCAGAGCCTTGCAGGTAGTTGCCGATTTCTTTGATTTGATTGTTCAGCCCCAGATTGATGATGGACAAGTCTTCAGCTGTTGCTGATGAATGATGATGTTCCTGTTGCTCAACTGACTTTACAAGCTCAAGCAAATAATTTTTATCTTTTGGGTCCATTTCATCAAATGACTCATTATTATGATTATTTAATGCATCTTTTAATGTAGGTGCAACTAAGGAATAAGCAAAGACATTCAGATTATCATTAATAGCAAACTGCACAGGGTTTATTACATTATTGAGGACCTGGGGTTTGAGATCCTCAACTTTAGGGAGCGGATCGGTAGATGACCAATCTGTAAAGCTAGGGGAAGGAAGGGAATAGTATATCCAAAGCGGTCCACCATGTCTACAGGAGTCAACAACGGGTCGGTCATAGTATACCAGTTCCGCAGAGGCTTATTAGCAATAAGCTCGAACTCAGCAAGGAGCTCTTTATAATAAGTGCCTCCGTCTATCATACCCAGGAAGCTGTCTCCTTCAAACATTTATTTAGAAACTCCTTTATTGATCAGCATATTTTACAGCACCTTTATTCATGGCTAATTAGACTAACTTGCCCCTTTTAGACCTCCTTGGCTTGATCTGTTTCAAAAATATTTGTGCCTGCCACTGTAATTACTTCGTTATCAATGAGATATTGAATTGCATCTCTGAGTGTATAGGACTTGTCGGTAAGATGACCACTGCATCGATGATATTCACAATACTGGGCATGATTCCAGGTAATAGGTAACAGATTGGGTGGTCGGTAATTATCAATGGGTTTCAGTATCCCATGGGCCCACAGTGTTTGGAGTATTTCAGATCTTGGGGCAGGCAGGTCATCATAATGCCTTGGAATTATTTCTTTTCGGCCTCTTGGCTTAGGCGAATGGCCAAGTTGGGATTTGGTCAGGCAACTGGGTGAGGTTTTCTCTCTTGGATAATATTGTACTTGAATGGGGTTACCTGGACCTTGGCCCAAGAGGGATTCTTTTTTCGGTACACAAGTTACTTCTTTTGGAAGCCCTGAGGTAATTTGCTGGGAATACGTATCTAAAGGGTCTAGAGGAAGGTAATTCTTTTGGTTATAGTAGCAGGCATTTAGGTGGGGGAGATTGGGGTTGATTTATGGAGGATATGGAGTAGAATCATGAGCATTTGGAATCATACCTCCTTGGGCCATGGGATCATTATTTTGCTGATGGCTAGCACTTGGTGGTTTCCCAGAGGTTTGGAAAAGGATATTTTCTGAGGTATCAGGATGGTTTACTTTAGGGAGGTGGGAAGTATTAGGAACATATTTCGGGATTTTGGTTTTTTGGGAGAGAGCAGCCAGAGCCTCTGAGAAACCTTTTAAAAGATCACCCATCACTTGGTTTGCTATTCTTTCCGTATGAGCGTCCATTGCTTCTTTTAGCCAGGCCTCAAATTCAAGAGAAGGTGCATACTTAGGAGTTTCTTTTCCTGATTCCCAGTCGCTTCTATCATTGCTAGCTCCTATCATAGCTTGTTTCTTTTCTGGCTGCGGTATTTGGTAAGGATTTTGGGTGGGATAAGGATTTTGGGCAGGATAAGGATCTTGAGTTGGATATGAATTTTGGGCAGGATAAGGATCTTTAGCAGGATGGGGATTTTGGGCAGGATAAGGATTTTGGACAGGATGGGGATTTTGGGTTGGATTTGGATTTTGGGCAGGATGGGGATTTTGGGAAATGGCAGTATTTGCTGGGTTAGTGTTTGGCTGGGAAATTGGGTTTGGAGGCACATGAGATGTTGATGCTTCTTGGGGGACTGCAGGGGAAGAGATTACCTCACCACTGGATTTTAAACTTTGCACCATATTAGCTATCTGGTTCATTATATGATCAGCATGTGCACCCAAATTTCGGTCTAGCCACTGCTGCATTGCTGGAGTCGAAGCATACCCCGGGGCCCCTGTATCTGTACCCATAGCGGACTGCTCGCTTTCTGCTGCCATACTGCCTAGATATGTACCCTTTGAACTGTTTCTGCCCTTATCTGATCTGTTTCCGATACCATCTGATCTGATTTTTGCACTTGTTTCCCGTACCGACCAGCCAGTACTGTCTCTGCCTTTCCAAATTCGGGCCAGGTTTCTGATGAAAATGGGTATGGATGTATAAGAAGGCTGGCTGAAGGCTTTCTGAGCTTGGAGTACAACGTGCCTTTATTAGTACATTTTATTATTTATTATTATCCCTACAAATTGACCGGATAAGCACCTGCTTAATAAAGTATAGAGCCGGGAAGCGAAACAATATTAAAATAAAGCCCCGGCCCTTTTGTTGTGCTGCCCGGAAATTATTGCACATAAAATACTGCATATATATATATATATATATATATATATATATATATATATATTTTTTTTTTTTTTTGCAGTTTTTTTTTTTAAATACGAATATTTTCAAGTATATCCGTAACAGTGATTGGAATGAAACTGCTGCAAGATGGAGGATCATATCCACAAATATAGACACGGATGTTAAAGGAACGCAATATTCAAGTGTTTAAATTAATATAACAAGCATTCTTTAGCCAGAAATAAAAGAAAAAAAGTTTGGTTACTGAGTCTAGCCCTCCATTTTTATTTAAAATAAAAATGATCTCCCCAGCAGAGTCGCCACTGTGGGTTCCCGGGAAAATGCGTCCGCGCCCCGCGCGCCCTTGGATAGGGGTGCGCGTACGTGCGGATGCGGAACATCCACTGCTTTCGTTCCACCCTCCCTTTTTTAGGGGACGGCGAAATCAAAAATGCGAGAGGAGTGCTGTCAGAGTAGCGCGTTTGAATGCGCATCGGTTGCCTTTAGTGGATTTTTGATCCAATATTGGAACTTTGGATTTCCCGCATCAAGTTATCCTTTTTTAGGGGATACCAGGATATGAGAATGCATCACCCTTTCATTCATATTTTCCCTTTTTTAGGGGAAAACAGAAAAGTGCAAAAAAGGATGTTGCAACGCCCCCACTATGGATTTTATAAAAATAGCCTTATGGCCTATTTCGGATCACTATGGGTGCTTTGGGTTTTCTACATCAAGTTATCCCTTGTTTAGGGGATACCAGGATATAGGAATACATCACCTTTCCATTCTCATTTTCCTTTTTTTAGGGGAAAACGGAAAAGTGAAAGATGTTGCGAGGCCCCACTGGATCCAAAATGTTTTAGAGTCGCCATCTTTATTTTGAGGAAGAAATAAAGCAAAACCAAAAAAGAAAACCAAAGATAATAAAAACGGGTCCGGAGGCTAAGTTACGAGTTGGGAAGGTGCTAAGCACCCAACTCGCCCTTTCGGTCTCAAAACGGTTTTTGGCCAAAGTATGCTTTTTGTTATATTTATTTAACAGATAAATAAAGCATTAACTGCCTACAAATACATCCATTTGTCTACATTATTTACAGACTTGCAACTGTCCCTTTACAAATAATTACAAATATATTTGAAAATATTTGGTCATAATAATGGCTCTTTTTAGTGCTATTTCCTAACTAAATCCGGGCAGCACAACTACTTATATATTTACATTGGGCCGGATTGAAAATAACACTTTTACAAATAAAAACTTAAAACTTACCTACTGATGGCCTAGGGTGTGCTCGCTTTGTCCTTCAGGGAGAGGGAGTCTTTTTGTTGCTGTGTATGTTGTGAAGATTCGGGCAGAGTGATTGCTTCCGAAAGTTACTTTCGGTCTCGGGATTTGGGCAGAGTAACTGTTTGTGTTTGGTTGTTTGTTGGCTTGAGGGAGGCGGAAATCGGGCAGAATAAGGGCTTATTTCTAACTGATTTGGCCTTTTAAATCGGACAGAGCAACTGCTCTTTCCACGATTTTTAGACCAGGAAAATAGGGTGGATACCTAGCTGGGGGGCTAAGGCTCACTTCTACCGGTTAGTTTTGTGTTTGGAGGAGGTTTGGCAGGGTTTCGAGGCTTTGAGGAGATCACTCACTATCTCACTTTGCTCTTTATTTCTTCAGCGTAACGAGGACGCGGAGAGTTTTGCGGATAAATTGTTGTTCTGAAGGTCGATCCTGAAGCCTCTATTTATAGGCTGGAGTGAGGACACCGAAGGAATTAAAATTCCTTCTTCGCGCATCAGCCGATTGTACACAGCGCTGAGGAAATTGCATTTTACGGCAAGGGAACAGTGCTTTCTGAAGGAATTGGGCGCCACCCGTTACAAAACTGGGTGCCACTCCCATTTTTAATGTGGGTGGCGCCAGCACTATTCACAGGTTTGATTTTTGACGCTTTGAACCCTGTATTTCGCTCTTTTGCGCATCCTGCTTTGTCCTTTTGCATTTCGACCCTGTAACTTGACACTTGTTAATGTTTTAACAGGTCTTGATATTTTATGTCATGTCACATACTAAGAGTACGAAATTGTGGTGTCTACACTCCTTCAACAAACTATGTCATTAAAGGAAAATAATATATTATGAGGTACTATTTAGTTGATGATATATACCCCAAATGGGCAACTTTTGTGCAAACTATTCACGATCCACGTGGTCCTAAAATGAAATATTTTGCTATGAAACAAGAATCATGTAAAAAAGACAAAGAACATGCATTTTGAGCTCTACAGTCACAATTTGCAATTGTGGCTGCCCCGGATCGCTTTTGGAACAAAAGTGACTTACATGATATAATGCATGCATGTATAAAAATGCACAACATGAGAGTTGAAGACGAGCGTGACATAGATGCTCCATTTCAAGATGAAATAGAAGCATCTGCCCTGAATATAGAAATGGTGGATGAAACAACTCGATTTAATCGATTCTCGAGCGGCATAAAAAATCAAGGATAAAGGCACTCATATTGCACTTCGAGATGCGTTAATTGATCATTTTTGGGATGAATTTGTGAATTCAAAAGATTAAAATTTTGTATTTTAGTTGTATTTTCATTTGTCTATATAGTTGTTTATTTCAGTTATTTTAATGTTTGTATTTTAGTTTCTATTAATGTCTTGCATTTAATTATTAATTTTAATGCATAGTATTTAATTTAATATAATATTTATTCAATAAATAATATATTTGTTTTGCTAAAATACATTAATACAAATTAAATGAAATAAAGTATATATTTTAAATAGAATAATAAAGAATATACTTGAAATATTTCATTTAGAGTAATTTTGAAGTAGAACTGTTAGAGATGGTGGAAGAAATTTGGTGCAGAAATTGCACCAGTTTAAAGATTTTGTGCAATTTTTGCACTAACCAGTTGGAGATGGTATTAGTCAATTAATAATATTATATGTTCAAACATTCCAAAAAAAAAGTTGTAAAAATATTTATATATTTAAAAATAAATAAATATATATATATATATAGCATAGGTGGTGGTGGTCAACGACAGTGGCGACCGGCAGCAAAGGTGGTCAAAGGTGGCGGCGGTGGTGGCAAAAGTTGTTCTCAACGGTAGTGGTGGTGTAATGTAGCTGAGAAAAAAAAAGTTGATACTCAAATCTAAAATTTCGAATTTAAATTCTTAGTTTCCAGTATAGAATTGGTTTTATGAAATTGAAGTATGTAAAATTGTAATTCAATTGTAATTCAATTTTTAATTGGTTCCCGATGAAATCGAACCTACTACTAGCAGGTGTACTAGTCTCAAGTAACATAATACAGATATCGAACCCGTTGGACTTCAACAATTGTCAAAATTAACTACTCTTCACTTTAATATAGAGAATGAATATTTTGAGCTATGATTTTAACTAAACAATTAAACTAATGAAAACATTTTTTTTTTTTTGGAAACAGGGACGACGCCCTGCATGATTTTATAAATAGGGAAGAATAAAATAAAATTGAGGGGAACAATCAGCCTTGCCCTTAAAAAAGGGAGGACAGAAGCTCCTAACTTCGAAAAGAAAATGCAAAGCAATATAAATAAATATACAAAGAAATCCTAATGTAAGGGGTTCCGCACTTATGAAGATTGAGCAAGCCACGTAGGGAGAGCAATGGAAACCACAAATTCATTATCACATCACTAGTCACAAGCCAAATTTGCAAGAGCATCTGCCACCGAGTTTGCTGCACGAAAGCAATGAGAGAAAGAAAGATGTATGGAAGCACGAAGAGTGGCAATAGTACGCATCATATACGCACAGGTCCAAGGTGGTCTAGCAGAACCCGAGAGACCATCATAAAGAATCTTGGAATCAACTTCAACTATAACATTCGAGAGACCCTGAGAGTGTAACTATTTAATACCAAAAAAATGAGCCCTGCATTCGGCAATAAAACTGGTAGAATGAACATAAAACGAGGAGAAAGCATAAGTCATATTGCCAAACGCATCACAGACAATACCCCCACCAACGCTAACACATGCCTTACCACGTCAAGCACCATCGGTATTTAACTTGACAGAACCGTGCATCAGTTTTATCCACTGAACAACCCTAATAGTTTTAGTTGAGACACGGCCAAGGCGAGTAGGAAAGGACCAACTCCCAGTCAGATGGAAGGAAATTCCAGCCGCAGTCAAGATACAAAAAGCCTCCTACTTGATACGCACAATAAGAACCCACGCAGGGCTGTAAACCCCATCGAAAAAAGTCGTGTTACGGTGTTTCCTAAGCTCCTACAAAATAAGAGACTGTAATGAAAGCAATTAAATAAAAGTTATATGATATCAATGAGAGAGAAACGCTAGGGCTAAGTTTGATGAGTCCAAGATTTTCATGAATTTTTCCTCAAATTTCCTTTTATTTTGTGCTATTTTGAGTTAATTATTCCATGAAAATATTATTATTTGTGTATTTGTACAAATTTTGATCATCTGTCATCTGTAATGTGGCTTATAAGATTACCTCTGAAGGCACAATAATTGTTTTTTACAAGCCAATGGATAGATTCATCCCATGCTATCTACTTATTGATTTGTACTTAAAAAAGATCAAATTTTAAAACACTTTCTATTCAATATTTGAAAGGCTTAATATATATTTTGGTCCCTCAATTTTTTTGAAAATATTACTTTGATCCTCGGGTTTTAAAACCTATTCATTTGGTCCCTTCATTCGATTTTTTTTGTCAGATTCCCCCTCCTACCGTTACAGTTACATTTTCCGTCCAATATTATTTCAAATACCAAAAATACCCTTACCAAAAAGTTTAATGTGGGCTGACTTTTCAAAATGTTCAAAATATAGGAGGTTAATGTGCCAATTCAAAAATCAGTTTTTTCAGATCTTGGTTTCTCTCTCTCCAGTTTTGAGGTGGGTCTCTCTCTCTCTCTATAGTTTTGCATTTTCTACGATGTCAAATTTGTGGGTTTCGAAATACTTCACACAAACCCCACCCCTCCATCCCCAATAGAGCTGTCAAAATGGGTTGGTGGGACGAGCCAGCCCACAACCCACTTCAACCCATCATTTGATGGGGCGGGGCGGGCCAGCCCAAAAACATGATGGGCCTAAGAAATACTAACCCAACTCACCTCTTTTAGGTGGCGGGGTTGGCTAGCCCAATGGGCCCAAGCCTTTTTGATAACTCTAGGCGAGCCAACCCACAACCCACTTCAACTCGCCATTTGGCAGGGCGGGGCGGGGCGAGCCAGCTCAAAAAAGTAACGGGCCTAAAAAATACCAACCCAACCCACCTCTTTTAGGTGGCGGTGTGGGCTAGCCCAACGGGTCCAACCCATTTTGACAGCTCTAATCCCCAATATCTTCCCCACTTCCCCTGCTGCCATAACTGTATTTCTCGAATAATTCTTTGCCCCCTTCTTTCTCATGACACTTTCGTAACTTGCCAAAACCTTGAGAGAGAACTCTACACAACTCAAAAATGGGACAAGCTGATCGATGGGGTTTGGCGCCAACTGAAGCACCACTGTACATTCAAAGAGACGGTCACTGGAGACTCGGGAAATCTTATTATTAGTTATCGATTCTGCAGAACTGATTCCATTTTTGTGTACCAATCGAGGTCTTAGAGTCATGCTATGTATAGTTATAGAGTACCAAACTTTTTGAACCAAATGAGGTTGAAGGAGCTCGGCATGAGCCTGCCTAAGTGGAGACACTTTGGGACCCACCACTAGTGAGCTGGCTTGAGGAAGACCCGGTAGATCGAGAGGAATGCACCTTGGCCTGCATGAAGCTAAGTTAAAGTCAGCTCATCACAGCTAGCTGCTCTTTCCCCATTCGAACCAAAGGCTATAGTTCGATCTCGGCGAACAACCATGTTAGCTCGGCCTAAAGCCGAACGTATCACGAGGGGACCATATCACTGTAGCTCTATCAAAAACATGATCATACGACAGAGGTACTGTCACACACAACCAACAACCTCCCTGACAGACATGAAATTTTCTCATACCACTCACCTGACACAACATCAAAACAATGATGAGAGGCTGCCTGCTCTATCAATAGAAAACCACCACCTCACATCATCTTCAGGTATAAATAAGAGACATGCCTTACATTTATTTCTCAAGCCAAAAACATATATCCAAACGACATAGACAACATTAATTCTGGTCAAAAGTCTATTAGAGTGTTCTTTACATACATCATTTATTGACTTATACCACACAGGAAATCTCATTCTCACGCCGGAGGGTTTGAGTCAGGCCAACCCCAACTCCTTAACGGCGTTGCTTACTTGTGCAAGATAGAATACTCATTATCCACGTCACCACCCAGCTCACTAGTTGTTTCGCCAATGTGGACATAAGACAGGGTTACCACACTTTTGGCGTGATCAGTTTGGTTCCGTTGTCGGGAAACGTTTAGTTTTCTTGGTTATACTCTGGCCTTGGTAACTAAAGATGGTGAAATCCAAAAGACAAACCTCCAGGAATGTCACTCCAGCTGTGTCGGCCATACCAGAAAACGAGCCTTTCGAACAGAACTGGGGAAAAGGTGACTCAGGGCCTGTCTCTCTAGAGTTGTGCTGGCCAAACGGCTGTCCAAAGGCAAGAGCAAACTACCCAAGCGACGTAACCTGGATGATGGTCATTTCACTTACATTGACTCACCAGAAGTCGATAAGGGAGAAAAAACTCAAAGAGACTTCAAAGGAAGAAAAGAGGAAGAGAAAACGCACCTGCTAAAACTCGGTAGGCAAAGAAACAACGAAACACACCGGAGACACTCGCTAGAGATCACTTGAGAAAAAAGAGAAGAAAAGAATAGTAGAGGGGTAAAAGTGAAAAGGAAAATATGAAAAAGCTATATATTCAGAGTCAGAACGACACCGTATTCAAAACCGGGTCGCCTGCCTCCAACTAGTAACCCACGTGTTTTGCACCACACCAGGACAAGTTGCGCCATTTCATTTCCTGCCCATCTTTTCGTTTTCCAAATGGGCGGCATTGCAGTAGATTTGAAATTTGAAAAGACAGCCAACATTTAATGCTCTGATGGCACAAAAAAAGAGGCCATTATAACCACACAATTCCCAATAGCCATGTCGCTACATCATTTCACGCCTAAACTGAAGAGAGATACATAACTCGATTTCAACTCTCCTTCTAAAAAATCCCCCATTTATGCCGAGGAAAGAAGTTGAAAAGGCGAATGCCAACGCTTGTTCGGTTTACTTCTCGGTCTCCGAATGGCCAATACGTCCGAGAAGTAGGGGGCTACTGAAGGAGCTCGGCATGAGCCTGCCAAGGTGGAGAAACTTTAGGACCCACCACTAGTGAGCTGGCTTGAGGAAGACCCGGTAGGCCGAGAGGAATGTACCTCGGCATGTATGAAGCTAAGTTAAAGTTAGCTTGTCACAGCTAGCTGCTCTTTCCCCATTCGAACCAAAGGCTATAGTTCGATCTCGGCGAACAACCATGTTAGCTCGGCCTAAAGTCGAGTGTATCACGAGGAAACCATAACACTGTAGCTTTGTCAAAAACCTGATCATATAACAGAGGTACTATCACACACAACCAACAACCTCCTTGGCAGACATACGGTCTTCTCATACCACTCACCTGACACATCATTAGAACAATGATGAGAGGCCACCCTGCTTTATCAATAAAAGACCACCACCTCACATCATCTTCAGGTATAAATAAGAGACATGCCTTACATTTATTTCTCAAGCCAAAAACAAATATCCAAACCGCATAGACAACATTAATTCCGGTCAAAAGTCTACTAGAGTGTTCTTTACATACAACATTTATTGACTTATACCTCATCGGAAATCTCATTCTCACGCCGGAGTGCTTGAGTCGAGCCAACCCCGACTCCTTAACTGCGTTGCTTACTTGTGCATGACAAAGTACTCATTATCCACATCACCACCCAGCTCACCAGTTGTTTGGCCTATGTGGACATAAGACAAGGTCATCACACTCTTGATGTGATCGGAGGTGTTACGTAATGTGATAACTGATGTAATGTATTAATTTTAATTTTTCATTTTACTAAAACTTAGTTGGATAAATTTGAGTGTGCTTGTTTGGGTCGTTCCCCCTCCGGGCCCATCCCCAGGCCCCAACCCCTAACCCCTAACCCCGGGAATTGTTAACTACATCCAATATCATCTCTCTCAAACTCATGCATTGCATTAAAATATTGTACCCTGCAGTACATGATGGTCTAGAGAGAGGATAATGAAGAGTTGTTATCGATTCTTCCCCAAACCCCTGACGGTTTTAGCCTTCTTTGGCTCCCGACTCTCCGACGAACGTCACCCTAATCCAAACTACATTGCAGTTTCTAATAAGGGTGATTTTAACCACACCCCAATATTCTTTTTTTATACCCCATGTACTATATTGTACAACATAAAATATAATATCTCAATGCAGTGCATGGGATGTAAAGAGAGGATATTAGGGCGTGGTTAAAATCACCCTTCTAATAAACCCTTCAAAACTACAGAACAGAAAAATATTTCTTCTGGGCATTAAAAATGGCCTCCGCGGCTGCCAGATCCATTTTCCGATCATCCGCCGTCCGTAATGTGGCTTCCAAGATTGCCTCCGAAGCCAAAGCCGCTCGCTCTCCCTTCCGATGTGCCACCAAGAAGCCCCTCTCTCATCGCATCTTCAGGTAGTACTAGACACACACACACACACACCAATTTGTGCATTTATATACGAGTAATGTAACGGAGGTGTTTGTGTGTTTGAAAGCTGTCCAGCTGAGTTGAGTGCTTGTCTAGAATCGATGCAACCGTTTCACACCGCGACTGCTTCGGCGTTGATGACTTCCATGCTCGTTCTCTCTCGCCGTGGTTACGGTTGGCTTCCCGAAGGTAAATTCATTATCTGATATTTATTTCAGTGTCTTTGGCGAAATTTGGGTGGGGATAAATACACCCCAAAATCCACTCTCTACCCACATTTTCTGCAGGTACAGTACCTCAACGCAGGAAATGGGGCGGAGAAAGTGGGTTTTGGGATGTGGTTATCCTAAGCCGTGAATTTTTTGTGTTACTCGAATCTCATAATACTATGCTGGAATGATGAATCATGTCAGGATTGTTGTTTGTATGTGTTGTATGATATATGCTTCTGAACTGAATTAGAATTGTGCGATTTTATATTTTCTATATTTTATTTTTGTTTCTGGGTGTCCTTGTGAAGGTGATTTGTGATCATTGAATTTGTAAATTGGCACTGAACCACAGAGATTGATTAAATTTACAATGGAGCTAAATGGTGGGTTGGGTAAAAAACTAAGAATTCACCATCTGGAATGATCATCAATTGTTATCGGAATACACCTGAAATACTGCTATAGCCTATAGCTATACAAACCACTGTGCCCATTACAAATGTTTATTTCTTTCGGCTAGACTGCACAGAATGCATGGAAGAGGAATCATGGGTTGGTACAAAATATCTGAGTTACGATAGGGATTCCAAATAAAATGTCTTTACTTTGAACCTAAATTAATTTGTAAGAAGTGGTGAGCCAGTGATCAACCCACTTACTGGTAGACTAATTAAATACATGTTGGCTCATAAGCTGGGATATTGCTTTGTGATTCTTGACATTTTCCAACTTGTCAAGGAGGACAATGATAATTTAGCTTGATTATGCTGATGTTCTATCGCCCTTTGGTTCAACTTTGTGATATTCATTTGGATATCGTGATAATCATGGAAAATTTTGTGATTCCTCCGCGCTGGTCAAGATTCCCTTATAGTGTCACACGCTCCGCGAGCTGCTCTTGATTTATGCATATTTACACTGTCATTCTTGATATTTTCTTCTTAAATAACCTTACCTCTTCTAGTTGAAATACTTTATTTGAAATTCGCAATCCTGGAATCAGTTGAAAATGTTTTCCTTGCTCATATTTTAGGAATGTATAACAGTATTGTTAGGATGGATCTGTTTTTGACTTATGATAACTTGGTACCTGGTGAGGTATTGCTTAGGGTTGACATAGTCTCATGTTCTTGCTTATTGCAATCATCTCTCTCCTCTGTAAATCCTGTTTCTGATTGCTTTTTTTAAAAAATTCTGTGTGAACCTGGATCAATTTGGTTGGAGAGTACCTAAGAGATAGATCCTATTAATTGTGAACAACAGAGGATACAGAACAACATTTTTGTTTCTTATCTTTCCCCGCAAACTGCAATGGGTTTTGGATAACTATTTCAGTGCACTAGTAAAATTTCCTTGAATTCACCAAACTTGTTTTTGGTGGATTGGTTTCCTAATCACTGGGCTTTTTTTTCTTGATTTAGGTATCTAGCGAACCGTCATAGGATTTCCTTGATGTCATTTTCCTCCATTTTTACTGGTAAGTTACTAAGTTAGTATTTGTTTGTGAAGGTCCTAAATTTCAGAAGATGTGTGAAGCAACTACCTTAATGCTTGAGAACCCCCAGTTCGTTCGAAAACGTAGATTTTAGGTTCCAGTAAAGGTTGATACCTTATGAGATTTCTCTTTCCCAATTACCTTTTCCTCCTCCGTTTTCATGGATAGAGATATTGGGTCCATAAATAATCTCAGACGAACCCTACTTTTCTGTATTTTCCCTTATTTTCCATCTTTTAATTAAGTTAACTTGAACAACATTGACCTACCGTCAACTTTGATAAAAGTAGTGCATGCTTTATTTTCTCCTGTTGTAGGCGTTGGCAAGACTTGATGAAGATCGAGAAGCCAAAATGGAATGACTTGGATTTGGTTATGTTTTGATGCTTTGAAATTTATAGGGACCCAACGATTCTATATTTTTAGACCCATGAGCTTATCTCTAGGTCAATAATGAATTTATGGAATGTAAAGTGACAGCTTTTAGTATTGAGTTTTAAGGATCTATTTATCTATATCAGGGACATGAAGTGTTTGGGTGTGCATGTGTCTATTGTAAGCAAGGAGTACCCTCTCTCTCCCTTCTGTGTCACTTTGTGTCTGTTTTTTTTACTTTATTGTTTCTTTGTACTCCCAACCTACCATATTCCTGTAGTCCTCCATATCATTTGTGTATGAAAGGATTTTTTTTTTATCATCTATCATCTTCTCAATGATATGGTTGTCTAGGTTTTGAAATTGATGGATTGTCCTTTATGGTTTAATGGCCTAGTTTGTGGTTTCAGACTTTCTCTCTCTTTGGTTCCACCAGCCCTTTCTCTATCTCCCTCTTACTTTTTCTTCATAAAAAAAAACCCCCGAAAACCAAGCCACTAAATTGGGTGACCAAATGCAATACCTTCTTTGAGATGAACTCACGATTGGTTGTACAAACTTATTAATTTTATCTCTACTTACTCAGCTTGCTATGA
>CM028378.1:120993565-121052394 GCA_013146195.2 Codonopsis lanceolata
CCCTAAAAAGAAAAGTCATCCTAACTTTTTAAGCCGTTCTAATAAAAATTGTTCACTTTTTAATCTTTCTTATTTCAAACGCTACGTTTATCATTTTAGCCATTAGTTGATTTTTACTTTAATTGATGGTTCCACCCATATAGGTAGCGTTGGAAAATACATGATATCCTAATATTTATAATAGAATTAATTATTTTTTCTTAATCTGTCAAACGTGAGGTGGACAATCCATTGGTTAGAGACATAGATACTCTCCCTTACAAGAAAACTATATGCTATGGAAATTACATGCTATGGATACTAGTTATACAAAAACTAGCTATTTATAACATTTCAGTGATTAATTTCTATCTATAACTATTGATGGTTACTATTATACTATCAATTGGATCAAAATCAAAGGATGAGACTCAATGATTAATTGGATAAATCAATTAATTCACTTTTAAAAAACACAAACTATTAATTGCATTAATAAATATCAACTTTTTATTTTTGATGTAATAGATAAATTACTACTAGCTCCCTCCGTTTTTAAATTATTATCCTCTTTGACTCGACACACCTTAAAAAAAGTAATTGACTGTATTATAAATATTGGTAAAATATGTTGTTCTTTTAATGCCCTTGAACATGTGGCTATAATTAAAGTAGGTAGAAAAAGGCAGGGTAAGGTGGTAAATGTGTTTTTCTAAAAGAGAAAGTTTTGAAAGAGAATAATTATTTTAGAACGGACGAAAAAGGAAATGAGCACGATAATTTGGAAACGGATGGAGTAGTAATCATTAGATAAAAAATAAAATGTTCAGATTTATTAATGAAAATAGTTTGTTTCCTTTTGAGGTGAATTAATTGCATTTTCTAATTACCCATTGAATTAATATATTTTATGGAGTCCCCAAAATATACTACTCTCTCTGTTTCAAAATAAGTGTCATTTTAGCAAAGTTTTTTGTTCCAAAATAAGTGTCATTATAGGATTTCCAGAAACATTTGTTCACATTTTGTCAAAATTGTCCTTGTTTATTACTTTCAAATTAAATGATGTTAGAAAGGGTATTGTTAAGAGGAAAGAGAAAATACTAGTGCAACTTAGCTACATTAAATAAACATAAATAAAGGTATATCAACATTTTTATAAATTTCATTAATCTGTTTGCGAATTGCTAAAACGACATTTGTTTTGAAACGGAGGGAATATGTTTTAGCCTAAAACATTTTTTCCCAAAATAAATGATATTATAGGATTTCTAGAAAAAAATATCCACATTTTGCCAAAAATGCCTTTATTAATGTAGTACTCCCTCCGTTCTATAATAAAAGTCGTTTTGAGAGAGTTTTTTGGTTCCAAAATAGATGTCACTTTGTGATGCGTCCAGGATAATCTGGACCCACTTGATAAGCCCAATCCAAACACCTGGCTTTCGTGTTTGCAAATCCTCTGAGCCCAACTGTGAAATAAAGAAGAACAAACGTGAACTGGGCAGGGGCGTCCCCTGCAAAGGCCCTCCGGCGTGTAAATTAGTACACAAGCAGGCAATTGAATAAACAATTTGACAGAGTTTTGGCTAGAGAATCAGATTGCGCATACCTTTCTCCAAATTGCGCAAGCTTTTTATATGCTTGGGAGGCATAAGCGCCATAATCATGAATAGCGCCCATGATTAGCATTAGCAGCCCATGATTGGCATTAGCGCATGATTGACGTGCTTGCCCATGGCGAGCATTAACTCCCACGCAGCGATCATGGCTTAAGGTCGAGATTATTGCTCGGGTGTAACCACCCTCAGCATTATCTTGATCTTTTCGGACATGAGTGTCCTCAACTATTGTAACTCTTCTTTGGTGCAATCGAGCAATGATGCTTGCTCATCGACGTTGCCCGCGTAGCTTAGCCCCCATCTCGCAAGTATGTAGCCTGACCAAAATAGAGATTTTACCCGGTTACTCGTGTAACATCTTTGCTCGCTTGCTCGGAAGATACACACCGCGACACGTGGCTCTGGCTTGGGCCTAATTGGTAGAGGCGGCTCGGTAGCCCCAACTCCTTGTCTTACCGAGTATTCATGCTCAGCGATGCGTCGGGATAATCTGGACCCAATAAGCCCAATCAAACACATGGCTTTCAACGTGTTTGCAAATCCTCGAGCCCAACTCGAAATAAAGAAGAACAAACGTGAAGCGGGCGTGGCATCCCTGAGCCTCTCTCGGTAAAATTAGTACACAAGCAGAGCAATTGAATAAACAATTTGATGAGTTTTGGCTAGAGAATCAGATTGCGCATACCTTTCTCCAAGTGCACTAAGCTTTTATATGTGCTTGGGGCATGCGCCCATAATCATGAATAGCGCCCATGATTAGCATTAACCGCCATGATTGGCATTAGCGCCCATGATTGGCATGCGCCCATGATGAGCATTAACTCCCACCAGGTCATGGCTTAAGGTCGGGATTATTACTCGGGTGTAACCACCCTGCTGTTATCTTGATCTTTTCGGGACATGAGTGTCCTCAACTATTTGTAACTCTTCTTTGCAGCAATCGAGCAATGATGCTCGCTCATCCACGTTGCCAGCGTGGCTTAGCCCCATCTCGCAAGTATGTAGCGACCAAAGCAGAGATTTTACCGGTTACTCGTGTAACATCTTTGCTCGCTTGCTTTCGGAAGATACACCGCTGACACGTGGCTCTGGCAGGCCTAATTGGGGGTAGCTCGGTAGCCCCCAACTCCTTGTTTACAGAGTATTATTCATGCTCATGACGAGGAGGAACCAAAAAATTTCAAAGCGCCTCCCTTGAGAAATTCTAAAGCCGAAAAGTGAAATAAGCGGCAATTCATGAGCGTCTTGAACAAGCGTTTCTTAAAGTCTGGCGTCGGCCGTCGGCGGCCGTCTTGATGCAGCCAGGTCAAGTCGCAGGTCCAACTCTATGCCCATTAAATGCGGCCTCGTTCACCGGTGCGCCTCGTGCTTGGCCCAGGCCCAATTTGATTCGATTCCCCAACCGGCGGCTTCATTGTGTATAAAAGGCAGGACTCAACTTTTTCACAACTTTACGCCTCACCGCGATTCAGAGCAACTCTCAAACAGATAGACGAAGCAGACGAAACTTCCTGCAGATCTCCATCAAGAACCGCTTCCCGGGTTGGATCATTGCCGTATTTTAAAAGCATAATCAAGATCTCTCCAAGTTTTCGGTATTTCCACTTTATGCCCTTCTATCACCATCCCACTTTGCATTACACTTTCTTAATCTACAACTAGGGTTTCTGGTTTAACCCCCGCTTCCAGATTCTACGGCTGTTTTGTCCAAAACTCAATTGCGCCAGCCTTTTCACAGTGCTTAACCAGACCAAGGAATCGAGAAAACCATGGTCGGTACCCGTTTCTTGATCTTACAACCCGTGTGCCATACCAAAGTCAACTTCTTTTTACCGTACTTCACCCGATCAATATCTAACCTGCAATTATCGATTCCTTTTCCTGTAGGATGTCTGGCGAAGGCACTATTTCTGAAATTGAAGGCAGGAGCTACGACCACGGAGCTCCAAGAGAGATGCCTCCGTCTTCGCCCTCATCCTCGGAGAAGAGCGAGCAAGACGTGATTCCGTTGATCACTCGCCGGCGAAAACCCAGACAATTTAACGAGCAACAGGTCAACAACGAACAAGCAAGTGGTCTTCCTCGCCCGGACGAACAATTACCGGACCAAGCCAAACCTCGTTTGTTCTGCCTCCCCTTACTCCTCTCCCACAATCGGGTGGGAAGATCTAAACTCAGAGGGGCGAGGTTGAGTACACGGTTCTACTCGCTAGGAATAGATCCCAAACTGTACCGTGTTCGCGCTTTTGATTTAGATATAGAAAAAGAAGGCCATAACTTCCAGGGAGACAAGATGGTATTTTACTTTGACTTTTTCCAAGTTGGACTCCGTCTTCCCCTCGACCCATTTATTGTCGAACTGATGAATGCTTCCAACACCCTTCCTTGTGACCTAACTTTAACCACCGTTAGGTTTTTAGTTTCCTTTACCGTAGCCTGCCGGTCACTCGGGTTCGAACCCGATATGACATTGTTCATAAGTTTTCCTCCTTTCCCTTGACAAGAAAGCGGGCGACAAGAAAAATCAGCGGCGCTCAAACCACTTCTTCTTGTCAAACCACTTCTTCTTGTGTTTCTTCAAGCTTCTTCTTTGATCGGCCAATTTGGGGCGGGGAAGGCCTATCGAATCGAGCATTGGGCGGCCATTTGCACCTACATCGGCGACTACGGTCTCCCAGAAAATGACAAACACGCCTGCAGAATTTGGGAACGAGAATAGTCAAAGGCGTTTAGGAATCTGTTAGGAGCAAGAGAAGGGCAAGCAGGGCAAGATTTCGTGTTGGATTGGCGAATTCTTACTTCGACCTCGGCCTTGCGTCTGCGTCTGGGATCTCTTACCTCCCGTTGAAGGCGTTGAACCAGAGTTAAAATCGACCAAGAAACCCCTCATCCATACTGGGGCTCTTGCCATGGAAATAGATTCCCAAGTGAGTGCGAGGATTGTGCTCGTACTGGAACTCTTTGCCGACCTGATTTCTCACTCTCTGGTTACTCTTCAACTGTTTACCTTGTCATCTCTTTCTTTGATAATTTTACATTTTTTCGCTTTTCTCGGTAATAACATTCTCTTATCCTTGTGCGAGATATGAGGCGGTTAAGCGTCTCCAAATTCATGCAAAGGCTGCTAAAAGAGCTCGAGCAAGCAGGCTAAACACTGTCCACTCAGGCCATTAATCTTCCCTTGTCATTTGCGACTTCGGTAGTGGAACAAAGCGCCCGACAACCCGAACAATCTGCGGCAACCTTCATCCCTGCTCCCCTGGTGCGAGAACCAGTAAATGTATCTCCCACATCATCAATGTTGAGCAAGCGAGGCAGAGGAGGAGCAGTGCGGAGCCGGATAAAGGCGTAGTCGAGGGAAAGCGCTCCCCCGACTTCCTCTTGGCAGCAGGAAGATTTCGTCATGCCCGGACGATCAACCAAAGGCTGCCGCCCTCATTAGGGAACTTGCCAGCGTGCCGGACCTCAACAACATCACTTGTACACAAGCGAAATGGTTTCGAGGACACTTCTTGGACTTGGTGCGATGAAGCGTCACACCACGGCGGGATCGGAAGAAGTATGTCGACCGAGGCAAGCTCGGTCTTGATTGGAGAGATGGGCATGTGCATGGCGAGGTAACACATTTCGCCCATTACTTCTTTGTTTTCCTTTTTCCGCATTTCTAACCCACAACTTTTCAAGCAGATCGCCAACAAATCCATTTTAATGTATGAGCGTCGATCACCAACTGAACAAAAACAACACCCTTCTGCAGAAAGACACCACATTTGCCGAAAGAGCGGCTAGAAGAAAAGATCAAGCGCATCAGAGCCGACCTCAAAATAGCGAGGAATCCCTCACCGACAAAGTGATCGAGGCTTTGAAGGTCGGCCAGAAAGCAGGTTTGGAAGCCAAGCGAGCCTTTCAAGAAGTCGGAAGAAGAGCGCTCTTAACAACATAGCGGGAGGCTGCGAGCTTGCCAAAATGACTTGGAAGCGCTAACGCCACCGTCACAAGCTCAAGCAATTGGTATCGGAGGTCGGCTCTTTGACAAGTGATGAGCAAAAGCGGCGGATCATTGAAGACTGAGATCAAGCGACTTTGCCCGGCGTAGAAAGTGAAGCTTATCCGTTCTTTGTGCGGGGGATGAACCACGTCTTGAGGCGGATCGCTTTGTAATGGATTGGAAATTAGCCAGAAGCAACTTCTTTGAATGGGGAGCTAATCCTCTATCTTGCTCGTCTGCTCGCCCGGCCACTCCCTCGTTCCCTTTAATGAGACGGCTGGGATCAATAAGCGAGGCCGACAAGAAGGGCTTGTCTCACGGAATCCGCCCCTGTTGCCAATCCATTTGTTACCGACCTTATGGCGGAGATGCGGGCATCTCAAGTTCCCTCGACCACTGCCGACACGGCCAAGATCAAGGCGATGGAAGTTACCATCTGGACACCACCAATAGTGCAGAGGAAGGGCGCCCTACTTCAGAGAAACTGTTTGTCGAATTCTTGATAGTGGCAGCGTCTTGATTTGGCCTTCGTGCCTTGTAACAAACAATTTTAATTCCGTTACGTAATACTTTAACTTCCTTCCCTTTATTTACGAATGACTTCATAACATAGGTTTTTGCCAAACAAAACTTCTTTACTCGCTTAAGGCGATCACACATGATTAAGTTTTTACTCGCTCGGCGATCATCACGTAACAAATTTTTACTCGCTTGAAAGCGATCACCATTTAGCTTAGCCCCACTCGAATACCCTTTCTCTTACGAGCATAAAGCCCTCTATGCCCGCGAAAAAGGATAATTCGAGAACGGCTTAAGCTTTTCAAATTTTCTCGAACATGAAGCCCTTCATGCTCGACCAAGAACAATAAAGCAATTTGGAAAAGCTCATGATCGAAAAACAATAAAAGCCAACTCGAAAACCCACTTTTCAAACACAAAGTTGAAAAAGATAACCAGGAGTTCATCATTGCTATTTATCATGAGAGAAAAAGATCAAAAGAATTACATATTGTAAATTAATTACCAATAGTATTTCTTCAAATGATCCGCATGCCGGGGATGCTTTAACTCATCCCCATCCTACATTCGCAACATGTAGGTGCCCTCTTTAACAACTTCGAGAAACTTGAAAAGGACCTTCCGGTTCGGTGACAACTTCCCCCACTCGCTCGATGGCGAGTGGCCTCGATCTTCTGAAGGACCCAATCCCCCGGCAAATGATCGACCACGAACTCTCTTATCGTGGTGAGCCTTTGCTCGTTACTATAGTTGGCCATTCTCATTTTGGCTTCCAGTAGTTTTCTTCAACAAGTCCAAATCTGCTCGGTGTGATTAGACAGGCATTGTAATTTAAGACCACATGGTGGGCAAATACATCTCTCTTGGAGCCATAGCATCGGACCCATAAGCCGAGAAAAGCGGTCTCTCTGTTGGACCCCTTCTTGTCGTTTTTGCCCACAAGGCGAGAGGCAACTCGTCTACCCATCTTCCGGCTTTTTCTTCCAAATTCCTCTTCAACACGTGCAAGATGCGCTTATTTGCGGCTTGACTGCCCGTTACCTTGTGGATCGCCACGGATGATTGCCAATGTTTTACCCTCATGCGCTCGCATGCCTTAGTAAACTTTTCAGCGGGTCCCATGATCGGACACAATTGCTCGCGGGACTAGCCCGGCACCATATATGCTCGTGTACAAAGTCAATGGCGTTTACCTCACTTATGGTTGCCAATGGCTTCGCTTCCACCCATTTAAGTAAAGTAATCCATCGCGACCACTTTGCATACTTGAATTTCGAGCGAGCAGCGGGAAAAGGACCAATCAAATCTATTCCCCACATATCGAGCGGCCACGCGATGCTATAACGAGTGCGCTTTCGGTAGAGGCAATCGTGGAATGTCATGGCCCGACACTTGTCACACCGGACGAACATACATCTCGGCATCCGGCCTTGAGGTTATCCAATAAAATCCATTGCTAACACTTTCTCGGCTAATGATCGTTGGCGAGGTGACCTCACGCTTGCCTTCATGCACTTCGCCCAAGATCCCTTCCGTCATCTGCGGGCGAACACACCTCAATAAAGGTCGGGTATAAGATCTGCGATACAAAATGTTGTCCAAGATAATGTAACGGCATGACCGTTTACGGATGGTTCTAGCTTCCTTTTTGTCTTGAGCAACATCCGTGCTCGATGTAAGCTCGAAGATCATCTATCCAACACTTTGCGGCGGCTCTATGTCCATAACCTACCTCTTTCTCGATGTGAGGAATCTCCAAATGCTCGATCATGACTCCGGGATGTAAAGCGGATTTCATCCTCGGCCATCTTTGACAGGTAATGCTGCTCGCATGTTATCCTCAGAGCAATTCTTACTAATTCCCGATAATCAAAATCTTTCAAAATTTCTCTCACCATCGCACAATAGCGAACCAAGATCGGGTGATGTACTCCGTAGTCGCCCTTGACTTGATTTACCACCAAGCGAGAATCACAATATATCACCACCCGCTCCAATGTCTTGTGCGAGCTCGAGACCCGATTAAAGCCGTATTCGGCTGGTTGTTTGAAGGCGGGAATTTGAAAGCATAATGCCTTCTCAAATTCTACATCTTGCTCGGTGGAACTAACACTAAACCGGCACCACTCCCAAATCGACTAGCCGAACCATCAACATGAAGTTCCAGCAATATTAGGCCTCGGCTTTGGACTTGCATTACTCGTCATTGTTGCTTTACTCCTACTTCCTCGGCAGAATCCTTGAAGCTTGTCTCGGCCACAAAAGTCGCTATAGCTTGCGCCTTGATTGCTCGCCGTGGGCGATAATCGATGTCAAACTTCGGTTAACTCAATTGACCAAGTAAGTAACCGACCGAGAGGTATCGGCTTGTGCAAAATCTTTCGCAAAGGCGAATCCGTGTACAACAATTGAATGAAGCGAGAAAAATAAGCTCGAAGTTTCGGCGGCAACAACAAGCGAGTAAGCCAATTTCTGCGCATTAAAATATCTTCCCTCTACATCGGTGAGGGCTTTTGATACATAGTAAGCGGGCTTTTGTACATTGCCTTCCTCCTAATCAAAGCAGCGGCTACCGCTGCTTTCGGTAACCGCCGGATAAACATATAGCTTTTCCCCAAAGACCGGGCTACTCAACAAGGGTGGAGTTCCCAAATACTTTACCAATTCCTCGAAAGCTTTCTGGCATTCAGGAGTCCATTCAAACCCTTTATTACCCCGCAAAACCTTGAAGAAAGGCAAGCAACGCTCTGCCGACCTCGAGATGAACCTTCCTAAAGCGATCACCACGCCATTAAGCCTCTGCGCGTCCTTAACACAGCGAGGAAGCTTCATAGTGACTAATGCCTCTATCTTCTCAGGATTAGCCTCAATTCCCCTCTCAGTGACCATGAAACCGAGGAACTTGCCAGCCTTTACCCCGAACACACATTTGCTCGGATTCAACTTCATGTTGTTCCTCCTGAGATTAGCAAAAGTCTCTCCCAGATCCTCTGTATGCTCGCGCCCCTTAGTCTTGACCACCATATCATCAATATAAGCCTCCACATTTCTCCCGAGCTGCGAGCTAAACACCCTGTTGACCATCCTTTGATAAGTGGCCCCGGCATTCTTCAAACCAAAGGGCATCATCTTGTAACAATACAGCCCCCCTACTGCTCGGAAAGCTGTTAAAGCCTTATCTTGCTCAGCCATTTTCACTTGGTGATACCCGGAGTAAGCATCTATAAAGCTGAGGAGCTCGAACCCTGCAATGGCGTCGACCAACTTGTCAATCCTTGGAAGAGGATAACAATCCTTAGGACAAGCTTTGTTCAGATCGGTGAAGTCAACACACATCCGCCATTTTCCATTGGACTTCTTCACCATCACCACATTTGCCAACCAAGTTGGGTAATGTATCTCCTCAATAATATACGCTTTAAGCAATTTCTCGACTTCCTCCTTGATCGCTTGATCCTTTTCTCAGAAGTAAACCCGAGGTCATTCTTTGGATTGGCCGATAAAATTTGGATCAACATTCAACTGATGCAAAGCCACAGCCTCGCTCACCCCTTGCATGTCCTCTGGTCGCCAAGCAAAAACATCCAGACTGTCTTGCAGTTGCTTAATTAAACTTTCTCTTGCCTCTGCCGTCAAAGCCCGACCAATCTTGATCTTCTGCTCGGGATAATTTGGATTGATGACCACCTCCTCAAGCTCGTCTTGAGCCGTAAACTCTGGCTCATCTCGCATTTGGAGCGTGTCACACTCCACCTTTTCATCCTTCTCAGCTCGATCCTCAACTTTATCAAGCTGGTCTACCTCCATAGCCTCAACTGGCTCCTTAGATGTGGCTGCTGGCAAAGATTCATCCTCAGGGTCAACGACCTCTTCTGGCACCTTAAATCCCCCCGATGTCAGTGTCGGCAAGGGATTGCTAATACCTTCCTCGGCCACCTCTTCTCGCTCAGCTTGTGTCGGTACATGCACTGACGGCAAAGATGGAACCTCAATCTCTGTTCGAGCAGTAGCCCCTGCTATCTCTTCTTCATTTTGACCTTGCTCCCCCGACTTCAATGTCGGCACGGAGCTCGCTTCCATGTCCATTTCCTCTTGTACCATCGCTACCACTGATGGTCCTACAGTCACATGAGAAGTTTCCTTGGTGCTGATAGTAACCTTCTGCTCGCCATCCTCCAAGGTCAACTTCTGCTTCTTTCTCTGCGTATCCCTAACATATTCAAGCACCTTGCTCATGGTGACTCCATAATACTCCCACTCCTTGATCGTATAAAATTTGGCTCTCGATGCGGGATTGGCACCATCGAAACTTGGCCATGCTCGGTACGCCCAAAATAATGTTGTATGGAGATTTCAAGTCGATTACCATGAAGGTAATCTTTTCAGCCCGGGTTCTGAGTCCCTCACCAATAAATACCTCCAGCTCGATAGTACCCTTCACCGGGACCTTATGATTTGTGAAACCCTCTAAAGCCCCAGCATACGGCTTCAAGCGATCATCACTCAACTCCAACCCTTGGAAACAGGAGTAATACATCACATCCCGGCATGCTCCAGTATCCACTAAGATTCTGTGCACGACCCATCCATCAACCAACGCTGAGACAATCAACGACTGCTCGCCTGCAACATTACTCGCCAACTCGCTGCGAGTAAACTGTATAGCCTGTTCTCCATCCTGCAAAGTTGTTGGTCGATCCACCACTTTTGACAAGGAATAGATTTGCTTGCCAAGCTGTGTTGGAGTGAGCTCCTCATCCATTATGACATTGATAACCCCCCTAATAGGTGGAGCCTCCCGCCTAGGAGCATTCCCCCTATTGCTGCATCTCGCTTGAAGCGGTCTAACCGCCCTCATTGATCAACCGAATGGCCTTCTTCAATGGCCAGCATTCTTCTGTGGTATGCCCATAATCATCATGATAGGCACACCTCTTCGTCTGATCCCTCTCTCCGGCGGTATTTGGATTCATACGAGGGGGATTAGGAAGCTCGTTCCTTATCTCGTACATAATGTCCTCGCGCAACGTATTGAGCGGGGTCAAGTCTGAGTCGCGAAGAAACTCCTTCGGCCGATCATACCGAGATTTACTCTTATTGTAACCGCCACTTCCTGCCTGGCCGCTTCCCTTTGCATTCCCCGCAGCTTCACTGCTTTCTTTTTTCTTTTCCTTCTTCGTTGTCTCCCCAGCGCACCATTTCTGTGCTCGCATGAGCATCTCTGCCTGTGTCTTCGGTTCACGCATACTCAATTCTGATCGCAAACCACCTTCTCCTTCTAACAATCCCGTTTCAAAACACAACGTGACCTCTTGCTCGGTCAGGCCTGGAACTTGCTCGAGAACCTTGGTAAACCTCTCAAGGTAACTCGCTGTTGACTCATGTGCACCTTGCTTGACCTTGGACAAATCAGCCCTTGTTTTTGCTAATGAAGCCAACGGTCCCAAAATCGGCTAAGAACTTTGCTCGCAAATCTGTCCAATGTTGATTGGCGTCGTGGGCGCTCCCATCAAGCGAGCTTTTCCTTGCAAGGCACCAACGAAGGCCCTAATCTTCAACGCTTCATCTGAAGTGACCAAACCAATTTGGGACTCAAAAGACATCAACCAGTCCCTAGCCTTGGTCTTGCCCGTGTACTCTTTAATGTTCGGAAAAATCAACCCCTGTGCTGGCGGAGCATTCTCGATCCAGGGTGCCAATGGGCTAGCAGATGTGCCCAAAAAATTCCCATCTAGAGCCTTGCCTTGTTCCCAGGCTTCCATCCGGCGCTTCAACTCCTCGAAATCTTGCATGTTAATGGTTGCAGGAAAACCACCCCCAAGCTGAGGCTGTACCACAGGCATAGGAGGGGCCTGTGGGGGTCCCATAGCCGCAATGGCTTGTGGAGCCCCCCCACGCGCCACTGTCCTCGAGGTGCCCAAATGAAGGTGTGCAATAAGGTGCGGTGATGAGACCGTGGGAGAGGAGTCCTACGAGCATAAGAACCCCTGGTGATCGTGAGCTGGATGCAGATCGCCGCATGGTGAAGGTGAACGAATCTGCGAGCATGTGACCTTTGCGGTGAAGGCGAACGCCGACGCCGACGTGATCGAGCCGAAGTCTCGCCAACTCGGGGTCCTAGCCTTGAGTGCACACTAGAACAACCCGATGATCGGCCTTGCTTCCTCCGGCCATTAGAGCTCAGGCGTGGCTGAGAACAAGTGAACAATCAAAGGGTTCACCGTTACCTCCGTGAAATACCGCCGGCTAGAGCCGCCAAAGCCGTAATGGATCAACCTCGATGGGCAATGGCGGCTTACCCATAGCAATCAGTTGTAGGTTGAGTTGATGCATCTGTCCCAGATAGATGGCTCTCTGACGCAAAGCCTCCTCACGAAACTCATGGGCCAACCCCACTGCAGCCTCAGCGCTTCTGGCCAATGAATCAACCCCACGCCTCTGATTGAGCTGGTGGCGTGCATCATGGGGTGGTGGAACATTATTAACATTATTTCCAACAGCCTGGTTGAGGCTGAGATTCTGGTGTACCTCTTCTCTGCGACTACCGCTACCACCATCAATCCCGTTCTCCGCCATGGATGAAAACTTCAAAAACAAAGAATATCTAACTAAACCTTTAATGCCGCAAAAATCTTTCGGTTCCCAGCAATGGAACCAACTGATGCGTCCAGGATAATCTGGACCCACTTGATAAGCCCAATCCAAACACCTGGCTTTCAACGTGTTTGCAAATCCTCTGAGCCCAACTCTGAAATAAAGAAGAACAAACGTGAACTGGGCAGGGGCGTCCCCTGCAAAGGCCCTCCGGCGTGTAAATTAGTACACAAGCAGGCAATTGAATAAACAATTTGACAGAGTTTTGGCTAGAGAATCAGATTGCGCATACCTTTCTCCAAATTCTACCAAGCTTTTATATGTGCCGGAGGCATAACTGCCCATAATCATGAATAACTGCCCATGATTAGCATTAACCGCCCATGATTGGCATTAACTGCCCATGATTGGTATTAACTGCCCATGACGAGCATTAACTCCCCTGCAAACAGTCATGGCTTAAGGTCAGGATTATTGCTCGGGTGTAACCACCCTCAACTGTTATCTTGATCTTTTCCGGACATGAGTGTCCTCAACTATTTGTAACTCTTGCTGGTGCAATCGAGCAATGATGCTCGCTCATCGACGTTGCCCGCGTAGCTTAGCCCCCATCTCGCAAGTATGTAGTCTGACCAAAACAGAGATTTTACCCGGTTACTCGTGTAACATCTTTGCTCGCTTGCTCGGAAGATACACACGCCTGACACGTGGCTCCTGGCTTGGGCCTAATTGGGCCGGGCAGCTCACTTTGTAATTTTTAATGAATTTTTTTCTTTTTTGTTTCTAATTCTACTCATATTTATTGACTTCGTAACTTGTGTTTGATTTTTTAGGCAAGAATATCAAAAGACACCTCATTAATGTTTGAAATAAAATAAATAAGGGCAGTTTAGTCTTTACAATATGTTTTCTTGGTCTGTGTGAAAAGCTCCAAAACGATATATATTTTAGAACGAAGAAAGTACTTTCTAATTAAATATTGTGTTGGGAATAAAAAACTAGGATGATTGTAAGAGAGATGTTAAGAAGAAAGAGAGAAACAATCGTGCAACTTATCAAGAATGGTTGCACTTACATAAAAGTAGATCAATCTTTTTCTAAATTTTCTTAATCTATGTACAAATCTCTAAAATATCGTTTATTTTTGGACGGATGAAGTATTATCTCATTAGATCAAAAATCAAAGGCTATGATTATTTTCTCTCACTATTTACAATGGTGCTCTTAATTTTTTTTTAATTAAAATTAGTATATTAAAAAGTATTAAAGGGAAAAAGATGTTAAACTAACACTTACACTTCCAATTTGTACAACCTGATCCCTCCATCTCATTTAACAAACTAAACTTTAACGACATCCAACTCGGGGATTATCAGCGTGCAAAAACGGCCAACTTTGAACCACTCCAGCATTCGTTTTGTAAGAACCTATACCTGAGAGGCTAATTGTGAGATTGTAAAAACCAAATGGGGCACGAATGATATTTGATCAATTCTCGAGGGTGGTTAGCCATTATTTACCAAACTCTTTCCATATAAGTTTGACCACTTCGAAATATCATATTCCACCAAAAAGCTTCTTGACCGCATTCGCCGCCTTTTAGGCACAAGTAATTTCCCACCTAACACGTTCACACAAGCCACAGCTTGAGTACAAAATATTGCGGTGGTAAATGGAACCATCGAATACGGAGCGAATTTAATCAGATCAAATCAAATCGATCGATTTGGTCCGATTTTGATCAAATACAGCTTGGTTTTTGTTTTAAAAATTAAAAAAATTGCTTAATTCGGTTCGGTTTATGATTTTTGATATCAAACTAAATCAAACCAACTTATATATTTTTATTTATTTATTATATATCATTTATTAACTATTTTGAACTTTTAGATCATTTATTATATATCATTTATTACACACACGCACTGACACACACATATATATACTAAACCAAATAAAATCTTGATTGTTGGAGGGCTATTAATTATTATTTCTTCCATGGTTCGTGTTTATTTTGAAGCTTGTATTATAATCTTTATGATAATTTTTTTACTAGGTTATTATTTAATTTTGATGTTAATTTCACATTAAAATCTTATTTTTAATGATGATTAAGTTGATTAAAAACAATTTACATAAATTACAAAATCGAACCAAACCAAACCGAAGCGAGTGATTCGGTTCGGTCCCAATCCTTCTTCGGTTCGGTTCGTGGTTTTAGCCTAAACCAAACCAAACCGAATCACTTACACCCCTACAAAATACTCCCATGTTCCTAAATAATCGTCATTTTTTATTTGACACACCGTTTAAATATAAATAAGTAAAAAACTTAAGTAAGACAGTTTGACGAATATTTTTTGTAAGATGGATCCTTCTTATTCGATCCACCTTGTATTTGTGGGTTGAGCTTTAAGAGAATAGGACTCCGTCTTACGAATTAAAATCCGTAAGACTGTCTTACATTAGATCTAGTCTTATAAATATTTGTGTAATGTATGGTTTCCATTGATACCCTTATACATGTGATAATAATTAATAGTTTTATTGTCAAATCAATTACTTAGTTCTATGATAAAATGAAATTGACTCTTATTTAATGTTTATTTGGAAAGAGAATATTTTAGGTAATTGAAAATTGTTAGAGTTTTTAATAAAAAGAAAATTCCATATATTAAAAACATTACCAAAAATAGTGATTAGCTATGAATCAATGAGAGTGTTGGTAACGTTCACCAACACTTAAAGCATCTCCGATATCATACTAATGTAGATGTGAAAGAATTTAGATGCCTCCTAAGATTTACATAATTTTTTAAAGAAAAAACCTATCAATGTAAGTGAAAATATGGCGTGACAACCAAATTTGTTCACATTGTGGATAATAATGTTAATCTTTCACATTCTATTTGATGATGCAGATACATCATATCTATTGTTGTATTATTCTTTTTTAAACTCTTTCTAGTGGTTGTTCTCGTTTCTTTTCCTTTTCATTTTTTTTGAAATATTATTTTATTGGTGTGATGCATGTCACATAAGATTAAATTCACATTTGTATTAGAGATATCTATTTTGATTGTATGTGAATGAATAGAGAAAAAATGACACATATGATTGAGGGTGTGAATTACCCACAGCCACATATGATCAAATTCATAGTTACATTGGTGATGCTCTTAGCGTTGGTAAACAAAAATGTCTTGTTTGATGCAATGTTTTGAAAACACAGTTTTTTCAAAACGCAGCGTTTTTAAAACATTTTTTTTTTGTAAACATGTTTGGAAAACTATTTAAAAACACGATTTTCATAAACAAAGTAGTTGTAAACAGTAATACAATATATTTTTAAAACGCTGTATTTTAAAATGTTGCATTAAAAGACTTTTAAAATCAAAACACTTCACCAAAACAATCATTAAATCTGGTATATATAGAATTTTATCCGTGCAAAATTGTACACAAATTTCACAGTAACTATTGATCATTGCCTAGACAATTGAGACAATCTCATTAACTTCAACGATATCTACAAACTATATAACCAATCATAACATACAAATTGAAACCTAGTATCAGTGCACAAAATTTTGTACTTATTTGCGACCGAAGGGTTTCCTAATTCTAACACATGCAAATAAAACTAGATCCATATTGCTATAAAAAAGAGAAAATTCTTGAATTAATAATTCAAAGTTTGTATCATCAATATGAAAGCGAATCGATCGAAAATAATAAACCAAACATATAGACGAATAATGACAAGATAATAAAAAATATAACGGAATAAAACAAAATAAAACAAATGATTTTATGTGGTTTAATCCATTTCAAGGCAAGCAACAACTTCAATATAAACGATGAAGAATTACAATAGAGAGAGTTTTCAATGTACTCACCCTACCTAAGCTAAGGGTTATATGAGTATCACACCTCTCACAAGTCACAACCCAAAATAGTCTCACATTATTTTATCTAACACCACCAAGACCTCGAGACCCTCGACCACATATCGTGTCGTCCCCTCGAGACCCTCGACTACGTATCGTGTCGTTCCCTCGACCACATATCGTGTTGTCCGTCTCCGATTCGTGTCTCACAAACTCATATCTTCACATAACCACGCACCCCCACATATTTATATGGGTCATGTCCCCTATGCTTAGTCCTAAGCTAACAGGATGATTAGGCTTCCTAATCCAAAAGAACTAAGAAAAATTATTCTTATTACAATTTGAGACATAATTATAACACATTAGATCATCAATACTTGATCAACATAGCTTAAAGATAGTCATCAACTGAAATGTTTAAAGCCTCTCCTTCCTCATTGATCACCTGCTGATGATGATGATGTTGATAACGTCCATATTCACTTCCCACTTCCGGCCGTGATAACATCCCCGGCGATGACCAATCAAAAGAATTACCAACAGAATTACCAAATTATATTGACGTCATTCATCAAATTATATTGATGCCGGCATCAACGGCCATGCCGGCATCAGAAGCGGCCTTTTGTACAGACCGAGGCGACAAGCCGGGTACTGCAGTATCCGGTAGCTGGAGAGGAAAGTTGAGCTTGTGTAAATAGGACATCCCTCGTAGGCAATAAGAGGCTACGTCGTGAGCCACTGCGGCGCCCTGGGGGGTAGAGTAAGAACCCAACCAAATGCGTTCTTGTGTTCCGGGGACTCGAATTTCCGACACCCATTTTCCCCATTTTCGCCGTCGTACTCCTTTGTATTTAGTTTCTTGATCATGTGACATGCTGCTTGAGCTGCCATTGCTGCAGCCACCTTCATCTGAGCTACTCATGAATATGTCTTGTAACTTGGTAATGTATCTTTCGTAGGAGAAGACTATGAGTTGGGAATGGGATCTGGGGGTTTATATAGGTTGAATCTGTGATAGTCAGAGGCCCTTTTGGATTTAATTAGTGGATCAAGAAGCAAATTTGAGGTCGACCAGAGATGAAGTCAATAATTTCAAAGGTCAAAGTATGAGTTTGGATGAAGGACAACTTTTACATATTCCTAAAGGCAATAATTAAATTTTTTCTCAGTGAAACGTGCCAAATTTGGTAGTCTAAAATCACGTCATTTCAAGCGTATTGTTGGATGAGTATCAGCCCCTAAGGGGGTGGGCCGGTGTAGATATGGGGCTTACAAAATGTGAGGTCTTAATTTCGATTTTTTCCTATGTCTCTCTTAAGAAGAAAAAAAAAATAAGTATCAAAATAATTTACCAAACTACACTGATGGTTCAAGAATTTAATACTCCATCTGTTTTTAAAAGATTGTCTACTTTGATTTGGTACACTGTTTAAAAAAAATGATTGATTTTATTATAAATATTGATAAAATATATAGTTTATTTTAATGTCTTTGAGTTTGAGTATGTAATTATAATTAAAATAGGTAGAAAAAATAAGGATAAAATAATAAAAATATTTTTTTAAGAGAAAATTTTTTAAAAGAAGATAATTATTTAAAAACAGACTAAAATGAAAGTGGATTGTAATTTGAAAATAGAAAAAAAGAATATTATCATGCCATAAATTATTAAATATGATCATGGGGAAGAGGACATTTGTGGGCCCCTAAAACTGAGATATCTATCGTGGTCTTAAAATCACACTAGACCCCCTCATACCCGAGGAACAGACCTATTGGTCCTTCAACTATTATATGGGTTATTTGATCATCGGCTTTTTTATAGGTAAAACTCATATTTGGTTCACCCAACATTTCCAAAACTTGTAATGCAACCAACAAAATTTTAAAGTTGTTATCCTTGCCACTGAACTAAACTTATACATCAAATTAGCACATTTTTTAACGGACGTTAAGTTCAACTGTTAAATTAGGGGGTCAAAATGGGAAAAACACTATTAAAACATCAAAAATAACTTTTTTACAAAATTTTGAAAGATGAAAAAAAGACCAAAAACCCACAATTTAATACCTAATTTTAATTAATTCAACCCACGGTTCGTCCTCTTCGCCAGAATCGTCACCGGATCGATTCCTCCCCAAATCGGTTTCCAGAGAGAAAGAGAGAAAGAGAGAGAATAAAGAGAGAGAGAGAGAGATAGATTAAGTACTATCTTCGTTCCCAAAGAAAAAAGAAAACACACCAAGTCAAATCTAATTCCCCTTCCCGCTCCTCCAATCCCGCCATCGATGCCCTGACTGTCGCTGCCACTACCATCATCTTCTAGGACTTCAACACCAGAAACTCTGGCTTCGAGCTACATTTTGAGATGGGCGCAGAGAAAAAAAACTCTTTTAGCTTAGATAAGAACTGTGTAGTGCTTAAAAAGGCATGGGATTTAGAAATTGGAAAGATGGAAGCCATTTGAAAAATAAATATATTTAAAACCTTGATCAGGAAATTGTCGCCGCCCTCGCTGTTCTTGGAGAAGACGTCAGACAAACAGACCTGAATCCCAGATATGAAAATTGCTGGCAAAAACCCAGATCTGAAAATTAAAACGCCAAAAGAAAAAAATCAAACCCTCTACCAGTTTCGTACTAGGGCTTGCCAACAAGATTTTGAATAGAATGGGAAAGAGAGGTGTAACGCCCTTACGCAGAACCCACATTGACCGAAGACGCAACACCTCGGCCATCGACCACCATGCCAACCAAAAAGTCCATGGATGATGTTGGTGCTCGTTAGTTGCACATGACTACCTTATAAATCAAACACAAGTCTTACATCAACCCGATGTGAGATTGGGGTATTACAAGAGGTGAATGGGGATAGAGATGGCTGACGGTACTCACTTGTGTGAGTATGTGTGCATGAGAGAAAGTGAGGCCGGGGGGTATCAAGGTGGAGGGGAAATATGGGGATTGGATTTGTCTATGTTTATTTTTGCTTGGAAAATAGGGGTAAAATAGGTATTTGATATAAACTTAATGACCGAAGTAATATTCATCCTAAAAAGGGGCTCGCTTGCAACATAACTTTAGTTCAGTGGTATGGATAACAATTTTAAACTGTCATTAGTCACATTGCAAGTTTTGGGAAACTTGGGTGGCTCAACTATGGGCTTTTCCTTTTTTTTTTCCCTTCATATAATCAATGTTTTATGTTTCAGGTTGATTGTTGTGCGTCCTTTTGATTTGATTTTTAAGTTTTTTTTTTTCAAAAACCTAAGAACATCTATGGGAGATTCTTAGCTATTGTCTTAGTAAGACAAGAATTCTATACCATTGAAGCTCATTCTCTTCAAATTCTTACCTTAACAAATTCTTCATTAAGAATCATGGACGAAAGAGAGAGAAATAGACGACAATGGAGAGAGTGTGGAGCACCTCCTTCTCCAATCGGGCGAGTGTATCACACTCTCTAGCAAAGTGAGTGAGAAGACTCTGCAATGTGGGTCTCATATGTCTCCCACTTACCCTTTTTTAATTGATTTTTTAAAAAATGAATGGTTTGTTTGTTGAGTGGTTAGCTTGTTGATCAAAATTTGATTTTAACAATTGCTGTTTCTTTTTTATTATTATTGTCTTTTTCATCGTTTGAAAATATATTTTTTAATAAAATATATAAATTAATATATTTGTTTTAAATTATTTTGTAATATTTAATATTTCAATTAAAATTATCACATATTAAAATATTTTATTTATAAATAATATTTGAAATTACAATATATTCATAAAAACAAATTAATTTATTTATCAAACAATATACAAATGAATTAATTTGTTTGAAAAGTATAGAAATTAAAAAGTAGAATAAATAATTTATGACTTATATATTTTTTATAAATTATTTTACTATTTAAACGAAATATTTGAATATGAAATATAATAATTCAAGTGAAATAAATTTATATATTTGAAAAATATAAAAATAAGAAAGTAGTAGGAACAAAGTGAATGATTTGATAGTGAGACCCATATACGAATTGAGGAAGATTGAAAACCGTTGGAGAGAAATTTTTTTAGAGAATAATATTTTTAAAACATATAGGTAACAGTGAGACTCAGTTAAGAATTAGTTTTAAGAATTTTTGGGGTGAAATGAAGCCATCTAGTTTTACTACCATGCAATATGTGGTAGTATTAGTTTGTCTTGCTTTTTGTGTCTTATCAATTCGACAAATAAATGAAAATATGTGGTACAAACATAGAAATTGTGGGTTCTTGTAAATACTACTCCCTCTGTCCTCAAATATATTATATTTTGAGACTTTTTACATAGACCAATGAAATATATTGTAAAGATTAAACTACTCATATCTAAATATTAATAAGATATCTTGATATTCATACCTAAAGAGCGAAACACGAGTTACAGACTCAAAATAAAAAATAAGATCATTTATCCAAGACAAAAAGAATACTTTATGATTTAACAACACCATCCTTCGTCGTTAGTTAATACAACAACGTAAATTGCCAAATTATGATTTATGAGGATCAAGTAATAACCATCTAACGCCTTTTTTTAACATGAGTTCTTGGTGTTTGGACTCATTTCGAGTCAATGTGGAATATGATTGAAGATGCTAAATACCTCAAGGACTAAATATACATGTAGCTTATACTTTGAGGTCCACCGCAAAACAAAATGTAAACTAATGATGTAAAGTGAAAATTTGCCTGATCAGAAGCCAGAAGGTCACTGATGGACTTATCACCCAAACAACTGGGCCAACTGGCAGTCAAATAGACGATTAAATTATTTCGGTGGTCAAACCAGAGAAATTATATCATAAAATTGATCTTATCGTACTACTTATTTCGTTTTCAAAAACATCATCATCTTTGATTTAACATATTGTTTTAAAAAAAAAAATTTCTTAAGTTAATGTTTTATTTTTTACGTTCGTTTCAAAATAATTATTTTGTTTAAATTTTTTTAAGATAATACTTTTATCATTTTATCCTTATTTTTTATCTTATTTTAATTATGAGTCACATACACATGAGGTTTAAAATAAATTACACATCAAACTAATATTAATAATCCAGTCAAATGTGTTTTTTAAAATTGTACGCTAAGTTTACCAAGACGATAATTTAAGGACAGAGGGATTAATTAAATTTATTATAAATATTGGTAACATGTATGGTTTCTTATAATACCCTTGAGTATGTGGTCATATTTAAAGTAGGTGGAAAAAAAAGGTAAAGTGATAAAATTGTTTAAATTTTTTTTTCAAAGAAGACAATTATTTTGGAACTGATAAAAAAGGAAATAAGGACAATTATTTAAAATGGTAGGAGTATAGTATTTATGAAAAGTTTATTTCCATAATAATATTATTTACTCACTATATTTAGTGAAATTTAATGAAGTTAATTGTTAAAATTCATATATTTGGATGAAGATTGAAGGGTGCCGGACCACCACCAATAACGGTGGTGGCCGGAGGTGAGAGGAGAGGAAGAAAGCGTTAATAGGAGAGAGAGAGAAGAGAAATTGATATTATTGATTAATGAATTGGATTAATGAAAAAGATACCTAAAAAACTATTACACCAATTATTTATATCTAAAACAAAAGGTAAATGGGCTAACAAAGTAATGGGCCCAAATGGGCTTACATGGATTGGGCTTATATTTTTAACACGCCCACTCAACTCGAACTCGCAACTATTGTGAAATGATCGAGTTGGAGAGGTGCAAACAAATGAGCCTCAATGGGCTGGGCCTCTTGGGCCAATACAAATCAAATGAACCTTTACGACAAATGGGCCTCTATAGGCCTGAATAGTAGCAATCTTTATCAAGATGTCAAACAAGTTGATCGAAGCCCACAAACGGATCACCTCGAACACTTGTAGTAGATGTTGAACAAGTTGATCGGAGCCCACAAACGGATCATCCCGAACACTTGTAGTAGATGTAGAGAAGCCCAAACAAGAGCCAATCCCCGAAAAGCTTGCTTGATCAATGGCTAGTAGATGACGAAGGCGTATCTCAAATAGAACTTTTCTGTTCGTAAAGATTACATCTTTAATCTGAAAATGTGAATCGGACACCGACCACATAGTGATATGAAAAAAACCAAGTCAACATTTGACTTTGGTCAATCAAAGAAGTTCAAAGAAATTTATACAATTTCCTTGATATTAGATTTAGCACAATTAAAATCTTGAATGAGGACTTCATCCGGAGGAAGCCGAAACAGTTGCCGATACTCCTCGCTCTTCAAAGACGGCTTTCTAATAACTTCCTTCGGTCACCTGCATCGCCGAAATCTTCAGTTGACTTACCGGCATCGCCGGAATCTTCAGATGGGTGCTTACCACTATTGCCGGATTCTGACTCCCTTTTATTAACAACCCTACATTTATATTCTTGAAATTTCGGCCCCATTCCCGAAAGTGGTTCTTGAGCAAGAACGAATATGCAGTCCATGAAATCTTCAATCAAGGATGGCAAAGAAAAGATGGAATTGGAAATGAAGAAGATGAAACAACTGCAAGAATGCCAAAAACACAGAAATCACATTCCAGATGACCTCTTTCTTTTGATATTCGCCAAAAATCTTTGACGTCAATTCCACTAATCACTCTCACTCTAACTGGCATCCGCACTGTAACTTTCACCATTAAAGTAAAATGGGGCAACCAGATTTGCAATATTTTGACCAAGATCTAGATCTGGACGGGGACCTTGATCTGGACTGTGCTTCATAAGGAGAAGGAGACCGTGAATATCGTTGACGAGGTGAATCGGCCATTATTGCGCAGACAAAAAGAACCCTAGATCGCGAGATTGGGAATTTGAGGGTTTAGGTGAAATCACTTATGAAATCAATTGATTTTCACAACGATCAGAGTAGATTTAGCGGAAGAAGATTGGATCAGAATCGATGCTCTGATACCATGTTAAAATTCATATATTTGGATGAAGATTGAAGGGTGCCGGACCACCACCAATGACGGTGGTGGCCGGAGGTGAGAGGAGAGGAAGAAAGCGTTAATAGGAGAGAGAGAAGAGAAATTAATATTATTGATTAATGAATTTGATTAATGAAAAAGATACCTAAAAAACTATTACACCAATTATTTATATCTAAAACAAAAGGTAAATGGGCTAACAAAGTAATGGGCCCAAATGGGCTTACATGGATTGGGCTTATATTTTGGGTTCTCTGGATTATTGCCGGAGAATCAAGATAGCTTCCATCAAACATCCAATCGAAGTCTGAATCAATACTTTCGGGCTTCATCTGCTACTTCCATGGCGTTCCAGCCTCTCTATGAAAATCAAGAAGGGCAAGAGAGAGAGAGAGGTGAAGGCAGGTTTTACCGGAGAATCAAGACTGACGTCGTACGTCTCTCACGATCTCCACGACTCGTCCGTCTCTCCGACAACACTCTTCGAGCCGATCCTGACTAACCTTGGATTCCAAGAGCTTTCCATGGTGGTTCCATCTCTATCTAACGGGTCCGGTAAACTTCACCAGATCTGTTAAATTTTGTATGAGATTGATGTATGACAGAAGTGATGATTCAGTTCATACTATCTTTCCTCTCGCCGGAATCCGGCAGCCTAAAGCCTTCCTCATTACCGAATTTTAACATTAATTATGTCTCGACAAAATTACCCTCCAAATCTACCTTATTTAAAATTTAAAAAAATCACATATTATATGCTTCATTTGTAATTTTTTTTTTCAATTCTCGTCTTTCCAAATAAATTTTATTTAACCATGCACAAAATAAAATAATTCATTAGCCCTAGCTTCTTTACTTATTATTAAGAAAGAAAATATAAATGAAAAAATGGGACTTGACAAAGAGGTGAAATTAATTATACTGTAAAATATTTAATTGCAGATTATGAATTTTCATCACGCTATTTTGGTGGTGACCTTGTCTTGTTGTCCACGTATGAGGAAAGGATGAGGTGGCGTTCACTCGTTCGTCTTTCTTGGTTACCTGCACAAAGTAAACAACAAACACCGTTAAGGAGTCGGGGCGGCCCGACTAGAACCCTCCGATGTGAGAGTAAGATTTCCGGTGGGAAAAATGAATAATAAATGTGTTGTGATATTTGTTTGATAAGGGGTTGTGATAAGGGAGTTTAGATATCTCAGATTTTACTTTCCTCTATAATAAATGTGTGTCCTCTATTTATACCTGATCTTTCTGTCGACGTGGCGGCTGGTCATTGGGGAACACATTGCAGCGTTTATTAAATGCGTTGATGGTCTTTGTCAGAAATAAGTGGGCTGTGCGTTTGTCAGGGAGTTGGTATTTGCGTGTAGCGGTTTTACCGGGCCTAGGGAGGCTGCTTTGTCAGACCGAGTGATGATTGATGTAGCGCCGAGGGCAAGCGGTCTTGTGATGAGGTGTTTATTACTGCCGAGGCCGAGGGTACTGGGGACCGATTCAGTGGCGAGGCCGAGGATGGTGGAAACCACTCTAGTGTCTAGGGCCGAGGGAATTAGAAGTCACTCTGGCTAGCCGAGGCCAAAACTGTTGGAGGCTGTGGGTTGTCTATTACTCGGCAACAATCAAACTCGCGTTATCTTAGGGACCCATGTTTCTATGACTTCGTTACTAGTGGTTTTCTAAGTGGGGCCCATTATTGGGCCGAGGATCACTTTCTCGGTTTAATCCTTTCAGTGGCCCCCTACTTCTTGGCCGATCGACGCCGTAAGGTCGAGAAGTATTCTCTTTGCTTGGCGCGAGAGGTTGATGCCGAGCTTGTTGCCGAGGATGACTCCGAGATTGAAGTCGAGGTTGATGGAAGTTTATGGGGCGTTTTTGGGTATCCGTCCAATCAGGATGATCTGTCTTTTCGGGCTGTCACATCATTAAATGCAGGTTTTTGGCGACTTCTCGATTTTTGTTTGGGGTGACTTTTCGAATTTCGAAATGCTTTTAATGCCGCCCTTTCTTCCCGTTTCCAGAGGAATCAAAGTCACACGGCGTCGTTTTGGGCTTTGTTTAGGTAAAAAACACGCAGGTCGACCCGGTGCATTTAGGGGCCCCGGCCAAATGCGACGTCGTTGCAGGGGGGGTATAAGAGCATTTTTCTTTTCTTTTTACTTTCACCATTTTCCTTTTTCCCTTACTGTTCCTTTTCACTGTACTTCTAGGCGATTTCCGGCGATCTTTCCGGCTGTTCCCCCCTGTTGAGTCCTGTCTTTTCTGGAGCTCGTAAGTGAATTTCTCCTTTCCCTTTTCCACGTTCTCTTTTTTTTTTCGGGTGGTTTTTATGGTCACCGTTTCGTATTTTTTCGGCTCGTTACTTTGTCTGGGTCTGTTTCTTCTGTATGTTTAATTTTTCCGGCTTCTTTTGGTTTTTTCAGGCGTGTTTCTGCTTCCCTGTTGATTTCTCGGACGTTCTTTCCGGCTAAACTCTTTTGGTACGATTTTTCTTTCTTCCTTTCCTCTCTTTTTTAGGGTATGTCTCGTAGAATCCCCTTTCCCATTTTTTCTTCATCTTCTTCTTCTAGCAGTTCCTCCATGGAGCTGATAGATTATTGGAAAAGGGTAATTCATATACCCGTGTCAGTTAGGAGTCCCCTTCTTCCCCTTCCTAGTAACGCGGCCGAGTGTAGATACCCCAATTTCGTACCCCTGGTATGTGACTAACATAACATATCAAGAACTGTTAAAACTTAACAAATGTCAAGTTACAGGAGTTAAAAATGCGAAAGGAAAAGCAGGATGCGCGAAACAGTGAACTGCAGGGGGTAAAAGTGCAAAAAAATGAAACTTGAATAGTATGCATGGTGCCGTACCAAGGCCCCTTGGTGCCGCACCAAGGGTATCCTTGGCCGCACCATGCCATTCACTGTAGCTTTCTCTTAGATTGAAAAGGTACAAGGTTTGATGCTCGCGGTACAACTGATCGATGCAGGGTGAACAAATTCAGAAATTCCCGACGAGTCCTGCTCCTCGAGTATAAATAGAAGCCTCGGCCTCTTCATTTCAGTGCTCATTTTTCCGCGATCAAGAATCGCAACGAAGCTCTGCTGTTTCCTTCGATAAATATTAGTACGAGAGGTGCGAGATAGGTGAGTGGAAGCCCCTAAAATCTCCAAACTCCGTCCAAACTCCGCCAAAATAAATACCCATAGGTTATAAGTGATCCCTAGCCTAGTTGTTAGGTATCCACCTCACTTCCCCGCCCCAAAAATCCCAAAGTAAGCCGTTACTCTGTCCGAGTAACGAGCTGAAAAGTCAAAAAACTAAGCCGTTATTTTGTCAAACCAAAAAGGCCAAAACCTACCAAAATAAGCTGTCACTCTGCCCGAGTTGACAAGCCCAAAGTCTCATAAATAAGCAGTCACTCTGCCCAAATCAAAACAACAACCACACAACAAACAACAAAAAAGACTCCCTCTCCCTGAAGGACAGAGCGAGCACACCACCGCTTTAAAAGGTAAAGCCTTTAAGGGCGTTGTTTATTTTATTTATTTACTTTTTCGTCTTTTTATTATTTTAAAAGTTGTTATTTAAATCCGGCACAATGTAGCCAATATAAGTCGTTGTGCTGCCCGGATTAAAATAGGAAATACTATGTAAAAGAGTCGTTATAATGACCAAATATTCTTAAATATGTCTGTAATTATTGTAAGGAAATGGCTGCAAGTCCGTAAATAATGTAGCCATGGATGTATTTGTTTTAATTTCCTGTCTTTTAATACTTTATTTATTTGCTAAATAAATATAACAATAAGCATACTTCAGCCAAAAACCATTTTTGAGACCGAAAGGGCGAGTTGGGTGCCTAGCACCTTCCCAACTCGTAACTTAGCCTCCGAACCCGTTTTCTTTTTCTATGGTTTATTTTTCTTTTCTTTGGTTTTGCTTTATTTACCTTAAAATAAAGATGACGACTCTAAAAACTTTCAGATCCAGTGGGGCCTCGCAACATTCCTTCTTTGCACTTTCCCGTTCTCCCCTTAAAAAGGAAGAAATGGGAATGGAAGGGTGATGTATTCCCATATTCTGGTATCCCCTAAAAAAGGGATAACTTGATGTGGGAAACCCAAAGCTCCCATAGTGATCTGAATGGGCCATAAGGCTATTTTTAATAAAATCCATAGTGGGGGCGTCGCAATATCCTTTTTTGCACTTTTCCGTTTTCCCCTAAAAAAGGGAAAATGGGAATGAAAGGGTAATGCATTCCCATATCCTGGTATCCCCTAAAAAAGGGATAACTTGATGCGGGAAACCATAAGTTCCCGTATTGGATACAAAATCCACTAAAGGCAACAGAGGCACATTCCAACGTGCTAACATAGACAGCACTCCTCTCGCATTTTTGATTTCGTCTTCCCATAAACAAGGGAGGATGGAACGAGAGCAGTGGTGTCCCGCATCCGCACGTACGCGCACCCCTATCCAAGGGCGCTGGGCGCTGGTCGTATTCCTGAACCTCACAGTGGTGACTTTGCTGGGGATGTTGTTTTATTTTAAATAAAATGGAGGGCTAGACTCATAAAATAAAACTTTTTTGTTTTTATTTGTTTCTGGCTGCAGTATGCTTATTATATTAATTTACGCATTTGAATATAGTGTTCCTATACATCCGTGTCTATATTTGTGGATATGATCCTCCATCTCGCAGCAGTTTCGTTCCGATAACTGTTACAGATGTGTTTAAAAATATTAAAAAAAAATTTCAAAAAAAATAATATATATATAAAAAAAGAATTTCGAAAAGTCAAAAAAATAATATATATTATATATGCCATAAATAAATTCCGGGCAGCACAACAAAAGAGCCGGGGCTCTATTTTACTTCCGGCTCTATATTATTATTTCTTTCAGTTCATTTTCCTTTTCATTTTATTCTGTACATTTATACATATCTGTATTCATTCTGTCATTTTATTTTGGGGACATAGGACCAAAATTTGTAATTAATAGGGATAGATAGTTTCCCCACTTTTCTTTCTATTTCTTAAAATAGTGTGCTTGCTTGCTTGCGCTCAAAAATAAAAAGCCAAGAAAATCCACACATAACAGCAAGACAGACCATATTTGTTTTTATTGTTCTGCTCATATATCTGTAAATAAATAAAGACTTTACTGCTTTTTAGATACCGCACACACGTGCACGCATATAGATATATTCCGAACTGTTACCCTACACCATGACCAAATTTACCCCCGCATAAGCCAACGTTAGAATGCATATAGTTTCTCGTGACACTTCACGCATCACCCGCTTTTTGCATCTCTGGTTATGAGTCAGCCCTTGTCAAAAAAAAAAAAAGAAATAAAAAAAAAATCATCAAAAAAAAAATGCGCAAGTTCAAAAAAAAAAAAAATCATAAGTGCGCACAAAAAAAATAATATATAAATATAAATAACAAACAAGGGCTGACTTATAATTCTCAAATGCTCGACCTAGACCATTTCGGATGGTGGATCCTGGAAAGAGTATAGTTCTGCCCTGACCACCCAGCCTTGGGAGTCGAAAGGTGTGGAATACGTTGGTCCTATACTCTAGAGAAAGAATCCAATCGCTCCAGAAAAGTCCCGAACCGTCAAAATAAAGCGGTGCTTATATCCAGTCAATTGTAGGGAACAAAATAAATAATAATAAAATATACTAATAAAAGGCACGCTGTACTCCGAGCCCAGAAAGCCTCCAGCCAGCCTTCTGATACCTCCAAACCCCATTTTCCTCAGAAACCTGGCCCGAATTTGGAAAGACAAAGATAATACTGGCCGGTTGATATGGGAAAGTAGTCGTAACTCGATCGAGGATATCGGCCAGTCAAAAAGAGGCGTGTCGGCTCGTAAGATACATATTTTAGCAGAATGGCAGCTGAAAGTAAGCATCCCGCCATGGTAGATCCGTGGGCTTGGGACGCTCCGACTCCAGCAATGCAGGAATGGTTAGACCAAAAGTTGGGTGCAGCGATAAGCCAAATGGTGAGATGAACTCTTCCCCTGCAGTCCCTCAAAAAGCATCAACCTCCCATGTTCTTCCAAACCCAATTTCTCAGCCAAACACTAACCCGTCAAATATTACCACAGCCGAAAATCCCTATCCAACCGAAAATCCATATCCAACCGAAAATCCATATCCAACCCAAAATCCCTATCCAGCCCAAAATTCATATCCAACCCAAAATCCATATCCAACCCAAAATTCATATCCTACCCAAAATCACTGTCTAGCCCAAAACCCAAATCCTACCCGAAATCAAAATCCTTACCAGAACCCTCACCAAACGCCTCCTCAAAATCCTTATAAAATACCACAACCAGAAACTAATCCAGCCTTTACTAGTCCTACCAGCATATACAAAAATCCAACTCCCCCTCCTACCAAAATGGAGGCAGACATGGAGAACTTGAAAAGTATGATGCTCGAAGCCCTGGACAAAGAAAATTTTTCCCTCCAATGTACCATCCAATGTTGCAACGTAACATCGGGAAATAAAGTAAAGCTATCCTCATAGGCAAATAAAGTACCTATTGTGTTTATGGGAGTATTTGTGTTTATTTGGTGAAGAAAAGATGAGGATTTGGACATAAAACCACAATTTTGGCGAATGTGTTTTCCAATGCAGCTACATTGGGAACTACATTCAGATGATCTAGACATATCACATGTGTGTTTGCATGCTTTCTCTTGTTTATTTTTCTGCACATGTTTAGGCATATCTTCTAAGACATATTGTTGTTGAATATCAGCCCCTTAAGTTTTTTGTTCATCTAATTAGTGCAACTTCTGCATCATTGTTCACCGAGTCAATATTTTATGTGGTTGTCTAATCTATTGTGCTCATCATGAGGATCTGAACTGGGAAAAAGTGGCTGTGTTTGGTAGATTTGTGTGATTACAATTTTGGTTAATAGTGTATGGTGCATTCTCAAAATATTTGATCAATTTTGTACGAATTCAATTTTTTTTAAATCATAAATTATTTGTTGGATTATTAAATTCTCCACAAATTTCTCATGACCATAACAACAGATTTTTATCTCTTCTATATAGGTGGTTGCTATTTGGTTTTTATCTAAATTTTGAAATTTGAAGTTGAATATTAGGACTTCTCACATTCCACCATATTAATGAGGATTAACGACTAATTGTGTTTAGTGTGAATTAGTGTTAACTTTGCAGGGAAACATATCATATCTCTCAGCATCCCTCTTCTTCAAATTCCGGCAATCACAAGTTCGAGAAAAACCTTTTTTCATCCAACTCCAGCTTCATCTCATCATCTTCCTTGATCCTTCATCTAAAAATCTTCAAATGGCTTCTTCATCGTCTATTCCTGTATCTCCAAAGGCCGATTCACACGCTGATGTAGCTTTCGATGAAGCTACATCGAGCCCTCTTTCCTCACCCGAAAACCCCAATACAGCTATTGTCTTAGCTCAATCTCTCCCTGAACCTCTGACGATCATCCTTCCTGGTGAAAAGGGGAATGCTATTGACGTGGATAATCCTGGAGACCTGTCTGGGTTACCTCAAATTGGTAACCCTAGCACGCGAAAATCCAAGAGGCTACGTGGAATCCCGTCCAACTATGAGAATCCAAGTGCAGCCGATGTTCAAGCTGCAAAGAAACACAAGGTTGTGAAGGGTATTTTTGAAGAATCGGTGATTATTGAGAGCGACCCAGAAGATGAAGATTTTATCCCACCGACTGGTTCGACTCATACTGTTTAAGAGCCATCATCTCTACCTGCTTCCCCCAAAATTACTCCAGCTCAGGCAGAAATCAGGGATTATGACTACCCTATTCCTTCTCCCCGCATTTTATTTCCGACAGATTTGTCTCCACAACCAAGAGAATCCTCTGCCGTTGAAGTTAGCTCCCCCTCTGCCTCAAATGCTGATATTAATTTCTCTGATGAAGACAATACACTGGCCGAGTATCTGGTCAAGTTGAAGAAGGTGTCTTCTTCCCCGTCTGGTCCCTCTCCACAGCCTCAGCCAGAAGTCGTGCCCAGACAACCCAGTTCATCAGAAATTGATGATAGTTCCGATAAGAACTTTGAAAGCAAAGAGGCAACACCTGAAGCGAGTGACGATTCAGAAGAAATTCCTGTTAGATTCACCCGAAGTCGGCTTTCTGGTGCCAATGTAGCAACAAATGCAGCAACATCCAAGCGCTCTAAGTCGATGGGTACTCCCTTCTCTCTCAAATTTGTGTCTAAACCTGCTTCAGTTAGGTATAACACCTCTAAAAAGATTGTAGATGAACGAAATATTCTGTCCACTGAACTGAATGCACATAATCTCACCTCTTTTTTCACTGATAGAGGGTTACTGGGCACTATTTCTTCAGCTACACCTTATTTTAGAGATTTAATATATGAATTCTATGCAAACATTGAGAAATGCATCTGCTCACCTTCTGATTCACATTTTGAGAAAGTGTTTGTTAGAGGAAAGTGGTATAAGTTTTCTCCTTCTGTCATCAATACTATGTTGAACACACCTGAATCAGGTCCTTTTGAGATGGATGTTGATTTACACTTGTGTGCTTTTGAGCTTTCTGGGGGGACTATGACTCACTGGCCTGCAAAAGGTTCCTCTCTTAGCACTTCCCAGTTATCCTCTCTTTATACCTTCCTACACAAAGTATGTTGTGCCAATTGGTCACCACACTACCAACTCCAACACACTCACCGAGGAACATGCTCGGGTACTTTACTTGATTGGGACAAATAGATCTTTTGATTTTGGCTATTTTGCCTTAGGAAAATTTCATCTTTGGCTGAATCTGAAGGAGAAAAGAGGTCCCTTATTTTTCCATCTCTGATTTATAAAATCCTAGTTTCCCAGGGATATTCTCCTCTTCCTTCTACTAGGTTATCTCCCCTTCTTGAACCTCTTCATATTTCTGCAAAATTGTTACGGGGAGATAGGGTTGTAAACTTGCCCCTTATTCATCCCTATGCACCTGTTACTTTTGCTCCTGGTTCTACACTGCCAACTGCCTCCACTTCAGTAAGTGTTCCCTCCAATGTACCATCCAATGTTGCAACATCGGCCACGATCAGATAACCCACGCCCTATGTCCTGTTGCTTTTGTTTCTGAACAGCTGGCCATGGTCCAATCTCAGTTAGCACTGCACTGCTCTACTCACCTCTTTACCCTCGCCTCGATTGGTTGGTACTCCATTCTGGTCAAATAGGGGGTGATAGTGCAAGAAGTGCAAGTGTTCCAGATATCTATGTTGTTCCTGAAGCTGTTGCACCTGATGTTGCAGCTGAAGCTGATCAAGAAGCTGAAGAAGCTGAAGTTTAGCATAATTGAATCTTTGCAATTTGTGGTTCTTAAATCTTTGTGGTTCTTACATCTTTGTGGCTGTTGGTTATTTTTGAACAACTACATTGTTTCCTGATCCTTGGTCTGTAACTTCAAAACACTTCTGAACAATTACATTGTTTCCTGATCCTTGGTCTGTAACTTCAAAACACTTACAATGCTTCATGTTGGTTATGCTTGGTTTATCATGTCTTAGTATTCATGTTTAGGGGGTGGTTATTTGGTTATCAACTCTAACCTTTGCAGGAAATCATATGATGATTTGGTATTGGAAACACTTGGTTTGGATTTGACTAGAAATGTTCAACAAAGGGGGTGATTGTAAGGGTAAAATAGGCAAGGCCTATTTTTACTTGTTTTCACCTTTCTTGGTCAAAATAGGATTTTAGATTTGTTTATAATTAATTTAGGACTTGGTATATTATTTTAGATTTTGTTTAGTTATTTTTGGTAGCAAAATCTTTCTCTAAGATTTCGGCTACATTATTTTTGGTAACTAAATCTTGGCAAAAATCCTAGTCAAACCAAGACTCTTGACTTTCATCATAATTGGTAAGATAATCTTGCAAGTTTGGAAAGTTGTTGATTTTACCATTGAATAGCTAATCCTTTTCCTTGTAGAATGCTGTCTCTTTTGCTGTATATGGTAGGTCTTGCTGTATATATATTCTGGACAAAGAGACGGGTTGAGATGCAGAGCTTGTGAGAAAGAATCAAGGCAAGAGATCGTTTCTTTGCCGGAAGGCATAATTCAGCTTGATTTTCGGGGATGAAGTTTGTTCATTCGCTGAAGGCTGTCAATGTTGCAACATTGACAGTAACATCAGTTTTCTGGAAAATCTTTTTGTGCTTCCTGTTTCGTGTTTAAGGAGGCTGAGTTTGTTTCTTCCCACGTTTTTTTGTTTAATTGTTTTATGTGGGGTTTTTGTTCTCCAAGATTCATTGTCTTGTGAGAATATTTTGTTAGTGATTTCATTAAGATTTGTCGTGTAAAACATTATTGTTTTTAGTGAAAATTGTGTGGCCTTGAGGCTTGGTCTACAAGTATTAAACTTGTAGATTGTTTTTCGTAAAAACTTAAGTTCAATCTTTCTGTTTAGTGCTGTGTTAAAATCATCTTCCGCTGCTACTATTATTTCCTGTTTCATTGTGATTCCCATTGTAGCTACAATCACTGCTACATTGGTAATCATATTGATCTCTCTTGAGAATCAGTGCTATCACGTTCTTTCAATTGGTATCAGAGCCTTCTCTTGATATCACTAAGAGTCGATTCTGGTTAAAGTCGTGATGGATTCTCAGTATGAGAATGTTGTTCTCCCTCCTACTCTTACTAATGCTAATTACTCTATTTGGAAAGTCAAGATACGCATCTTCATCAAATCAATTGATGAGAGAGCGTGGTTTGCTGTTTTGAATGGATGGAGTCCTCCCAAAACAACAGATTCGGATGGTGATGTCAAGATCACCAAAGAATCTGAATGGACCAATGAAGATAGGAACACTGCATCCTTTAATTCAAAAAGCCTTATGCGCTATTTATAAAGCCTTAGATGCTAATACTTTTAGGGTGATAGCAAATTATGAATCTGCTAAAGATGTTTGGGAGGCCCTTCAGACCTTGTGTGAAGGACCTGTCAGTGTTCGTGCTTCTAAGTTAAGAATGCTCACCACTTAATTTGAGAATACTAGAATGCATGAGACTGAGGATATCATGACATATTATAGTAGACTTCTTGACTTATCTAATTCTGCACTTGCTTTAGGAGATCCTATTACTAATGAGCGTCTTGTTAGCAAGATGATGAGAACTTTGCTTGAAAGGTTCAATGTCAAGATATGTGCAATTGAAGAAGCACATGATATTGACAAGATGAGTTTTGAAAGACTAGCTGGTATTCTTTAAAACTTTGAACTGAACCTAAATGATCAAATAAAACAAAAAGGCAAAGGGGCTTCATCATCCTCTACACCCATTGTAAAAAATATTGCCATGCCTGCTCCTATTGACATCTCATGTGATTTGCTCGAAATTAAAAAAGATATTGAGGAGTCTGATTTTGGAGAAAAATCTATTGTTTTATTGATTACCAAATTCAAAATTTTTTTGAAAAATAAGAGTCAAAATAGAACTCCATCATCAAGCTCGAAAAAAAATTTTAAACCTGATTCTGGAAAATTTGTTCCCAAAGAAAACTCTTTCCAAACTCCAGAAAAACCCTTCACAAAACCCTTTGCATCAAAATCATCCTACAATGGTAAGAACATTGATTCTGTACAATGTAGAGAATGTCAAGGTTATGGTCACTATGCTAACCAATGTGCAAACACCTTAAGGAAAAAAGGGTTTAAATTTTCAAAGAACCCTAAGTGGCATGATGGAGAAGATCCAGGTGATCTTATCACTCTTAATGCTGTTTATGACTCTGAATCTGAAAGTGCAGATTTTTCAGCCAATGTGACACCCAATGATGCTACATTCGGAGTCATATATCTACAGACACAAAGGAACGTAAAACAGGACGAACTCTTGCTTTTAATTCCACAATTCTAGAAGATGGTGAAGATACGAGTCGACTTGGCCGGAAGGGTATAAGGAGTCGCACAAGGATTGGGAGAACGAGCTCACCAAGTTACACTACTTGGTAAGGCAAATGAACTGCTTGTTAAAAAAGGCAAATGAGGATCAAAAAGAATGCATAGTAAGGCTGGAAAGCTTGCTAAGCAGAAAGGATGTTGCGTTTGATATTGCGTTTTGTTTTGCGATGCAATGGATATTGCATCCGTTTTCCGTGTTAATGCAATGGATATTACATTAAGTGCGGGCAATGGATATTATGCTTTTGTTTTGCGATGCAATGGATATTGCATCCGTTTTTCCGTGTTAATGCAATGGATATTGCATTAAGTTTTGTGTGGCCAAGCAATGGATATTACGCTTTTGTTTTGCGATGCAATGGATATTGCATCCGTTTTTCCATGTTAATGCAATGGATATTGCATTAAGTTTTTGCCTCAGCAATGGATATTGCGTTTTGTTTTGCGATGCAATGGATATTGCATCGTTTTTCCATGTTAATGCAATGGATATTGCATTAAGTCCGTGTCTACAAGAATGGATATTGGTTTTGTTTTGCGATGCAATGGATATTGCATCTGTTTTCCGTGTTAATGCAATGGATATTGCATTAAGTTCTGTGTCGACGCAATGGATATTGCGTTTTGGGTTCCGATGCAATGGATATTGCATCTGTTTTCTGCAATGGATATTGCATTCAGTTTCGTGTCGACGCAATGGATATTGCGTTTGTGTTATGCGATGCAATGGATATTGCATCCATTTTTCTCGTGTTAATGCAATGGATATTGCATTAAGTTTGTGTCGACGCAATGGATATTATGCGTTTAGTGTCGTGATGCAATGGATATTGCATCGCTTTCCGTGTTAATGCAATGGATATTGCATTAAGTTTGTGTCGACGCAATGGATATTATGCTTTTGTGTTGCGATGCAATGGATACTGCATCCATTTTCTGTGTTAATGCAATGGATATTGCATTAAGTTTTGTGTCGATGCAATTTGCGTTTTGTATCGCGATGCAATGGATATTGCATCTGCTTTCCGTGTTAATGCAATGGATATTGCATTAAGTTTTGTGTCGACGCAATGGATATTGCATTTTGTGTTGCGATGCAATGGATATTGCATCCATTTTCTGTGTTAATGCAATGGATATTGCATTAAGTTTTGTGTCGACGCAATGGATATTATGCGTTTGTGTTCCGATGCAATGGATATTGCATTCATTTCTCGCAATGGATATTGCATTCAGTTTTGTGTCAACGCAATGGATATTGCGTTTAGTGTTGCGATGCAATGGGTTTTACATTTTGATATGCGCTGTTTTCACTAGATTGTAATGGATATTACGACTATCTTTCCGCATAACACTTGTCTGCATTACAACACTTGATCCCTAACAGAGGTGAACTACGTTTGGTCTGATTCCTTGGATAAGGATACGAGGCGTACTTATTTCAAGGGCACGACCATCACAATAAAAAAAAGATGAATATTTCAAAAAAAAAAAAAACAGAGAGAGCGAGAAAAAAGGAAAGAAAAAGAATGTTTTCCACTTCACAATTTTCGAAAATACTAGAAGAATGTTTACTTTTCCGTACTCGGCGACGGATCTTTATCGGTCGAGTGCAATTTTCTGGATATTTGAAAGTTTTCTAGTTATGTTTGGAAACAAGGAAACGACCAGCCAGACACAACTTTGAAAATTCTTCTTAACATGTTTCAACGACAAGGTATTGACCGGTTGAAATGTGGTGGCAGAAAAACATTCAAATCTTCATACCGTATTTGACAACGGTTTCGGACCGGAAGAATACGACTTTTTCGAAAAACACAAAAATCTTTTTCCGTTGTGTTCTCGATCGGGCTTGACCCAAGAACATGACATCCTCACTTGGTTGTAGTTTAGGTTTTTGGCCCGAACTACGCTTGGTCCGATTTCCTTTAATGGAATACGTAGGCACTCTACATTAGTAGGTCCGACCATCAGAGCACTTTAAATTCATATCTGCTTAAAACTACGATAACCTTTTATAACTGACTAAAAATGTCTAGGTTATGGAGTTTGGATAGCATGTTAACTGTGCATTATAACTGCTACCAATTGCATTCTCCCGTTTTTAAATGAACGAAATTGGAGAGTCTATTGTTTATCAACGATGTTCGTCTACTCAGTAAGCCTTGGGTTACCCGTAGACTCCATCGTTGAGGGGCTCTGTAGACACCCCAATTTCGTACTCCTGGTATGTGACCGACATAAAATAATCAAGAACTGTTAAAACTTAACAAATGTCAAGTTACGTGAGTAAAAATGCGAAAGGAAAACAAGATGCGCGAAACAAGTGAACCTGCAGGGGTAAAAGTGCAAAAATGAAACTTGAATAGTATGCATGGTGCCGCACTAAGGCTCCCTTGGTGCCGCAAGTCTCCTTGGCCGCACCATGCCATTCACCGTCAGTAGCTCTCTCTCGATTGAAAAGGTACAAGGTTTGATGCTCATGTACAACCGATCGATGCAGGTGAACAAATCCGAAATTCCCGACGAGTCCCGCCTCGACTATAAATAGAAGCCTCGGCCTCCTCATTTCAAGTGCTCATTTTTCCGCGATCAAGAATCGCAACGGCTCCGCTGCTTCCTTCTCGATAATATTAGTACGAGAGGTGCGAGATAGGTGAGTGGAAGCCCCTAAAATCTCCAAACCCCGTTCAAACTTCGCCAAAATAAATACCCATAGGTTATAAGTGATCCCTAGCCTAGTTGTTAGGTATCCACCTCACTTCCCCGGCCCATCCACCTCACTTCCCCGGCCCAAAAATCCCAAAGTATGCCGTTACTCTGTCCGAGTAACGAGCCGAAAAGTCAAAAACTAAGCCGTTATTCGCCCAAACCAAAAGGCCAAAACCTACCAAAATAAGTCACATCCTCGCCTCGAGTTGACAAGCCCAAAGTCTCATAAATAAGCCCTCGCCCAAATCAAAACAACAACCACACAACAAACAACAAAAGACTCCCTCTCCCCGGGCGAACGAGCACACCACCGCTCTAAAAGGTAAAGCCTTTAAGAGCGTTGTTTATTTTATTTATTTACTTTTTCGTCTTTTTATTATTTTTAAAGTTGTTATTTAAATCCGGCACAATGTAGCCAATATAAGTCGTTGTGCTGCCCGGATTAAAATAGGAAATACTATGTAAAAGAGCCGTTATAATGGCCAAATATTCTTAAGTATATCTGTAATTATTGTAAGGAAATGACTGCAAGTCCGTAAATAATGTAGCCATGGATGTATTTGTTTTAATTTCTTGTCTTTTAATACTTTATTTATTTGCTAAATAAATATAACAATAAGCATACTTCAGCCAAAAACCATTTTTGAGATCGAAGGGCGAGTTGGGTGCCTAGCACCTTCCCAACTCGTAACTTAGCCTCCGAACCCATTTTTCTTTTTCTCCGTTTATTTTTCTTTTCTTTGGTTTTGCTTTATTTGCCTTAAAATAAAGATGGTGGCTCTAAAAACTTTCAGATCCAATGGGGCCTCGCAACATTCCTTCTTTGCACTTTCCCGTTCTCCCCTAAAAAAGGGAGAAATGGGAATGGAAGGGTGATGTATTCCCATATCCTCGGTATCCCTAAAAAATGGATAACTTGATGCGGGAAACCCAAAGCTCCCATAGTGATCTGAATGGGCCATAAGGCTATTTTTAATAAAATCCATAGTGGGGGCATCACAGTATCATTTTTTGCACTTTTCCGTTTTCCCCTAAAAAAGGGAAAATGGGAATGAAAGGGTAATGCATTCCCATATCCTGGTATCCCCTAAAAAAGGGATAACTTGATGCGGGAAACCATAAGTTCCCATATTGGATACAAAATCCACTAAAGGCAACCGAGGCACATTCCAACGTGCTAACATAGACAAAGACTCCTCTCGCACTTTTGATTTCGCTCTTCCCTAAACAAGGGAGGATGGAACGAGAGCAATGGTGTCCCAAGATTCCAAGACGCACGCCGCACCCCTATCCAAGGGCGCGCGGGGCGTGGGTCGCACCCCGGGAACCTCACACCGAGGCTTCGGCTTCGGCCGAGAATATTCCGAAGGTGTCTCCTTGGGCCGAAGATCTTTCTCGTGCCCTAGTACCTTATCAAGGTATGGCTTGCCCTTTTGCCAAGGTGAAGGAGGTTTCGGCCAATCCTGATGCCGAGGATACTAACCTCGCCGGGTTTAGGGGCGATGACTTAAGTGATGAAGAAGCTGAGTCTGCACCTCGCGGTCCTTCTTGGAGGGGTGTTGAGGTGAGGGTTTGTTTGGCCGAGGAGATGGTGGTAGACACTACTGTTCATATGAAGACCACCGTGGGCCCTCGAGCTCTGATAGTTCTTTGTCGTGCTCGATTTCCTCAAGAGATTCGATGACGAGGCCCATTCCTTGAGTCCGCTGAAGTCTCGCGTGTGGGGTCCCATGTATGACAATGCGATGGTAGATGGGTAGCGGTTACTCCTCGGCAAGCGAGGTTTCTCCTTGCGAGCTTTTGAGTGAAGGTTAGCCCATATTGGAAGTTCGGCGACGAAGTGTTTTCTGCCCCAGACTATCCGTCTGACACCCCCATGAGGGTGTTTTTCACCGAGATTGACATGCTAAGTCCGATCGCTCAATTTTTACCTGTGGAGAGTCCCTGCGATCGAAAGCGAAGCCATGTGTCGGCAACTTGATAGAATGACAAGTGGAGCTGAGGCTTCTGTTTCTGGAAGAGATGGAGATGAGGGTGAGAGGGTGCCTCGCTACTTGAGGCCCTTTGAGAATAAGATAGGCCTGGCGGATGTGGAGGCATGGTCACGGACATATGGCTCCGACTCTTTCCGAGGTTCTGTTCCGGATTCGAGGTTGGGTATCTCCGAGCTGCGAGGTCTTCGCAGTCATGTGGGCTTTTATTCCAAACTTTTCGAGTCTTCGGCCACGCTTGCCTCGACCCTTTTATTTGTGAGTTCCCGACCTGCACGAGCTCGGGCTCCGGATCTCCGCCCAACCTGACCCGAGCTTTGGTGAGCTTTATCATTTGTACTCGAGCGAAGGGTTTCGAGCCAACACTATCCCTCTTCTGCTACTACTATAAAGTCAGCATTTCCATGAATTGGCTGACTATTCTTAGGCATCCTCGGGGATTCCCCCTTCTGGCCAGTTTTGGAAACAAAGACCATAGGTGGTCTGAGAAGGTTCTGCTTGTGGAGTCGAGCCGAGGGTGGAACTTCGAGGTTCCCGAAGGAAAGCCTCATGGCCTTTACGAGGACGAAGAAACCTGGCGCCCCGACGGCCGTGAAGATCGCCATACTGAGGCCCCTTGCTTATCAATGAAGGGGTGCAGGTTCGGTCTTATAACTGGAAGGCTATAGTCGAGGATAAGGGCCTCCTATCCAGGTTTTGGGTCTCGGCAGCAAGTGTCGAGGGGGTGGAGAGGGCTTACTCTAATTTTAAGTATGTCATTCGAGAGGGCTGGGCCCTGCACCAGGGCTGGGTGTTTGGCTCAGCGTGTTCGAGGTGTAAGGGTGTAAATGGGTCTGAGTGCCCGACACCAGGTTAATTTTGTTCATATATGCTGTTTATTTTTCCGTCACTTTTGTTTCGTTTTACCTTCTGATTTCTGATGCGAGTTTTCTGTGTCTTGTAGAAATGGCTTTGTCGCGAGATGCCGCCCCGCCCTACCGAAGGCCGGTGAGGAGAGAGCGAGAGGAGGCCGAAGCCAAGGCTTCGCGGCCGATGGAAGTGCGGGAGTGCTGCCCATGGTCGGCGTTTCAGAAGACCCCACAAAGGTGGCCCCCTCCTCTGCTGCCCCTGCTCCCAAAGCCAAGGGCAAACAACCAGTTACTGAGGCCCCGAGGGCCAAGAGGCAGAGAACTCAAAGCCGGCCTCCGCTTCAACTCCGCCGAACCTGTGACTCGGCCCTGCCTCCCTCTCAAGCGAGGAGGTGTCTGATAATGAGCATATTATCGGGCATATCTGTAAGACAATAAACAACTTTCCTGCCCATTTCCTTGGTTATGGGCAGAGGTTATTTGGCGAGGGCGTGCCGACAGAGTCTGTGGAGACGCTGCTTCCTGCCAAGCAATTCTAGCTGCATGATTTGTGCGGGTTGGCCTTGAGCGAGGTAGGCCGATTTCCTAATTTTTTTTTCATTGATTTATCTTGGTTGCTCATACTGTTTTTGCTTCTGCAGCTCGACATCGGCATCGCGACTTATCACGCCAAGCTGAATAAGGATGCCGAGTCCGTGAGAGGACTGGAGAGGGATCTGTTGAGGGCAAAGGGGGAGATCTCCTCTTCCGCTGAAAAGATGAAGTCCCTGGAAGGGGACTTACAGTTAAAGACTGGTGAGATTTCCCAGCTTGGTGCCGAGAAGACTGCCTGGCTGGCGAGGGAGCAGTTGTTGAAGGACAAGGCCAGTGAGAAGGATCGAAAGGTGGCCGAGCTCGAGGCCAAGCTGAAAGGGATGATTGGTGAAAACGACCATCTGCGGGCCGAGCTTTCTGCGAAGCCCAGTGAGGAGGAGGTCATAAAAAGGTATCGGGACTCTTTGGCCTACGGGGTGGAGGCTCTGGACTATATGGAGATCAGCAGGGTCCAAGCTTTTCGGGCGGCGGTGGCGGTTGGTGTGCCGATGTCGGAGGTGGTGAAGATGGCGAGTCTTTCCTCTCTCGGTTCGGAGTGCCGATATGTTGCCTCGCTCGTGCCTTTTGATGATGCCGAGCTGGGCCAGATTAAGGATGCCGATGCTGCAGCTCAGGCCCCCGAGTGGCTACCTCCTCCTGTTGAGGCGAGCAACCTTTTTCGCCTGGCTGGCCCAGGAGAATGTGTGGGTGAAAGAGAGTTATCGTCGTTACACGGCGCCGAGGCATGCTTCCCCTCCACAGGCCCAATATGTTGGTGATCAGCTGATGGCGGAGCTCGAGGGCCAAAAGATAAGCAGGGAGGAGTTGTCCAAGGACCAATATGTCTCTAAGCAGGTGGCGGCTCGCGAGGAAGAAGCCCGCGAGAGGGAAGAGGGTTTAGAGTAGGTCTATAAACACTTAAAAACTGGTTTCTTATTTTGGTTATTTGTAATTTTAATTGTGGTGTACAATGCAAGTATTTTCCTCTTTCTTATTCTTGTTGGCTTTTCCTGTTGTTACTTTTTTTTACCGCTTTTATTTTTTCTTAAGTGTTGAAATCTGGTTTCTTTTATGACTGAGCGAGTAGGTTTAGAAGGCTTTAGAGCCTGGCCTCTCCTCGGCTAGGCGAGGAGGTTTTGAAGGCATTGGAGCCCGGCCTCCTGGCTAGGCGAGGAGGTTTTGAAGGCATTAGAGCTCGGCCTCTCCTCGCCTAGGCGAGGAGGTTTTGAAGGCATTTAGAGCTCGGCCTCCTCGGCTAGGCGAGGAGGTTTAGAAGGCATTAGAGTCGGCCTCTCCTCCGGCTAGGCGAGGAGGTTTTGAAGGCATTAGAGCCTGGCCTCTCCTCGGCTAGGCGAGGAGGTTTTGAAGGCATTAGAGCCTGGCCTCTCCTCGGCTAGGCGAGGAGATTTTTTATGGCAAAACTGAGCGGTCTTGAATACATGGTTTAAAGAGACAAGCTTTCATTGAGATTTTTCCTTTATAACAAGATAACAGATCATTGATAATACATTTTCAAGTGGTCTGAATGCCAGGGGTTCCTTAGTGGGGTTCCATCTGGTTTTGCGAGCATGTAGGTTCCTACTCGAATGGTGTCTGTGATTTTGAACGGTCCTTCCCAGTTGGGAGAAAGCTTGTTTCTTCCCGGCTTGTTTCCAGTCACCTCGATTTTCCTTAATACCAGGTCGCCGACAGAGAATGTGCAAGGATTCAATATTTTGTCATGGTGGGCCTTGGCTAGCTTTTTATAATTGATGGCCTTCATTCTGGTTTCGAGCCATCTTTCTTCCAGGTAATCGAGGTCAAACGTCCTTGATTCAGTGTTTTCCTCTTCGATGAAATGGATGACTCTTGCAGTGGGGAGAGCCATTTCTACCGGGCCATGGCCTCGCCCATAAGTCAAGGAGAAGGTGTTTCTGCTGAACCTCGGCGAGATGTTCGGATAGCCTATAAGACGGCCGAAGCTCCTCGAGCCAAGCACCTTTCTTCTCGTCCAACCTTCTTTTCAAGGCATGAAGGATTTGTTTGTTTCCAGCTTCCGCTTGGCCGTTTCCTTGGGGGTGTGCTACCGAAGACTTCCAATGGCGAATTCCTCTCTCCTCGCAGCTTGCCGTGAATCTGTTTGAAAACTGTGTGCCGTGATCCGACACAATGGCCCTCGGTAATCCATATCTGCAGAGGACATTGTCTCGAATGAATTCGATGGCCCTTTGTTCAGTGATGCTTGCTAGGGGTCTGGCCTCGATCCATTTTGTGAAGTAGTCCACCGCAACTATCACAAATTTGTTCTTGCCTTTGGCAAGAGGGAATGGTCCGATTAGGTCAAGTCCCCACATTTCGAAAGGCCATGCTGCGATTACCGGGGTTTGAGGTGCCGAGGGCAATCTTGGAATGTTAGCGAATTTTTGACATTTGTCGCATTTTCAGGCATATACCTCGGCATCCTTTCTCAACGTCGGCCAATAGTATCCATGAAAAATGATCCTGTTGGCCAAAGTTCGAGCCCCTGGATGGCTTCCACATACTCCTACGTGCACCTCGGCCAGTAGCCCTTATGTGATTTCTTGTCGAACACACCTTAGGAGAGGCTTGGTGAAAGATCGCCTGTATAGTATGTCCCCGATTACGTGTATCTGGCCGACCTTCTTGCCATTGCCCATCCTTGCTCCTTGTCGTTGGGCAGTATCCCCTGGTCGATGTACTTTTTGATGTCATCGATCAAACACTCCGTGGCTTGTTCTAGCATCATTATCTTTTCTTTATCAATGGCCGGGGTATCGAGGATTTCGATCCATGTTTCTGGAGGGAACTCGCCGAGCTCACTGGTGGCCATTTTGGAGAGGTGGTCTGCCTTGATGTTTTCGGCCCTTCCTATTTGCTCCAATTCCCAATATTCGAATTGGGCGAGAACACTCAAGGCTAGCTCCCGGTATTTGTCCAGTGTTGGGTGGTTTACCCCATACTCCCCCGAAATCTGCTTCACGACGAGCCGGAGTCGTCAAGATTAAGATTTGAGTAGCTCCTATTTCGCGGCCGCCTGCACTGCTATCAATGCTTCAGACTCTAAGCAACGTTGTTTGAAGTCGGGAAGTTCAGCTTTAAGAGCTTTATCGATCTCCATTCCTTCCGGGTTACAAGTAGGATGCCTGCCCATGCCATTCTTGCTAGACGATCCGTCTCACTTAACAATGTCCACTGGCCGAGCCGGCTCGCGAGACCGCTCTTTCCTGGGCACTTGTTCGCTGATGGAGGGTCGTGTCCTACGAACAATGTCTTACTTTTTCCTTCTGCCGAGGCAAAGAAGGCTTCGGCAATGAAGTCTGCCAAGACTTGAGCTCTGATGGATTTTCTTGGGAGGTAAGTGATTGCATATTCTGTTAATTCGACGTCCCATCTCATCATCCTTCCTGCGACGTCAGGCCTATGTAGGATTCTTCGCAAAGGTAAGTCGGTATATACCCCGATTTCATGGGATTTGAAGTACGGCTTCAATTTTCTCACCGTTATCATCAATGCGAGAATCACCTTCTCAATTTGCATGTATCTCGTTTCTACCTCGTTTAATGCGTGGGACACATAGTAGATGGGTTTCTGGAGTCCTCATTCTTCTCGCAGCAGGACCGATGCTATGGTTGTGTCCGTGACCGAGAGGTAGACGTAGAGTCTTTCTCCCGGAGTGGGGCAGCTGAGCAAGGGTAGACTGCCGAGGTATTTTTTGAGCTCGGCAAATTTGAGGTCGCACTCTTTGTCCCATGTGAACTTTCTCGCCCCCTTTAAGATTTTGAAGAAGGGAAGCTTTTTTCGGCTGATTTTGAGATGAATCTTCCGAGGGCCACTATTCTCCCATTCAGCTGTTGCACTTGTTTGATACATATTGGGACCTTCATCTCGGCTAATGCTTTAATTTTTTTCAGGATTTGCCTCAATTCCCGCTCGTTCACCTGTACCCCAAAAATTTTCCCGTCGTTACGCCGAAGGCACATTTTGCGGGATTGAGCTTCATCTTGTTCTTTCTGAGGTTTGCAAAAGTTTCTCTGAGGTCATCTATGTGGCCCGTTTCTTTGGTCTTAATCACCATATCGTCTATGTACGCCTCCACATTCCTCCCTAACTGGTCCCCAAAAACTTTATTTACCATTCGCTGGTAAGTGGCCCCTCGTGATTCTTTTAGGCCGAATGACATCATGTTATAGCAAAGAGAGTGCACCTCGCCACCTGAAGGCCGTGTTCCCTCGATCTTCTTTCCACATCCTCGATTTGGTGGTACCCGAGTAGGCCCACGGCTTAAAATTTTGTAGCCCGAGATAGAATCGACCAATTGATCTATCCCCTAGCTGGTACCGCCTTTGGGCATGCTTCATTCAGTTGGTAAGTCAATGCACATTCTCCACTTTCCATTGTTCTTTTGACCATCAAAACATTTGCGATCCACGCGGGTAGTGGATTTCTCTTATGATCTCGCCCAGTAGCAGCTTGGCTATTTCCTCCTTAATTGCATCTTGTTTTTCAGGAGAGAAATACATTGGCTTTTGTTGAATGGGTACAAATGCTGGATCAATGCTCAATTGGTAAACCGCTACTTCCTCGACAATGCCTTCCATATCCTCGGCGTTCCATGCGAAGACGTCCGTGTTGTTTCTTAAGAACTCGATGATAGCTCTTTCTCTTCACCCGCTATTTCCATTCCCACCTTGATTTTTTGGTCTGTGGTAGTTGAAGTTTATGATAACTTCCTCTACGCATCCTCCATGGCCGTGAAGACCGATGTCTCACGCCGAGGCTATCGATCTCGCTTTTTCGATCTCGGCGCCGATGTTCCTTCTTCCCGACGCGGCCAACTTCCTTGACTTGCTTTGATTGCTACGGGAGAGTTTCTCCGCCGAGCCCTCGGCTCGCTTTGGCAACTTGCTTATCCTTTCCCTCGGCCTCCTCCCATTTTTCAATCTTTTTTCTGCCTTCTTTCCTCTGATGAGGTATTCCGTAGGTAGTGCGAAAGCGCCATTTTTAGGACCCCTACCCCTAACGAGGTCATGTACTTGACCCTGATGGGCCATTGATGTAACCATTCGAATTTGGCCTCGAGATCGCCGAGGATGGCGTTGTACCTGTGAGGGAGATCGAGGACTAGGAAAGTGACTTCCTCGCTTCTGGCGGTATCTCCCTCTCCGAGGCTGACTTTGAGGGCCACAGTTCCTTTTGCCGTGACCTTGTGGCCCGTGAACCCTTCCAGTTGGACTCGGCTTGGTGTAAGGTTTGTATCGCCGAGCCCTAAGGCCAGAAAATACTTGTAGTACATCACATCCCTGCCAGTGCCTGTGTCTATCAGGACCTGTTTGACGAGGCTGTTGTGTATTCCAATTTGTAGGGTCAACGGGTTTTGCCGAGCATAATCGTTGATTGCCAGCTCGGTGTCTCTAAAGACCATTTCATGTTCGACCATCCCTTCCATGACGCTTTCTGTCGAGTTGCTCAAGCAGTTGATAGCATTTTTCAACTGCGTGATACTTTGAGTTTCTTTTCGAATGGTATTCCCCACTGGTCTATTGTCGGGCTGTCTATTGTCGCCCCGGAGCTCTCGGTCCGGGGGCGCGATTATTGGTGTCTCTTGCCACGAACCTTCGGTCTCCCTCGTTTATAACCCTTTGTATTGCTCTTTTGAGTTGTATGCATTCTTCCGTGACGTGGCTGATCTCGTTGTGGAAGTTACATCTTTTTCTGGGGTTTCGGGTATCGAGGGGTGATTTCATGGGAAAGGGGGGCCGTATCTTGTTCTCTGTTAAGAAAACGTCCATGATATGTTCCCTTGATGCGTTGAGGGGGGTGAAGTCCTCCAACTCGATGTCTCGTCTTGGGCCCCTAATCTCGCCGGTGAATTTGGCGCTTTTTTCCTCCTCTCTCCTTTTTGCTAGGTGGGCATCATCTTGCCGAGCTCTCCCCTGTTCTTTTCCCTAGTAGTTTTTGTCTGTGGCGAGCGTTTGGTCGGTAGTATTAGCCGTGCCTGGAGGGCATGTGACTGCTCGTGAGCTTGTTGCGGTGGAGGGTTGCTCGCCATCCAGCAGAGCCACCCTTTGGGCTGTTAGAAACATCTCGCCAATCGTGTCCCTTGGTCTCATGAGGAGCTGCGTTCGGCAGCTTCCTCACATCGCTCAAGCCCGAAGCACATCCTTACGGAGGTGTCAGTGGAATATCGGGGATTTGGTCCAGGACCTCTTTGAAGCGAGTCATGTATGAGAGCACCGTCTCTCCACTTTCTTGTTTCACGATGCACAGGTCTGTCTCGTTTTTTGGGAAAGCACCTGCCGAGGCGAATTTTTTCAAAAAGGCCCCTTTAAAGTCATCCCAACAGGTGATAGAGTCATGTGCTAACCCGCTGTACCACTGTTGGGCCTGCTTTTTCAGGATTCCTGCGAATACCAAACACCATATATCGTCGAGTTTGGTCACTATGATCATTTTTAGTTCGAACCCTGACACGTGATCCAGGGTTGTTGTGCTACTGGTGTAGTCTTCGAAGTATGGGATCTTCACTTTCGAGGGTACCTCCACTTCTCTTATATGTTTAATGAACGACCCTCCTATTTTCTTGACGGCCGTGTTGGTTCCTGAGCTCTGCCAAGCTTCTAGTTTCTCCATCCATGCCCTTATCTCAGCATCCGTCATTGGTCGGTCACCTTATGTCGAGCCTATGGCTTGGGTGGGGATGCCGCTATCGCATTGTTCGCTCGAGGTATCTCGACCTCTTCCTCGGCTGTGTTTCTTATTGGGGACCCCAAGCGAGCCTCTTTTGCGAGTTGGCGAGACGGATGTCGGGATCTGGAGAGAGCTTTGTTGGTTGAAGATTGGGCGTAGGGTTGGGATTCTCCTTCCTCACTGAGAGCTCGACGATTATCTGTCTCGGGCTCCCTTGGGGAATCTTAGGCGAGAATGAACGCTCGTCCTTGACCCCTCCCTGGCCATCCTCTTGCCAAGTCTTGATTTGACATTGGTGGTAAATTTTGCTCTTTTGGCTTTTGTAGCTTCCACCCTTTGCCAGAGCGAGTTGGAGCGCGCTGGGGTGCTTTGCACATTGATTATGGGCTCGGGTTCTCGGACCTGAGCTTTTTGTCGTAGCTCATGCATTCTCGGTCTCGACCTCCCGTATCTTCGTACATGGTTCTTGGTGCTCCCAATCCCGCGTATTCCCCTGGTCCGCCTCTTTGGACCGTGGGTTTATCTGCTTTGCCACGAGGTTCTCTTCGTTGGCTCGGAAGACTTCGACTTCGCTGAATCGTCCATCTCGGGGGTCGGCCTCGGCCTCTCTATTTTTGTTGTTAGAGAGCCGCTTGGCGAGCGAGCCTTCGTTGGTCCCTGTTGATTCTTATGTTAAATTTATATCCGATCAAGACATTACATTAGTTTTATACTTCGCTGGCTAATCGGGTCACAGACGATTAGCGTAGCAACCGTGGTATAGAACTTTGCCTTGTATAGTTTTTGTAGGACTCTTTTCAGTTCGGCGGAAGACCCCTTCTCGCCTTCACCTGAAGACTCGCTTCAAAGCTTAAGATCGGTAGACCTCGTGTCCACTGATTCGCTTCTACGTGTCCTCTCCATAGAAGCTAGCTGGATTAATTCAAACTTATTTCCATATATTATTTGAATTAATCCAAGTCATTCCTCGACATGTCAAGCCGAAAGCATCTTTCCGAAAAGCAGGTGAAGACTTTTCGTCCCGAACAAATGAAAGCATAAAAGCGCATCGTCTCTACTTTTCGCTTCATCTCTCGATCGACACCAAATCGCCCACCTTTTTGAAGATCTCGTAAATGATTATACGCTCGATATCTGTGAAGACGAAATTCCTTGATCGACGACCCCATGCATTTAATGCATTTATGAATAGAGTTGTTAAAGCCTTCGTCCTCTCCAACGGATTCTTTTGAAATGCACCTGGTATAAATACTGTCATTGAAGACTGGAACAACTAGATAGAATCAATCGAACACTTAAAGAACTGCTCTGAATCTACACAACTCCAAGTCTTTCAGCTCAGTGCATTCAATAGATCCTCAACAGATCTAGAAGTCCTCGTCAACAACAAGAAGCTGCTCTTCAACATTTATTGTTTTATTCTTCTTGTTGTTAACTTCCATAAACTATACTTCTGCACGAATTAAATATCTCGTATTTACCGATATTTAATTCCATAGACCCAAACACAAGTCAATATTTTGTACACGATCCATTAGGGATATTCTTTGTAATTGATCTAAGTGGAAAACATAGTGCACAATTTAAATCCAAGGTTGACTGCCTTGGTGGTGGACGTAGCACTCATTACAGTGTGAACCATCTCAAAATACTTGTGTTATTTCCTTCTGTTTGTCTATTACTTGAACTGCTTAAGTTTCTTTGTTCGTATTATCCATTTCAGCAGAACTTAAGTAATCTGTAAAAGGTCTACCGGTAGTCCTTATCGGCAGACCTGGAACAATTTTCTTGAAGGTCTTCCGCTACTTGAATTTTTCATAGATTGCAAGTAACTTTCAAGGAACTTACTTAAAAGTTTTTAAAGTGTTAATAAGCTATTCAACCCCCCCTTCTAGCTTATTATTGTGCTCATTGGGACCCACAGGTCCCTTGCGGACACTCCGGGTACCGAGGCGCCGGAGTCCTGCCTCGTTGAGAGTCCAGGGCCCCTTGCGTCCCTTCCCTCGTTGTGCTCGGCTGACTCTTTTTCTGGGCGGGTGGATGCAGCGGGGGTGACATTTTTAGAGGCTTGCTTTTTTGACCTCACCATCCTTTCTCGTTTGTGGACGCTTGTGACTGAGAAAGTCGTTTCCCGGCAACGGAACCAAACTGATCACGCTATTTTGGTGGTGACCTTGTCTTGTCGTACACGTGTGAGCGAGGATGAGGTAGCGTTTGCTCGTTCGTCACTCTTGGTTAACCTGCACAAGTTAAACAACAAACACCGTTAAGGAGTCGGGGCGGCCCGACCAGAACCCTCCGGTGTGAGAGTAAGATTTTCGGTGGAAAAACGGGTAATGAATGTGCTGTAATATTTGCTTGATAAGGGATGGTGATAAGAGAATAGTGATATCTCAGAATTTATTTACCTTGACAATAAATGTGCATTCTCTATTTATACCTGATATTCATGTCGACGTGGCGGCTGGTGATTGGGGGACACATAGCGGCAATCATTAAATGCGTTGATGGTCTTTGTCAGAAATAAGTGAACTGTGCGTTTGTCAGGGAGTTGGTGCTGGCGTGCATCGGTTTTCTCGGACCTGGGGAAGCTGTTTGTCAGGCCGGATGATGATTGATCCAACGCCGAGGCCGAGCGGTCTTGCGATAAAGTGTTTATTACTGCCGAGGCTGAGGATACTAGAGACCGATTCGGTGACGAGGCTGAGGGCATCAATGGTCACTCTGGCCTACCGAGGCTGAAGCTGTTGGAGGCCGCGAGTTGTCTATTGCTCGGCAATAATCAAACTCGCGTTTATCTCAGAGACCTATGTTTCTGACTTTGTTACTAATGGCTTTCTAAGTGGGGCCCACTATCGTGCCGAGGATCATTTTCTCGGTTTAATCCTTTCAAGTTTCGAAGAAATTTTAGTCTCTCGATTGAGTGAGGGTATTTTTGTTATTTTATAAAATATTGGACTACATTTGTAACGATAATGGTAGGAGAGGGAAACTGATAAGAAAATCAAAATACAAGACCAAATAAGTAGAATTCAAAAAATATTGGATCTAAATTTAAAATAGGTACAAGTCAATGGATCAAATTATTGTTTAATTATTCATGAAATTAATTAGCTTGTGACAAATTTATCTGTTTGACTTTAATTAATGGTGAGTGATTTATATTATTTAGGGCTATTTTTACCCAAACGTTATTTTTTGTTATGATAAATTTACTTGTTTTGTTATTAATTAAATAGTGAGATGTTTATTTGGTGAAAGATTACTTTTGTCAATTTATTAATTTGTAATAAACAACTTTAACTTTTATCGATAGATTTATATATAAGGTAGTATCCAAAATTTGGGGCCCCCAACGATCGCTGTCGCCCCCTCCAAACATCCCTTAGGGTCGACCCTGTACAGTAATGAGTTTGGTTGATGATGATTTTTAAAATATTCAGTTGGTGCATGAAAAGAAGACGAAAGCAGCGTTTGAAAAAGATTGTTGGACGGGAACATTTAAGGAATATTTAACGAAAGTGGACTTATATGGTTTAAAACTAAGTTACCTAAAAAAATTAAAAATTTAATAAAGTGGGCTAACCTGCAATTTTTCTTAGAAAATACAAGTCTTCTCTAAATTCTTGCCAAAAAAAAAGAGAAAGGCAAGTACCAAGCAAAATAGATCTTGTCCCCTGCGGCCTGTGGTTATTTCTGTAATAATTCTATTTTAGTATAAGATTTGATAGATTAATAAGCAAGTTTATCTTTTATTAAGCAAGTTAATCTTTTATAAACCATATATATATATATACTCCATCCATCACTAAATTATGGTCCTCCTTTCCTTTTTCGTCCGTCCTAAAATAATTGTCCAGTTTCAAACTTACCTTTTTAAAACATCTATTTACCACTTTACCCTTACTTTTTCACCCTACTTTAATTATGTGTCACATACACATAGACTTTAAAAGAAACTACACATTAAACCAATATAAATAATTAAGTCAATTATTTTTTCTTAAACTGTGCACAATATCGACTAGGACGATTATTTAGGGACGGAGGGAGTATATATATAGAGTAATGCTAGAGCCACTCAATGAGCACTCAAATTTGTGCACCAAATGATGTGGTTTTCAATGTGTCATCTTATTTGGCATTTAATGGGCTCCACTATAAGTTAACAAACTATGTTAACAATATGACACATAAGATGTCACATCATATGGTACTCAAAATTGAGTGCTATTAGAGTGGTCCTAGCATTACCCATATATATATATGCAGCCTGTTTAGCAAAGTCATTGAGAGAGAGGAGAGAGAGAAAATCCCCCATTCTTTCTTGTTGTTTTGTTTGAATCCTCCGTTTGCCATACAAAGAAAAGAGAGCCCGAAGAAGCTATTCAAGAGGCCAAGTAGCCAACATAACAAGGTATCCTAGATCGCTTGATTATGTGTGTTTCTTTCTACATGGGTTTTTATGTGTTAGTAATTGGGCTTGTGGCCCGATTATTTAGTCCCGTTCACATGGAATATATTTATATTATTATTGGTTAATTGGTTTCCTAATCCGAATGAGTTTAGGATTGACTTAACCTCCAAGAAATAGGGTTTCTTGATAATAATATAAATAGGGCAACTAAGGGATAAAACTCTAAGACCAACACATTGAGGAACACGTCCTCTTGTAAGTGCCACCCTCCTCTCTCCTCCTAATTCTATCTGACCAAAATAGTGACATACAAAGATCGTAGCTCAGGCAAAAAGTGTTCAAAGTTCAAGTTCGCACAAGGTAATTCATGATTACTGTTCAAAGTTCAAGTTCGCACAAGGTAATTCATGATTACTGTTATGTATTGTGATATACGTTTAGATATATCCTTCATTATGTATGTATTTGTATGATGATTTTGAAGTCATAGGCAAACCATACACATATACGATACACAGTTATGTGTGTGCGTGCGTGTTGAATTTATAGTTGTATAGTTGAACATAGTTCTAGTTGGAGTTTCCATACAATTAACTTTGCTCATCTATTGGTTGAGTACACTCTTTATTTCGGCTCAAAACTACGTAGATTTGATGTCTATTGATCTCAACAAATTATTACAGTTCTTAATGTATTTTCTAAATCTCAGCCAAACTTGTAAAGATGGCTCAACTGGGCAATCGGACTTGTCGTTTTAATAACATCTCTCTTCCCGGCCAAGTTAAGATAGCTCAACGTTAAGTCTATTACTCATTCGAAGGAACTAGAGATGCTGGAAAAATGAGCATGAAAGAAATAATATGAATGAAACATGAAAGTCCTTCTGCACGGATACACTCCCAAGCTAGCGTCCCGCGTATCCGATACGTTCTGTATACGGATACGCACATGGATACGTAAGAATTGCCAATTTTTCAAAGTTTGGATACACGATCTGGATACGTACACCCGGATCCGGATACGTTTCTTCGAAAACGCTATCGAATATTGACTATTCGACTGAGAAGTGAGATCAACTATTCGACTAGAGAGAGCGCGATGTAAACCCTGACATACCTCACGAGTCGTGACTGTCAAGTGCCAACTGAGCTCCTCCTCGCTCTCGCCGTCTCGCATCGAGCCCTAGCCACCGCTTCCACTGCTTCAGACCACTCGACCACTGAAGGTAAGTGAACAATTTTGATTTTCGAACCGTAGTTAGTTCGTTTCTTCTGAACAACTGAATCTTCTCTTCGAAGTGACGATTACGAAGCCTTCTTCTTCTCTTCTCTGTCGTCCCTCTGCTTCTTTGTTGATTCTTCTGATTCTCTGTGACTGTACTGTTGGCCTATTATCTATATATAATTTTTATTTTTTGATAAGTAATCATCTATATTATATATAATATATATATGTAGTGAGTAGTCTGTTTGTATGCCTGGGGTTTGAAAGAAAGAAGAAGAATGAGGGGTTGTGGGTATCAGTACGTTTTACGAGAGAGCTACCAAGGCCTACCCTTTTCTATCTAAACTTCTAGTTGTCACTCTCAGGGGTGGTGGTAAAGCGGCATATTCATATACTGGTGCTTATTCCGCCCCAGATCTAGATAACATCAAGAAAAAGAAAGTGGTAGTCCTTGGAACTGGCTGGGCTGGCACGAGCTTTTTGAAAAATTTGGAAGATCCCTCTTATGAGGTTCAGGTGGTCTCGCCTGGCAACTATTTTGCATTCACTCCTTTGTTACCAAGTGTGACGTGTGGCACTGTTGAAGCACGCAGCATTGTTGAACCAGTTCGCAATATTGTCAAGAAAAATGGTTTAAATGTTCAATTCAAGGAAGCTGAATGTTTTAAGATTGATACTGACAACAAGAAAGTATATTGTCGATCAAGCCAAGACACTATTTGGGTGGGGAGGAACAATTTGCAGTAGATTATGATTACTTGGCCATTGAATACATTCAACACTCCTGGTGTTGTGGAGAATGCTCACTTCCTCAAGGAGCAAGTGCGAATACATGAAAGGGCCAGCCTCAACACTCCTGGTGTTGTGGAGAATGCTCACTTCCTCAAGGAAGTCGAGATGCTCTGAGAATACGAAAGAATGTAATCAGCTGTTTTGAAAGGGCCAGCCTGAAGCAAACCTAGTGTAAGTGATGGCTGCGCGTGGAAGGATTGAACAAATGCTCTTGGTGAGCCACAATAAACCAGCGCAAAAAGAATTCTGCCATTTAGTAAAGCAGACAAGAATCAATCTGGTAAATTGAACGTAAAAGATTTCAATGAAGTCATTAAGGATATCATTGAGAGGTATCCTCAAGTGATGCTGTATTTGAAGAAGAAACAGTTGAAAAACTTTGTTGAATTACTGAAGAGTTCCCAGGAAGATTCCAATAAAAAGGAAATTGAATACGATATTGAGAAATTCAAATCTGCTCTTTCTGAAGTGGATACCCAGATGAAAAATCTTCCTCCCACAGCACAGGTAGCTGCGCAACAAGGGGAATACTTAGCCACCTGTTTCAATAAAATTGAGCAGTGCGAAACGTATCCTGAAGGACCATTAAGGTTCAGGGGAACTGGACGCCATCGGTTTAGACCCTTTAGGTACAAGCATTTTGGTCAATTCGCCCCACTGACAGAACAAGCTGCAGCGCAACTTCCTGGCGATTGGATTTCTATTGGGCATAGTACCCAGTGGCTCTGGTATTCTATTTATGCAAGCAAGCAAGTGAGTTGGCGCACGAGGTTGAGATTCTACTCAATCGAAGGTTTCAGTTATGGACTCAACCAAGAAAATTTTGACTTAGGATTACTCAATCGGGAGTTAGTTCATTCCATTATTTCTTTATTTATTTATTAAAACATAGTGTTAGAAGATTGGAACTTACTTCAGTTTAAAGAATCTCAGTTACATAGTTCATATTTACACTTTAGTACTCCCACATATCCGTATACGGGATTTTTCAAAAATCTGGTCCGCTTATCTCGTTTCTGCGTATCCGTATCTGTGCTTGTATGCAAGGCTGAAATCAGGATTGGGGTAGTAACGGGGATTTTTTATTGTTTATTTTTGTTATTCGTTATCATTTTTTCTTGCACGGAGAAACAAAACTACATATGAAACTGTTCTTGATATGTGCTAGCAAGTTCGTATTTTTCTTTCTGACTATTGTTATACGAATCAACATGGTTAAAGCAAAAACTCATTATAGCCTGAAATGGCTCCATAATAGTGTAGATATAGATTTCATAATTTTCCAGAATTTAGACATTATTTATTGTTTATATTTTCTAGATTGTTTGCAGATGGGACGGGCTAAGCTAAGCATTGAGCTAATAAAAACTGAGAAAGGTCGTCAAGCTACATTTCAGAATCGAAAGATTGGTTTGCAGAAGAAAAGTTTTGAATTATCGACTCTGTGTGGAGTTAAGGTATGCATGATCATTAACGGGCCTAAGGCAAAGAGTCCCGAGATTTGGCCTGCAAACGAAGACGAGGTTAAGGAGATGATCGAATCATACAAAAGGCAAGCTTATTGTGTAAGTCGGACGAGGACTGTCGATGTATCACATTATTTCACTGACCGCCAAAAGAAAGCTGAAGCCATGCTCTCTAAAATCCAGAAAGAGAATGATGAGGCTAAGTATCCTACTTGGGATTATAGATATAATGACTTGTCTGAAACACATTTGAGGAATTTCGGTAACTATTTAGATGGTAAGATCAAAGCTGGCAAGGCTAGAATTGCAGCATTAAAGGGCAAGGACGCTTCTACTATGACTAGCCACAGTGATTCAATTTTATTGCCTGATGATGATCATCTTACTAATTGCCACCCAAACGTGTTGGATCCTTCGTTACCATCAGGGATTATGGATAATAATGCTTGCTCAAGCTCGCACACCAATACTAATTACTACTCAAACATGCTGGAACCTTCGTTACCATCGGGGATTAATATGGATATCACTGCTTGCTCAAGCTCGTACATTAATACTAATTACTACACCAATTTGTTGGAATCATCGGAGGTTATGAATGATGATAATCGCGTGAATTTGGTTTCTCCGAACTCGAACTACTTTACTATAATCACCAATGTTAATCAATTACGTGATTCTGAATCCAAGGAGAGTTTAGCTGGGATAACAAACAAGAAACAACTCATGGTTCTTAACCCACAACCTCCTTCCGTGAACGGACAAGTACAAGACACAATCAATCTTGCACCACAACAAGGAGGACTTGGAGGAGGACTTCCGTTCGATACCAATAATGCTCCGCAATTTATGAACCCTAGTATGATGATGCTGATGAATGGCAATGAGCCGTCTGGTAGTAATTTCTGGTCTGCACCAATGATTGGACCTATTTATTATGATCCAACGATGTTGGATACTGGTATGCCAACAGTGTCAACGCCAACGCCAACACCGATCCCAATGCCGATGATGATGCCGGTGCCGATGCCGATGCCCATGTATTATCCAGCATTCATGCAGCCACAATATGTTCTCTATCCATCGGGGAGAGTTGAAGGTTCTGCTCAACTGCATGCTTCCGAACCCAATGGAAGAACAAGTGGGAATTAGACATATACATATAGTTAAATTACCTACGTGATTATAGGGTCCCATTTTGATTACAAATTTATGATTGAGGGTAGGTTTTTATTTGTTAGTGAACTCTTTTAGAGTAAATTTAGAGTAACTGGTAATTACCGGATGGTAGTTTTTTGGATTTTGTCATTTTTTATTCATTGATTATTCAACCAAGCAATTATAATTATTTTGAATTACAACGGTTTATATAATATTCTCAACTTATCTGTTATTTTCTAGATTGTAAGAGTCCTTTTTTTTTTTGGGATAGTTTATAGTTTGGTCGTGTTTTTATGTGTGGTCCAGTTTTGTGTTTTAATTAATTAATTTTTTATGGTTTGGTAATTATCCCTCTATTCTATATATATAGAGAGGACAAAAGTAATAAACCACAAACAATTGAAATAATGTCAACTAAGTGAAATTAAGGGTAGGCTTTACTTCTTCAACTCTTTTAGATTATATATATATATATATATATATATATATTAGAGAATATATAAGAGTAATGATATCCTTACCACTAATATTACTACTAGTTTTACAACTTGCATACTAAAATGCAAAGTTGAAAAATCAATTATGTATTTCTCAAGACAAATTATAATACTAATGGTAAGACTGGTTGTAAGGCTAAAATAGGCTAGTCATATTTTCCTCTATTGATTTTATTGTTGTATCTTTTCTTGGTCCAAAAGCAATGGTAAGAAGTTACCATATTGAATACTTTTCTTGATCCTAAAACAATGGTAAGTGTTACCATATTTAAATACTTCAAAAAACAATCAAGAGTCCATAATTAAGTTGGACAAAATCTTTGGTAAAATTCTTGAATTATATATGGAAACTAATTTAAGAAACAAATATTTTATTTCCTAACATTATGTTTTCTTGGAGTTGTTGAATTCTTATTTGTATAGTGTTGAATCTTCTTAAAATAAGATTTGCTTAAAATCATTTAACTTGTTGTCACCCTTACTTGAATTACTCCATCCGTCCTAAATAATTGTGTCCTACTTGACCCGACGCACAGTTTAAGAAAAAGTAATTGACTTGATTATTTATATTGGTTTAATATGTAGTTTCCATTAATGTACATGTATATGTGGCCCATTATTAAAGTAGAGTGAAAAGTAAGGGTAAAGTGGTAAAGTGATGTTCTAAAAGGTAAGTTTCAAAGTGGACAATTATTTTAGGACGGACGAAAAGGAAGGAGGGCGATAAGGACAGAGGAAGTATTTCTTATTAGTCGGCTTGAGGATATCTTTGTCGTCAATTCTATCAATGACCACAGTTTTATAGTGTCAGCTTCTTTACCTCTTTTAATTGAAAATTCTCTTGTACTTGACACTTTCTCATTTTGTGTTTTGATAGACATTCGAATATTATCTGTCTAACAGTATTTTGTAATCTT
>CM028378.1:121052494-121106700 GCA_013146195.2 Codonopsis lanceolata
ACCCAAAACCTAGAAACATAAGAGACAGAAAAACAAGATTGACCAGATGCTCCGCACTCGAGCCCATCTATACCCTCACATCTCTGACACGCCGAGCCAAATATCCAGCCTGATGTGGCCCAAATTCCTCTCGACTCACGTATTCAAACTGTAATGCGCTCTCTCCACTCCCCGACGCATCAATTTAAACCCGAGAACGATAGGAGGCCACCGTCCTCATTATGGCCTTCAATTATAGGACGAACTTGCACCCCTTCATCGTCGAGCAAGGGGCCTCGATAACAATCCTCGTAACCGTCGGGCGGGATTTAAAGTCTTAGTCCTCAGGCGTGAGGTTTTCGCCAGGGAATCTCAAAATTCCACCCGTGACTCGACTCCACGAGAACTTTCTCGAGACCACTTATGGTCTTTGTTTCCAAAGCTTGCCGAGAAGAGAGGAATCACCAGGAGAGTGCCTAAGAGCGGTCACCAGGTTCATAGAAACACTTGACCTTGTAGTAGTAGCGAGAAGAGGGCCAACGTAGTCTCGAACCCCACACTCGGTGCAAGCGCAAAACTTCACCAAGGCTTGGGTCGGATTAGGCGAGAGGTCCAGGCGGGCCGAGCTCATCAGGGTCGAACTCGCAAATAAAAGGATCGAGAGGCAAACGCAGCCCCGAGGATTCAAAGAGGCTGGAATAAAAACCAACATAATGCGAACCGCGCGGCTCGGAGATCCCCAATCTCGAATCCAGGAGCGAGCCAGGAAAGTTTGAGCCAAATACTCCCGACCACGCCTCCACATCTGCCAAACCTATCTTATTTTCGACGGCCTCAAAACGCGAGACACCTCTTACCCTCGTCCCCATCTCTCGTAAACGAAGCCTCGGCTCCACTAGCCATTTGCCGTCAAGCCGTCGTTGCCGCAAACTTCTTTCAATGTAGAAAGTGCAAGACTCTCTCCCGTAAAAAATTGAGTGATCGGACTTAAGGCAATACAACTTCGACACGAAACACTCTCATAGGGGCGTCAGATGGATAGTCCGGGGCAGAAAAAACTTCATCGCCGAACTTCCAGTGCGGGCTAACCTTCACCCCATAACTCGCAAGGAGAAACCTCGCTTGCCGAGGAGTAATTGCTGCCCATCTATCCTCACACTGCCTATACATAGGACCACCGCGAGGAGACTTCCCAAAGACTGACTCAATGAAGGGGCCCTCACCATCTGAGTCTAATGAAGAAATCGAGCATGACCCGGAACTCTCCATTTGAGAGGACCCACTCGCCTCCTTATATATCCACGGTATCCACCACAATCTCCTCGGCCAAACAAACTTTCACCTCCACACCCTCAGCGGGCGCGAGGACGGACTCGGCCGTCGTCACGTAGGTTACCGCCCCGTAGCCGAGGTCGGCATCCTCGGCATCGGTGGTCGAAACCTCAAGTAATCCTCGGCTAAATGACTGGTGAGCCCCGAAAAGGGTACCGAGGGGCAGAAAGATCCTCGGACACCGGAGACTCACGCGGAACGTTCTCGGCCGAGGCAGAAGCCTCGGCCACGTTATTGGGAAGAAAAAGAGGAGGACTCCTAACTGACACGGGTATTCAAATTACCCTGTTCCAGTAGTCTATCAGTTCCATGGAGGAACTACTAGTGGAGGACGAGGAAGAAAAAATAGGAAAAGGTATCCTATGAGACATACTTTGCTAAGAAAAGGGAAAGGAAAAGAAACCGTACCAAACAAGGTTAAACCAGGAAAATCGCCGGAGAAATCTACCATTAAAGTAGAAGAGACGCCCGAAAAAGCCAAAGAGATGCCTAAAAAGTTAAAACCCGTAAAAAGAAGACCCTAAACCCTAGAACAGTTTGGAAAAACACGGAAATGACCGTGAAACCACCCAAAATAGGAGGAAAACGTGGAAAAAGGAAGAAAACACTTACGGCCGCAGATAGACAAGGATGCAAGAACAAGCCTTAATGCCGGAAATCGCCTAAAACGGTAAGCAAAATATAGTAGAAAGAGAATAAGGACGGTAAACAGTAAGAGATGAAAAAGAAGGTTCTTATACCCCCCTACAACGACGTCGTTTTAGAGCGGAGCCCCGAAAATTCACCGGGTCAACCCGCGTGTTTTTTCTAAACCAAACACAAAACGCCACCGCATCACTGTTTTCTCTGGATTCGGGAAAGAAAAAGGCGGCATTAATGGCATTTCGAATTTCGAAAAACCGCCCAGCAGAGAAGCCACCAAAACACTGCATTTAATGGCGTGGCGACTGAAAGATCTAAACGCCCCCCGGACGGATATACGAAAACATCCCATAAACTTCCAACAAATCTCGTCAGAAAAATTCGACATCAGCCTCGACTTAAGCCTCGCAGACAACCTCGACAAAAGCCCAGAATCAGCCTCGAATTAAAACCCATAAGTCGTCCTCGGCCAGAAACATGACGCCGACCTCCCACCGACAAGCAACGATATTACTTTTTGCCTTCTCGGCGTCGAGCAGCCAAAAAGTAGAGGGCCACTGAAAGGATTAAACCGAGGGATTGACCCTCGGCACGCCAAGGACTCGACCCTCGGCACAAAAAGGGTCCCACCTGAAAGAGCCACCAGTAACAAGGACAGGACAACTCGCCCCTAAGATAAACACTTCAGCCTCGGCATCATCATGAGCCCGAGCCCACGCGGCCTAATGACCACTGGTACCCTCGGCCCCGGCACCAAACCAGTCTCCATTACCCTCAGCCTCGGCTAACAATAAAAGCTTTCGTCACAAGAACCACTCGGCCTCGGCTTTCGGATCAATCCTCATCCACCCCGACAAACCGTTTCCCTAGGCCCGAGAAAACCGCTGCACGCCAATACCAACTCTCTGACAAGCGCACAGTTCACTTATTCCTGACGAAGACCCTCAACGCATTTAATGATTGCCGCTTTATGCTCCCCAATCGCTAGCTGCCACGTCGCCATACACTTCAGGTATAAATAAGAGAACGCACATTTAAGGCAAGGTAAGTAATTTCAGCGATATCACAACTCTCTTATCGGCGACGCCTCCCTATCAAACACTTACGGCTCACAAACACTTATCGCGGCGTATTTATTACCATTTCCTTACGGAAGCCTTATTCTCACACCGGAGGGTTCTAGTCGGGCCGCCCCGACACCTTAACGGTGTTTGTTGTTTACTTTGTGCAGGTTAAGCCAAAAGGACGAACCAGCAGCTGCCACATCATCCTCGCTCACACGTGGACGACAAGACAAGATCACCACCAAAAACGCGTGATCATCCTAGGTGTTAGTTTCAAGGAGTTATAAGTATTTTTTTGTATTATTTAATTATAGAGTTCATTAAATGTTTGTTATAAATATGGATTACTATTTTAAGTATGCAAATTTTGGGGGGATTTTACTATTTTTAGACTACCTAGGCTTTATATATATATATGTAAATTACGAAATTAACATTAATGATTTATTATTTATTATTTGAAATCTAAATGATGTGTTCTCACATAAACCCTTTTAATAAAGGGGGCTTATTTCAAATAAAACACAACTCTTCGAAAGGTATTTTATCAGGGTATAAATAATCAATTTCCTCCACGTTTTACATCATCTTCTGATTCTTTTCTTCTGTAATCTCTCGCAATCAAAATATTCTATAAACATGTTCTTGGGAGAATTGTGATTTTGTTGTGTACAATTCTATTATGTTGTTTTTGATTATTTTGGAGGGAATTTGTCGTTTAATCCCAACAACAACATAGTGAGGGCAATAATGTCCTTAAGGAAAGTGCAATCATGATCAAAACAACGCCTTATGAATTTGAAAATCTCTAACAGTACAAACTCTGAATGGTATCATTCTATGGGGATAAACCGTATTTGAAGTAATATAAACAATCTGAAGTAATATTAATGAACACAGTGGATAAATACGTAAATTTTGTATTGAAAATCTACTCTCCCTTATTATTATTACCACCACATTCCCACCACCATCACCACCCTATCACTAAGGATGTAAGTTTGAACTGTAGATGAATTAAGTGGTTTGGTTTAGCTTTCCAATACTTTGACACTTAAACTTTCAATTAATATCTTAAATTTTCAATTTATACAATTTGATCCACCTAATCTCACTTATCAGATAAGACTCTAACGACATCCGGGGATAATTGACATGCAAAAACGACAAACTTTGGTCACTTTTTGTGTCACGACCCGAACCCATAATAAGACCATGGGCCAAGTGTGACCGGCCGTATACCCACTTGAAGTAACCTTTGGGCTCCGCAAGGCCTTCTAACACTAAGCGCAGCTCAAGACAAACAAATCATTTATTTAAAATTAGCCCAAACAACGACGTCCATTACAATAACTAAGAGGCGATAATTCAAATAAAGATCCCAAAGTAATAGACTAAAAATGGAGTCAAAAGCTCCTTACAAACCCAAGTCTTTTTAATCCGAAAAATCAATCTATGAAAAGTAAGTCTGAGTCATCCATTGTGTGATCCAAGCCTTCATCAATATTAACGATCTGCAAAATAATAAGGGGTGAGCTCACAGCTCAGTAAGGTACTGACTACGCTATTTAGAGGATCAAACATATATATCAAAACAATATTTATATGATAGTCAAAGTAAACATTCTCAAATCATATTTTCATAAACGACATTTCAATTTTTACCAAGTAAAACATTTCTTTGAAAACAAGTCAACAACATCACCATCCCATACCACTAGTATTATCAACAATTTCTTCTAAACAAAGTCGAAAAACTTAAAACAATAATTTTCTCAAAGAGCTTCAAAATCAAAACTTGGTTCAAAGCTAGTCAATTACATCAATGTCCCATACCAGTGGCATAACCAACTAACCCGTTAAACGATTTATTCAATAAAATTCTTGGTCTTATTGACTACGGTAACAGTACCGTTGTGACTCGTCCAGAAGTTGTCATAGTACCGCTATGACTCGTCTATAGTGTTACAGTACCGCTGAAACTCGTCTAGAGATTGTCATAGTACTAGGGGTGGCAATTTGAGGCACGACACGATTGACCGACACGAACACGACACGAAATTATAGGGTTTGGTCTGGGGCTTATCGGATTCGGGCCGTTATAGGGCCAACACGATAAGGCACGATAAAAAATGGGTTGTTATCGGGTTGGCTTGATAAGCACGGTAAGACACGATAAGACACGATAACTCAAATATATATGTTTTAAAAATATATTTTTAAAAATTTACTCGGGGTTATTCACTTCTTTCGAACTATTTTCATGATTATTTCATAGTTTTATCATTTGAAAATTTATGACTTTTAAACTATTTGACTATTTATATTGATAAATTTTCAAAATATGTATTAAAAAATCAAAATTATATATTTTATAATGTTTATTGGGCTTAACGGGCCTGACTAAATAAATCATGTTTTTTTGCTTATCGTGTCTATCGTGCTGTGCTTTTATCGTGTCGTGTTCGAGTTTTAATATTAGGCACGATAAGCTTATCGTGCCGTGTTCGTGCTCGTGCTTATCGTGTCGTGTTGTTATCGTGCCGACCCGATAACAGCCCAGCACGACCGATTTGCCACCCCTACATAGTACCACTAAAACTCGTCAATAACGTTACAGTACCGCTGTAACTTGTCTAGAAATTCAATGCTCGATAACGTAGTTAGACCATCAAAATACTTTCATAGCTTTCCAATTCCAATAGCCAAACCCAATAACGTTAATCAATAATAATAATTCAAAATATTTTTATAACTTTCCAAATCAAATTATCAAATCAAATAACGTTAATCAATGACAATAATTCAAAAATCGAGGTTGATTTCAGAGGCTCATATGCTTGATCCAAATGTTTTGGTATTTCAAAACGTAACAATTTCCATAAACATGAAACAATTTTCAAGGGTTCATTTTACAAAGCAGAGTTTACGAAATAAAATGATTTTCGATAAAAAATAATGATTTAAAAATAAACTAGATAGAGTAAAAAGTCCCTTACCTCGGAATTGACGTAAACTATTAAAAGTCAAAAGAACGGTACTTCTTCCCACTCGTTATCAGTTGCACCTAATTGTCACAATAAAACATTTTTTTTAATATTACAATGTGATACGTGGGTTCAACAAGACATTTCACCACTACGGGACCCGTTGACTACTTTCAAAAATTCACATTTTTACTAAATACTTAACGGCCATTAGTTTGCTAACTGAGGGGGGCAATCTGTAATTTTCATGACTTTAAAAATTAAATAGTAAGAAGCTAATGCGTAGGGGGATAGATTATAACTTTATCATCTTCTTCATTAGAAGAACCCACAAACCAGTGCTTCACTTTTTTTTTTGTTTCATTCTCTCTTGCCGCATCACGATTCTTTCACCATTTGTTTCTTTCCCAAGTCTTTTACTAACACCCAAAACTCTTCAATATAAAAATCATTATATTCCAATGCTATGTTTTAAGGAACAATGTTTGTAGGAGAAGATAATACAAAAACAGCATATTCTTACTGAAGGCCTCCATAGGAATCAAAACTAGCCGAGAAGTTGCGAAATCTCTCTCTCTCTCGTCCACCTCGTTCAGCGAGCTCCACCGCCTCTCTCTCTCGGTGCTCGTAGAGCTCCTCCACCGTTCTGCCGCTTCTTGCCCACTTTTTTTTTTTTTTTGGTAAAATCCAATCTGGCTCAAGAACCCATCTTAAATAGTCCCTTCACCATCCTTTTCCTATTCCAAAACTGTAGGTGAGCAAAAACATCCCCCTTTTCGCCTCCTTACCGTTACCGACGCTCTTTGTTCCAAATGCCCATTTCAACCGTAGCTAATTTATTATTATATTATTATTATTTTTTTCTTCATTCTTAACCCAAAACTAGGCCCAATTAAAATAATATTTAATTTGTAGTTTACTTAATAAAATTATTGGCCCAAGCCCAAGCTCAAACGAAATAAAATAGGACGACCCAAACAAAGTAAACCGATAAATGAATTAAAACGAGCCCAATTATAAAATACTAGTACTCATGTCCGTGCCGATGGCACGGCACCAGTTTGAGAATTTATCAATAACGGAGGGTCTCTTTGCCCATAACGAAGGGATTAATTAATAATTTATATACGAAATTATGGATCGAACAAAAAAATGCCATGCGAAAATGAATCCTAAAAAATATGTTAATCCTAATAAAAATAATTCAATAACTTCCTGCATAGAAACGGATGAGAGATTAGAGGATGAGAGAGAAAGAGATAGTGGGAGAGATAAGGATTGTGTAAAAAAAACGGTTGTGGATAAAATGGATGAAATGGAATCCTGACCGTTGATTGTGTTTTGTAAAAACAAATCCTGGCCGGTAAATAGCTTTTGATATGAGTTAATCCTGGCCGATAAATAGTTTTGTTAAAAACAAATCCTGACCGGTAATTAGCTTTTGATAACCGCCTGATCTGTTTTATATAATATATTATTTATTTATTTTATTTTATTTACAAAATTTCGGTATTTTACATTTTGCAGGCTGCATATCATAGATTCATAGGGGCTAAATTCTGATTTATCAATAGTACATGGATCACTGTACACTTTGACACTTCTTTGATTATTAGACTTAATTTTTCAAAGAATCCCCACCTTTAAAAGTCCATGACTAATCCTTGGAAGTGTGCTAGTCTGCTAGAAGCAGGAACCTCACCAAAGAAAATTTTCTTCACATAAGGACTTAAACTCAAAACATCTTAATGACTTTCACTTAAGCTTTTATAATAAGGGAAAAATTTGGGTTGGTACACTTTAACGAATGAATTTTCAACGCGTTAGGTCCCTGATATTTTTTTAACTGCTAAAAAGTATTATCGTGCATCGTGATACATCATTTGATAAGGTTATGCATCGTTTGAGACAATACACACATTTGTCATTGTGATGCATTGCGTTGTAGCTATTGGGCATCGATCAGTTTGCCGGACCTTCAAATGCAAAAACAATCCGGAACTTCTGTTGTATCCCGTGAGACGATCGTTCTATGCTATAACTTCACGCACTTACAGAGAATAAGACAAATTACGTTTTAAGGAAACTGCGTGATACATAAACCTCGGTTACAGCTTCATATACTACCACTCAACTTCCTTCAGCAACAACGACTTTTGTTCTCAATATTTTTGTCAAATTATCAATAAATAAAACGATTGAAAATAATCATATACATCTGCTAAAATGTTTACATTGGATAAAAACAAAGAGGGTATTTTGGGATTGAGTCAAAACGGTCAGTAATGTATATCTCTAATCTCATGCAGAAGTTCCAAATAGTCTTCCATCCGTCAGAAGAGCAGCCTGGTTTTCCAACACGTGTACCTTCACTGATCTCATCATCGTTTTGATCGATAAGCACTCCCTCCATATCCAGTCCACCCAAGAAAACTCTTTCTCTCTCTCTCTCTAGTTTCTCTCTCCTCCCACTCTCTGTAAGGGTCTTTATAGATAGATATAGTACTGCTATATATATATGTGTGTGTTTCTTAATTTTGATTGATTGGTAATAAAATTAAAGGATAGGATATATAGGAATTATGGGAATGGATCTGGTGAACTCATTGCTGAGTTGGGTGGTGCCACCGGCTAGTCTGGTTATGTTAGCCTTCTCATGGCCGGCTATGACCTTCGTTAACACCTGCGAATGGCTTTTCAACACTTTCTACTCTGAAGACATGGCCGACAAGGTGGTCGTCATCACCGGCGCTTCTTCCGGCATCGGAGAGGTATACCCTCTCCTCCTTCTTACCAAAAGTAGAATCATCCTTCTTTTCTCTTATTTTTTCCAAAAATAATACAGTAGTCTCATTGTTCCAAAAATGGGCTAGGCTGGTGGTCTAATTTTTCATTTTTAAATTTTTTTTTTAAATTTTGGCCCAAAATAATATTATTGGTTTAAAATAATAATAATAAATATCAATTTTAAATTATTAAATTATCTATGTATTTAACGGACATGTGATAATTGGATTATTAAACCTTAGTATAATATTAAATTTTTGGTTATACTTTTAAAATTTAATATTAAAATGTAATTATTATTTTTAAATTATTAGGTGATATTTACTATTAGTATATTTAAAAATTTAATACCTAATAATTAGGTTATATTAAAAAATATTAAAAACAAGATATTATGTCTTATTTCTACCCTCCTCCTAACGATTTTTAGACCCAAGTCTCATTTCTAAAGAGAATATACATAGTTCCATTTTTTTTAGAAAAATGTTTTCTTTCAGATTATTGTTTACGGTAAAAACTTAGGAAAAATCGTAATTTACGAGGATATCTCAGTAGGATGGAACCCCCGACCGACCCTATGTATGCTGGTAAGTTGAATTGTTTTGTATTAATACTGTGTTGTTGGGTTGAGCTGTGGAAAAGTAGGATTCTATCTTACGAATAAGGATCTGTAACACGCACACGATCTCACATGAGACTTACTCATTTTTTTATAGGGATTGGTGGGGTATTACTTTACTAGTTCATTTATTTATTTATTTATTTTCAATAACTTTTAAATAGGGAGCCCTTTTTGATCAATTATTTGTGTTTGCGTTCCATTCAATGATTTGTATTCCCTTCGTTTCAAGCCAAATACTCCGAATGAATTCTATCGAGTTTTATGAAAATATTTGATTTGATGTATATTTATATAGCCTCGACTTGTTTTCTTGTCTAAATCATGGGACCCATGTTTTTTTTCTTTCAATCAAGTTCTGAAAGGGGAATTAGGACGAGTGAAAGAGAAGAAACACTTATTTTGGGACCTCCCATGTATAATTTTTAAAATTAAAAACATCTTAATGAGTACGGTTTATTAAGTTTAAAGTATGGAATCTTCGCTTATGGGTTAATTAGATGTTTTGCACTTTGGGTAACACTCCACCGTCCCGTAAATAAATAGTCTCATCTAACAAGTCAAACTTCTTAAAATTATAGTTTTACTTATTTGAACCTTTCAAGTTGTACTTTAATCATCGGCATGTATGAAATGAGGCTATTATTTATTTGGGACAAACCAAAAGAGATAAAAATGACTAGTTTTTTTAGACCGAGGAAGTACTTGTTTGTAGCTAAGCCGCGAGTTTCATAGGGAGCAAAATTATATGTGGTCATTTCATACGTAACAATTGCGACTTACTTGACATTTAAATTAGTATGAACTGAAATTTAGAAGTTTATACTAAAATAGCAAGTAGTGGATAGATCATTGTTGTGTATCTAATGAGCACTAAATGGGTATAAAGTGAGTTTTGTTGCAATATGAGGCACAATTACAAAATGAGTGATTTTCTTAAGAAAGAAAGGGGGTCACGTGAACAATTAACATTTCTTTGTACAAAAAGTTAGTACTACTTAAAAAGTTTAAGATGATTGGACACATCTACCCTTTTCCATAAATATATAGAATAGGTTTTACGTGACACGTCATACAAATCTTAATTCGTAAGATGGAGCCTCACTCCCTCGTAATTCAACTAAATAACACCCGGTGGGTTGGGTCAAGAGGATTTGTCTTATATAAAATACCCCTAAGACCGTATTACCCAAGTTCTTTTCATATATATATATATATATATATATATATATATATATATATATACACACACATACATATATGCATATACATATACATATACATATATTCTCTTTTTTTGGAGTGGGGAAGGAGTCTAGCCCCCTTCAATGGCTTTAGAGTGTAGCTCTGTCTTGTCCATCTCCACATAATTTTGTAGAAGCAAACAAAAAATGATTTGAAAGAAGAGATGAATATGCTACTTATGCAGAGAGGCTTACTAGTCAACCAAAGGGGATCAATGGCTGCTTAAGGATATACCATTTTTGGAATCATTTTCTCAAATTGACAAAGAAGGTTTTATTTTATTATTAAGTTTTTTCCCCAACTTCACTTATTATAAAATTGTTGTTCCAAATCAATAATGTAATGTATCATGATTAGTTTTTAAAAGAATTAATAATAGATATCCAAATGGGAGATCCCTGCAAAAATGATATGAAATTGGTCAAGTACTACCATATCAATTAATTCTAAAAAAAGATGGCATTAAGAAACAAATCCTAATAATATATACAATGGTCCATTCATGATCTTGAACTAGCTAACAGCCATCTCGTGACAGGTATAGTCACTTTCAAACTTATATACTCCTTGTATGTTGAGGTAGTCTCTCGCTTTACCCGTGTCAACATGACACATTGTGGACATGTGTTGTCTACAGCGGAAGCAAATAGCTAACAATCACAGAGAATAGTTAGAGCAATTAAAGAGAGTAATGAGAGATTGAGGTCAATGGGTTATCGAAATTTTATTTTGGCCAACCTTATGGTTACAATTATATATAGGGATACAATACCAAATCGAATTGAACAGGAAACAAAAAATCTGTTTTGTCGCACGGACGCAGCTGCGTTACTCCATATAATATGACCGCCTTGTCACAACGCGGTCGTTTTTTTCCTGAACGCGACCGCTTCATCTTCTGAGACTTCGTGCTAAAGTGACACGGCAATCGCTTTAAGTACTAGGAGCCCACCAAAACCCGATACGGTCGCCTTGTCCCTGGTGATGCAACCGCCTTGTCTGACGCGGTCGCCTTGTCCAAACATGACGCAATCGCATTCATGCGATAAATACAAAAGTCTGTTCACAACAACATGAGTGTGGGATCCATGTCAGCCTTCAAAGGTGTAAATGGACTCCCTTGCTCGTGATTTTAAGTCAAGTTACTGAAACTTTAAAATACGTAGCTATGAAACTGTTGACCATTCTTACATAAACTTCCAAGTCCCAACTTGTGAATATATTTCACTAATTCAATGCATTTTCCATAATGTATAATTAAGAAATAGCACTTGGGACTGTAAATTTATACAACCACAGGCTGTGTCCATGTATCGGCACCCTATCTTTTCATTTAAATTTTTTTTTCTACTTGGGAACATGTTTTCTCTTATTATGTCTATGTTTTCATCATAGAAAATTTGTCCTCACCAGAATGATCATTGTGACGCCCCCATCCCACATCGGGTAGATGTGGGGTGTTGTATGTGGTTTATAAGGTGGTCACACACTATCTTTGGGCACCAACATCATACATAGACTTTTGGGTTGGTTTGTGGTAGGCCTGATGACCCAAGGTGTTGTTTGTTCGGTGGGCCAATGTGTGGGCTACACATAGCAGACCGGGCTTTCGGGGATGGGCATTACAAATGGTATCAAAGCGGGTCCCAATCAGAAATATGGGAACAAAGTGTTGTGCGAGCCAAAGTGCTACACCGCAGAAGGTGGGAGCCACCTCTTGATCCCTGTATGAGCCACCCTTGAATCCCACATCGCCTGGGGTACGATTCGGCCTTGATGAGGACACCACAAAAGGTGGGAGCCACCTCTTGAATCTCACATCGCCCGGGGTACGATTCGGCCTAGATGAGGACGTCAAGGATTTAAGTGGGGGTTATGCGAGCCAAAGTGCTACACCGCACAAGGTGGGAGCCACCTCTTGCATTCCACATTGCCCGGGGTACGATTTGGCCTTGACGAGGACACCGCAGAAGGTGGGAGCCACCTCTTGAATCCCACATCGCCCGGGATACGATTCGGCCTTGACAAGGACGTCAATGATTTAAGTGGGGGAGATTGTGACGCCCCTGGAGTTGTATGTGGTTTATAAGATGGCAACATACTACCTATGCAGGTTGTATGTGGTTTATAAGATGGCAACATACTACCTATGCGCACCAACATCATTCATGGACTTTTAGGTAAGCTTGTGGTAGGTAAGCTTGTGGGCACGATGGGCACGATGCTCGGTAGCTTCCTCGTCGAGGTCGGTGTGAGCTACACGTAGCGGACCGGGCTTTTGGGCTCGGGGTGTTACAATCATGGATGCAATAATATCTAGCATCCAAGAATCTGTAAATTATATTGTACAATTCTGATTACATACGCAAGTTAAATTTTCTAATTTTCTTTCCATATGTAAGATGCTTTTGCATATAGTTACATGTAGTGAAGCTTATTTTCATTTCACTAAAAGTCATCTAACTTTGGCTATCAGCAAATTGCATATGAATATGCAAAGAGGAGAGCAAATCTGGTATTGGTTGCGAGGAGAGAGCACAGGCTGCATGGGATTGGTGAGAATGCTAGGCGGTTGGGAGCACGGAGTGTCTTGATTACGGCTGCAGATGTTGTCAAGGAGGATGACTGCAGGAGGTTCATCAATGAAACCATAAACTTCTATGGACGCGGTAAGCCTGCCAACCCCCCCCCCCTCTCTTTTTCCTCCCCACTTTTTTAAGGAATCAACCTGATTGCAAATAGATTAGTCTTGTGCTGTTAAAGCCATCAAGAAATTTTTAGTAACATATATCTAAGTGAAAAGCGCAAGTATTAAACTGCCAACTCAGTATGAACGCGATCTTTTCTTAATCATGAGAAAATCTGCATCAAACTCCAGTGTTCTCTTTAACACAACTTGAGGCGCTGGTATTAAAACTGTACACCAGAAGTGCTCCGAGTGTTTGATCCTTTCACTTGATCCTTTTCTCTTTTCTTGTATTTTTGGAACTTCTTTCATTGTGACAGAATTCAATATGTTGTATACATCGTGTCCTTTTGGCTTCCGATGATGCTTCTTGCATTAAACAGATATGGACCGATAACATTGATGCTGGTTCTAGTTTCATGTTGGTTTTCCTTTTCTGCAGTTGACCATCTGGTAAGTACAGCAAGTCTGGGGCATACTTTCTTCTTTGAGGAAGCTACTGATGCATCCGTGTTCCCCATTTTGATGGTATGGACTGCCATTAATGGTACAACAGCAAGGCTATAAAGTTATGTTGAACTCTTCTCATGGGTTTGGTTTTCTCACCTTTTAGGACATCAACTTTTGGGGAAACGTCTACCCTACTTACTTTGCTCTGCCTTATCTACGCGAGAATCATGGACGGATTGTAGTTAATGCATCGGTTGAGAGCTGGTTACCTCTGCCTCGAATGAGCATATATTCAGTGAGTAGATATGATTCCATAAAACTTCCTGCTTATGTACCTCAATGCATTTTATGTCTTATTCTTGGTTTAAGTAGTTTGCATTGGTATGCATCCTTCAGAATAGAATAGCATAAACATTAAACCACAAGGCCATCAATCAATATTTCTCGCATTTTGATAGGCGGTTAGGGTGGATGTGGGAGGGTTGATCTCTTAGAGACATACTTCTTTTCCAGCAGTAAGATACTGCATTGTGTACAGAAAAGATACAAGAATGAGGGGGGCAACCCCTAAAAACATATTAGACGTCAAGCATTTGCAAAAATGATCACAAGACCAAACATCCAACCAAAAATTCGTGTGAGAACCCCGACGGTGTGCCTTATATCCTTTGACATCTATCTTGCATCTACTTTGTACGATGTCTTCTTTTCGGTGGTCTCATATTGAAATTGAAGGTCTCATATCCAAACTAAAGTGAGAAAGTAGGAGACGACTTAATTTTTTTTTAATTGCAGCATAGATACTCTGGCCGAGCCGTATCTTGTGTGCCACACTGACTTAGTTGTAATTTTTAAACAAGGCTCCCATACGAGTCCTCGGTGACTCGTTCAAAGTGGGTTCCTTTAGCCAATCAGCCGATCCTATAATGTAGTTCATGCCCTAGTCTTGTTTTCCATGTCACATAACCTAGGTTCCATTATTATTTATCCAGTTAAGGAAATTGGGAAGCAGAATCAACTATTCAACAATAACTAAATACAACCCATTCACGCAAGCTATGTTCTCCCCATTGGTGGGTCTAATGTGGCCCTATTGTTCAAGGAGTTTCCCCTTGGCTATAACAACAACAACAATAATAATAATAATAAAAAATTAACATTAGTTTGTAACCATGAAGCATAAGTATGAATCCTATAAGCAAAATAAATAAATAAATAATAAAAAAATGAATCCTATAAGCAACAAGAGCCGAACAAACAACTCCAACAGCTTGTACAGTGATCACCTACGAAAGCCTAGCAAGGATACACTTATAATGTATGAGCCCTATTCTTCCATAAATATAGCAATGCAATAACATTTGAATTTATATTTAATGCCGCTTTAGTTCTACCTCCTGTCCTACAAGCTGTTGTAATAATTAGCTTCACAAAGTTCTTCGACTCTTAAATCTTCATCCTAAGTCTCTGTCTGTTTCCAGCTGCTCTGTTTAGATTGTTCTTTTCCAAAAGTCTATTGCATTAATATTACACATGTTTTGCCATTTTGTTTCTATTGTTTTCATTCTTTATTGATAAAGAGAAAAAACTAACACCTAGTTACTGACAGTTTCTTACTTTTTCCCTGATTGGGTAGGCAGCCAAGGCAGCATTAGTCAACTTTTATGAGACCTTGAGGTTAGAAGTGAAAGATGAGGTTGGAATTACAATTGCAACACATGGTTGGATTGGTACAGAAATGGCCAGAGGGAAATTTATGCTGGAGGAGGGTGCAGAAATGCAATGGAAGGAAGAACGAGAAGTAAGTTCGTCCCATAGCTTGCCCTAATTTGTCATTGCATGTATCTCTTAAACTCAGAATTTTAGATAGCTAGGTCCTCTTATGATCAAGCTCTACTTAATACAATGAATCAGAACAATACGGGATTAGATTTGGGAAAAGAATCACAAACTTACTAGACGTATGACCCTGGATTTCATACTAGAACTTGTTAATATCAAAGTTTTGTATAGAAAAAGGGTGCATGTAGGGAATTGTTTTTGATAGACAGGTTGAATATGCTTTAAAATGTTTCTTCATGTTTTTTCTAATATGATGAATCAATCTTCATGATCTAGTAGGTCCCTTGTAAGATAGCAAATGATTAACATATGCCATTGTGAATGATCGAGCTCAAAAAGAGAATACTGTTAAAACCCAATATATATTAGACACATTTTAGTATATCTAATGGTTATTGTGTGAGTTTCCATCACTAATATGTGAAACTTCTTAACGAATCAATTATATTGTCATATTGATGGCTCACTTTTTTTTGATCTTATTATCCCTGAGGAGTACATCGCTATTGAAATCTTTGCTGACCCAATATTAGGATTTTATTGATTTGAGTTGAACGTTATAAATACCAAGTCTGAATTACAGATCAGGTCGCTGATTTTATCATTATACCGCATATTCTGCAAATCCCTGGCAGAGCTAGTCCTGCTGAGGTTTGATTGTTATCCAAAAGCAATCCCTCCTTTGACCGTAACGATTTATCTAACTCAACTCTTTTAATGAGTTCATTTTTTAGCGGTTATCTACCACTGAAGAATAGTCTTCCATGCCAAAGAGGGAAAAGTCTTAGCAGTTAGCAGTCACAATTAATAAGGTTTCACTAGCAAAATACTTTGGGGAAGGAAAAGGGGGTACTCTTTGGATGACAAAAGTTGTTGCATTGACAACCTCGGAACGTTCTTGGTTGAGAGATTTCAGTTCTCTTATTCCTAGTCCATGATCTTCTCAATTTACACTAAGGCCGAAGTAACACAATGGCTTCTCTGATGTTTTAAATCATTCCACCAAACTTCTTAATTTCATTTTTTATGGTTTTAGATACGTTTTTCTGAGTTTATAGGCTAGCGTGATGTAGCTACGCAAAAATGGCTTTAACCTTTCTGTTAACTTGACTTGTTGGCCCGGGTATTCTTCCTGAGAGGGAACTTAATTAAATATTTTTAGCTTTGGCTAAGGGTCTTAAGTCTGTCTGGAACATAGGCAAATGTCTTCTCCTACTTTGGCCAATCAGAAATAGGATATGAAAGAACACCTGTGCTTGGGAGATTCTGCATTTGGGAGATATGTGTAGAGTTTCCAATATTTAGGATTTTAGGATGTTGTTGAAGGGTGTGTTTGAGGTTGTTGCAAGCTCGAATTATGGCTTCAAATTTTGATGCAGTCATAGATAGTTCTGTGTGGGTAAGCAAAGAGAAAAACAGTTTAGAACATTGAAGGAAGAGATATGTAGACGGAGGTCCTCCTTCTCTTAAGCCACATTGAGAAAAAAAATCTTTGACACACTATAGGCTGAGGTAATTATCATCTTTATAAAGACAAACTTAGGTAGGAATGTTTGAAGAAAGTCCCATGACTCCATCAGATGCTTTACTGAAATGAGAAGCTTACATGATATCAGGGAGGAACATTTCGATTTAAATCTCTTGATTTTCTGGTTGTGAACGTTGTCATTGAGAATATCAGAGGGGACAAAGAATTTTGGTAAGGTGACAGAGAAAGTTGAATATGATCAAGAATATCGAGTGCTGAGCCATTTTGGGATTTAGATTTCTCTCTGGCAGAAGAATCCTTGAAGTAATCAATAGCGTGTTTTTGGATGTCAATGTTTTCTCTGAGTTAAGGTTTGGTGATATATCTACAAGTATGTTTTACAATATGTGTCTAAACAACATCAAGCTCTAAGTTCTTTCACCATTACCTTATTTTTCATGACAGTTCTGAATATAGCCGAGTCCCTATTGTTTGTTTTGTACACCTACTCCAAAATGTTTTTACTCTCGCCTTTCTTAAGCTACCAAGCTTCAAATCGCCCTATTTTTCTGGACAATTCTGAATGAAGTACCCATATTCCTCTCTCTGTACATTGTCTCCACAATACTTCTTCTACACTCGTCTTTCTTAAGCTACCGAGCTTAAATATAATTAGTCTGGGCGTAAAGTTCAATTGAGAATTATGTATCCAAGAAAAGTGGACTATGGTGAGACCTTTGTATTGGGACGTATGCCAGAGTAGTAGCACCATACTTCTGGATCTAATCAGCATTTTCAAACACATGTCTATTCTTTCATAAATGGCCCTTTGGATGGAAGATGATCTTCTAATCCATGTTATTTGATACTCCACTTAAATACTGTTTTCAGGGATGACGTACTGTTAACGTAGAGGGGGATAATATTTGATTGAAGTCCGCTAAAATCAGCCATGCTAGGTTCCTTAATCTGGTCAGTAACTGTCCCTTGGGAGATGATCTCCCTCCTCTGGTTCTCCACTAAATAAATTATTTCCCCCTCCCTAATTGCTTATTCTTCTTTCGATTTTCCTTTTTCTTCTCCTTGCGGCAGACTTTCTCAATTTCCCTTCTCGTATCTGCTTTAATTTTAGGCTCTCGTGTCTTAGTTTACCTTATCTTTATCCCTTTCTTGCTAAGGATTATGATCAGCTCTTGCTGTCTTCCGAATTGCTGTAGTATTTTGGCTATAGGCAGGGTGAGTACGAAACTGACTCTTGGATGTCTGACTTTTTTTTAAAATAGAGGATCAGTAGTGGTTCCCCACTTACCCCCTTGGTGACTCGAACCCACGACCTATTAGGTATGGGTGAAGCGTCTTACCACTAAGTTGCACTTACTCTAACCATCTATTATTGAAAGCTGGTTTGGTTGACCTGCACTTGGTCAGCTCGTTGAACCTGCGAGTATAGTCAACTTTAGTACCGTGGAAGGGGGATCTACTTTGATGCGAAATGGCTAGTGTAGCGAATGTGGATGCAGGGTCAGCGGAAAAGGCTGAGATGGCAGAAGTATCCAACAATTTAAGTTACTTATTGAGTTTCGTTGAGTTGACTAAATCGTATTGCTAGTAGTAAGTTACACAACTGATTTTGGATGGAAAATCCAAAGCTGAAAGCTGGTAGTGCCATTACGCAATTTGCGACTTCTGCATATCCAATTGAAAGTAAGAACTTTTCTGGACGGTTGGGACCATATTAAATTCGATGTGATACTTGCATATTGCAAGTGGCATAACCTAAATTCATACCGTTTTTCTTAAAGATTGACATATTGACCAATATTGCCGTAGCAGTTGTCTATATATCAACAACTGTATTGAGTATTGACCCAGAAATTCCTTATTGGTCACGACTTCTTCAAACATACTACTACCTTCTGACAGTAACTTTTCATGTGTGATGTCCATGTCAGATCTTCGACATGAAAGATTCTTTTTCTGTTCTCTAATTTTCATTTTCATTTTCATTTCGCTTCAATATTTTTCTTTCATATTTCATTACCAAAGTCAAAACAGTCGGGCCTTGAGATTAAGCCACTTGCATCACGTCCGATTAGCTATTGCATGAAAGGTCATACAGCCTATCTAGTTTTTACTTACTGCAGAAATTGAGTTTACAGTTATTTTTGTTTTAGTTCTCAACTTTCATAACTCATAAGTATCTCCTAAACTTGCATAGTAGTATTAAAGTTTATTTTGTAGCTTTCTCATCTCAAATTCAATTTTTTTGTGTGTGCATTGTTCAAGGTACAAGCATCCGGTGGTTCAATAGAGGAGTTTGCACGGTTGATCGTATCCGGTGCATGCCGTGGAGACGCATACGTGAAATTTCCAAGCTGGTATGATATTTTCCTCCTGTACAGGGTGTTTGCTCCAAACGTCCTGAACTGGACATTCCGTTTACTCTTTGCAAGTAATGGAGGAAGAAAGACTTCCTATATTGGTACGGGGAGACCCGTCTCCCCTCTTTTAGAAACTCCTTCACCGAGGAAACTCCTTACGGGTCCTCCTCTTCAACAACAGCTAAAAATGGAGTGAGGAAACGCATGCAAAGCTAGATCTATCGTCGATTCGATCTAGTCATCTTCATTTCCATTTGTTTTATGTTATTATGTCGTCGAATTTTCTTGAAAACGATTGAAGAGTGTCCAATATTACTTTACTTTACTGAATAATGGATTATCCGACTTTGGTTTAATTTTACTTGCTCAAACTATATCAAATCTCTTTTTTTTCTTTTTTCTTTTTCGCTGATTGGTTCATGTGTTTTATCTCGGGATTTTACAGCCGGGCTTAATGAGAACAGAGTTAATGCTTCACGAGGGGACAAAGGGAAAAAAGATGTTGGTATTTATAAGTGGTTTGAGTGTTCCGTTTTCAGTTTGAACTAATGTAGAAAGGTTCTTACTTAAGTAGACTAAACTAGGCTTGGATTTTGATCCGAATCCGATCCGAAATTTCGGATATGGATTTGTATAATGATCCAATAACCCGAATCTAAATTCCAATCCGATAATTTATTTTTTAACGGATCGGATATGGATTTAGTTATATCCGATCCGTTAAGGATCCTATCAGAAAATATTATATTTTTTATTATACATATACATAGTATAAACAATTATATATGCATGTTGTCTTTTGATCTTCTCCCTTTCATATTCTAATTGTTTTTTATTTATATATTTATATTTCGGATCAGATCGGATATTTAATCGAATATGTTAACTGATATAAGGTTTCGAATCGGATTTAGATTTACCTATATCTGATACATATCTGATCCATTGACAGGCCTACTAAACTCTTCAATTTCCTTGGAAAGGACCAAAAGTCTATTTAGAAAGGTTATTGCTTTAGGGTCCATTTGGGGAAAGTTATGAATTATTTTCACACAGTTTTGATTACATAGGCAACTGCTACCTACCTCCACCGCCCACCACCACCGGCGACCTCGGACATCGCTATCACCACTATCACTGTATGTTTTTTACTTAAAAATAATAATAAATAGATATGAAATTTGCTATTAGCAAGATTCAAATTTGGATCAAGTTACTTTATACCAAAGTTTGTTACCACTAAGTTAGACCACTTGTTGAAATTTATTTGAAAGTTTAATATAAATATATACAAGTAATCATAAAAATTGTTAATTATTATTAACGTATTTATTATTTTGTTTTGGATTAAGAATATTTGGTTGTTATTTATAATTATATATAATGAATATAAGTATTTAATTTTTTAATAAGGTATTTGAATTTTTTTATTACTTTTATAATTATTTATTAATGTCAAATCAATAAGCCCAATTTTGATAATTTTATATTTTTTAAGGAAACAAAATTGAAAAACTAATCATGACTTCAACCTATATATATTAGGTGATAAAAATTGTGTAACATTGCAAATGCCACATTTTAGTTGAAGAGTACAAAAAAGGAAAGAAAAGATAAAAGTTAAAATTATGAGAGTATCTTAGTCATTGTTAAAAGTGCGACTCATAATTTTTTATTAAAGTGAAAAGTTTGTGAAAATATTGTGAATATTAAGTTATTGACTTATCATTGTGTGTGTGTGTGTGTTTTTTTTTTTTTTTTGTAGCGTGTGTGTTTGGGTGGGTTTGTGTGTGTATGTTATGATTAGTGAATAATAATATATGTAGGAGAGTAATACTCAAAACAATAAAGGCAAATGATGTTACTTACTGGGTATTTTTCGGATAATACTAATTTATTAATTGATAGAATTAGATATTATCCAATAACAACTAATTAAGGTTAATGGTTGTTATTGAATAATATCAAAAAATATCAATTAATTATATTGGGTAGATAATGATTTATCCAAATTTAACCGATAACACTCAATTGTCACCTCTAATCTTATGGATACTAGTTATACAAAAACTAGTTATCCATTAATTATATTATTACTAAAATAGAAGTCGTTGTCGCCATATGGTTTCAGTGAAATAAGGAAAACTATAAATGAAACTAGTGCTGTCACGTTGCAACTTTCTATGAAATGATAATAATATTTTCTAATTTAATATCAAATATTTTATTATGTTAGCATTATCTTTCACTTAAAAGATTCTATCAAATCTCCTCTTATCATGTTATTAACTCTTCTTTTTTACTACATAAAAATGATTTCTATTAACAATTGACTTATATAATTTATGAGAATCAGAAAAAAAAATCTATTTTTGTAAAATAATTGTCACGTGTCAACTTTATGTAAAATAAGAAAATAATTATTTTTGTTTTTGTCAAATAATGTTTAATTTAAAACTAGATTTTATCCTATTTAATATATACAAGTTTAAACTCTTCAATTCTCATCCTTTTTCATTTACATACTATCTAATTTATACCAATTATTCACGTGAAAATTTTGTGTTCATTTTTATCTTCTATTAATCTTTATCTATTAATTATTGACTACTATTAACAAAACCATTGTTGTCATATGCCGACTTTTTATTAAAATGATAAATTTCAAAAATAATCATAATTAATCAATATCTATTAATTATTAATTAATACATTTAAAGTTCTTTTTCTATATAAAATTCCTACGCAAATATTTCAATCACCCATTCATATGATCTATTTCAATATTTACCTTATAAACAATATTTTCAAAAATGGTTGCTGCCATATGGCCACTTTATAATGGAAAAACCTTTTAAAAAACTGGTGCTACCAAGTGGCAACTTTCTGTTTTATCCATATTTCTATTTAAATTTTCTTCTATTTGATATTTATGAAATAATTTTACTAGATTTAAAACTAGATTTATGAAAAAGTGTTATCACGTGGAAACTTTATGTAAAATGACTACTACATGTCAACTTTTTTTGTAGAATAAGATTTTTTTGTTTTTTGTTTTTGTCAAATATTGATTAATGTAAAATTATTTATCCTATTTAATTTATACAAGTTTAACTTGACTGAAACTCTTCAATTTTCATCCCTTTTAATTTTCTAATATTTGATTTATACACGTTATTTACGGAACAATTTTATGTGATATTTTTCTTCTATTAAATTATATATATACTACTAACAACAACCACAGCTGGCACGGGTGACTAGCTTTATGTCAAAATAATTGGTTTCAATGGAAAATTACTAATTAATTTATATCTAATAATTATTAATTACTCATTTTTAAAATTTTTATGCAAATCTTTCAATTACCGATTCATATGATTAATTTAAGTATTTACCTTATTTTCGTTTTATTCAAAATATTCCAATTAATTTTTTAATTACTTATAAAAAGTTTAGAAAATAATCTGATTACAAAAAAAAACTTTTGATTTTATTTAAAACCATGTATCGCACGGGTACTAACTTGTTTATAACATTTCAGTCATTAATTTCTCTTTATAACTATTGATAGTTACTATTATATTATCTAGTGGTGTGCACGGGCCCTAAGCCCGCGGGCATTGACAATGCCCGGTATAAGCCCATCAGGTAGCGGGCATCATTTCAAAAAGCTCAGTATTGTACACAAACCCACGGGCATCAGTGTCGGGCTTTCAACGGGCGTTGGGCGGGCACGGGCTTGATGGGCTTTATTTTCATGTTTTTAAATATTTTTACCATTCAAACTTCATTGCCATGGAGTTTTGAAACAAATATTTTGAAACAAATATTAGCCCAACAATCCAATTGCGCCCACACCATACCGCAATATTATTAGCCCAACAATCCAATTGTTTTTGCCCACACCAAGAAAAGAACATTATTGCCAAACCTATCAAATTCTACATCATCATTCATTCTACATCATCATTCATATATATGAATACAACAAACTTGAACATTCATTCTCATTAACAATGATTCACACATATATTTTAAAAGAACTCCAGCTATAAGTAGGGAATCAAAATTGAAAACATACATATTATATAAATATGCATGAATGTATGACCTTCAAACCTTTTAATCTATGTTTTGCAATTTAGTTCAACGAAGAAACATCAATGTTTTTCAACATAGATGAGAGCTTATACTATCTGAGAGAGAGAAGAAAGGGAGAGGGAGGGCATGATTAACATGCGGTGTCACGGTATAACCTATAACCCGTGATTGGTTTTGGGAAAACTCGATGAGGGTGGTGGGCGCGGGGGACAAGCGGCGAGTGGGATGGAAGCAAGGGAAGACGACCGACAGCAACTACGGCGTTGAGTTGTTGAAGCGTTGATTGTTCAAGAACGAAGATGAAAGGTCAAACCAACGTGAGGCTGCCTGCGGTACCTTGGTAACTGGGTGGGTTATAGAATTATTGAATCTGAATGAAGGAATGAGATAGAGATAGGATTTTAACTTTTACTATTTCAATTATTGTATATATAGAATTATATATTATAAAGTATAAACTATATTAATTACAAAGTAACAAAATAATGAAGTATTAAACTTGATGGGCAAAGTATAAAAATGAGAGCAGGTGTGTGACGGGCATCTAACCTCTCTAAAGCGACCCTATCGGCCACAATGGCACACGGGCCAGGGCTTATGCTCACCTCTAAATTATTATCTATAAGATCAAAAATCAAAGGCTGAGATTCAATGATTAATTGGATAATTCAATTAATTCACCTTACAAAAATACAAATTATTAATTGAATTAATAAATATCAATCTTTTATTTTTGATCTAATGGATAAATTAATACTCCCTTCGTTTTTAAATTATTATCATCTTTGATTCGGCACACGGTTTAAAAAAAATAATTGACTGTATTACAAATATTGGTAAAATGTGTGGTTTTTTTTTTTAATATCCTTGAACATGTAGCTATAATTAAAGTAGATAGAAAAAGTAAGAATGATAAATATGTTTTGCTAAAAAGGAAAGTTTTGAAAGAGAAAAATTATTTTAGAATAAACGAAAAATAAAATAAGCTCGATAATTTAAAAACGAATAGAGTAGTAATCAATAGATCAAAAATAAAATGTTGGTATATATAAGTGGTTTGAGTGTTCAGTTTTCAGTTTGAACTAATGTAAAAAGGTTCTTACTTTAGTAGACTAAACTCTTCAATTTCCTTGGAAAGGACCAAAAGTCTGTTTAGGCTTTTAAAACTCAAGAAAATCCATACCAGTACTTAATATTTTGAGCGGACAAAGGGTCCTCGTTTAAAAGATAAATTTTAGCGTCCATTAGGGCATCACTATTGTGTCTTCTTAATCATCTTCATATTAAGAAGATGACATTTTATCACCATTGTTAGTATTTGTAAGGGCAAAATAGACATAACATATTTTAATTTTGTTTCTTCTTTCTTGGTCCCTAAGTTTAGACATTTTTTGAAACAAAATCTTTAATTATTTTTTTTTGTCCTAAAGTTTAGCAGTCATGTTTGGAAACAAAATATACCTAAAGATATTTATGTGCATTTTTGGAAACAATATAATTCCTTAGACTTTGTGGTTTCTTGGACCTAAATTCTAGGAGTTGTTTTTGGTAATAAAATCTAGGTCAAATCTTTTTATAAATCATGCCTTAGAATCCTAATTGATATGGTAAGAAAATCTAGCATCTAAGGTGTTTGATTTTATTTCTAATTCTAATCATTGCCCTTCTTGGAGATGGATTCCTTCTTTGTGTGTAGATTTCCCCAACATTATAAATAGAAGACAAAGGGCAACGGCTGCAACACGCTTTGAGAGAAAAGAGAGCTGATTCAGAAAAACTGAGAGCAAAAAATCATAAATTCCAGAAGATGTTTCAGTCCAGACGTTGAGCAGAAAGTGATTGTAGCTTCGAATGTTATAACATTCGGAAACTACATTGAAGTGCTGGAATTGTTTTTGTCTTCATAGCTGTTTTAGGAAGCTGTTTGTTTCTTCCCACGTTTTCTATACCTGTTTTCTGTGGGGTTTTTGGTCTCAAAGACTTGTTGTCTTGTGAGAGTATTTTGTTTGGTGATTTCACATAGTTTTTGTAAAATAATTCATCTTTTTTAGTGAAATCTTTTTGGCCATGATGCTAGATCCACAAGCATAGGCTTGTAGATTGTTTGGTAAAACTTTGTGCTTAAATTTGTGCTTTATTTAAAAGTCTTCTGCTGTTTTACTTTTTTTGGCCATTGTGACTTCCATTGTAGCTACATCAGAAACTACATTGAAAACTGCATTGGCAGGTTTTTTTTGGAGAATCCTAGCTACTATTATTCTTTCAGTATTCTTCTTATGCCAACTAGGAATGAGAAATGTTTTTCTTCCTAAATAGGAAGTTATCATTTGGGAAGAGAGAAAGAGAGAGGGGGGCTGGCTGTCACCTCATTTTGTTGGAAAATGTGTGTGTGTGGGGGGGGGTGGGAAGGGTTTTGTATTTATGTGGAATTGTGTTAAATTTAATATTTTTTGTGTAAGAAGATTATACAATGGGAAAATATATTCTTAAGTGGGTAAAAAAATAAAAATGTGTAGGTGGCAGTGGGACTCAACTAAGAAGATGTATTGAAAGATTTATACAATGGAGATGCTCTTAGGAGAAAGTTATGAATTACTTTCACACAGTTTTAATTATAATCGTGATGAAAATATATACTTCCCGCGTCCCTAAAAGAAAGTCATCCTAACTTTTTAGGCCGTACTAATAAAAAATATTAATTTTTTAATCTTTCTTATTTCGAACGTTACTTTTATCATTTTAGCCATTAGTTGATTTTTACTTTAATTGATGGTTCCACCCATATATGTAGCATTGGAAAATACATGATATCCTAATATTTATAATAAAATTAATTATTTTTTTCTTAATCTGTAAAACGGGAGGTGGACAATCCATTGGTTAGAGACATAGATACTCTCCCTTACAAGAAAACTATATGCTATGGAAATTACATGCTATGGATACTAGTTATACAAAAACTAGCTATTTATAACATTTCAGTGATTAATTTCTCTCGATAACTATTGATGGTTATTATTATATTATCAATTGGATCAAAATCAAAGGATGAGACTCAATAATTAATTGGATAAATCAATTAATTCACTTAAAAAAAATACAAACTATTAATTGCATTAATAAATATCAACTTTTTTATTTTTGATCTAATAGATAAATTATTACTCCCTTCGTTTTCAAATTATTGTCCACTTTAACCCGACACACCTTAAAAAAAGTAATTGACTGTATTATAAATAGTAGATATGTTGTCCATTTAATACCATTGAATATGTGACTATAATTAAAGTCAGTGTTCTAAAACTCCCCGCCTAGCTCCGCCTAGGCCTCGCCTAGTCGCTAGGCCCCTCCCTACCGCCGCGACTTTCTTAGTCGCCGCCTAATCGACCAACTCGGTGCCTACGTCAAATCTCGTCGACCTTAATTTATTTTTGTAACTTTGATTTTGTAGTATGCGGTGATTGGAGAAAGAAAGGAGGTGAACTGGAGAAGGAAAGAAGAGTGGTAATGATGAGACATAGAGGGAGGTAATGAGGGGCGAACTGGAGTAATATCTTTTTTTTGTTTTTAGTTCTAAACTTGGCTGGTTTATTGCTTTGAGGTTGTTGAGAATTGAGATTAATGGTAGGTTTGCATATTTTTGTTCATTTTACAAATATAGACAAGTGTTTAATAAAATGACAAACGTAAAAAAAATTAAATTTGTAGTCAATGTGTTTGATCTTTGATGTAAATTATCAAAAAATGGTAATTATGCCTTAATTCTAGGCCCCGCCTAGGCCCCGATTACGCCCCGACTAGTCCCCTAGGCGCTAGGCGCTAGTGTGCCGCCTAGCGACCGCCTAACGATTTTTAGAACCTTGATTAAAGTAGGTAGAAAAAGTAAAAGTAAGGTGGTAAATGTGTTTTTCTAAAAAAGAAAGCTTTGAAAGAGGACAATTATTTTAGAACGGACGAAAAAAGAAATAAGCACGATAATTTGGAACGGATGGAGTAGTAATCATTAGATAAAAAATGAAATGTTCAGATTTATTAATGAAAATAGTTTGATTCTTTTAAGGTGAATTAATTGCATTTTTTAATTACCCATTGAATTTTAACCTTTGATTTTTTATCCAATGGACAATATAATAGTATTAATACTCCTACCGTCCCAAAATAAATTATTCATCCGTTTCAAAATAAGTGTCGTTTTAGCAAAGTTTTTTGTTCCAAAATAAATGTCATTATAGGATTTCAAGAAACATTTGTTCATATTTTGCCAAAACTATCCTTGTTTATTATTTTCAAATTAAATGATGTTAGAGAGAGGATTATTAAGAGGAAAGAGAAAATATTAGTGCAACTTAGCTACATTAAATAAACATAAATAAAGGTTTATCAACATTTTTATAAATTTCCTTAATCAATTTGCGAATTGCTAAAACGACATTTGTTTTGAAACAGAGGGAATATGTTTTAGTCTGAAATATTTGTCCCAAAATAAATGATATTATAGGATTTCTACAAAAAAATATCCACATTTTACCAAAATTGCCTTTATTAATGTAGTACTCCCTCCGTTCCATAATATAAGTTGTTTTGGGAGAGTTTTTTTGTTCCAAAATAGATGTCACTTTGTAATTTTTAATGATTTTTTTTCCTTTTTTTTTTTTTCTAATTCAACTCATATTTATTGACTCCGCAACTTGTGTTTGATTTTTAGGCAAGAGTATCAAAAGACATCTCATTAATGTTTGAAATAAAGTAAATAAAAACAGTTTAGTCTTTACAATATGTTTTTTTGGTCTGTGTGAAAAACTCCAAAACTATATATATTTTGGAACGAAGAAAGTACTTTCTAATTAAATATTGTGTTGGAAATGAAAAACTAGAATGAGTTTAAGAGAGATGTTAAGAAGAAAGAGAGAAACAATCGTGCAACTTATCAAGAATGATTGCATTTACATAAATGTAGATCAATCTTTTTTCTAAATTTCTTTAATCTGTGTGTAAATCTCTAAAAGACTAAAATATCGTTTATTTTGAGACGGATGGAGTATTATCTTATTAGATCAAAAATCAAAGGCTATGATTATTTTCTCTCACTATTTACAAAGGTGCTCTTATTATTATTATTTTTAATTAAAATTAGTATATTAAAAAGTATTAAAGGGAAAAAGATGTTAAACCAACACTTACACTTCCAATTTGTACAACCTGACCCCTCCATCTCATTTAACAAACTAAACTTTAACGACATTCAACTCGGGGATTATCAGCGTGCAAAAAGGGCCAACTTTGAACCACTCCAGCATTCGTTTTGTAAGAACCTATACCTGAGAGGCTAATTGTGAGATTGTAAAAACCAAATGGGGCACGAATGATATTTGATCAATTCTCGAGGGTGGTTAGCCATTATTTACCAAACTCTTTCCATATAAGTTTGACCACTTCGAAATATCATATTCCACCAAAAAGCCTTCTTGACCGCATTCGCCGCCTTTTAGGCACAAGTAATTTCCCACCTAACACGTTCACACAAGCCACAGCTTGAGTACAAAATATTGCGGTGGTAAATGGAACCATCGAATACGGAGCGAATTTAATCAGATCAAATCAAATCGATCGGTTTGGTTCGATTTTGATCAAATACGGTTCGGTTTTTATTTTAAAAATTAAAAAAATCGCTTAATTCGGTTCGATTTATGATTTTTGATATCAAACTAAATCAAACCAACTTATATATTTTTATTTATTTATTATATATCATTTATTAACTATTTTGAACTTTTAGATCATTTATTATATATCATTTATTACACACACACACTGACACACATATATATATACTAAACCAAATAAAATCTTGATTGTTGGAGGCTATTAATTATTATTTTTTCCATGGTTCGTGTTTATTTTGAAGCTTGTATTATAATCTTTATGATAATTTTTTTACTAGGTTATTATTTAATTTTGATGTTAATTTCACATTAAAATCTTATTTTTAATGATGATTAAGTTGATTAAAAACAATTTACATAAATTACAAAATCGAACCAAACCAAACCGAAGCGAGTGATTCGGTTCGGTCCCAATCCTTCTTCGGTTCGGTTCGTGGTTTTAGCCTAAACCAAACCAAACCGAATCACTTACACCCCTACAAAATACTCCCCATGTTCCTAAATAATCGTCATTTTTTATTTGACACACCGTTTAAATATAAATAAGTAAAAAACTTAAGTAAGACAGTTTGACGAATATTTTTTGTAAGATGAATCCTTCTTATTCGATCCACCTTGTATTTGTGGTTGAGCTGTGTGAGAATAGGGCTTTGTATTACGAATTAAGATTCGTAAGACTGTCTTACATTAGATCTAGCCTTATAAATATTTGTGTAATGTGTGGTTTCCATTGATACCCTTATACTTGTGATAATAATTAATAGTTTTATTGTCGAATCAATTACTTAGTTCTATGATAAAATGAAATTGACTCTTATTTAATGTTTATTTGGAAAGAGAATATTTTAGGTAATTGAAAATTGTTAGAGTTTTTAATAAAAAGAAAATTCCATATATTAAAAACATTACCAAAAATAGTGATTAGCTATGGATCAATGAGAGTGTTGGTAACATTCACCAATACTTGAAGCATCTCCGATATCATACTAATGTGGATGTGAAAGAATTTAGATGCCTCCTAAGAGTTACATAATTTTTTAAAGAAAAAACCTATCAATGTAAGTGAAAATATGGCGTGGCAACCAAATTTGTTCACATAGTGGATAATTATGTCAATCTTTCACATTCTATTTGATGGTGCGGATACATCATATCTATTGCTATATTATTCTTTTTTAAACTCTTTCTATTGGTTATTCTCGTTTCTTTTCCTTTTCATTTTTTTTCAAATATTATTTTATTGGTGAGATGCATGTCACATAAGATTAAATTCACATTTGCATTAGAGATATCTATTTTGATTGAATGTGAATGAATAAAGAAAAAATGACACGTATGATTGAGGGTGTGAATTACCCACAGCCACATATGATCAAATTCACAGTTACATTGGTGATGCTCTTAGCGTTGGTAAACAAAAATGTCTTGTTTGGTGCAATGTTTTGAAAACACAGTTTTTTCAAAACGCAGCGTTTTTAAAACATTTTTTTTGTAAACATGTTTGGAAAACTATTTAAAAACACGATTTTCATAAACAAAGTACTCCATCCGTCCCTAAATTATCGTCTTCCTTTCCTTTTTCGTCCGTCCCAAAATAATTATCCAGTTTGAAACTTACCTTTTTAGAATGTCATTTTTACCACTTTATAATTACTTTCCACCCTACTTTAATTATGGGCCACATATACATGGGCTTTAAAGGAAACAACACATTAAACCAATATAAATAATCAAGTCAATTGTGTTTTTTAAAATATTTTAATTTAACAGAGGGAGTAGTTGTAAACAGTAACACAATATATTTTTAAAACGCTATATTTTAAAATGTTGCATTGAAACACTTTTAAAATCAAAACACTTCACCAAAATAATCATAAAATCTGGTATATATAGAATTTTATCCGTGCAAAATTGTACACAAATTTCACCGTAACTATTGATCATTGCCTAGACAATTGAGACAATCTCATTAACTTCAACGATATCTACAAACCATATAACCAATCATAACATGCAAATTGAAACCTAGTATCAGTGCACAGAATTTTGTACTTATTTACGACCGAAGGGTTTCCTAATTCTAACACATGCAAATAAAACTAGATCCATATTGCTATAAAAAAGAGAAAATTCTTGAATTAATAATTCAAAGTTTGTATCTTGGAAGCGAATCGATCGAAAATAATAGATCAAGCATATAGACGAATAATGACAAGATAATAAAAAATATAACGGAATAAAACAAAATGAAACAAATGATTTTACGTGGTTTAATCCGCTCCAAGGGAAGCAACAACTTCACTATAAACGATGGAGAATTACAATAGAGAGTTTTCAATGTACTCACCCTACCTAAGCTAAGGATTACATGAGTATCACATCTCTCACGACCCAAAATAGTCTCACATTATTTTATCTAACACCACCAAAACCTCGAGATCCTCGACCACATATCGTGTCATCCCCTCGACCACATATCGTGTCGTCTCTGATTCGTGTCTGACAAACTCATATCTTCACATAACGACGCACCCCCACATATTTATATGGGTCATCTCCCCTATGCTTAGTCCTAAGCTAACAGGATTAGGCTTCCTAATCCAAAAGAACTAAGAAAAGTTATTCCTATTACAATTGAGACATAATTATAACACATACGATCATCAATACTTGATCAACATAGCTTAAACTTAAAGATAGTCATCAACTGAAATGTTTAAAGCCTCTCCTTCCTCATTGATCACCTGCTGATGATGATGTTGATAACGTCCATATTCACTTCCCACTTCCGGCCGTGATAACATCCCCGGCGATGACCAATCAAAAGAATCAGAATTACCAACGTCATTCATCAAATTATATTGAGCATCAACGGCCATGCCGGCATCAGAAGCGGCCTTTTGTACAGACCGAGGCGACAAGCCGGGTACTGCAGTATCCGGTAGCTGGAGAGGAAAGTTGAGCTTGTGTAAATAGGACATCCCTCGTAGGCAATAAGAGGCTACGTCGTGAGCCACTGCGGCGCCCTGGGGGGTAGAGTAAGAACCCAACCAAATGCGTTCTTGTGTTCCGGGGACTCGAATTTCCGACACCCATTTTCCCCATTTTCGCCGTCGTACTCCTTTATATTTAGTTTCTTGATCATTTGACATGCTGCTTGAGCTGCCATTGCTGCAGCCACCTTCATCTGAGCTACTCATGAATATGTCTTGTAACTTGGTAATGTATCTTTCGTAGGAGAAGACTATGAGTTGGGAATGGGATCTGGGGGTTTATATAGGTTGAATCTGTGATAGTCAGAGGCCCTTTTGGAGTTAATTAGTGGATCAAGAAGCAAATTCGAGGTCGACCAGAGATAAAGTCAATAATTTCAAAGGTCAAAGTATGAGTTTGGATGAAGGACAACCTTTACATATTTCTAAAGGCAAATAATTAACTCTTTTCTCTTTGAAACGTGCAAAATTTGGTAGTCTAAAATCACGTCATTTCAAGCGTATTGGATGAGCATCAAAATAATTTACCAAACTATACTGATTGTTCAAGAATTTAATACTCCCTCAGTTTTCAAAAGAATAAGGGCTTGTTGGGTAGTCGGATAAGAATAATCAGTATTATTAATCTCAGTATTATTAGTGTTCTCGCTATTAATCTTTGCTTATATATCGAGGGTAGTTTTGAGATTACAAATGTTAATCCCAATTTTTTTAGTGAGAGCGTTAATAATATCACCCTCCCTTTTGGTATTAATAGTGAGAGGATAATGACTTTATCCGGATAACTCGTACTATTAATCCTGACCACCTATTGCGTACCAAACATCAAACAACTCAGTTTATTAATCCTATCTGGTCTTAATCCTGATCACCAAACGACACCTAAGATTGTTTATTTTGACCCGATAGCACACCGTTTAAGAAAAAAATAATTAATTATATTATAAATATTGGTGAAATATGTAGTTTTTTTTTTAATGTCCTTGAATATGTGGTTATAATAAAAATATGTAGAAAAAGTAAAGATAAAATGGTAAAAATATTTTTTTAAAAGAGAGTTTTGAAAGAGGACAATTATTTAAGAAGAAATGAAAAAACAAAAATGGACGATAATTTGAAAAAGGAGGAAGTATTATCCATGCGATAAATTATTAAATATGATCATGGGGAAGAGGATATTTGTGGGCCCCTAAAACACTGAGATATCTATCGTGGTCTTAAAATCACACTAGCCCCCTTCATACCCGAGGAACGGACCTATTGGTCCTTCAACTATTATATGGGTTATCTGATCATCGGCTTTGTTTATTGGCAAAACTCATATTTGGCTCACTTAATCTTTCCAAAACTTGCAATGCGGCCACCAAAACTTTAAAGTTGTTATCCTTGCCACTGAACTAAAGTTACGCATCAAATGAACACATTTTTTAACGGAAGTTAGATTCAACTGTTAAATTAGGGGGTCAAAATGGGAAAAACACTATTAAAACATTAAAAAAAAAAAATTTTTAAAAATTTGAAAGATGAAAAAAGACCAAAAACCCACAATTTAATACCTAATTTTAATTAATTCAACCCACGGTTCGTCCTCTTCGCCAGAATCGTCACCGGATCGATTCCTCCCCAAATCGGTTTCCCCAAAAACCTTCGTTTTAAATTTCCCTTACCAACGTAACCACCTCACCGGTCCAATCCCGTTCGCATTTTTCCTCCTTTCCTGAGTCTTTTCGTCACCAAAATGGTAAAACCGAGAAGGGTTTCTTCTTACCCAGAGAGAGAGAGAGAGAGAGAGAGAGAATAAAGAGAGAGAGATAAATTAAGTACTATCTTCGTTCCCAAAGAAAAAAAGAAAACACACCAAGTCAAATCTAGCTAATTCCCCTTCCCGCTCCTCTAATCCTGCCATCGATGCCCTGACTGTCGCTGCCACTACCATCATCTTCTAGGACTTCAACACCAGAAACTCTGGCTTCGAGCTATGTTTTGAGATGGGCACAGAGAAAAAAAAACTCTTTTAGCTTAGATAAGAACATGGGTAGTGCTTAAAAAGGCATGAGATTTAGAAATTGGAAAGATGGAAGCCATTTGAAAAATCAATATATTTAAAACCTTGATCAGGAAATTGTCGTCGTCCTCACTGTTCTTGGAGAAGACGTCGGACAAATAGACCTGAAACCCAGATATGAAAATTGCTGGCGAAAACCCAGATCTGAAAATTAAAACGCCAAAAGAAAAAAAATCAAACCCTCTACCAGTTTAGTACTAGGGGTTGCCAACGAGATTTCAAATAGAATGGGAAAGAGAGGTATAACGTCCCGAGCCCGAGAGCCCGGTCCGCTATGTGTAGCCCACACACTGGTCCACTGAGCACGCAACACCTTGGGTCATCAGGTCCACCACAAGCCGACTCAAAAGTCCATGGATGATATTGGTGCCCAGTAGTAGCACATGACTACCTTATAAATCAAACACAAGTCCCACATCTACCCGATGTGGGATTGGGGTATTACAAGAGGGGAATGAGGATAGAGATGGCTGACGGTACTCACTTGTGTAAGTGTGTGTGCATGAGAGAAAGTGAGGCGGGGGGGTTATCAAGGTGGAGGGGAAATATGGGGATTGGATTTGTCTATGTTTATTTTTGTTTGGAAAATAGGGGTAAAATAGGTATTTGATATAAACTTAATGACCGAAGTAATATTCGTCCTAAAAAGGGGCACACTTGCAACATAACTTTAGTTCAGTGGCACGGATAACAATTTTAAACTGTCAGTAGTCACATTGCAAGTTTTGGGAAACTTGGGTGGCTCAACTATGGGTTTTTCCTTTTTTTTTTTCTTCATATAATCAATGTTTTATGTTTCAGGTTGATTGTCGTGCGTCCTTTTGATTTGATTTTTAAGTTTTTTTTTCAAAAACCTAAGAACATCTATGGGAGATTCTTAGCTATTGTCTTAGTAAGACAATAATTCTATACCATTGGAGCTCATTCTCTTCAAATTCTTACCTTAACAAATTCTTCATTAAGAATTATGGACGAAAGAGAGAGAAAGAGACGACAATGGAGAGAGTGTGGAGCACCTCCTTCTCCAATCGGGCGAGTGTGTCATACTCTCTAGCAAAGTGAGTGAGAAGGCTCTGCAATGTGGGTCTCATATGTCTCCCACTTACCCTTTTTTAATTGATTTTTTTAAAAATGAATGGTTTGTTTGTTGAGTGATTAGCTTGTTGATCAAAATTTGATTTTAACAATTGCTGTTTCTTTTTTATTATTATTGTTTTTTTCATCGTTTGAAAATATATTTTTTAATAAAATATATAAATTAATATATTTGTTTTAAATTATTTTGTAATATTTAATATTTCAATTAAAATTATCACATATTAAAATATTTTATTTATAAATAATATTTGAAATTACAATATATTCATAAAAACAAAATAATTTATTTATCAAACAATATACAAATTAATTAATTTGTTTGAAAAGTATAGAAATTAAAAAGTAGCATAAATAATTTATGAGTTAAATATTTTTTATAAATTATTTTACTATTTAAACAAAATATTTGAATATAAAATATAATAATTCAAGTGAAATAAATTTATATATTTGAAAAATATAAAAATAAGAAAGTAGTATGAACAAAGTGAATGATTTGGTAGTGGGACCCATATACGAATTGAGGAAGATTGAAAACCGTTGGAGGGAAATGTTTTTAGAGAATAATATTTTTAAAACATATAGGTAATAGTGAGACTCAGTTAAGAATTAGTTTAAAGAATTTTTGGGGTGAATATGAAGCCATCTAGTTTTACTACCATGCAATATGTGTTAGTATTAGTTTGTCTTGCTTTTTGTGTCTTATCAATTCGACAAATAAATGAAAATATGTGGGTACAAACATAAAAATTGTGGGTTCTTGTAAATACTACTCCCTCTGTCCTCAAATATATTATATTTTGAGACTTTTTACATAGACCAAGGAAATATATTGTAAAGACTAAACTATCTATATCTAAATATTAATGAGATATCTTGATATTCATACCTAAAGAGCGAAACACGAGTTACAGACTTAAAATAAAAAGTAAGATCATTTATCCGAGACAAAGAGAATACTTTATGATTTAACAACACCATCCTTCGTCGTTAGTTAATACAACAACGTAAATTACCAAATTATGATTTACGAGGATCAAATAATAATCATCTAACGCCTTTTTTAACATGAGTTCTTGGCGATTCGACTCATTCCGAGTCAATATGGAATATGATTGAAGATGCTAAATACCTCAAGGACTAAATCTACATGTAGCTTATACTTTGAGGTCCACCGCAAAACAAAATGTAAACTAAGGTCACTGATGGACTTAGTACCCAAACAACTGGCAGTCAATTAGACGATTAAATTATTTCGGTGGTCAAACCAGAGAAATTATTTCATAAAATTGATGTGTCTTAGTCTTATCTTACTACTTATTTCGTTTTCAAGAACACCCTCATCTTTGATTTCACATATTGTTTTTTTTAAAAAATATTTTCTTTGTTCTTAAATTATTGGTTTTTTTTTCATTCGTTCTAAAATAATTATCTTGTTTGAAACTTTTTTAAGATAATATTTTTATCACTTTATCCTTATTTTTTCATCTTATTTTAATTATGAGTCACATACACATGAGATTTAAAATAAACTACACATCAAACTAATATTAATAATCCAGTCAAATGTGTTTTTTTAAATCGTACGCCAAGTTTACCAAGACGATAATTTAGGGACAGAGGGAGTAATTAAATGTATTATAAATATTGATAAAATGTGTAGTTTCTTATAATACCCTTGAGTATGTGGTCATATTTAAAATATGTGGAAAAAAAAGTAAAGTGATAATTTTTTTTTTGAAATTAAAGAAGATAATTATTTTAGAACTGATAAAAAAGAAAATAAGGACAATGATTTAAAACGGCAGGAGTATAGTATTTATGAAAAGTTTATTTCCATAATAATATTATTTACTCACTATATTCAGTGAAATTTAATGAAGTTAATTATGTCTCGACAAAATTACCCTCCAAATCTACCTTATTTAAAATAAAATAAAAATCACATATTATATGCTTCATGTGTAACTTTTCTTTCAATTTTCGTCTTTCCAAATAAATTTTATTTAACCATGCACAAAATAAAATAATTCATTAGGCCTAGCTTCTTCACTTATTATTAAGAAAGAAAATATAAATGAAAAAATGGGACTTGACAAAGAGGTGAAATTAATTATACTGTAAAATATTTAATTGCAGATTATGAATTTTAACAAAAAAAAACAATAAACTTGAATGATAAATCCATATATTAATGAATATGATTTTATGAATTTCGTACGTTATAATTGAGCATATTTTACATTGAAATTTAATTTTCTTACTTTGCTTTTTTTTTTTAAATCCTTTGTGGTCAGTTGGGATACATCGTTTTTGAATTCTATAAATATTCAAATTTCATATAATTTAAATAATGTGGAATTTACTTTCAAAATGATGATAATATAATTGTTTGAATAATGTGTAGAACTTAATTGTAATTCCACATTGTAGTTAAAATAAGATTTCAATAATATGTCAAATATTTAGTTTAGTCTAGTGATAGTGGTAGTTAGTGATTTCAAATGACAAAAGTTCAAACATTGCTAACAACAAATTCATAAAACTTTTTATATTTTTTTAAAAATAAATAGCATATAGTGGTGGCATGGATGTTGGAGTTGGCGATCAGAGGTGGCGGTCGACAGCAGTGGCCGAAGGCGGTGCTGATCGGAGGTGGTGGTCGTTGGTGGTGGCGACGATGGTGGTGGTCAGAAGTTGTAGTGGTGGTGGTGGTGGTGGTGGTGGTGGTGGTGAAGAACATTGTTATTGTGTAAAGTAATAGTAGATAAAAGAAACAAAATTTTGAATTCAAATTATTATGTTTTAGTATAGAATTAATTTTATGGAATTGAGATATTTGAAATTACAATTCAAAATTTTAACTGTGTTTCCAAACGAAGAAATTAATTTTGGAAGCTACAATTCGAATTCCAAGCCAAAGAATTAGGGTATCCAAACATACCATTAAAGAAATCAAATGAAAAATAATGGATGTATTAAAAAAATTTAGTGCTAACAAATGAAAGAATTCCAAACAGCCCCGCCCTTGAACGCACACAAGCTGCCACGAAAACTTGCGCACAACCCTTCTTCAAACACGCCTAAATAGCCCCGGCCAAAACTGATGCCTTAGCCAAGACTTTGAAGAACTTCACAACAGCCCGAAAACTCTTGCAAGTCCCACGCACTATAACAAAATAAGGAAAAGGATAGTCGGCTTCACCGATTGAGTTTCACTCGCTCAATGTAAAGAATGTCGCTTGATTCGACACACAAAGTTTCACTCACTTTGTAAGAAGAATTGGAAAAGAACGAACTCGTTCTATGCTCAATGTTTTCGCACTCAAATCAATCTGCTTTATTCAAAAATTAAAGGCCTTATAAAGGCTTACAAAGAAACCCTAATCTCTAATGCGAACACAAATTAATCCTAATTCTACTAGAAAAACAATAAAAGTAAACCCTAAACTTAGAAATCAAGTAACTCCTAACTAATAGCAGATTGTTTCCTAAATTAATCATCCCTCGTTCACACTTACTCATGGAGGCCGCCCCCTTCCAAGCTAAGTTGTGCCCACCTTGCATGCCCGCCCATGCAAGGCTAGGTCTAGGCCCGTGCCACCCTTCCACTTCCTTGCTTGAGCCCATTCCTTGAATCCCTTTGAACCGTGTCCTAAGTCTCGTTTTCCTTCCATAAAACTAGTCCACCACCTTTTGGCTTTGGCGCATACCTCTTTTAGTTTCTTCATTTCTTTCTCCCAATCCGTGACTTCATCTTTTAACCTTGTTGTCTTCACAAAATCCGACTACTTTGTCTTCCCAATGTTGACCTCTTGTATTTCTTTCTGGACTCTTTGGTTGGTGGTGTCTTGAGCCCTTGCTCCCGCATCAATGTCTGACATCCTATTACGGATTCTAATCTATAAGACGAAACCCCACTATCTCATAGATCAACCCACAAACACATGGTCTTTCCTAAGTTTTGCCATGAAAATAGAAATTTAAAAAGCTAAAACTTGTGAAAGACTGTTTTATGGATCACAATCCGTAAAACCGATCCCCAAATAGGAAGAAAAATAGAGTTGGATTTGATGGCGCAACCCATTTACAAAAATCGCAAGTTACTCATCAAAAAACTGGTCAAAATGAGATAGGAACGTGTGCGAAATAAGTGAAATTGCGATCGGATCAAAAGACCCAACCCGGATCCATTAAATATGTTGCGGGTCATGGTGAAGGAAAAATGCGGCGTGATTAATTAATGAATACTTTCATAATTTGCTACGGTTTCCTTCTTTCAAAATGTTATTCCGGTGCCTAATGTTTCCAAAAGACGAGACGAAGCCCCTGAATGCCTAGATTTTATATGTTAGTTCTAAATCAATTTAAGGCTTTGATCAACTTCAGTTTTAACACAAATTGACATTTTTTAATGCTAAAAGTGATACATTTAAGAGTAAAAGTGAAACATTCAAAGCCAAAAAGTGACACATTTTCATTCATGATGACTCTTATACATTGAGGAACTAAAAGTGACATATTTAAAAGCAAAACTGACACATTTTCATTCATAATGACTTACACATTGAGGGTGTAAAAGTGACAAATTTAAAGAAAAAATTGACACATATTCATACATGACTTATACATTAATGAACTAAAAGTGATATATTTAAAAGCAAAAATGACATATTTAAAGGTAAAAGTGATATATTTAAGCCAAAAGGTTGGTGATTTTCATTTATACAATCTAAGGGGTGGTGCAAAGTTGAGTGGTGACATTGTAATTTTTGAGTTTTTGACTCATTTAGCATAAATAGTTATGTCGTATGAATTAAAATACGTAAGATCGTCTTACAGAAAACATATTCAATAAATATTACTCTACTAAAATTAAGCAAATTCTCATCAAATAAGGTAAGTATTTGAAGGATAATTATATCGTAGTTATAACAAAATTTATTAAATATTAATAAATGTAGTGGATAAGTGAAATTTGAAGTAAAATTAAAATCTCTTTCATAAAAAATATTTCTCTTATTGTGAATGAATAATTTGCTAAAAATAAATATGACAATGCGCTAGGTCGACAAAAATTATTATAGAGCAACCGTTGAGAAAATAAAAGTGGTCCTTCAGGAACCTTGTTGAATAAGGAAACATAAAGTCCACATAAACTATTGGCATTCAATTCATAATTTACCATGTCAAATATGATGTTGAATGCAAAAGCTATCGGTAAAAACTTAGGTAAAACAGTAATACAGATGTATCTAAGTGTTAAATTAGTTCCAAATTCAGAAATTACAACTTCATTTATTAGTTTTTGGAAATTACAGCATTACTTTTAAGTATTATAAATGAAAATTGTTATTTTTAATATTAAAAATGTTAAATATTAAAAGTGTCACTTTTCGTTTTACAAGTATCATTTCACATTTTTAGTTAAAATTATCACTTTTTTCCTTATAAATATTACTTTTGTCCTTAAAAAATGTATCTTTTGACCACAAATGGTCACTTTACATTAATTAAAAATGAAAATCTTCACTTTCGGTTTTAAAAGTATCACTTTTTACCATTTAAAAAATCACTTTTAACCTTACACATATCACTTTGTATTAGGTCTGACAATTGGATGAGTTGTGTTGGGTTAAAATGAGTAATAGGTTGAAACGAGTCAAAACCCATTAGAACTCAAATGTCAAACGGATTTAAATGAATTTGATCGGAATGAGTCGGGTTGAAATGGGTAATGGGTTAAAGCAGGTCGACCGGTCTCAACCCAACTTTCCTCCCAAAAAACATACATTCATAGCATAAAAAGTTACGAGTCGAAATAGGTAACGGGTCCGACTTACTTTAACCTGACCCAACCCGTTAATATTAATAAATCAAAACGAGTTACCTGTTTCAATCCAAAAATATTAGTAATTAGTTGAATTAGGTGAATTAATAGATAATGGGTTACAATTATCGACCTAATTCGTATCTTTAATAAAACAAACAGACTAGCCTAATCTTCAACTCTTTATCCCTAATTATCATGTCCGTGGTTGTTTCAAGATTGAAATGAATCACAAGAAATTGGTTCCACATGCCTTGGTCAATATATTTTCTGTCATTCAGCTATCAACTATCACCTATATATACTCTTTGAGCGAATGATTGTTTTACGAGATAATAATTTACACCCTAACAAAGGCAAATATATACGGTTATTATATTAAAATTGATGAAGACAACTCTCAAACTGATGCAACTATTAGAGAATAATGTCTATTATTTATTTTATTTGTAATTAATATATAGACGTAGTTTCCTATTACTCCCTCCGTCCCTAAATTATCGTCCTTTTTTCCTTTTTCGTCCGTCCCAAAATTATTGTCCACTTTGAAACTTATCTTTTTAGAACATCGTTTTTACCACTTTACCCTTACTTTTTTACTCTACTTTAATTATGGGCCACATACACATGAGCTTTAAAGGAAACTACACATTAAACCAATATAAATAATCAAGTCAATTGTTTTTCCTTAAACTGTGCGCCGGGTCAACCAGGACGATTATTTAGGGACGGAGGGAGTATAATTCTTTCCTTATGTAAACTCTTATTCAACTGTAACCCTAATTGTAAACCTTTTAAATATGTGATTCAATCAATAAAAGACTTATGCCGTTATTCATAATTATTGTGAGTTTCTACATGGTATCAAAGTTTTGCTCCTAAATCTTTCTCTCCCTGCCGCCGCCACCTCCACCCGTCTCCAATGGCTGCCGGTAACCACACTATCACCATCCAAAACCCCGACGACCCAACTCACACATTCCAACTCATAAACAGCTCCAGGCCACCATAACATCATCAAACTCACCTCCATCAACTACATAACTTGGAAACTCCAAGTTGAGGCCGCCCTCATTGGCTATGACCTCTACAAACTTGTAGATGACTCATACCTATGTCCACGTCTCACCATCCTCTGCAAGGATGCCCAAATAACCAATCCTAAATACCAACCATGGATCAGGCAAGACAAGATTCAGTTTGGAGCCCTTGTTGGTTTCATCTCTGCTCCTCTTGCCCCTTTGATCCAGCAGGACGCCACCACCCAAACAACATGGGAAGCCCTAGTACACACCTATGCTCGCCCAACCCGCGACCATATAAAACAGATCAAAGACCATCTCAAGCGAGCTACCAAAGGTACTAAGACGATCTCAGAATATATGGAGTCCATCAAAGGTCGTTATGACGAACCCACTTCTCTTGGTAAACCCCTCGACCATGAGGATCTCATTGAGATCATCTTAGGGGGTTTAGCTGATGTCTACCGCCACATTGTTGATATGGACAAAGGACGGGACACTCATATTTCGTTTGATGAGCTCCATGAAAAAATCATCAACCTTGACACCTTGTGCTGTTTTTCAAACAGTCCCAGCCCCCGTCCTTCTTGCATCCTGCTTCGGCCAACCCTGCTACCCCGAGCACCAACAACTCGTATGTTCGGCAACCATCCTCACAACCTCGGCAACCGTCACAGTCCTCAACAACAGTTCCTCGACCACAACGACCTTATCTTGGAAAGTGTCAAGGATGTCGCCAACAAGGACACACGGTTGCTCGCTGCCCCAACTATCAACTGGTCGCCACCAAGCCTCAGCCCGCTAGTCCTCACTGTGCAAGCGGATCCAAGTGGCAACCACAGGCACACTTAGCAATCACTGCGGACACAAGGACGCCGAGCTGGCTTTTTGATGGTGGTGTTTTTCACCATGTCACTAGTGACCTTATCAATCTCTCCCTACACTCCACCTACAAAGGCACAGATGACACGGTCATTGGTGATGGTACATGGCTTAATATCTCCAAAACTGGTTCCTCTTCCCTCAACACATCATCACACACGTTTGCCTTGCATAATGTTCTATTTGTTTGTCAAATATCTAGTTTTGCCTTACTCCAGTGTCTCTAATGTTTCCAAAAGTCGAGACGAAGCCCCTGAATGCCCATATTTTATATGTTAGTTCTAAATCAATTTAAGGCTTTGATCAACTTCAGTTTTAACGCAAATTAACAGTTTTTAATGTCAAAAGTGACACATTTAAGAGTAAAAGTGATACATTTAAAGCCAAAAAGTGACACATTTTCATTCATGATGACTCATACATTGATGAACTAAAAGTGACACATTTAAAAGTAAAAGTGACACACTTTTATTTATAATGACTTACACATTGAGGGTGTAAAAGTAACAAATTTAAAGAAAAAATTGACACATATTCATACTTAATGACTTATACATTAAGGAACTAAAAGTGATATATTTAAAAGCAAAAATGGCATATTTAAAGACAAAAGTGACATATTTAAGACCAAAAGGTTGGCGATTTTCATTTATACAATCTAAGGGGTGGCTCAAAGTTGAGTGGTGACATTGTAATTTTTGAATTTTTGACTCATTTAACATGAATAGTTTCATCGTACGAATTAAAATACGTAAGACTGTTTTACATAAAAACTATTCAATAAATATTACTCTACTTTAATTAAGCGAATTCTCATCAAATAAGGTAAGTATTTGAAGGACAATTATATTGTAGTAATAACAAAATTTATTAAATATTAATAAATGTAGTGAATAAGTGAAATTTGAAGTAAAATTAAACTCTCTTTCTTAAAAAAATATTTCTCTTATTGTGATTGAATAATTTGTTAAAAATAAATATGACAATACGCTAGGTCGGCAAAAATTATTATAGAGCAACCGTTGACTGAATGAAAGTGGTCTTTGCTCTTAACATCAGGAACCTTGTTGAAGAAGGAAACATGAAGTCCACGTAAACTATTGGCATTCATAATTTACCATGTCAAATACTCCGTATGATGTTGAATGCAAAAGCTATCGGTAAAAACTTAGGTAAAACAGTAATACAGGCAAAAATTAGAATTACAACTTCATTCATTAGTTTTTGAAAATTATAGCGTTACCTTTTAGCATTATAAATGAAAATCGTCTTTCTTAATATTAAAAATATTAAATATTAAAAGTGTCACTTTTGACTCTACAAGTATCATTTCGTATCTTTAGTGAAAATTATCACTTTTTTTTTCTTATAAATATTACTTTTGTCCTAAAAAAATGTTTCTTTTGGCCACAAATTGTCACTTTACATTAATTAGAAATGAAAATCGTCACTTTTGGTTTTAAAAGTATCACTTTTTACCATTTAAAAAGTCACTTTTAACCTTACATGCATCACTTTGTATTAGGCCTGACAATTGGATGGGTTGGGTTGGGTTGAAATGAGTAATGGGTTGAAACGGGTCAAAACCCGTTAAAACAAAAATGTCAAACGGGTTTAAATGAATTTGATCGGAATGAGTCGGGTTGAAACGGGTAACAGGTTAAAGCAGGTCGACCCGTTTCAACCCAACTTTCCCCCCAAAAAACATAAATTTATAGCATAAAAAATTACGATTCAAAATGGGTAACGGGTCCGACTTGCTTTAACCCGACCCAACCCATTAATATTAATGAGTCGAAACGGGTTACCTACTTCATCCCAAAAATATTAATGGATTGAGTTGGGTTGGGTAATTAGTGGGTTAAGTTGGATGGGTTAATGTGTAATGAGTTATAATTGTCAGATCTAGTTTGTATCTTTAATAAAACAAACACACTAGCCTAATCTTCAACTATTTATTCCTAATTATACAACTTTAATACCCTTGGACATAACTCTTATACCCCACAAAATCCATCTCAACCTACTAAATTCTAAGGTAAATTTTGTTCTCTCTCTTTCTCTACTTTCATCCTTGTCCAGTTCGTCATCTCCAAGCAAAACACTAACCCTAGCTTTTTCAAAAGACCTAACTGGTAATGTAACTTGCATTTAGGTACTCTTTGATCTCTTTTTATCTTCTAAGTGATTAACTCTTCCATTTTATTTGTAGGCACTATGGCCGATAAAACCCATCTTGGTTGTCTTCTAAACATAGTCTCTCTTCAAAGCACACCTATGGGATCCATTCAGGTTCAACTCTTGACCGACTCTGGGCTCCTTCATCTCTTGACATTCAAGATCAACACCTATAGTCTTCATCTCATAGAAGAATTCTTCAACAACATGCAAGACACTCCTAACAAACCTCACTCTCTTATTGGAACTATTCAAAGGGTCCAAGTGACTTTTGATGCTGCTTCTATCTCTGCAGCCTTTCCTGATCTCAAGGCCACATGATCTTCCATCCAAACCATTCCTATAGATGTCCAAAAGGTAGGATGGATCTCTATGAAAGGTGAAGTCTCAGAAGAAAATGCGTATAACAGGCTAAAGAACCACTTCCAGCTTTTACATTATGTTCTAGTGACTGTTCTAGATAAATGCCTACTCCTCAAGTCTAGAGGCCATGACAAGATTACAAAGGCTCAACTGGTTATGATGGAAGCCATTGTTGAGAAGCATGAAGTTGACTGGGCTTCAGTTCTGGTAGAATGCGTCAAGGCAAACATGGCCAAGTACAAGGAGAATATGGCTGCTGGAATTCACAAGTTGACCCACCATCTCATCATCACTCATTTCCTTAGGAAAATTGTTGTCATCAACAAAGCGGTTATTCACTATGGGTGATGTTCTGGCTGTTAAAATCAGAAAGATTCTCAGCCACAGACATAAAAAATGCTTTCTCATATTCTAAGTTTGGCCTGGATGTTCCTATTACTGAAATCCCTCAATTTGAACCCTATGAAGCTCCAGCTGGTGATGTTCTTCCATTTGTCCCAGCTTTCATTAGCTATTGGGACAAACAAAAGGAAGAGGGCAAATCTCCTTCAAGCTGCTGAAGAAGAGGAAGCTGAAGAACATGTTGTCATTCCATCTATCTCTCCAATCCCTCCACAAAGAGCTGTTCGCAAGAGGAAGAAGGTAAACCCCACGCTCAACACACAAAATTTTGTCACTTTCTCTTCATTTGCTGAACCCTCTCAGCTACCCACTCTAGTGCCTAAATCCAAATCTTCCAGCCTTCCACATGTTCGCTATTTTGCCCCAATCAAAAATCCCACATATCATCCCGTCTACAACTGTTACAAGCCTTATCACCCCATATTCCTCTTAACTGGGTCTTTCCCATTGACCATTAATCGATGTCTTATTTTAATTATTTCCTTGCAAGTGGACAAGACTATTGTAGAATAGTTTTTGGAAGCAAGGGTCGAACCACAGAGACAAGAAGATCACAGATAGCACAATTATTGATAGAAAATTATCAAACTAAGGGGGTTTTTATATTGATTTTAATCTAAACTAATAATTATTCTAATGTTTAACTAATTAGCAGCAATTACAGATTATGAAGATCTTATGGTGGTGGGAAATTTAGGATTAGGGTTTCACTTGTATCTCCTCTATAGCTTATTTTAATAAAGTATCATTCAATCTCTTGGGTTCGTTCACAAGATATAGATATAGTCTGTTGAATTACCGTTCAGTCTCCATCTTCAAATAATTCATCCATTCTATATCCTAGGCACAAGAACATATGATCTAACTGTCACTTAGGTCATATATGGAACCTGACCCTAACTTATCACTCTCATGCATCGATAGGTTCAATTTATAGTGATGGTGAGCCAGTGTACGACATATGCACATTGATCATGCAGTTATCCGTACCTCTAGGCCTTTATTATTCACAATTACATTCATTTGTTCAAAGTGAAATAATAGAGGGATTGATAATCACCACAATCAACAAGAATTGAATGAATAAAAATATAATTAAAGCATAGATTCGATACAAGTTACCTCCCAACTCCTAGATTAATGGGTGATTAGTTCATCCTTAAAGATGAACAGCACATGGAGATGATAGAATACATGAATCGATCTTCAATCCTTATAATTACAACAACTAATTATGTTATACACACTAAATCCTATTCTAAAGCTATATAAAACTACTTTCTGGTCGTCCTAAAGCTTTGACTACCGGCCTCTATTTATACCATGGAGTTGTAGGGGGATTAGGTCGTCTAACCTGGTGTGTGTGAAAACTCAAAATTCTGCATTCTGACTACCTTGCGGCCGCAAGGTCATGACACCCTTGCGTCCGCAAGGTGCTTCATATTCCAGGGCTTCAAACTCTTGTCACACTGCCTACCTTGCGGAGGCAAGGTAAAATACACCTTGCGGCCACAAGGTGTCCAGCCTTGTCTTCTGCCGTTTCTTCTTCAATTTACACTTTGACCCCTTCTTGGAATTTTCACCAAAAAGCCTTATAATTTGTATAATTTCACCTAAAACCCTGAAACTCATAAAACAACTAAAAAACACACATCAGTAGCCAAAAGCCTCGTGGAATCGCTCAATTTAAGTCATAAAAGTATATGAAATCGACGTATAAAATACATCGATCAAATACCCCCAAACTTAAACTTTGCTCGTCCACGAGTAAACAATACTTATAAATACAAAAGCAATTAAAAATAACGAAAATCTTTTTGGAGGGTGACACTATTTACACTCCTCTATAAACCCACAAACTCAAGGAGACTCTAACGAGTGACTCGACTATGCAGATAATTACAAAAACTAATATATACAAAAAAAATGAAAATTAAACTAAAATAAAATAAAAATCTTTTTGGCTTCAACCTCAAGTCATAATAACATGACATAACAAAGCAGTCTCAGTCCGATGCTCACCACATATGTGCAAACTACTCACATAAAACCAACTGACTTTTACTCAAAGCTGCTACTAATCTTAATTTCTGTGTGTGTGTGTGTGTGATCACCAGTCTTAGAGAATATCTTAACTAAAACAGTTTTATTAAGATAAGCACCACATTCATATGAAAATCAGAGTTTAATTACATCCAATGCATCATAGAATATGAGATCTACCATCCAAATCCGGTCTATTACAAAAAGAGAGATCACCAAGGATTTCAAAAACTTATACATCCATCTCATGCACTTCTATGTATGACATACAATGATCTCATATCCCAATTACTTGTAATAGCTAAGATTATGCTAACACAATGAGCTTTTGCGAATAATATGAATATGAAGTGTTAGATCAATTCTATATGACTTACTTATCAGAGAAAACAAACACAAGTATTGGCAAGAAGATCATTAGGTCTTTAATAGCTTGTAATGTAAGGCCAATGTGTTGGGGGCTTTGATGGAAAGAGATTGGAATTCAAAGTGAGAGAGTAAGACTACCCTTTATCCCTCATCCTTCCAAGCAAAATGAAGTTTTCCATATTTAGGCTAGGACCTGCAAAGACCACAAGTGGGGGGAATTTTTTTTTTCTAGTACTTTTTTCTTTTTAATTTCCCCCCCCCAAACTTGTTTTGTACAATATATCAAACTAAAAAAAATATCTCATCATTTTTCTCAACAGCATTTTTCTAACATATTTTATCTTGAAAGCTATGCTTTCATTTGAATCTTCTTGCACTCTTCTTCTTCCGTTTCATTTTTCGTCGATCTATTTTTTTTTCTTTTTTTTTTCGACGGGAAGAAGAAGTCTTTAGAAAACTTGTCTAGCTAAAAAAAAAATGGTCCCATAAAATTTATTTCCCACCCACATCCTACTCTCTCAAAGGGTAGGCTAAAAGTGTATAGGCTTTTAGGTTAAGTTAATATGGGTAATAGAAACGATGTCGAATGGGGGTTTAATGTGTGCTTAGCACACTCCAGTTTTTTTAATTAGGCTAAAAAGGGGACACTAGAGATATTTTTAGTAAAGGTCAGGGAATATTTAGGCTAAAACGATCCAAAGATGTCCTAAATAATTTCTTAATGTCAAATGCTCATGCAGTTTTTAAAGCAAGTAAGACACAAAATATCATATCAACTGCGGGAATTGTGGGGTTGAATGTTTAGTATCACTGGATTTCACATAAGCATTCGCTAAGATAGATGGTAGGAACAATCGAGACTAACATACAGACACGGTTCGAAAATGTGCTTGAGATATATTAGTGAGAAAAATCCAAGGGATCTAACTTATCATGCAATTGACCCTAAGTTACAATTTAATGCATCAATCATGTTCAGACAGCTATTCATCATATTCTTGTGCATATCTTGTTGAAATGAAATGGGTGCTATAAACTTTATAAAACTATTCTAATCAATCCATGAAATGTGCTATAAAATTTATAAAACTATTCTAATCAATCCATAATTTTGACTGGTGTGGGTGCATGAAGAATTTGGAGAAAAATAAGAATTTCGCAAAATTAAGCAAATTCCAGAAGGATCTATGGAAAAGTTATGTGGTTCATTGCATTAACTCCTCATCGACTAGTACTACCACACCAAGACTCGAGGAAGAAAATTTTGAATTAATATATATATATATATATATATATATATATATATATATATATATATATATATATATATATTTATTTATTTATTTATTTTGATTTTGAATTTTTTTTAAATTTTTAGAAAGAAAATTGGAGATGATGATGACACAATTGATGATGGGTCCCCATGATGGGAATCCATGAGCATCCAATATTATAGTATTCTGATCAAGGCAACATATCCGAAAATAAGAAAAATTCAAAAGCAAGACGGCAGGTGAGGAGACGACACGATAGAGGGAAAAGAAATTTTTCCCCACCCTAAAAACGTAGCCCAACTCCACTCATCCTTAGGCTAGGACCTACTAAGACTCTGGGCTTAGAATTCCCCCCCCCCCAAACTTAATTTCTATTTTGTCCCCAAAATTGAGGAACATATGAAAGGCTTGATGGGGAAGGACAAATATAAAAAGGACATAGCAGGCCTACCTAACGAAAGATGAAGAAACTTGGGCCTCGACTCACGACGAGTCGGGAGGAAATAACGAACGAGGATGAAACTCGGGGATTGTGCCAGGTGGCATCCCATAATATGTGGAGACATTTTGCCCCACCTGGTTGACCCAACCAAAGAAATCAGTCTGGTCGGCACGTATAAGTGCCAACTGCTGATTTGCCATATCAGCTTCAAGGGCAACCTCCTTTATCCTGTTGGAGATCGTCTCCAACGGATCCTCCTCCTCCTCGAGCTCCTCCTTGTGAGGGACCCTCTCTCGAGGCTGGCGAACGTGCTCAAACAAAATTGCCCTAGTAATGGCGGGCACCTTCTTAAGCCCCTCCGAATATGGAGTCCACCTGACTCCAGCCTCCTTACACAGTCTGGTAATCAAATGTGGGAACGCGAATCCCGCATTTGTCTTACTTCTAATCAGGGTCTGGATTTGGCCGTTGATCAGGCGACCAACATCAACAGTCCCACCGGTCAAGATGGTGTAGATCAAGACTGCCTTATCCCAAGTCACCGTGTGTTGGTGACTGGAAGGCATGAGTCGGGAGCTAATAAATTTGAACACGGCCTTGGCCATGTTCAACAAGAAAGACTCCTTCATAGTGCTGGGACCAAATGGTGGGTTTCAGTTCTAGGTCTAGACCACACCAGGATTTGAGATGGTCGCATTGATCGCCTTGACAGGGACATGGGCAGAAAGGTGACGGCTATAGTCATCGGCACCACTCGCAAAGTGAGAGGTGCCATAACAAAGGTTAATGTTTTGGGATGCAAAACTAACGGCTACACCCTTAACATTAACAACCTCTAAAACCCCACCGTCTATGCCAATTCGGCCATTGGCATAGAATTCACGGACAATGGCCACGATGGCCTCGTCCGGATAAACAGTCAGAGGACCCCACCTACGAGTCTTAAAATTATTGTGGAGGTCAAAGTCCTTAGCCTTAAATCCCCTTTCAGGGATCAAGGTCTTGGAGAGCTTCGCGGTGTAGTTCTCTGAAGCCTCAAAAGAGATGAAGCGGGTGTTATCATAATCTTGCTCCTCCTCGGAGGAGCGGGAAGTGGAGGGAACGGTATTCCTACGTTTAGGAGCCATCTAAGTTTTGGGCACAAAAATTAAAAGAAAGAAATTCTACTCTTCTCTATAAAATTTAAAAATTCAACCTATCAACTAAAGCATGCAAAAATAATAATTCTACATAAAATACTCTAGCACCCTAGCATGCAAATAATTTTTGTACGACAAAATAAAGCAAAGAGGGTGAGAGTTACTTGGATTTTTGCAAGCCTTGGGAATATGAAGAGGTTGGCCGGAAAATTGAAGCTCTTGGCCGGAATTAATGGAGATTCTCCGTCTTCAAGCTCTAATGGAGGGGAATGGTGGTGAATGAGGCAGAAGAGTTGAAGGAGGGAGAGTCTTTTCTTGGATCTAAACCGAAAATGGAAGAGTCTTTGCCGGATTTTGAAGAGAAGAGAGATCTGCTGCTGCTGCCTTGAGAGAAGAGGGAAATTTTCGGGTGATATGTGATTTCCGCCCGTGATTTACTTATATAAGGGACCTTGTGGCCGCAAGGTCCTTTTAGTCATGCGTCCACAAGGTGGGCAGTGAAGGCGTGGCACGGATTCGGTTGTACTTTGCATGACAGTCACGATTCCCGCATTTAAGGAGGCCTTGCGGCCGCAAGGTGGCTTAAGTCTTGCGTAGGCAGAACACCCACTCTTTATTTTTCTTCCAATATTTTTGGTAGTTTTTGCAGTTTGGTCCTTCCATTATGTTCCGTTACGTTCCGTTTCTTTCCTGCACTCTAAAAATTCTACAAAAACTCTAAACTAACATATTAGCAACATATAAATACAACACTACGATGCTTTTCTCCCCCAAACTTGGATTTTGACATATTTAATTTTAAATTAAATGTCCAAAATTAAATAAGATGGAGAATAACATATTTAAATTAACTACGAAAGCAAGTAAAATTTATCATAGTAGGTTGCCTCCCACTTAACGCACTTGTTTAACGTCTTTGGCTCGACCCAACTGCAAACCTAATCATCCGGTGGTGCATTGTCAGCGAGACGAATTAGTTCAATTGTTCGCTCGACTGACATAGGTTCAAGGTACGGTTTGAGTCGGTGACCATTAACTTTAAATACTTCATTTGTCCTCGGGTTTCTGATATCAATTGCTCCATGAGGGTAAATTCGAACTATTGTGAAAGGACCCGACCATTTTGATTTTAATTTTCCGGGAAATAACCTAAGTCTAGAATTAAAAAGTAATACTTTTAATCCTGGACGAAACATTTTATTGGCTAGCCCCATATCATGGTATTTCTTGGTCTTTTCTTTATAAGTTTTAGCATTCGCATACGAATTTAGCTTATGTTCTTCTAATTCGTTCAATTGAAACAGTCTCTCCTCACCGGCCAAAGTTAAATCTAAGTTCAATTCTTTGACAGCCCAATAGGCTCTATGTTCAATTTCCACTGGTAAATGACATGCTTTGCCATACACCATTCGATACGGACTCATTCCAATCAGGGTCTTATATGCAGTTCGGTATGCCCACAAAGCATCATTAAGTTTAGACTGCCAATCTTTACGATTAGGTCTAACGGTCTTTTCTAAAACTGCTTTTATTTGTCTATTACTAACTTTTACTTGGCCAGATGTCTGAGGATGATAGGGTGTGGCTAACTTGTGAGTTACACCATGTTTTCTAAGGACATTATTTAGCAATTTATTGGTGAAATGTGTTCCCTGATCACTGATTATGGCTTTAGGTACTCCAAACCGAGCAAAAAGATCTTCCACAAATTTGACCACGGTTTTTCCATCATTAGTTTTAGTACCTATGGCTTCTATCCATTTAGACACATAGTCAACAGCAACTAAAATATATTCACAACTATTAGAGACTGGAAAAGGACCCATAAAATCAATGCCCCAAACATCAAAAATTTCAACAACCATATTTACATGCAAGGGCATTTCATTCCTTTTTCCTATTCCACCAGTTATTTGACACTTATCACAGGTTTTATAAAATATGTCACAATCTCTAAAAACAGAAGCCAATATAATCCAGATTGCAAAATTTTTCTAGCAGTTTTATTGCCACTAAAATGACCATCACAAGAGTATTCATGACAAAATGACATGATACTTTGTTGGTCTTTTTCTGAAACACATCTTCTAATTATAGAGTCGGAACACATTTTATATAAATGAGGTTCTTTCCAAAAATAATTATTTGCTTCAGTCAAAAATTTCTTTCTTTGATAAAAATCAAAATCAGGATTTATGATATCAGACACATAATAATTAACATAATCAGCATACCAATGGTCTAAATCTTTGACTGAATCTTATTATCAAGAAATTGACGTTCAAGTAAGGGTGAAAATTCCAATCTAAACAAATGGTCGGCTACGACATTTTTGGTTACCTTTTTATCCTTAATAGTAATGTCAAATTCTTGTAATAATAACATCCACCTTATGAGTCTAGGCTTAGCATCTTTCTTACTCAATAAATATTTTAGAGCTGCATGATCAGAAAATATTATTACTTTTGATCCTAACAAATATGGTCTAAATTTTTTCAATGCATACACAACTGCTAAAAACTCTTTTTCTGTTGTTGTATAATTAAGTTGTGCATCATTTAATGTTCTACTAGCATAATGGATTACATGCGGTTTTCTATCTACCCTTTGTCCTAACACGGCTCCAATTGCAAAATCTGAAGCATCATACATAATCTCGAAAGGGAGAGACCAATCGGGGCCGGTTAAAATTGGGGCAGTGGTTAATCTTTCCTTTAATAAATTAAATGCGTTTAAGTATTCTTGATCAAAGATGAATTCGGTGTCTAATAACTCAGTTACATAGAGGTTTACGATTTTTGAAAAATCTTTTATAAATCTTCTATAGAAACTTGCATCTTCTAACACCTGACGTAAG
>CM028378.1:121106800-121208997 GCA_013146195.2 Codonopsis lanceolata
GGCCTCGACTCACGGCCAGTCGGGAGGAAATATGACGAGGATGAAACTTCGGGGATTGTGCCGGGTGGCATCCATAATATGTGGAGACATTTTGCCCCACTGAGTTTGACCCAACGAAATCGATCACGGTGGACCGCGTATAAGTGCCAAGCTGGCGATGCCATATCAACTTCAAGGGCAACCTCCTTTATCCTGTTGGAGATCGTCTCCAACGGATCCTCCTCCTCCTCGAGGTCCTCCTCGTGAGGGACCCTCTCTCGAGGCTGGCGAACGTGCTCAAACAAAATTTCCCTAGTAATGGCGGGCACCTTCTTAAGCCTGCAGAATATGAGTCCACGACTCCGGCCTCCTTCTGATCAGTAATCAAATGTGGGAGCGAATCCCGCATTTGTCTTACTTCTAATCGAGGTGCGGATTTGCGGCGTTGATCAGGGACCCACATCAACATCCCACCGGTCAAGATGGTGTAGATCGAGGCGCCTTATCCCAAGTCACTGTGTGTTGGTGGTGGAAGGCATGAGTCGGGGAGCTAATAAGATTTGAACACGGCCTTGGCCATGTTCAACAAGAAAGACTCCTTCATAGTGCTGGGACCAAATGGTGGGTTTCAGTTCTAGGTCTAGACCACACCAGGATTTGAGATGGTCGCATTGATCGCCTTGACAGGGACATGGGCAGAAAGGTGATGGCTATAGTCATCGGCACCACTCGCAAAGTTAGAGGTGCCATAACAAAGGTTAATGTTTTGGGATGCAAAACTAACGGCTACACCTCTAACATTAACAACCTCTAAAACCCCACCGTCTATGCCAATTCGGCCATTGGCATAGAATTCACGGACAATGGTCAAATGGCCTCGTCAGGATAAGCTCGAAGGACCCCACCTCTGAGGTCTTAAAATTATTGTGGAGGTCAAAGTCCTTAGCCTTAAATCCTGGGGATCAAGGTCTTGGAGAGCTTCGGCGGTGTAGTTCTCTGAAGCCTCAAAAGAGATGAAGCGGGTGTTATCATAATCTTGCTCCTCCTCGGAGGCGGGAAGTGGAGGGAACGGTATTCCTACGTTTAGGAGCCATCTAAGTTTTGGGCACAAAAATTAAAAGCAAGAAATTCTACTCTTCTCTATAAAATTTAAAAATTCAACCTATCAACTAAAGCATGCAAAAATAATAATTCTACATAAAATACTAGCACCCTAGCATGCAAATAATTTTTGTACGACAAAATAAAGCAAAAGAGGGTGAGAGTTACTTGGATTTTTGCAAGCCTTGGGAATATGAAGAGGTTGGCGGAAAATTGAAGCTCTTGGCGGGAATTAATGGAGATTCTCCGTCTTCAAGCTCTAATGGAGGAATGGTGGTGAATGAGGCGAAGAAGAGTTGAAGGAGGAGAGTCTTTTCTTGGATCTAAGCAGAAAATGGAAGAGTCTTTGCGGATTTTTGAAGAGAATCTGCTAGCTTCTTTGCCTTGAGAAGAGAAATTTTCGGGTGATATGTGATTTTCGCCGTGATTTACTATATAAGGGACCTTGCGGCCGCAGGTCCTTTTAATCATGCGCGTCCGTGGCGTGTACGGTTCGGTTGTACTTTGCCAGGCGATCCGCGATTCCCGCATTTAAGGAGGCCTTAGCGACGAGGTGGCGGCTTAAGTCTTGCGTAGAGGCACCCTCTTTATTTTTCTTCCAATATTTTTGGTAGTTTTTGCAGTTTGGTCCTTCCATTATGTTCCGTTACGTTCCGTTTCTTTCCTGCACTCTAAAAATTCTACAAAAACTCTAAACTAACATATTAGCAACATATAAATACAACACTCACGATGCTTTCTCCCCAAACTTGGATTTTGACATTTAATTTTAAATTAAATGTCCAACATTAAATAAGATGGAGAATAACATATTTAAATTAACTACGAAAGCAAGTAAAATTTATCATAGTGGGTTGCCTCCCACTTAGTGCACTTGTTTAACGTCTTTGGCTCGACCCAACTGCAAACCTAATCATCGGTTGGTGCATTGTCGCCGAGGCAATTAGTTCAATTGTTCGCTCGGCCCGACATAGGTTCAAAGTCAGGTTTGAGTCGGTGACCATTAACTTTAAATACTTCATTTGTCCTCGGGTTTCGATATCAATTGCTCCATGAGGGTAAATTCGAACTATTGTGAAAGGACCCGACCATTTTGATTTTAATTTTCAGGAAATAACCTAAGTCTAGAATTAAAAAGTAATACTTTTTAATCTGGACGAAACATTTTATTAGCCCCATATCATGAGTATTTCTTGGTCTTTTTCTTTATAAGTTTTAGCATTCGCATACAATTTAGCTTATGTTCTTCTAATTAAGTTCAATTGAAACGTCTCTCCTCACCGGCCAAGTTAAATCTAAGTTCAATTCTTTGCGATGACAAATTAATAGGCTCTATGTTCAATTTCCCTTTGGTAAATGACATGCTTTGCCATACACAATTCGATGGACTCATTCCAATCGGGGTCTTATATGCGATTCGGTATGCCCACAAAAGCATCATTAAGTTTAGGCGCCAATCTTTACGATTAGGTCTAACGGTCTTTTCTAAAAGCGCTTTTGTTTGTACTAACTTTTACTTGGCGGATGTCCAAGGATGATAGGGTGTGGCTAACTTGTGAGTTACACCATGTTTTCTAAGGACATTATTTAGCAATTTATTGGTGAAATGTGTTCACTGATCAGCGATTATGGCTTTAGGTACTCAAACCGAGCAAAAGATCTTCCACAAATTTGACCACGGTTTTCCATCATTAGTTTTAGTACCTATGGCTTCTATCCATTTAGACACATAGTCAACAGCAACTAAAATATATTCACAACTATTAGAGGCGGAAAGGACCCATAAAATCAATGCCCCAAACATCAAAAATTTCAACAACCATATTTACATGCAAGGGCATTTCATTCCTTTTTCCTATTCCACCAGTTATTTGACACTTATCACAGGTTTTATAAAATATGTCACAATCTCTAAAAACATAAGCCAATATAATCCAGATTGCAAAATTTTTCTAGCGGTTTTATTGCCACTAAAATGACCATCACAAGTATTCATGACAAATGACATGATACTTTGTTGGTCTTTTTCTGAAACACATCTTCTAATTATAGAGTCAGAACACATTTTATATAAATGAGGTTCTTTCCAAAAATAATTCTTTGCTTCAGTAAAAAATTTCTTTCTTTGATAAAAATCAAAATCAGGATTTATGATATCAGACACATAATAATTAACATAATCAGCATACCAATAGTCTGAATCTTTGACTGAATCTTATTATCAAGAAATTGACGTTCAAGTAAGGGTGAAAATTCCAATCTAGACAAATGGTCGGCTACGACATTTTTGGTTCCCTTTTTATCCTTAATAATGTCAAATTCTTGTAATAATAACATCCACCTTATGAGTCTAGGCTTAGCATCTTTCTTACTCAATAAATATTTTAGAGCTGCATGATCAGAAAATATTATTACTTTTGATCCTAACAAATATGGTCTAAATTTTTTCAATGCATACACAAGCGCTAAAACTCTTTTTACGTTGTTGTATAAGTTAAGTTGTGCATTCATTTAATGTTCTACTAGCATAATGGATTACATGCGGTTTTCTATCTACCCTTTGTCCTAACACGGCTCCAATTGCAAAATCTGAAGCATCATACATAATCTCGAAAGGGAGAGACCAATCGGGGCCGGTTAAAATTGGGGCAGTGGTTAATCTTTCCTTTAATAAATTAAATGCGTTTAAGCATTCTTGATCAAAGATGAATTCGGTGTCTTTTGCCAATAACTCAATAAGTTACATAGAGGTTTACAGATTTTTGAAAAATCTTTTATAAATCTTCTATAGAAACTTGCATCTTCTAACACCTTTGACAGAAGTTGGGGGAGGTAGTTGTGATATAAATTCAATTTTTTGCCTTATCGACTTCAATTCCTTTGTTAGACACAACATGGCCTAAGACAATTCCATGTTTAACCATGAAATGACTCTTCTCCCAACTCAAGGTCAAATTAGTTTCACAACATCTTTTAAGACTGACGTTAGATTTTCTAGGGCAATGGTCAAAAGAATTTCCAAATACTGAAAAATCATCCATGAATATTTCGACACATCTTTCCACTAAATCTGAAAATATAGAAATCATGCATCTTTGAAAAGTGGCTGGGGTATTACAAAGTCCAAAGGGCATTCTCCTAAATGCAAAAGTACCAAACAAACATGTAAAGGTGGTTTTCTCTTGGTCTTCGGGTGCTACAGGGATTTGGTTGTAACCAGAAAAACCATCAAGAAAACAATAATATTCATGACCAGCTAGTCTTTCAAGGATTTGATCAATAAATGGCAAGGGAAAGTGGTCCTTCCTAGTTGCCGCATTTAATTTCCTCAAACCAATGCACATTCTATAACCTGTGATTGTTCGTGTAGGGACTAATTCATCCTTATCATTTTTATCATTTTCATCTTATCTGATTTCTTAGGAATTTCTACTAGGAACTGAGCTGGACTAACCCATTTACTATCAGATATCGGGTAAATTATACCCGCATCGATAAGCTTAAGAACTTCTTTTCTCACTGCTTCTTCCATGTGAGGGTTAAGTCTTCTTTGTCTTTCCCTAGAAGGCTTACTACCTTCTTCTAAATGAATTTTATGCATACACATAGATGGACTAATACCTTTTAAATCTGCTAAGGACCATCCTATGGCTTCTCTATGTGTCCATAAAACTTTTAACAGGCTTGCTTCTTGTTCTTCTGTTAAATATGCAGCAATTATAACATGTAAAGTTTTACCTTCCCCTAAAAATGCATATTTTAAGTGAGATGGTAATGACTTTAATTCTTCTTCCGGAGGAGATTTAACAGACGGAATAAATTCAGAATTTTCTGGTTTAATTGTTTCTTCTTTAACCTCCTCAATGTTTTCTACTTTTTCATCCTCTAGTTCTATTTCATCAAATAGTGATTTTAAAATTTCCACTTCTTCTTCTTCCTTATTTTCATCCTCTCCTTTTTCTATTTTATCAGAATTAATTTCTTATTCTGCTTCTTCCTTTTTATCTTCATCTTTATTCTTAAGAGCTTCTAATTTCTCTCTCTCTCTTTCTTTCATCTTCTTCTCGAATTTCTCTTTCTAACTCATCAATGTCAATTTTTATGGGAGGGATATGTCTATCATCATAAACTACAAATAGATCTTTCTCATAATCGTCATCCTCACAATTTTCCTCAAAGGTTTGAGTTGTTAGTTTTTTGATTTCATCAATTGAGAAACATGCATTCATGTCACTAGGTCTATTCATAGCATCAAAAACTGAGATTTCTACAGTTTTGCCTATGACTGACATTGTAAGTTTACCATTCTTAACATTTATCATTGTATTGACAGTGGCCATAAAAGGTCTGCCTAACAAGATAGGGACTTCATTATTTGTGCAAATTTTCCTTTCCATCTCTAGAACCACAAAATCGACTGGAATGATTAATTTATCAACCTGAACTAAGATGTCCTCTACTATACCCAAGAGATGTTTAACTGAACGATCAGCTAATTGTAAAGACATATTAGTGGGTTTTAGTTCTCCCAACTCCAATTGTTTATAGACTGCAAAAGGCATCAAGTTAATACTTGCTCCTAAATCTAGCATAGCCTTCATCTTTTTAGAACTACCCAATGAAACTTGGATATTAAAGCTACCAGGATCTTTCAACTTAGGGGGAAGTTTGGGTTGTAAGACAACACTTACGTTTTCAGAAACAATATTTTTTTCATTGTTTTCAAATATGTGTTTCTTAGAGTGAAGATCTTTGAAAAACTTAGCATAGGCTAGAATATTTTTAATAACATTAAGCAAAGGAAGGTTAACATTCACTTTGGATAACATATTATAAATTTCCGAAAATTGTTTATCCATTCTGTTTTTCATAAGTCTTCTAGGGAACGGAATTGGAGGAACATATGGTGGTGGTGCCACATAAGGTTCCTCTTCTTCTTGTTCTTTATTTTCTTGTTCTACTTCTTGATTTTCTTTGTTTTGCACTTCATTTTCTACTTCTTGATTAGTTGTTTGATTATTCTCATTATTATCCTTTTCAACTTCTTTTTCAGAATTATCTAATTTATCAAGAACATTAGAAGATTGAACAGGATCACTTACCTCTTCTCCAATCACTCTACCACTTCGCAGAGTAGGATAGATTTTTCTTGTTCGGTTTGACTAGGGAACTTCCCTTCTTCTCTTTTCTCGGCCGCAACTTTTTCAAGTTTATTCCTTAAATTTTCTACTTCATCTAGAAAATATTTCATGAGGGCAGCTTGACCTTTGCTTGCTCCATCTGATTTTGAAACTTCTTCAATTCGCAATTGGCTTTGATTTGGGAATTGTTGAGGTTGTAACGGTTTATTTCCTCCCCAAGAAAAATTAGGATGATTCCTCCAACCAGGATTATATGTGTTTGAGTAGGGATCATTTCTTGGTCTTTGAGGGTACATGTTCATGGCATTGGCCTGTTCAGAATACATAGCACTAGATGGACAAAAAATAGTAGCATGAGAATATAATCCACACATAGCACATGCTTCTTGAATTGACCAATTTTCATATTGAGCTTGTGTATTCATCTCTGGTTTTTCTTGAACTTGATATAAACTTCTACTTTTACCTCTTGCACTTTTCTGTTGAGAATTGATACTTAACATCTCAAATAATTCCTCTAGTGCAACTGGTGTCATTCTATTAATAGAACCACCGACCGCACTATCAACCATAGTTTGTAAAGCGGGCGAAAGAGCATGATAGAATTGAAGTACTAGTACGTCTTGAGACAGATTATGATGAGGGCACATAATAAACATATTTTTAAATCTATCCCAAGCCTCATGGAATGTTTCACCTGATTCATTTTGAAAGGACATGATTTGTTTTCTATATTCTGTAAGAGATGCATGTTTATAATATTTACTCATAAACAAATCATATAATTGAGCTCAAGTATAAATACTACTAGGTGTTAGATTCATAAACCACCTTTTCGCCAAATCTTTTAATGCACTTGGAAATGTTGGGTGCGCGAACGCAACACACAGGCAAGATTACCCGGTCAAACAAGTAATACAGTGATAAAGTAGAGTGTCGATCCCACGAGGAAGCAATTTGGTTGTTTTTAATGAGTACCAAGCACGTTGCAATTTCAACTATATTTAGACTATCGATTTTTAGTGAATTAACTAAATAATTAAGCTAAAAAAAAGAAATTAAATAAAGCAAAATTAAATTGAGGTTGACTTCAATGAGAGAGGATCTAGGGTTTTGATTTTCAATTGGCTCTTCTGTTGTGATTTAATAAGGGGTTGCTATTAAAACTATTCTATTTTTGGAAGTCGGGGATTCAAAAATCACCGTTAAGGGCTTTCGCTTCGATATAAATTCACGGGCTTTCGCTACGTATGAATTTATTCAATTAATCGCTTCCAAATACAAAACCCCAATCGACTATTTTAAAGAGGATTAATAACTTAGATTAACCCAACCCAAAACAACTATGTTGTATTTTCCAAAATTATCAAGTCACTTTCATGCACTAAACAATTTTTAAAATTATGTAATGGGTGATCAAATCATTACAAGCATTAAGAGCACAACATAATACCCAAAAATTAATGAATAACAATTAATAACAAAAACCCAAATTAAAATCACAACATCCAAGCCAATCTACATCAAAACTCTAGGCAATTAATGTAGTTCATGATGCTAAGGAAATAAATCAAATCTTCAATTAAAAATATCATCATTAAATAAAAATATAAATTAAAGTGTATGATACTTTACAATGAAGGAGATGATTGAAGTTCCTTGGCTTGAACAATAATGGAGGATCAATGAAGAGAATGAATAATGAGTGAGAAATGGCGGCTGGCCCTGCTTGATTTCTTCCAGTTCCTCCCTTAGTTTCTTTGTTCCAGCACTTGAGTTTTTGTTTCAACCTCTGTTAAGATTTTTCAGCCCAACCTGTCGAATTTTCCAGCTCTCATAAAGGGGGAAAATTAGGAAGTTTTATTTAATTTTGAGGGCAAAAAGGGTAAGAAAAGGAGCTTGGGTCGCGGCAGGGTCAGGTCAGGGAGGTTGAAGGCACGCGGGTCGCCCAGAAAGAAACGGGCTGGATTTTGTGAGAGGGAATGGGCCGGAAAGTGGGCTGGAGGGTCAGGAATGGAGCGGGTCAGATCGCGGGTGAGTCGGGATCCAGATAGCAGGGACGCGGGTCGCATAGTGGGCGGCGGTGACGTGGCCTCTTGCTTGCTTGACAACGCATTAATGAGGGGCAACTTTCAGAGATTTGCGCCGGTGCCCCTCTTCTTCTGGATTGAGCGCCGAAGGTCCCTTTGCACCCAGACTTCGCGAATAAGTCCTCCGTTAACTCTGTTAGGCTGTTGTTGCCTTTTGTGCTTTGAAACTCTTAACGGAACTTAACAGAAAGTGCCTAAACTTAACATTGGAGCCCGGGATGTCCTCGATTTGCACGTATTGAGCCATACGACCTCAAATATCTTTGAGATACCTACATGAAGCATAATAATACATAAAAATAGGCTCTCAAATGCAATTAATTATCAACCAAAGCTCAAAATAACCTATAAAATTCTGGAAAATTAATGAAAATAATAGAAAATAATAAGCTTATCAGGAAAGTATTTCATTTTTACTTGGTCTTCAGTCAACCCTCCTAACGGAAAAGTACTCATCATATACTCATAATCTCTAAGGAAACTTACTGGATCTTCGGCTGGCATTCCATGAAAAGAAGATATTGTATTAAAATAATGTCCTTCTAATTCGAAATTCCTTACTGCTTCCGGTAAGACTAGACATGATGTTACTACATTCAGTGTGGGTCTACTGAAATCATTGATAGTTCTTTGATTTACGACTACTTCCATATTTCTTCTAGTATGTTCTTCTTCTCTTTGATTCACATTAACCGGGCGAACCAGATTTTTAGGATTTTGATTAATATTGTCCATTGGAGGATCTACCAGAGGATCCTCTTGATTCAATTGTTCTTGATGATTAGGCTGGGTTGCTAGATTATCAATATTTTCTTGATTCTTTATAATATTATTTATATCTTGATTTAGTTCTACCAGTTTAGGATTCAAAGATCTAAGACCGTGCATAAAATAAATAAAGCAATTAAAAACAACTAACTACTAAAATAAATAAAATCTTTTTGTATTTTTATTTTTTATAAAAAATGAAAACTGAAATTAAAAATTACGCTACCAACAAACTAACTATGCAAACTAGCTTGTCCCCGGCAACGACACCAAAAACTTGATCGATGTCTTATTTTAATTATTTCCTTGCAAGTGGATAAGACTATTGTAGAATAGTTTTGGGAAGCAAGGGTTGAACCACAGAGACAAGAAGATCACAGATAGCATGATTATTGATAGCAAATTATCAAACTAAGGGGGTTTTTATATTGATTTTAATCTAAACTAATAATTATTCTAATGTTTAACTAATTAGCAGCAATTACAGATTATGAAAATCTTATGGTGGAGGGAAATCTATGATTAGAGTTTCACTTGTATCTCCTCTATAGCTTATTTTAATAAAGTATCATTCAATCTCTTGAGTTCGTTCACAAAATATAGATATAGCCTGTTGAATTACCGTTCAGTCTCCATCTTCAAATAATTGATCAATTCTATATCTTAGGCACAAGAACATATGATCTAACTGTCACTTAGGTCATATATGGAACCTGACCCTAACTTATCACTCTCGTGCATCGATAGGTTCAATTTATTGTGATGGTGAGTTAGTGTACGACATATGCACATTGATCACGCAGTTATCCGCACCTCTAGGCCTTTATTATTCACAATTACATTCTTTTGTTTAAAGTGAAATAATAGAGGGATTGATAATCACCACAATCAACAAGAATTGAATGAATAAAAATATAATTAAAGAATTGATTCGATACAAGTTACCTCTCAACTCCTAGATTAATGGGTGATTAGTTCATCCTTGAAGATGAACAGCACATGGAGATGATAAAATACATGAATCGATCTTTAATCCTTATAATTTCAGCAACTAATTATGTTATACACACTAAATCCTATTCTAAAGCTATAGAAAACTACTTTCTGGCCGTCCTAAAGCTTTGGCTACCGGCCTCTATTTATACCATGGAGTTGTAGGGGGATTAGGTCTTCCAGCTTGGTGTGTGTGAAAACTCAAAATTCTGCATTCTGACTACCTTGCGGCCGCAAGGTCATGACACCCAAGCCCCGCAAGGTGCTTCATATTCCGTGGCTTCAAACTCTTGTCACACGCTTACCTTGGCAAGGTAAAATACACCTTGCGTCGCAAGGTGTCTAGCCTTGTCTTCGGTTTCTTCTTCAATTTACACTTTGACCCCTTCTTGGAATTTTCGAAGAACCAAAAGCCTTATAATTTGTATAATTTCACCTAAAACCCTGAAACTCATAAAACAACTGAAAAACACACATCAGTAGCCAAAAGCCTCGTGGAATCGCTCAATTTAAGTCATAAAAGTATATGAAATCAACGTATAAAATACATCGATCAACCATCTTCCTTTCTTATCCAGTCCTTTCTTTCTTTCCACGAGGAAAGAAAGCAGATAAACCAATAGTTAACCTAGCCAAATACATCGACCAAAATTTCAAACGAAGACCCGATGTTTTCTATCCTTCTACACCAATCAACATGTCCCCCAACCTACTTGCATCCAACTATATATGGGAAATATTTTGACCTTCTTCCCACCATTTGGAACGCTTTCTATCTCTCAAATGATAGATTCGTTCAAGACGAACTAATACATTGCATTTGGTAGCTTTACAATAATGTGCACAATATACCTTCTATCTCTCTTCAAGATCCCCACTGCATTGGATGCCCAACAACTGATGATGATCAGATAAATCAAGACCTTAACCTTCCTACCATTGATCAAGCCAAGCTAGCTGTGGTTCAAAAGGGCGCTGTCAAATACATCTATGACAGCGTTGCCTTTGCTAAGGCTCAGTATCGAGCTTCTCATCCAGAACAGTTACAACTGGCAGGAGGAGCCTCTTCATCATAGCAAGTAGAATCTTTTCAGCTAGCTAAACCGGTTGTTGTTCAGTCTGTTGCTCCACCAGTTGAAACTCCAACTGTTGCTCATTTGCTGAAACTCCTACTATTGCTCCACAAACTGCAGTCCCTGTTGCTCCTCTTCTCAATGACGCTCCTTCTGATAACATTCCTGCTGAAGAATAGATCGCTGATGAAAATTTTCTCACAACCCAAACTGCTGCTCAAATTTTTGCCCCTTCACCAACTGAAGATGTCCTTGATACTCCCTTATCTACTGATACACCAGTTGCTACTGACCCAGACCTTCCAGCTTATCCTATCATCATTTCCCAAGAAAAGGACTTTCAACAACTTTATGATGAGGACCAGGCTGATGATGCATCTGTCAATAATTCCTCTTCCGATTCTAGCAGCACTGATTTGATTGTCTCTCCAACACTTAGAATGGTCTACTGATCGTGTCTTATTTTAATTAATTCCTTGCAAGTGCACAAGACTATTGCAGAACAGCTTGGGAAGCAAGGGTTGAACCACAGAGACAAGAAGAATACTGATGGTAAGAATATTGGTAGCAATTTAAACTAAGTGGGGTTTTTATTTTGTTTTATTTAAACTAATTTATTATACTAAAACATGAAATTTATCTACTAACTAACAACAATTACAGTTATAAAGATATGTATGGAGGAGGGAAATCTAGGATTGGGGTTTCACTTGCATCTACTCTATTGCTCATTTAAATAAAGTACCATAAATCAATACCTTGGGTTCGTTCACGAAAGATATATATATAGTTTGTCAAATTATAATTCAGTCTCCATCCTAAATAATTCATCAAATCTATATCCTAAGAACAAGAACATATGGATCCTATCTGTCACTTAGGTCATATATATGAACCTTACCCTAACCTATCAGTCTCGTGCATCGATAGGTTCAATTTATCATGATGGTGAGCCAGTGTACGACATATGTATTTGGCCATGCAGCTATCCGCATCTCTAGGCCTTTATTACTTGCGATTCCATTCATTTGGTCAAAGCTAGACAATAAAGGGGTTGATAAACATCATGATCAACAAGAATTGAATGAATAAAAATATATTAAGCAATAGATTCGATACAAGTTACCTCCTAATTCCTAGATTAATGGACGGCTAGTTCATCCTTGACGATGAACTGAACAGCGGATGAAGGAATACATGAATTGATCTTCAAAACTATAATTACAATGACTAAACTATGTAATACAAACAAAAATCGGTGTTAGAACCGTTCTTTAAGAATTTATGGACGTCCTTTAGCTTTGGCTACCGTCCTTTATTTATGCCAAGGTGTTTTGGGGAGCATAGGAGGTTCAATTTAGGTGAAAGACCCGTAAAGGCGGTTTCTGGGTACCTTGCGGCCGCAAGGGTCTTGAACGGGCAGGCTGCTTACTGGCCACCTTGCGAGGGCAAGGCCTTTAGGGCATGCGGCCGCAAGCTGTCCTGATTCTTTCTTTTGCATCTTTTCCAATGTTTCACTTTGCACCCTTCCTCGAAATCTTCAATAAAAGCTCTATAAATCCCATAAGTTCACCTAAAACCCTGAAACTCACAATATAGCTCACAAATACGTATTAGTAGCCAAAAACCTCGTGGAATTGCTATTTCTAAGTTATAAAAGTACCCGATAAAGATGTATAAAATACGTTTGTCACCTACAAATGATAGAAGCAACAAAAGGCTATAGTCAGTGAAGCCTTACATCATCCAACAGGCAAGAAGACAGTCCTTATGGATGAATCTTCTGAAGAACCTGCTACCGCACCAACTGTTCCTTCAACTGCTGCTGCCCCCTCAACCATTGATGTCTCTTCCTCAACTCTAATGTTTACACCAGTAAATGATGCCCCTCCCTATGACTTCCCTCCAGCTATTGACACAAATGCATGACTTGATGCTCTGCACATTCATCATCTCCATATCAACGGGGTTATTAAGTGCATGTCCCGATAGCTCAATGATCTTCAAATTCAGATGGATTTGATTCTTCCCAACTTGCATAGCACCATCACTACTGAAGTCCAGGTGGCTATTGCAAATGGTGCTCCAATGGAAGCTAATGCTGCTGATTGGAATACCATTTTGGCTTATCAAAGGGAATGCGCAAAAAGGGAAGAAAATGTTGGAACCGTCATGTTTAAAGCCCTTCAAGAGGAGAAGGTGCAGAGAGCAAGGGCTGATGCTTACGTAGTGGAACTCAAGGAGCTCAGAAGAAGAGTTGACATCACTGAGTTTGAAGCTGATACTGGTGAAGAAGCAGTAGCCGCTGAACCTGCAACTGAAAATGGAAATGTTGAACTTGTCAATGTAGATGATGCCGTTGAAGCTGAAGGAACTATTGCAAATGTTGCTGCCAACCTACCTGAAGCTGATGCAGCTCAAACAGGAAGCTCAAAAGGATCCACGAGCTTTTAAACATCTGATATATTTAAATTCACTTATCTCTTTAACTATTAAATGGTTTTGGGTTTCTTAAATGAGTAATGCTAGAGCCACTCAATGAGCACTCAAATTTGTGCACCAAATGATGTGGTTTCCAATATGTCATTTTATTTGGTATTTTATGGGCTCCACTATAAGTTAAAAAGTTATGTTAACAATATGACACATAAGATACCACATCATTTGGTACCCAAAATTAAGTGCTATTAGAGTGGCCCTAACATTATCCTTCTTAAATACTTAGTCATATTATATCATGCTATTTCTAACATCTTTTGCAGGGATCATTTTCTAAGTTCAAAACTTAACTTTGAAATAAGTTTAACTGTTTACTTATTGCTCTCTGCTTATAGTAAATGACTTTAAGTAAATAGGAGGAGATTGTTGGATTATGCTTGATTTACTTAAAACCATTAAGTTAGAAAATATAAGCAGACTAAGTTTTCTTTAATAGTCTTAAAGTTTTTCAGCTAGTATCTGTTTCAAAAATCTATCGGCTGACACTTCATAGATATATCTTTTAAAAGTCAACCCTTTCCAGATTTGTTCAAACATGATATTTCTAATATCTTCCATTGTTTGTGCTAGGACAAATATCTCATGTCTTATATCCTACGAACAAATCCCTATGATCTTGTAAATATATTATCTCATTAGATTGGATTGGATTTCAATTTCAAATCTTGGCTCCAACGGTTTGAATTACAAGCTACCCTATATAAAGACCTTGGAAGCAACAATTAGAAGATACTGAAGCATTTATACTCTCTCAAGCAAAACTCTCTTTCGAAGTGCCTCAGCCAAAACATTAGCTAGATAATCTTTGATTTCTATTCTTCTCTAGTTCATTGTTTTCAATCATACTCCATAAACACTGATCTTTCTTGTACACGGATCCGTTAGTGATCATCTAGATTATTAATAATATTAGTGCACTTCAAAAATCCAAGTTTGACCAACTTGGTAGTGGACGTAGCAGTTTATACTGTGAACCACTTCAACTGTTCTATTTTTAACTCATTAGCTCTAACAAACTGTCTAACACTTACGCAGTCTTAATCTACTTAAGTGTCAGCCAGTTCATTACAAGAATTGCTTACTTACTTTTTTATATATAAATTGTCTTTCAGTTCTTTCCTCATAACTTGTGGTCTCTTTCAAAACACCAAACTGTGTCAGCCAGCTGACATACTTTTATCCTTTCAACTGACAGCATCACTTACTCAAAACTATATCAGCTGATAGACAAAAATTGTAATTTTCGCTGCATCTTTTAAAGTTTTTCAAAACTACCCTCAAAGTTTTAAAAAGGTTATTCACCCCCTAGCCTTATTTGTTGCCAACTGGACATACATTTTGTACCATAAGAGTAGGTTGAGGCAATTTCCCACCTTCGCCAAAAGACCTCATATGTTCTTCTTTCATCTCAAAGAAGTTCAAAGTCTTTTCTAACTTCACCTATTTGGGGAAAATCATTCTCAATGAAATAAAAAATATCACGCAACTTTATCTCGATCATTCATTCTTCATGTTTTCCACCGTACATAACATAGCCCTTTAAGGTATCCGAATACATAATGAAAAACATTTGTTTCCTCTAAGTCTTAGTTTTCCAAACTTATTTGATGTATTATATGACAACCTGCACAACCCCAAGGATGAAGATGCCTCAACTTAGGTTTCTCACATTTCCATAACTCATAAAGGGTTGTACGAATTGACTTAGAAGGCACTCGGTTAACTATATATATGCGGCAATCATTAGCACATCCTCCCAAAACGAAATAGAGAGGTTGGCATGTGCCATCATCGACCTAACCATCTCTAAAAGTGTACGATTCCTTCTTTTTGCAACACCATTTTGTTGCGGAGTTCTAGGAATCGTCAATTGTCTTTGTATGCCATTTTTCTCACACAACTCTTTAAATTGATTAGATAAATACTCGCGCCACAGTCTGTTCTAAAAGTTTTTAGGCTTTTATCATGTTGATTCTCAACCTCATCTAAAAAATGCTCAAAGCAATTAAGAGCTTCATAGCGGTGAGAAATAAGGTAAACATAACCATAGTGCGTGTAATCATCGATAAAAATGAGGCAATAGGAAGTAACATGATGTGCTTTAACATTCATAGGTCAGCAAATATCTAAATGGACTAATTCCAAGGGTTGTATGACATTTTTGCTTTACCAAAGGGCTTTCGGTAAGTTTTTCCTGCCAAACAAGGTTCACACAAGGCTAGGTTGACTCTAGTGAAAGACCCCAATAGGCTTTCTTTAGCCAATCTAGTCATTCTACCATTTCCAATATGTCAAAGTCTAGCATGCCATAAGTCAGAATTATAATCAACATATACCACACAAGATGAATAATCCATAGAAGAATTATAGGAATCCATCAAATCTAATTTAAAGAAATTATCTGACAAAAAACCATATCCCAAAATCTCATCACCAAAACAAATATCCAGGTGTTCATCACTACAATTAAAAGAATGCCCTAATCGTAGCAATTGTACTACTAATAATAGATTATGTCAAATTTGAGACGCATAAAGCCCTTCATGAAGTGTTAGAATGTGTTTGTTACACAAAAGAAGCTAGTATGACCCAACCCAATTGACTTCCAGTGAAAATGCTTTGTATGCCTGCAGGAACTTTTCGATAATCTACAAATCCTTCTCGTTCCCTAGTTACATATTTTGTAAAGCTTGTCTACAATCCACACAGAGAGAGATTCAGATAATAAAACATTAGCACAAACACAAATTTGCGGAGAGTTAGGATTTAGAGATACCTTATTGGGCTCAAGATCACAACTCCGACCTAAATGACCCAAGGTATCATCACATTTGTAGCACCTTTGTTTAGCCATATTATTTTTGCCCATAAGGCATTTAGAGATTTTACCGCATTTTGGTAGATTTTGAGCTTGCAGTCCTTTAACTTGTTTCTTACGCTGCCCATTTGGCTTGCGTGGACCTTCAAAGGAAACAAGAGCAAGGTCATTTGTTGCAACACTCATTGTGTGATTTGTATCATAGCCCTTAGACACAAGCTCATCATTGCGATTTTGGGCTAGGGTAGAATTACCCATCTCTGGTTTAGTCATCACGATATCTAAGTTCTCAAGAACCTCTTGCTCGTGTAGCAAGCACGTGATTTTTCTTTGCCAAACAATATAGTTTGAGCAACACAATTTCTTACCCTTATTCAAGTTATTTGTTACATTATTTGAAGTCATTTCACTACAATATGGTCGTATAAATAGACATTAAGCATACATTTTGATTCACTTCCGTTCAAAAATATCAACTACAAAATATAATCACATCATACACGTACGGAGGGAAAATCCTTGAGGCTCGTAATCATAACCGAAAGCATGCACAACATAAAAATATTCACAAATTGATAATTTAAACAATAGAAATAAGATAGAACACAAACGACATGTCTTTCTCTCTATGATCTTCCCTTGACCTGACATCTAAGTATACAACATGTACACATAAATTTTCACCACTGAAAATAATATTATTGGGTCTATATATATTGGGTTTCGTATAATCCCAACAATAACTTTAGAGCCCAAAATGACAAATCTAACATGACAAAATTGACTTTAAAAGAGTTTTAAAATCCCAAAAAAAATTAAAAAATCATAAAACAATGCACTAGCCCAATATAAAGACTAGAATCACCAAAATGCCACTTGAAATTTATTTTGTATTTTTAATAATTTTTAAAATAAGTTTTGGTGATGACGTGGCAGAATGACTAGCGAATGACGTGTTTGACGACATCATCGTATGGACTCCAACAAAAAAAATGGGACATGTCTGCTGACATGGCATCCACGTCACGCGTTGACCATTAAATGTTGGCTGAAAAGGCTAACTAGTCTAACTGCCAAAACCTCACTCTCTGAGCTGGAGAGCACAGTCCACTCGTCATGTTTCTGACGTCTGTTGGTGACGCGGACATCAAAGTTAGGTTAGTTTTGTCAAGTAGGTCACAACCGTCCACTTTGTTTTCTCACGAAAGGTCCACTTGAGGATCTGCCAAGGCTGAGAGTGGTGGTGGTCAATAAATACTCCTCATCGTCTTCCTCATTGGATTCGCGAACGCGTTTCGCGAACCAACTTCCCGAAGTCGTAGAACGCTCAATTAAAGTCCAATTGAGGCATATAATAGGTCGTTCGAAAGCCGTCGTGGAGTAGAACATTAGTAGATCATAAAATCATAAATTTATAGATCATAAATAAACTGAAATCACATGCAAAGTTTTGGAAAAACCATATTTTCAACAAAACATGAGTTTGCAGAATCTCGAAATTTGCCCAACGAAATTTTAAGATGTTTTCCCATTCATCATAGGCAACATATACATATATATTTTTCACAAAACAAAACACGTTTTATACATGAAATCAACAAATCCAGTTGGTCTGTTTTTAGGAAAATATAAGAACAAACTCAAATCAATTAGCATGCAAATCATGGCATAACAAAATGAGCAACAAGCATAAAGGCTCTGGTGCTAATGAAGGAAGTGAAACGAACACTATATATATAAGGGTTCACGAATTACATCGTGCGAATTCAAACCCTAGAGCAAAGCGGAAGACTTTTGGCTTGTGCTACAAACCACCGCGAACAATGTAATCTGCAGGTCTTTTTGGTCAGATTGACATCACTTATGTAATACGAATATCAACCACTATTCCAGCCGCAAATCCAAGTTTCTAGATGATTAGATTTAGAGGAAGAATTTTGGTGAGAAAAAATTTAGGAAAGAGAGAAGACGGCTACACAAATCAGCCTTGCTATGCGTGTAGTATTAGGTTAGAGTTTTACCCCTTTACTTACTCTATTTATATTAGGAATAACTGCGGGCCGGTACCATTTCGTAGAATTATAACCGCTCAAGTACCCTGTTTTTTTTTCAACCGCCTAAGTTCATTTTTGTTATTTTCTTCCTTAAATGCCCTCCTCCTTGCGTCCTTTCTTCTCTTACCATTTCCTAGCTTGTTTGATCGGCTTTTCTCCAATAAATATGTAAAACAAAACAGAATATTTGGATATGGCCCCCTCATGTTCAAATTAATTGATTCAATCGATCACTGTTTGAATGTTCAATTTGACGAAGACCGAAATCCATTAATGCGGTTTGAGTGGAAGTTTATCATGAGCCCCTCCAACAAACCTTAGTTATTCGTTGGATATCACCACAAGCCTTTCTGCCACTAACCTCATAACCATGACCGGATCTGGATTGATGTCGGGAGAGAGACTTAGAGATGCCGAAGAAATCATTTGCAGGAAAATCTAATTTGTACATCGTTGCCCTGTTGTTGGCATCGAAGACGCTGATGTGGGCATCGAAGACTCCGATGTGGGCCTCGGACCCCCAAAAATCAAACCCAGTTAAAATTGAAACAGATAACAGTCAGGTATTCGCAGCTGCGAGCTTGAGAAAGGGAGACAACAACTGATGTATGATAAACCAAAATCTATATCTAAACTTCAACGGTGCATACTTCACTTCTAAAGAAATCTTCTACAAAGAAGAAAAGTTGAGAGGAAGAACATGCTGTTTATCCCTATAAAATCCACTCACAGATAACAGAAAAATGTGGACAAGTGCACACATCCATTATCAGCTGTGCTTTCCGGAGACTTCGTAATTTTTTAGGAAAAATGGGTGCAAAAAGCCGTGGATAATTCCTACTAAACTAAGGAGCCATGGTAGATCGGATATGAGTAACAAAGTGGATGTAATTGAGGAGAGAGAGAAAGTGAGTGGGTGTAATTGAGAAGAGAGAGAGAGACAAAGGTACAAAGAGAGAGAGAGACATTAACAAGGATTGAGGAGAGAAAAATGATGCCTTTCTAGTTTTCAACATTTAATTTGTACATTATGATGCCCAATTTTTACAATGTGATGCCCAAATTTACAATGCGATGCCCAATTTTTAAATTACGATGCTCAAATTTGGACAAATTTCATATTTTCATTGCGATGCCCAATTTTTGAACTGCGAAACCCAAATTTGGGTAGTGGTTTTGTCTGTGCGCTTTTCCTTCATTAATTGTATCTTTGTTATTTCCCCGTAAAAGTGTATTTTAATGATTAAAACAAATATATGAGACTTTTTCGGTTATAATTTCATCTCATGGTACCGACCCATTATCACTGGACCCAATAATGATATAATTAGGACTCTTCAGCCCATGTGAGCGGATACATCGACGTGGGACACGTGCCAGATTGCTAACAATAACCATTAACAAGGATAGTCTCATGTGCACTTAATAACACAAGAAAGTTGCAGCCTAACAAATTCATATACAAATACACAGTTTTTCTGCTCAAAACCTACGGTAACTCGCATTTCAGGGCCTTCCTTGTACATAGCAACTCTCTCTCTCTCACACACATGCACGCACACACACACACATCACCTTCCACATCAGAAACCATGCAAATAATGAACTTGAATTTTCTCTTTAATTGATGTTTTTACTTTTTGGGATCAATTTTACAAACATTCGGGTTGAGTCCACATGCCAGCTATGTTTTTTTTTTAATTTCATTTTAGTTTTCATGATATAGTATAATTTTTATATTTTATATTTTTATTTTTGGAAATAAAATAAAATAAATGTTGAATAGTATAAACAGTTAATATTCAACAAAAGAGAACTTTTTTTGGGAACCCAGAATCGGGCCCTTCCACAACCCCGGCCGGAAACTCCTGCATCATCGAGATACTAAAACATATATTTATAGAATAATTATTTTTAAATTCAAATTTATTTAATAATTATTTATTATTTGATTTGATTTTTATTAGTTTCTCCTGAATTTTTTGAATTCATGTGTTTGTAATGCAAGATTTCTGTTCTGGGTTTCTGACACCCATTCTGGGTTCATTCTATAGTTTCCCTCTGATTATTTTTATTCTGAATCAAATATATTTTATGTAAATCCTTTTTTGGGGGGATTTTTTTTCATTTGTTTTTTTCATTTGTAACACTCTTAAATTTCCTTTTCCAGACTTAGTTATAATCTGATTGATATTGTGGGCTGGGAGATTGGCATTTCTGTGTTGTATTGAAAAAGGGTTTGGCTATTGAGATGAATCATAACATATTTTGTTTTGGAGGGTAAGATTTTGGTTTGAGGGATTGCCACCATGAAGAAAACACAGATTATATGATTGACAAAAGTTTAGTAGTTAGAAAATCGAGCCTTTGAATTGTCAGTCCCCTGTTGGAGAGGAAAGGAAACAGGGCGTTTTGACAAGAATGGGTTGTATATGCTCAAGATCAAGCACAGAAGATAAAGACGGTGGTGGTGGTGGTGGTGGTGGTGAAAGCGAAGGAAGTAAAGAGGGAAGCAAGTCGGCACAAGTGATTGCTCCGTCAACTAAACAGGAGGTTGTAGTTGAGATACTGAATAGAAAAAGTAATGGGTCCATTGATTCAATGTCCAAGCACGGAATTATGCAGCCTCCAGCTGCTGCTGAGGTTCAGGAAGACTCGAAAACGAGAATTATTGAGAGACCCAAGGAGGGACATCGGAGGCGATCTACTTTTGATATGGATGTCAATGGAGGAGGAGGACAAGCAATGCCACAAACAGGATTAAATCGCATGCCAAGTGCTGTCGAGAGTGAGCAAATTGCAGCAGGTTGGCCATCCTGGTTAACTTCTGTTGCTAGTGAGGCAATCTATGGATGGGTTCCTCGTAGTGCTGAATCTTTCGAGAAGTTAAACAAAGTTAGTTCCATATACCTATCATTAGCTCTTTCTTTCTTTGTTTTTCTTTAAAATGCCTCCTCTGTCGTGCAACATACTTTTTTCGCAATTTTTAGATATAACATTCATAATTCATATTGCATGTAAGCTTAATGCTATTCCAGTCAATCAAATCATTTAGGGAAGATACTAAAATAGAAGTTGATAAAAAACAATTGGGAGATTTTTGTCATAGAACTTGGAGAATAGGTCTGAGTCCATTTACAGTACAGTATGTTATGACTTATGAAAAAAAATTTGTTTGCCCAACTTGGTAATAACGTTGATACTTGATTTTCATGTGATTTTCTCTTTACACAGATTGGCCAAGGTACCTACAGTACCGTTTATAAGGCACGTGACCTCAATACTGGCAAAATTGTTGCCATGAAGAAAGTGCGCTTTGTTAATATGGATCCAGAAAGTGTTCGCTTTATGGCTAGGGAGATTACTATCTTGCGTAGATTAGACCACCCAAATGTTATGAAGCTTGAGGCCCTGGTTACATCAAGGATTTCGGGTAGCTTGTTTCTTGTGCTTGAGTATATGGAGCATGATCTTTCTGGTCTTGCAGTGGCACCCAATATCAAGTTTACCGAATCTCAGGTACATTTCTTTTCATGATCTATTATTCTTTTTCCATTTTCTTTCTTCTGTTAGTTGTGGTCTAAGATATCCATGGATTCAACATTAGCCACTTATCCAATGGCCAACTCCAGAATTTGACAAGAATGTACGTTTTCGAGAAAGTTTCAGTGAGTGTTATTGAGGTTGTTGTCATGGTTTCAGATAGCGGTTTCCCCAGCCATTGGGAATTTAGTGTATACCAAAACATTAATCGACAAGCTATATAATTAAGTTATCCTTTTAGTCATTTAAATTGTGTATTTTGCAAAACAAAGTCAATTATATCTTTATGGGACAGAAAATGTTGGACAATGCCAATTAGTGCTATTCATTTTCGTTCCATGAAGACCACTCTTTCTAACACACACTCACCCACCCGCGTATACACCCGCACAAACATACACAAGTGTGCGTGTTCATTTGTGAGTGTATATAGAAACCATCTCATTTCAAGTTATGTACTTTTCATTGCTTTATGCTCTTTCAGTTTCTTCTGCCATGTATTTGCTCAACTTAGCTCTTTATCTTGCATTTGTTATGTACTTGTAGATAAAATGTTATATGAAACAACTGCTTTGTGGATTGGAGCACTGCCACAGTCGTGGGATCTTGCATCGAGACCTCAAGGGTTCTAATCTTCTGATCGACAACAATGGAATTCTGAAGATTGGAGATTTTGGCCTGGCAACGTTTTATCAGCCTCATAGAAAGCATCCATTAACTAGTCGTGTTGTAACTCTATGGTATAGAGCTCCCGAGCTTTTACTTGGGGCAACTGACTATGGAGTTGCCATTGACATGTGGAGTGTTGGCTGCATCCTCGCTGAATTGTTTTTTGGGAAGCCTATTATGCCAGGAAGAACAGAGGTTTTTTTTTGTTTCTCAGTTGCTAGTTGCTTTATTATTATGAACTTTCTTTTCCTTTGATTTTTCTATCTGTTTATGGACTAAGAAATCCTCCCTCTGTCCCATAAAATAGTCCAACTTTCCTTTCTAGTTTGTCCCAAAATAATAATCCCATCTCCTAAAGGTAAGTTTAAAATCTTCATTAATTTTCATAAAGTTGTCCATTTTGGCAACATGATGTTTATCGTGCTTGTCATACAAAAAGAGATACTAACTTTGCAGTTAAGAAAAGAAACGGAGAGAGAAGTAAAGTACATATTAAAAAGATTGACTTTCAAATGGGACTGTTTGTTTGGGACGGAGAGAGTACTTGATTTGACAGAAACCTTATACTCAATACTCATCATAATGATTCCCTCCTTAATAAGCTCATAACGTCTTACATGTATAATAACAAATTTGGTGATTATATTTGATATTTCAATAGTATTTTGGTTTTGCAGTTACTTATTTCCTTATTTAACGAGGACCTGAAATTGCTAATTGAATCGATCAAACCATTCTCAGGTTGAGCAAATGCATAAGATCTTTAAGCTTTGTGGTTCACCCTCGGAGGAGTACTGGCGGAAATCAAAGTTGCCACATTCTACTAGTTTTAAGCCTCATCAACCTTACAAGCGCTGCGTTGCAGAGACATTCAAAGACTTTCCTTCTTCGGCTTTGACTCTTATTGACATTCTCCTTGCAATGGAGCCAGAGCAACGGGGTACTACTTCTTCGGCCCTTTCTAATGAGGTGATTATAGCAACCCTCTTTGGCTCTTTTCCTTTGAGTGTTTTGGAGTTGGTTTTGAACTATCCAAAGAACCCTACTGCTAGCAATGGGAAAAAAATCACCTCATAGTGCTGAAATTCCAGCTTGTTGATATACATTGTTGAGGCCCTCTCTAACTAATAAATAATATTTAGATACCGTCTTTTATTGTTGTTATATTTTGTAATTACTTAGCTGTTAGTTTTTAGTATATCGCATATAAAATAGGTTACACTAACAACTTAAGCTTTTAGATGAATTGGTTACTTAACATGATATCAGAGCCCTTAGCAAAGTCTGGGGTTCAAGTCTTCATGCTTGCATTTGTACATACTATTATGTCGCCTTTGGTGGGATGTGCTTGTTGAGCCCTTCCCTAATAGCTTAAACTTTTAGATGAGTTGATTACTTAACACAACATTTTATAACTTTTCATCTTGGATAAAGCTACTCTTTTGGAAAAACATATATGGATGAAAGTTCTTCCTTCTACTCCTATTGCTGCAGAATGATCAAATAAGATTACAAAAAAATTGGAATATTGTGTTAGAAGTACTTGAGCTTATTTTTATGCGTTTCGGGTCAAGTAGATTCTCTGTCTAAGGTTGTTTTAGGTTTAATACACAAATTGAGAGTCTTTTCTCAGCCTGATAATAATTTTTATCATCATTTAATTCAATTTTGTTAGCATGTATTACTGCATTAGTATTAGATGGTACAGTTTTGTATAGCTGGTGTGCATCGCTGCTATCAGCTATATATGTTTCTCATTGTCACAAAGAATCCTGATTTCTTTTTTAACCTCTTGCTGTTTAAATCTCCAGAATTCGGTTTGAATCCGTAGCTTGGTACTCTTGCTAAAACTAGAGAAATGTGCTGGCTGCGTATGAGTTTATTTAAAGACCCAAAAGCAAAAATTATTAAGAAGGTCATTAACCAGCCGCTGCATATATTATTGCAGGAAATCATATTTACATGTAGCGATGTATTCACATGTCTCTTAATGGATTATTGCGACTTGATAAACATATTCAACCTTCTTTGTTTTGTTTTTATTTTTATTTTTGCAGTTCTTCACGACAAACCCTCTTCCTTGTGATCCATCCAGCTTACCAAAATATCCCCCAAGCAAGGAACTTGATGCAAAGCTTCGAGAAGAGGAAGGTTCAAGGTAGGAGACGCAAGTCCTCTATGTAAAAGTTCATTTCAAGTGAAATAATAAATTGTTAATGGAATTTGTATGTTCTCTTTCATATTTCCAGGAGGAAAGCTGATCCTGGGAAAGCTCGTGGGCCTGAATCTGTTCAAAGGGATACAAGGGAATCCAAGCGAGTACGTATACCAGAATTCAGTGCTCAAGGACAGGTATATTTTGATGTAATACTTATGCTAATGAAATTGATTATGTTATGGCCTGCATAACTACTACGGCTAACTTGAAACCCCACACAGGGACAATCAAACAAGAGCACTAGTGTGAAGTACAATCCCCAAGAGGACAGTGGAACTGGCTTCCGGATCGAGCCACCCAGAGGGAAGGTGAAAAATGGATACTCACATTCTAATTCAATGATCCACCCGAGTGCAGCTGCTTCATGGACTAAGAATGTAAAGGATGACTCTGGTCATACGGGTATGGGGACGACATATGGATATTCTCAACATGACGCTGCGTTTTCAAGGCAAACATCCCACATGGCTCAAATCATAGTAGGCGTGTCACACAATCAGTCAAAGAAGGATGAATTCGCTACCAGCAAAGAAACTTTGGTACATCTTTCAAGTCCCTTTCCTGTCAGCTCTTATATATATACATATATATATATATATATATATTTACTTATAAAAAAAAAGATATACATACAAGTAAACACTTCGCAGCATATACGTTTCGAACTGAACACACATAAACATGCCAACATATCAGCAGAGATAAGAAACGGCTGTTTGTGTCTTTGTCCAGGTATTTTAAATTTTTCGAAATAAATATGCAGTGACCTTTTAAATAGAGAGAATTGCAAAAGCAACCTCGTACTATTTATGAATTCCAAATTAAGCCTTGTAAAAAAATTCAACCTATAAAACCTTGTACAACAATTAAAATTGCAAGTAAAACCTTCCATCCATCGGGTGTTAGAAAACTAGATGGAATGCTTATTTAGTTATTTGGTGTTGACTAAGTGTTGAGTTAGCTTGCAGGAAGTAGGTCTCCTGTAAGAATGTCTTACGGATCTTAATTCGTAAGATAGAGCCTCACTCTCTCATAACTTAACCCATCAACACACACCGGGTCGGGTAAAGAGGATCCATCTTACTAAAAATATCTATAAGACCATTTTACACAAGATTTTGCCTAGCTTGGGCGGGAGTGCAGAGCTGTTTTCCACTAATTCGTTGCTAACATTAGTTGGTCAAGATATTTATATACCCATTTGAACACATTTACTCCATTTTAGTACACCCTTATCTAAATTTCCATCTCATCTCCCTATCTCTTTCTCTGTGTGCCTACATCTTCATCTCCATTTAGTGTATATATCAAAGGAACATGAACAGAGAACTCAGTTCTCTGTCATTGTGGGAGAATGAGTGTGATGTGAATATTCATGGACAAAGCAAAATCCTGGGAGATGACACGCAATCTGTGGTGATGGACAACAATGAATAGTTTAAGAATCTCCTCCCAAGTTTTTGCTACGCTTGCATCAGTCATTCTCCCACAATGACAAAGAACTTGCTGTGTCTGTTCATGTTCCTTTGATTTATACACTAAATGGAGATGGCGATGTAGATCGAGAGAGAGAGAGAGAGAGAGAGAGAGAGAGGGAGATAGATATTTAGATAAGTTGCGCATTGAAATGGAGTAAATGTGTTCAAATGGAGAAAATACAATGACCAGCTAATGTTAGCAACAAACTGAAGGGAAAACACTCCCGTCCTAGCTGACTCAGAGCATCCAAATAAGCATTCCGTCAAGTTTTTAAACATCCAATGGACAGAAGGTTTCAATTGAAATTTTAATTTTTGTACTAGGTTTTGTAGGTTGAAAAAAGATTTACAACATTTAGATTGAAATCGTGAAATAGTAGGAGGTTTTTTTGTGTGTGATTCTCTTTTAAATAAGATGAATGGATTTTTATGATTTATATTTTCTTTGCAAGACCGAATGTGAAATTTTTTGAAACGAAACATTGCCTGCATGGTGAAGTCCAAAAAAAAAAAATCAAATCGTAGCAAATCTGTGTGTGTGTGTTTGGGAGGGTGGGGATTGATATTTTAACTGATGAATTTTAACAAATGAGGGGAAAAAATGTTTACAGAAACAAGAAACGTGAACAAACATGCCTCAGACTACGACCCTTTTTGTACATATTCTCTATTTCATCCTTTTTCACTCGTGAGTTTCCAGAAAACCTGATAGTTTCTTCACATTAGGGTTATGTACCGAAGAGAAACAGGATCCATTGTTCTGGACCGTTGATGTCTACGGGGGGAAACATGGATGACATGCTGAAAGAGCATGAACGACAAATTCAAGAGGCTGTCCGCAAAGCACGTTTGGACAAGTCCAGGCCCAAAATGAACAGTTACGGTTAGCAAATGCATGTTGCCACCATCCTTCTGTCAACCTCAAATTGTATCACCTCATTCACTACGAGGGTAAACCTGACTGGAAGAAAATCAGCTGCTTTGGGGCACCACAACGCAAGCCAGAAAGAAGGGAGATTATGATATCATCCCCCCCCCCCGCCCCGCGGGAATTGAGGTAGTTTGGTTATACCTGCAGCTGTGATATCGAACAAAACTTGCCGATGTCATGTTTTTATTATGCTGCTCTAGAACTGTAGCGATCCAGGGAGGAATTTGCCAATCGTATAACATAACCATACCATGTAAATCCTGTTCTTCATCCAGCAAAACTTAAAACTGCACTGTACATTATTTCAGATTCAGTAGTTCGTAGTTGGCATATTGTCGTTACATTTGGTTCAGGGATTCAGTAAGGGAAAGGAATGGAAAATGGAAAAAGAATCAGTGTTGCATAGAACTTAGTGGGTGATAATGAAGAAAGCTTCTGTATAGTTGTAGAATGCTTCATGTTAATGTGCCAAGAAATGTTATTTGATTGCCCACAAGGCTCTCACCTCCGCGGTGTAGCACTTTGGCCCGCACAATTATTTTTTTGACGGGACCCGCTAAGATTCGCACAGTTTTATTTCCACATATTCGATCAAAAATTATTTGTAATGACCCGAGCTTGAAAGTCTGGCCCACACTTTTTCCCCACATTTTTGGTCCACGGGAATTTTTTTCCATATTTTCGACCGGGACCCGCACTGATAATATTTGTAATGACCCGAGCTTGAAAGACTGGCTCGCACTTTTTCCCCACATTTTCAGTCGAAACCCGAGCCCGAAAGCTTGGTCTGCTAAACGTAGACTATACATTGGCTCACTAAACACGCAACACCTTGAGTCATCAAGCCCAGCGCAAGTTGACCGAAATGTTAATGGATGATGTTGGTGCCCAATAATAGAGTGTATCCACCTTATAAATTGCATACAACTCTTATACTTGCCCGATGTGGAATGAGGGTATTACACCCGGTCAATACTTCAAGCTATTGACCAAGTGGAAGTTCTTTACCTCGATATATTTGAATGGCAAAAAGATCTCTCAAGCTACCTAAGCAAGTTAACTCGCCTCTTATAGAGCAAAGTCAGCACAATCAGTATCACTCCCACACCTCCGGCCAACAAATTATTTCCGGTCAACAGAAACCAAATGCTTAGATCAGCTCATAGGGAATGGTTTAGTTTAACTAGGCTTCAAGCCATGGGAATGCAATTGCGTTAAAACTTGGTAGGAAGAGCTTTACCGCTCTTGTGATCCTACCTGACTCGAGAATTAGTTTTGTGCTTTCGGCCAAGAGATACTTGGGAAACCAAAATAAGGAAACTAAACGGAAAAATAAAATAAAATCCAGTGTCATCTGCCAAAGAGCTCAAAATTATCAAGACCGTCAATTTTCACATTTCAAAAAATCTCAACCAAAAAGAAAAAAGGAGGACCTCCGATTTTCCAAGAGAGTTTAGTCATGATTTCTCCAAACCAAATTGATACACATTAAACTTAGACCTCATGATTGTTGGAGTTATCTCTGCATTTCAAGCCCGCGCGGGCTTGGAGGCGCGAGGCGGACGCACAGGAACTGGGTGCAGGCGCGTTGGTTAACCCCTAATTCTCTTTCTTCTCTTCCAGTTCTTTTTGCTATTCAATTACTATTTGTTTGATAGATTATTTGCTTGGGCTTCTGCTACACAACACATTTTCTAAAGAGTATTTAATGCTATACAACAAAGAGAGACATCCAGGTTATGAAATGCAGGTGCAGACCATTGCTCTGGTATCGTCAAAGGTGTAAATGAAATCAAACTTTTGTGGGAGAAATTCGGGCCCGCTGAATAATTTTCAACCGCTATACACTCATATATTTTTTCGTATCCTGAAAAAGACACGTCATGAATCGTGATACACAAAGTAAGACACTTATTTTCTGGTTACGAAAAAATATAAGGGTGTAAAGCGGTTGAAAACTTTGGAAACGAGACTGACTCGCAATTTTTCCATCATTCTTCAAACGTTTCTCTCGATTCAATCAAGCCCAAACTACCTGTCTCTATTCTTTTTTTGGGCCAACTCTAAATGTCGCATCTTAGAAACACTAAACGTCGCACCAACCTAATTAATGTTCAATTACTCAATTGTCCTTTTGAAAAAAGTGACATTTCACTATTTTTTGGACATCTACTCCACCATTGTCACCATTTTCAACCTTTACTTTCTCTCTACCAACTACACTCTCTCTCTCTCTCTCTCACTATCTGGCTCATTTTTGCAATGGATTCCCGACAATATTTATGTAGTAAGTTTATATAAAATATGTCAGAATAACAATTAAATTATATTTATAATTAAATTAACGTAAACATTTATATTTAACAATTTTTGAAGCAATTAACATAAACATTTCACATATATACTTGACAATTAACAATAAATTAAACAACAATTAACGTAAAAACTCTAAAAATAACAAAAATCTATGTGACAATATTCTATACAGATATATTAAACATAAGTATTAAACTTTTATCTATTTAAATAATATAAGAATTAAAAAAAAACGTGAACATGTTCATCAGGTCAAGTTATGCATAGTGGATGTTGCTTGAGCAGTTGCTGAAGGAATTGTTATTGTGATATTAGAGAAGTCTGCAACATCAGGAACAAAAAATGTTAAATTTACAACTACTTTTACAACTTTTGCAGCACTTCATCAAGGCTTAGTTGTAACGAAAGTTGTGAAAATAGTTGAAAACCTAGTATCGTATCCGGGGATTACCTCAGGGGCGGACACAAGGCATAAGGTGTGGGGGCAGTTGCCCCCACTTGGGGTTTTTTCTACAAAGGAGTTTTTTTTAAAAATAAATAATAATATGGTATATTGTACATTTTGCCCCCACTTGAATCAAGTTTCTACAATTTGCCCCCACCTAAATAAAAAACAAGTTATAATTGTGATTTAAATTTTAAAAAAAATTAATAACCCTCATTTTAAAATAACCCTAATTTGAAATAATCATAATTTTGAAATAGCCCTAATTGAGTATTTAATTTATGCAATTGTTGTGAATTGTGATTTATGAATTTGTGATAGATGATATATTGATATTATGATAATATTAATGTTTTATTTCCTAAATTTGTGTGTTCAATATCTTGGTAGGAAATGTATATTTATTTAATATGAAATTAGAACATTTTAATTTGGGGGGTTGAAGTAGTTGATTTATGAGATTTTTTTATATTTGTGTAGATTTCCAAATTGTGATTGATTTGAAGGAATTTGGTTTTAATGATTATGGAGAAATTTTTTAAACGGAAACCAAATTTGTGATCAATTTATAAATGATTGTCTTGTATGCTTTATTAAAAAATATTTGCTTACGAACGTCACAAATGATGATGTAATTAAATATTTTCAAAGTATGAAAACGCGTAGGAGGCAATTATAATTTGTAACTTTATTAAATTTGTGCACCCAGTTGGAAAAATTTCTGCGTCCGCCACTGGATTACCTTCTTCTGAGTTTGTTTACTGATGAGGAAGATCAATGGCAGAAAGTCGGGTAAAACCTCACAATATTACTAATGAGATCCTTAAGAAAATCGATTGCTTAATCCAGAAGGTGCAAGGAGTTTGTTACTGGTGAAAAACAGCAACGTTAAAAAGCCGTGTAAAGAACTCATAATATCGTTCATTAAGAAAACCAATTGCTTAATCAGAAGACGTCGAAAGATGTCCCAAAACTGCATCCTATTAATGCAGTTCACACCAAGTGACAGTAGGATGAAGAGAAGGCAAGTCACATGAAGGCTCCATTACATATTCTCGTTCTCCAGGATGGATGACCCAGAACGAGAACGGGGAATGATTTGTTCTCGGGAAGAATGGCCCAAGCGAAAGCATTTGTCGTGGTTCATCCATCCAGCATCTTCACCTTCCAAGCTTTTGCTGTCGAATTCTTTTCATGGTGTATAAATGGCTTTGTAGCCATTTCCCTGTTTGAAATCAGGATAACAACTTCCAAATCCCACGCTTATCGGGTGTCTGACCTAATGTCTGCTTATAAAACTTCAATTATAAATATAAACGGGTATAAATGGGTGGAGAAAGTGAAACACGGTACAAAACACAAATAGTCATCGTCATATATTAGAAACTATACAAAGGACAGCATAAAAACTGCAGTACAAGGAACTAGTGCAGATCACTCTACTTTTAACATTCTGTACAATTGACTGCACGTTATTATGTGAACGAATTGGTCTTGAAAGGGACTACAAATCTTTCTTAGGCTTGCGGCTGAGTTCTGAGTAGTGCCCACCCATATGCTGCAATATTTCTTCCCACAAACCCTCAGCCGAGGAATTTGATGATTCACCAAAAATCAAATTTGAGCTACATGCTGCAACATGCCATTGACCTGATTCAATCTCTCCTCTCAATTGATTCAGATCCCATCCAGCATATCCCTCAAAGAATCTGAAGTCACGAGGCTCAAGCACCCCTTTCTTCACCAGCACAGCAGCTTCCTCCAAACTATTTCGAGCACTAAAGCACACCCCAGGAATCACCTCCTCAAATCCCAGAAGATTTGTTTTATCCCTAGCTCTCAACACAAATATACTTGCCTCCAAGGGCCCACCAAAGTGCAAAGGGCAATCAGCGAATGTGGTTGCCAAATCAAGATTAGAGGGTTTCATGTTTTTGAGTTTCTTGTGAAGTAGACGGTTGATGATGACTCCAACTGGGCCATCTTCTGGGGGGCCACATCTGAGGAGGAAAACAACAGTTCTTTCAAAGTTTCGGTCTCCATCAAGCTTTTCTGTGGCAACGAGGACACAGCCGGTCTCAGGTGATGAAAGAGGATGTGCCCATTTTGGGCCAAGCCGTCTGGACTCAAGAGCTTTCTCATCTTGCTTGTCAGTTTCAGGGCCACCAACTGCTGCCTGGTAAAGAAATCTCATAGTAAATTCAGTCTTTTTATTTTAATTATTATTATTATAGTCAGAAGATTCACAGTTTCTTATACATTGACTCTAAATTTTATTAGCCAACAAGGATGATTGTATACAATATATGAGCAGGCATTTCAACTGTAAACAAAAAAAATTAAAGAAAAAAATATTTTCTCACAACTACCTATAGAATCACTAGAATCACATCTAGATGGGATCTATAACATCTCCAAAAAACAAATCTATGTGGCGTTTTTTAATAAGAAAATTTCAGGCAGCTCAACCAGGAACAGCAATAATTTGCTTACTAACTGAATCAGAACAAGATAGTTGGTGTTTCCAACATCTAACAGAACGAGGTTTATGTGGCATCTCCCAGATGGTCTTTCCATAATTTTTGTTCATTGTTCTACTTTTTTAGTACAGATTTGCGACCTCTCATACCTCTATAGTGAGCAGATACTGCCCAATCTGCACAGCTCATAGCACTAGGGTAACCAGTAGACAAGTGGCATCAGCAAATCACTAGATGTTAAATTATGTCTGATTCACATGAAATTTACAATATCAAGGTTAGAATTCCCTATAAGATGCTGAATGTGAAATCCAGAATGCTCTTTGGTGCATGTTGTTGGTGGGTGGGGGGAAGAGTGTTAGCAAGGACTGAGTGGGGATGTAAAGGAGCTCAAAAATGCCTCAGTAAACCTCGAACAAGCCCCATAGTAGGCCTTGCTTGGGCCAAATCCTATGGTATAGGGTAGGCAAGGCTCTAGGAATTTCACATAGCACAAACATCCTGGACTAGAAAGATAAAATATGGACGAAAATTTGGCCCATAGTCCATCTTTTAAATGTACTAAAACACTGGACGGTGCTTCGGTGCTTTGCCACCTCGTTGGACCTGTAGGTGCGTGCAACAGATTCGGTTAGGTATGGAAGGGATGGTTTGGAATGAGATTCTGAGTCGAATCGCAGCTAGAAGAGGTGGTAAATAAAATTGATCACTCCAAAGAGGGCTAGAGCTGTCAAAGGGAATCTCGTTAGAGCAACTTCTCACCAAAGTGAGAAAGGTCACATGGAGCCTGTATGTAACGAATACTTGTACTCTCCGTAGGCATCATTTGGTGGGGAAGAAACCCAGGACGCAACATGTCGCTACCGGATGAGGACAAAAGTTCACTTACTCACTTCTCTTATGTTCTCTGGTCCCACTTGCCGCTTGATGACACACATGAAACAAAACTTTACTTCATCAAAACCTTCATTTTTTGCATGAGATACCATATTTTAGAGATTGATATTTCATCTAATTGCATTGCTTAATTTTATAGTATATGTATATCGTTCATAATAAATTGCTAGGATAAAGTTATACACCCTCGATCCTAAAAAAGAATCCCTTTTGACTTGGCACACACATTGAGAAAAACTAACTCTGTTACAAAAGTTTGTTTGCTTTGGACTTGTCAATGTTGCTTTGTGGGAGTAGGGCCCATCAATTAAAGGAGCAAGTAAATCTAGGGGATAATAGTAAAAATAGCACTCTCGAAAAAGAAGATTACGAAGTGGACATTCTTTTAGAACAGCCCAAAAAGAAATATTGGATTCCTTTTGAACTCCGTTACATCGACTCTTCATTTTCTCTAAAGTACCTGTGTCAACACGAAATGACATGTTTGTGGGTGTGGGTGTGACACTTCGACACCTATATTTAATGTGAAATTGTACAATTTTTCCATGTCACACCGGAATCTGATCCTCGAACCCGAGTCCAAGTAACATAGCTTTTCAGGAACGTAGGGAGTATTTGTTAGGATTTAATTGTAAAATGATTGGTAAGTTTCTCATAATTTAATGTTTGTTGCTAATATAAAAATTATAACGGTGTTAATTAAAAGAATAAATTTACACTACAAAAAAAAGGACAAGAGATGGAATGAGTCGATGCATGGGCTAGGTAAGGTAGAAGCCTATCAACTCTACTACTAGGAATAGATACCACCTACTTGAGGATTAACACTACATCCTTGTTTTACAAAATATGATGGGGAAATTAATTTTTTTCCCTCATTTTCACCACATGATTTCTGTACAAAGGAGAGAGAGAGAGAGAGAGGAATAAGAAGGAAAGGAAAAAAAGAGTATGTACGAAGAAGATACGATACGGTCCATATGGAGCCCTCACATTATTAGGATCAATATGGGGCAAGGAACACTTCCTTCTTGGTGATAACAATTCCCCTGGCCGGATAGAAGATTTACCTTTCTAAAATGGAGATCAGAGATTTTCCAATAAATATTATTCTCTGTAATGTTCAAGTCTTCACACGAACCCATGACCGGAAAATCTCCGATCTCCATTTTAGAATTCTAATATTTATTGAATTCAAAATCAATGCATCCAAATGGACCCTTGGGGATTCTGATGAGATTCACTTTCTTTTGAAGATTCCAAAATTGAGATCAATTTTCTTTTGGAAATTCCAAAACTGAGATTAACTTTCTTTTGTAGATTCCAGAAATGGGACATCCGTGTCTGTGGTGAGGACCCATTGGCATGTATGGAGAGTCTCGTGATAGCGATCACCAAGGTAAAAGCATCAGCAAGTCACCTATTATCTCACCTATTATGTACTAATATCGAAATTAGATCACTAGTAAGGTTAATTTCTAGAAATGAATCTCTTCAAGACATTGCTCCCATTATGGAGGGGATCAAATGCCATGGAATGGATCCCACCCACACGATGACGGAATCAATACCAACAGAGGCACAGAATTGATTCCCAACTCCCTAGTGGGTAGTGATCCCTAGGTACAGATGGAAATGCTTTATAGTAGTCAGTCTTCATATGGTATTTTATGTTGTTCCCAATACTCCCTTGCCTTTCCGTCTTTCTGATTTCATATGAAAGAGCTAAAGTCCCTGTTAAAGTTTGAGCTGTTAGGTGTTCTTTGTATGGAAGCTAACACACTCAAACAACTTTTTCACTGTATTTTGGCATGGCAGTAATGGGGGGGTGGCATCTTTTGCAGTGTGTAATGAGTCCTGGGTCAGCCCTCAGTCAAGGACTTGATAGTGCCAGGAAGGAGTTTGGTAGCGGAACAGAGGGAAGAATACTTTGAAATTGTGCTAATTTTTTATCCTTTGGTGCACTATGCACTAAGAAAAATTTAAGAATAATGTTTTTATCTGCTATGGCGATCGCATGGTCCTTTTGGCCTCTCTTTGGGCTAAAGGGATCGAGATGGTACTTGGTCGTGCTTTGACTGATTTCGCCGAGAGATTGGCAAGCAGCAATAGGTCTTTAATTCTTGGTCCTTTCTATCTTTTTGATGTCTTATGTCTATTCCGACATCTCCCTTATGATGTATTTCTTTGCCACCTCTATATATTCTTCTGAAATCTTCTTTTCCTATAAACTAAATATATAAGAAAAACAAGTACATATGAGAATGGTTTCCATTTATGCCCCTCTACAATTGGAGATTCAATGAACACAACGGAGACCCAAAGAGAGCCTTTGGAGATCCATTAGATGCCCATAGGAGATAACGTTTAGCAGTTAGTGTGTACTCCCGGCAGGCTGGTACATGGAAGGTGACAATGTGGTGACTTGGTAAAGTATACCCTACTACTTAGAGAAGGACAAGAGCGGGGATACAAGTTTTTCCTAGGGTTTTGCTCCTTTATAATTGAAGATTCATGGAGATTAAATGGAGACAGCGAAGATCCGTAGAGTTCTTTGGGGATTCATTAGATGCCCATAGGAGATAATGTTTAGAAATTAGAGTGTACTCCTGTCCTGATACATGGAAGGTGATGATGTGGCCATGTTTTGGTGGTTTTACCTTCTCTCTCTCTAAAATCAAGCCTTAAATCAAAAGGCAATCAAGCCTAAAACCTACATAGACAAAGAAAAGGCAGGGACGGGGATGCAATTTTTAGTTAGGGTTAATCGCACCATTGGTCCCTTGACTTTGGACCATTCTCAGTACTAGTCCCTTAACATTTTTTTGTCAAAATTGGGTCCTAAAAGTTTCAAATTTTCACGTTGTCGGTCCTTTTGATGGACGCTGTTGGGAAAATCCCGTTAAGTACCACATGCATTTGTGTAAGGGCTAAATTAAAAATTTTCACTCCTAATTTTTTTTTTTCAATTTACAATCGGAGTCCCTATGGCCTGGAAAAAGACAAAATGGCCATCTTCCCCAAATTAAACCATGGACTATTTTTCATAATCAACACAATGTAGTAATCTGGAAAAACAACAGCATAGGGACTCGATTGGATCCATCTCTCCTACCCTCCTCAAACCCAACAGATTTTTCAACCCTAATCAACCTCACCATTACTTTCTTCTCTCTTGTTCCTCCCCTTCCAATCAGTAACATCCTGCTCTATTCTGACATTCCCGTTCAACAGCTCCCATCTCCACTATCTTGTTTTTTTATTGATTTTTTCCCTCTGTATCACTCACTCTACACCTTCTGATTCTCACTCTAATTTCTTGCAAAATCATTCTATGAATCTCTAATTGATGTAGTGAGTGAGAAGAGAGAGGACTTGAGAACCAAGGCTATCACTTTATTCCTTCGATACCGTTCTGGAAATCGAACTAAACACAATTACTGAGCTTCAATTAGGCGGCAAATCGAAATTAATTAACCTAGTAAAGGGTTTGATCTGATGGAGCTTCGATCCGACAGAAAATGGAAGCGCAAATCAAAACTAATAGAAACTCAAAATAGTAGTACATAGTAGTAAAAAACATGGAGCTTGCGGAGCGTGTCATTAATGGAGAATCTCATTCTTTGGGCCCAAACGTTGTAGCTTTTAGGAGGGTGTAAAGTCCATCCTCCCTTGCTGCCGCCAACCTTGAGGGTATAAGCATGGGCTACAGAATAGACGATGAACAGAGCCAAGAAAAGAAAGAATGATTTGGGGAAGGCCGGAATTGGATGGACTGATGATAACAACTAGCTAGCTATTGATATATAAATTGAAACTATTTTATATATTTAGCTAGAGATCTAGGCAAATTAAGATACAGAAGGTGAGAGAAGCAGTAATGAGATGAGAGGTGGAGATGGAAATTAATGTGCGGAGGGTTCCATTTGGGTATTGTGCTGTCTAACACGAGAGAGAGAGAGAGAGTGAGAGGGGGGGGGGGGAATTTGTCAACCATAAACCAGGGAATTTGGGGAAGATCATTTGGTCTTTTTCCAGACCATAGGATGCATACTTAAAACAAAAGTTTAGGTCTGAAAATTTGCAATTTAGCCCTTACACAAATGTATATGGTTCTTAACGGGATTTCTCCAACGGAATCCATCAAAAGGATTGGCGGCGTAAAAATTTGAAACAATTTTGACAAAAAAATTTGTTAAGGGACTAATATTAAGAATGAACAAAGTCAAGGGACCAATGGTGCGATTAACCCTTTTAGTTAAAACTCCCACCGGCCCAATAAATAATAATAATAAATAATAAAATAATAAAAATTGTCCCCCTTTCCTTTTATGCTTATGCCAAAAGAAAATCACATTTCAAAAAAAAATCCCTATGTCCCATAATAAGTGTCCCCTATTCCGGTTTAGAACATCCCCAAAGAAGTGTCCTATTTCCTTGTTTGAAAAGTTTTACTAGGTCAATTGTCTATTATGCCCTTCTTAATATTTATTTTTTTGATAAATAAATAGAAATACATTAATTTGACACCACTAGAGATAAATCAAGGGCACTAAAAAAAATTAGGTAAAAAAAATTCCTAAACACCATGTAACAGTCATAGTTGTCAAAACGGGATACATATCATGTAGCAGAATTCCAACTCCATGATACGCATCGGGATACACGCATCGCGTATCGGGATACGCACCACGTATCGTTATATACGTTAACATGTATATATATATATATATATATATATATATATATATATATATATAATATTATATTAATATAAATACTAATTAAGTAACAAATGAATAAAAATAACTTGACAAACCATCAACTTTAAACTTCATAACCTAAATTGTTACTATCCCAAAAAAAAAGTGATACAAGTCTAAAAGATGTGATTAATGTGAAACTGAGTAACAGACTAACAGAGTAACAAAAACAGTTTCAAAATATAAGAAAAATTGTAAAAGATGTGAAACAGAGTAATCAAATTAAGTAATAAAAATTGTAATAAACTAATTGACAACTATTAGTCAGATTAAGTAACAAAATAAATAACTCTCTTACCTTTTGGGAGAAAAAACATCTGAAAATCAGAGGTAGAATTCTGAGTTCTGTCTTTCAAATTTCAATCACAAGGCAGCTAGGGTTTCTTGGTTTTAATGAAGGATGAAGGCTTGAAGGCTTGAAAGATTGAAGGCTGAAAGATTGAAGCCATGTATTCGAAGCAAAAAAGGAAGATGAAAGACTGAAAGAGGGATTTCATGAGAGTAGAAGATGAAAGGACTGTTGCCTGTGATTTGTGTGAGGGAGACGATGGCTGCGTGCTGTTTGTTGTAAAAATTTTTCATCTAAAAATATTACAAAGAGACCCCTTAAGAAAGAAACAAGTATCGTAAGATACGCACACTTCACGAAAACGTATCGTATGATTCATAACACAATGTGATATGGCTTACCGATACGTATTGAAAGGGGTTGATTTTGATACGTATAGTACGATACGTATACGATACTTACAACTATGGTAGGGGACACTTATTTTGGGAATGAGGGAGTATAATTTTAGTGCAATTTAAAAGAGGAATAAACAAGTAAAGTTACAATCTTAAAAAGTTTGACTTCTAAAATTGGATTATTTTTTGGGGGAAAGAGGGTGTATTCCAAAGCCCAATAGCATTAGGGCTGGCCCTTGACTTGGACATCCTGGAATGGGCCCAATGCAGCCATTATTACTAGGAATAATTGCGACCCGGTACCATTTTCTGGAATTGTAACCCCTCCAATACCCTTTTTTTTAAACCGCAAAGATCAATTTTCATAATTTTGTTCCAAAATTGCCCGCGACCTGGTCTTCTTTTTTCGTCTTCTCATTTTCTCTTCTTTCTCTTCACTCTCTCACACACTCTCTCTCTCTCTCTTCTTCCTCTTCTTCTCATTTATGCTCGCCATCCAGCTTTGTCTCCATCTCTCTTTTCTCCATCGTCGACCTCCTTTCATCAACTCCGGCCAAGCACACCAACATCAACCACCGCTCTGAGGGACTACCGATGCATGCATTGTATAACTTCTAAAAGCTTTGGAAAGAAAATGAAGTTTAAGGGTGTAAGTTGTCAGTTTTGAAACTGATGCACTAGTAGAAATCAAAAAGTTGAGGACTCTTCCGTTCGCGACAGGACATAACTTTTGATCCCGGATGAACCACGGGACCCACAATATGTCAAATCGAAGCTCTCGACGAGGTCTACAAGAACCATCAAGGGTACCTTGTGATGTCTTCCCTTTAAGGTCAAAAACATTGTTTAAGCACTGTTTTGAGCTTCGGAAGTTTTTGTGATGCCCAATTTGTACTTCGGAAGCATTGTGATGCCCAATTTTTGCATTGCAATGCCCAAATTTGAGCTGAGATTTTTGCATTGCAATGCCCAAATTTGGACAGACTTCAATTGTGCATTGCGATGCCCAATTTTTTGCATTGTGATGCCCAAATTTGGGCAAGGGCTTTTTTCATTACGATGCCCAAATTTTGGCAGACATCAATTATGCATTGCGATGCCCAAATTTGGGTAGAGGCTCTTTTCATTGTGATGCTCAAATTTTGACAGACTTCAATTGTGCATTGCGATGCCCAAATTTGGACAGACTTCAATAGTGCATTGTAATGCCCAAATTTGGGCAAGGGGTTGTCCCCACGCTTTTTCTTATGAAGGGTATAATCGACATTAGCTCCCCCAAAAGTGTTTTTAGCGGTTTAAAACAAATATAAGGGACCTAGGCGGTTATAATTTCACTAAAAGGGACCGGCTGGATTATCACCCTTATTACTATAGGGCCAATAGGGTAACAGTCCAGTGCTAGATTGTATCCCTTGTACCGAAGTGTAAAAATTGCTATTATATCTTATAGGATAGTGATTGTAAAATCTTTATTTCATTTATTTCTTCTATCTAAAGAATAGGAAATGTATGTTACCTGCTCATCCACACAGAGGGCCGCTCTAAACTCTCTCCAGTCCAAGGTTTTATGTCGGGGCTTCTGGGAGCCACTGTTACCTGATTTGTTGCCTTGAGATGAAGGGTTGTTTCCTTTTTGGCCAACCTCCTCTGGAATCGAATGATCACCATTACCTGGATTTATGAGAATAATAGAGCAAATCTCATTATTTGACCTGAAGTAAAAATGAGATATGAGAGAAGAAAGATTCAAAATAACTAGGAAATCAACTATCAAGGACTTGCACGGGAAGTATAGACAGTAGGCTTAACATCCCAAACAAACGACAAAGAAGCACAGTCATTTTCCTATATAAAAAATGAAAACCTTTACTGCAAATTGCCTGTAATTTGGAAAAATTGTTAAGCTCTCATGCGCGGAAACAAACCCATACAACCAATTGCAACATCAAAACCACGATTTTTGTTTCAACACAACCCGTCATGCAAGCAGGACTAGGACCATTCTACTACTATTTTGTTTCTTTATTTTCATTTCTTTACTTAATTTTGGTTAAAATATACATTATAGACGAATAAAGAATACACAAATAGCTCATAAGAAGTCAGCTACAATCAGCTGAAGAGAAGGCATACAAGCATATAAAAATATAAAACAAAAAGAGTTCCAAAAAGAAAAAATTGATAGCTTATATACCACCATGCTCTCTCTCACTCTCTCTCACACACACACACACACACTCTCTCAAGTGTCACCAAATTCCAAACAACTCAACGAGTCCTTTGTTCTTAAAGTTCAGGTGCATTAATCTTTTTTCGGCCATTTACCTTATCTACACAAGATTTTGTGTTAAACGACACATCAATTTTTATCATTCTTGAATGGTGATCTCCATGCTACCTTTGGTTAGTTAAACTACCTTCATAGCAAGACTCTACACTTCAATTTAAATACTCTTGTACCACAACTCACCGACACCTTTAAAATCACTGTCACATGAAAAACTAGACCAACTCTCACTACCAACAAGAAAATTTAAGCTTGGCATATGTTGTTGGACCCCTCTCTAACCAGCTTGAGCTTTTAGAAGAGTAGGTAACATAACATAGCATCCAGCTCTCCTTTGGCAAGGTCATGAGCCAATTCATCCCACATGCACTTGTTTGCCGCATTATTGAGAGTGCACATGTTGGCACTCTATTTGCTTTCTGATGCCCCACACCCTACAGATACAAATTTGTTTCTCTCTCCACGTGTAGGCAGTCAGTCACGTGTGAGAGGGAGTTTAAGCATGATGTACAATTCTCTCTATCAGCTCAAACGTCAAGCTTTTAGATGAGTAATGAACTTAGAGATTAAAAGAAATGGAAGATTTAAACGTACGAACTCATGGACTAGCATAACATGTGGAGGATCTAATTCTAAAGGAGAGCGCCAACGCCACATACACACATGTTCTTGAAAACCAGATTTCCGAAACCTAAGCCCTTTCCTCCCTCGAATAACATACCATCTCCCAAGCTACAAGGCGATCCTTATTCTCCTCATTGACCCCAAGTCCGAAAGATGGTGCATGGTTTCCTTAAGCCTCTCTGCAACGCCAAATGAAACCTAACAATAGAGAGGTAACTTGTGGGAATACTAGAGCAACAAGCATCAATTAGTGTTCCTACCCACCAAAGAAAAATATGCTCGCTTCCACCCATAAAACGTTTAAGCACTTTCTCGGCCACATGGTCCCAAAAGCTAATAGCTCAAGGATTTCCATCCTAAAAGAAAACCCAGAAAAGGGAGAACTAAAACTACTGAGAGAACACCCCCACAAGAGAAGTATACATTGAGCACCATAAGCAAATTTCTTTACCCCAAGACCCATCAAAAGGAACAAAATGGTATGGAAACCCCAAACGTTATCCCTCTCAAAAGAACATCCATCTATCAAACCCAATCCTCACACCCAGAGATCATTCTACTCAGGACATCCACCCCCCCCCCACCACCAATAGAAAGGTAGAAAGGAACAGATACATTTCATTACTTGCCTAAGATCCCTAAAACCCTGAAAATAAAACCAACTTCAACTATCCATTAATGATAATAGCAAGCGAGAAACACAAGAGACGTGTGATTATCCACCTTCTCCACTCATGACAGAAACCCTTATTGCCTGTCACAAGGTCCAAAAAGTACCATTTGGCCTAAACATATGCCATTCAAAATTAAACTAACAAAACATAATTTTTCTCCCCTTATGGCACATATCTTACACAACCTCATTAGGAGTCAAACCCACATCAGTGAGATCCAAGCCTCTATTAAGGCACAATGGCTGCTAGAAAGGGTATCACCTTGGGTAGATCCAAACCTCCTAGAAAGGACCTTCGTGATTATCTTATAAACACTAGTCATCAAACTAATATGCCTAAAATCCCTCACCTTACGGGACCAATACTTGTTCAGAATCAAAGTAACACAACTGTAGTCGACGCTTTGATGAATGGCGCAGGATAAATGATGAAAGGACCAATCTGCAAGAGTAATGCTTCAAAAGGTTTCCTTTTTTTATCTTCTCATTTCCTTTTAAGGTTGTTTAAGTTGGCTGAAGACTGTAAGCCCCATACCAAAACCAGAAAGGCAAATGTGTGCAGGTGAGTGTGGGAGAAGGAGGAGGGATATATCGTTCGGATAGTTTTGTAACGTGAGAAGTGAGAAGCATCTGCATTGGTTCATGAACTAAACGAGCCAACTTAGCATAATTTAAGCTAGACATTTTCCTGGGTGTAGCATCCGCATGGATGGTTGATAGCAAAACCCTCTTTCCAACGCTCTTTTAAATCATCAAGCTTCTCAAGCTTGGCTCGATAAACAATCAAAAAAAATTCTAGCTCAGCTAGAGATTAAACGAAGTAGAGACTGAGTTCAAAGTTCACTCCATCGATAAAACCCAAATTACTTTATTTACTTTTTCAAATTGATTTAAAACAGCAATCTGAAGCAAGATCTCGGCTCAGCTTGCATGATTATCCCTAGAATTGGCATTAGCCCCGATATATATAACCCATATACATAGACATATGTATCATTTTCGTTCTCATTGATCTAAGCCACCTAGTGAAATTGATTTATGCAGTAAACGTAAACTTGTAATCGAATAGAATACACCCCAAAATCAAGAACCCAGAACTCAATTCAACGATTAGCATAATAAATTTGGGGAAAGACATAGATCACAAAACCAAACCTGAAGAAGAAGAAGAAGAATTGTGAGGATTTTTCTTTCCCGCAGCTCTGACGACCAATGGTTGATAAACAAAAGAGGATGAATTCCAATTCCAATTCCAATCGCAATTAGAAACTCTCATCTTTCTTAAGTTGAGAGAGGAAATAGGTTTCTGGGAAAACGAGTTCCAACGGATATAGGGGGTCTGAGAAGCCATCTTGACGTGGACCGCCCAGAGATCCATTGGGGGTGAGTTTGAATTCCGGCAGGAATTGAGCTTGATCGGGAAATTCGTTGGGTGATTTTGATATTGTGAGAAGGCGTCATAAACGATGATAATTGTCTAGGAAAAAGACTTTCATTTTACTAACAACTGTAACGGATATGAGAGAGAATATGCTTACTATTTTAGTGAGTGACACCATTTTTACTAAAACTCCCAAACAATTCTAACTCATCCAATTTTATCATCTTCATCTTTCTCTCAAAAAATAAAAAAATTTCTTCAAAGCACTCTAATGGATTATGAATTTATGATTGCAATCACAATGAAGATGAAAATGCTAACAATGATGATTATTTTCAGGTAATATAGTTTTATTTTTAAATGTATTTTTACAAAAAATAAATTAAAAATTCATAACTGGGCTAAACATCCGTTAGGGCACAACGCGGTGTTTAGCCAAAGTACCGCCATTCACCAGTGGCCTTTTTATAAAAGTACTGCAACCATGTAACGGATGTATTAGTCTAATTTCGTTTTTTTAAAAACGGATGTAATTGAAAAGGTCCGTTTGTTAGTAGCTAATATTCACATGTAAGCATATTTACAAGAAGGGTGGGGCTAACTTTGCCCTCCACAGGCTATTTACTGTGATGCACAACACAAATACAACACCTAAATACAGAAAATGAGGTGTAGAGAGTGAATTTTGAGGTGTGGTTAGTCTTCACCTTAAGATAATTACGAATGTCTTCTTACGAAATATGTAAATATGCTTACTATTTTAATTTGAATTAAATTTTTATCTACCGACAGTGTAGAATATTTTTTACGCTAGCAATCCTTATTGAGCTATTGAAGAAGTAATATTTAACTTATTACACACTGCTTGTGAGAATAGACGACCCTTTTGTTTACCGATGGTTGAAGTCATGCTACACCTTGCTTGCTTATATAAATTTTTAACAAATAATACTCAATTTTGGGGGAGAGGTAGTTTTTTTGGGGGGGGGGGGCGCTATTTCGAACTCTGAAGCTTCTAAGCATACCCCTCTTCTAAAGACAACCTACCAGAATTTAAAAAGAAAAATTATGGGCCGGTCTCTTTTATAAATTTTTAATCGCTTAAGTTACCTATATATTTTTTTAACCAAAAAAAATACATTTTTTGAGGCAAAAATATGACTTTTTCATTAATGAACCTAACGTGCACTAAGAATCACTTACTCAACGTATCGCAATGCATCAATTCATCCATCGTGACGCATCAATTTGTGCATGGCGATGATCGTCACTCAGACAAAATACATCGAATTCCAATTGCCATGCATCGCAATGTTGTAAACTGTAAATCTAGTTGACAACGAAATAAGGCTAGAAGGGGGTGAATAGTCTTTCAAAAACTTTTAGGGTTGTTTTGAAAACCTTTAAAAGTTGTAGCGGAAAAGAGAAGTTTTTTCAGCAGCCGATGTAAAATCAACAGATAGCTTCTGCTGAATGTGAAAACAATTTAGGTAGCAGCTGCTGAATGTAAAACGGCTTGGTCTGGTTTTATGTTGATCACTTAAGTATATGGACTGAAGTAAAGTGTATAAGATCAACTATGTAACTAATTCAGGAATGTAACTGTTAAACACTTAAGTAGATAGAAGCTACTTAAGTCTATGAACAGTAAAAACAACATATAGAATAACAGGGTATTTGGAGTGGTTCACAGTGTTAAAACGGCTATGTCCACTATCAAGTTGGTCAAACTTGGATTTTGAAGTGCGCTAAATATATTGAAATTCTGAGTGATCACTAACAGATTTGTGTACAACAAAAACCAATGTTTGAGGAGTATGATTGAGAAACAATCACTCGTGCAACAATCAAGTATTCTTTTAAGATTAGAAAGAAGTAGGGAAGAATATAATGATTATCTAAATAAGAACTAGAAAGGAATGAGAGGTGAAAGAACATCTAGTAATTGTTTGAGGACTAAAACACATTAAGGGAAGAATTGCTTGAGGGAATCAGATGTGTGTCCAGCCCTGGATTGAAGCAAATCAAATAAAGAATATCATTTGAGTGGAACATAAAATATTTAAAATTACTTAAACCCATTAAAATATACTTTGGGAATTAGTTAGGACTCATAAAAACTCACCTGATGAATTAAGATCAGTCTAATAGATATATCTAAGTGAAGTTCAATAGGTTGAGTTGATTATAGTCTTACATGATTAGAATATTAGTTAGTTGTTAACTAAAATCAAATTGATTAGACTTTAGCAAGTCTAAAGTTCTTCTTGCTGAAGCTCAGCAGGTAAACCTACAACTAATGTTTTGCCACTTTAATGCAAGATAAAATAAATTTAGACTAAGGTAGGCAACTCTCACAAATCTTATTCATCTATCTGTCGTAACTTAGTTATCAGCAGCTAGCTAGCTACTAATCTATTTACTTAACAGTTGTAGTTTTCTAAAAAGTTTTAGTACACTTGATGTTATCTAAAAACTCAGTTTTCAGCTGCTATGTTTTCATATACTTAAATCTCTATCTGCTGAAAACTATATTCTGTTGAAACAATGCGCTTCAATCTAAATATGAAATCAATGCTTTCAAGATTTCCTAAAACAATATTTTCGAAAATGTGTGGACTTTACCTTTAGTTTAAACACTTAGCTAAATATCAGTCTTTCGTTAAAAGACAAATACATCTACTGAAGCTAAAGTGATCAGCAGCTAACATCTGTTGATAATCAGTATAAGTCACCGCTTTAAAAGATACTATATCTTCTTACACTATTTTTTTACCTAAACGATTTAAATATATGTGTGTGTGTGTATATATATATATATATTCTTTCAAACAGTATTTTAAACAAACATTTTTTAAAAACATTGTTGACCACTCTCACGTATTTAATTCTTAGTCATCTTAATGATTTAGTCATAAATGATTAGATAGAGATAAAAAGATTTGTTTTGGTTTGACTAGAGAATACATGTTCAATTCATTGAAGAAAACTTGAGAGCTTTTTAACAATTGTTTTAATAGAGAATTATGAATTTAAGCATGCAGATATTGAAAGATAGGAAAGTGTACACACATTCCTTAAATATGAAGTACCCCGGGTTTATAGGATTTTTGTATTGACACCACCACCACTACACAAGTTTTACGTGACTACATGTCGCACAAATAAACCTAATAAGTATCAAAGAGATGTTATACAAGCATCACCACTACTACACAAATTTTACGTGACTACATGTTGCACAACAATTCTAGTACATACCCAAGAATGTAATCTCTTTTTCGAAGTAACAAGATCTCAAGAATATCTTAAATGTATGTGTTAACATGTCAATTTCAATGGTTCTAGTCAAGTCTATCTATTTAGATAAAGGTAGTATGACTTATCAAATATGACACTAAGAGCAGCAGTTCTGAAATATAAGAGTTTTGAAGCCCTGAGAGCATAGGGAAGAAATGAAGGTGGTGAGATGAATATAAACATTTCCAAAATAATATCCTTCATTAGTTGCTAGTAATTGATTCCACAATAGGTCAACAGACTTACTTCGATCACTCAGGAATAGAAACCAATTTCAAGACATTAACATTTTAGTCAGGTTTATGACTACTAAGAATCTCACTTTGCTTGTACTCAGCTAAGTTACTGCTATAATACAAAGATGAAGTTCATAAATGAGATATAAATAGAGCAAAGTTTTTCAAGAACAATTTTTGGAAGAATATATTAAAGCAGTAACTTAGCTGAGTACAAGCAAATTAAGATTCTTAGTAGTCATTCAACTCATGTGAAAGAAAAGAAAATTTAGTATAGAGATGAGTGAAGTTGCTGAGGGAGAGATGAGCATCTTTTAAGATAGGCACGAATATCTTGGAGAATAGTGATAGATTCCATGAACTTGCTCAGTGTAAGTAGGCTTCCTGTATATCTTTCTTATTTTCAACATTTTAGCTTTATGAACATTAGAAATTATATGAGTCATCTTGATCGATGTCTTATTTTAATTATTTCCTTGCAAGTGGACAAGACTATTGTAGAATAGTTTTGGGAAGCAAGGGTCGAACCACAGAGACAAGAAGATCACAAATAGAACGATCATCGGTAGCAAATTATTAAACTAAGGGGGTTTTTATATTGATTTTATCTAAACTAATTATTATTCTAAAGTTAACTAGATTAGCAGCAATCACAGGTTATGAAGATCTTATGATGGAGGGAAATCTAGGATTAGGGTTTCACTTGTATCTCTTATATGGCTTATTTTGATAAAGTATCATTCAATTTCTTGGGTTCGTTCACAAAATATTGATATAGCCTGTCGAATTACCGTTCAGTCTCCATCTCCAAATAATTCATCCATTCTATATCCTAGGCACAAGAGCATATGAATCCTAACTGTCACTTAGGTCATATATGGAACCAAACCCTAACTTATCACTCTCGTGCATCGATAGGTTTAATTTATCATGATGGTGAGCCTGTATACGACATATGCATATTGATCATGCAGTTATCCGCACCTCTAGGCCTTCATTATTCACGATTACATTCATTTGTTCAAAGTGAACTAATAAAGGGATTGATAATTACCACGATCAACAAGAATTAAATGAATAAAAATAGATTAAAGCATAGATTCGATACAAGTTACCTTTCAACTCCTAGATTAATGGATGTTTAGTTCATCCTTGAAGATGAACAACAGATGGAGATGATTGAATACATGGATCGATCTTTAAAACTATAATTACAACAACTAAACTATGTTATACACACTAGATCCTATGCTAAAGGTATAGAAAACTACTTTCTGGCCGTCCTCGAGCTCTGACTACCGTCCTTTATTTATATCATGGAGTTGTAGGGGGTTTAGGAGTTTTAGTCTGGCTTGAAAACCTTCGAAAGTCGGTTTTGGCTACCTTGTGGCCGCAAGGTCATTACCCCTTGCATCCGCAAGGGTCTTCAGTTCTCCGGGGCTGAGTTACTGCCTACCTTGTGAAGGCAAGGTAAAAATACTTTGCGGCCGCAAGGTCATCAGAATGTCCTTTTATCGTTTCTTCATCAATTTACACTTTGGCCCCTTCTTGAAATCTTTACCAAAAAGCCTTATAAACCATATAATTTCACCTAAAACCCTGAAACTCATAAAACAATTGAAAAACATATATCAGTAGCCAAAAGCCTCGTGGAATCGCTCAATTTAAGTCATAAAAGTACCTGATATCGACGTATAAAATACATCGATCAAATACCCTCAAACTTAAACTTTGCTCTTCCACGAGTAAACAATACTTATAAATACAAAAACAATTAAAAATAACAAAAATCTTTTTGGAGGGTGACACTATTTACACTCCTCTAGAAACCCACAAATCAAGGAGACTCTTACGAGTAACTCGACTATGCAGATAAATACAAAAACTAATAAACTATTCAAAAAGAGACTTGTTTTATAAAAACGTTAAATTATTCAATAGTTTACCATTGCATTAAATATTCCATAATGTAGCATATCTTCTAGCCAACCACTCTCTTTAAATATAACATGCTAGAGATATCTACTCTCCTCATTTTACGAAAGAAGATATCTAACCACTCTATTCTTGAATTTATGATCTTATGATAGGTGATATCTTTCATATCAAAAATCCTCTTCAAGATCTCCGAGCTTTGAAAGATAGACTTCATCATCACTCTTCAAGATTATCCCTGCTCTTTCGAATAGCAACTTTTGAAGATCTCTATATAAAGCAGTTTGGAGCAAGGATTCAAAAAAGAAGACAGAGAACTGGGTACAAACATTTCACTTATCCTTTCAAGCTACTCCTTCCTTGAAATGTTCCAATTCTCATGATAGAAGACATAATAGAATAGAGGATATAAGGATTTAAGAAATCATTCACCACTCAAATAATATTCTTTCTTTGATTTGCTTCAATCCAGGGCTGGACACACATCTGATTCCTTCAAGCAATTCTTCCTTTGATGTGTTCCAGTCCTCAAACAATTACTAGATGTTCTTTCACCTCTCATTCCTTTGTAGTTCTTGTATAGACAATCATTGTATTCTTCCCTACTTCTTCCTAATTTAAAAAAAATAATTGATTGTTGCACGAGTATGATTGTTGCTCAATCATACTTCTCAAACATTGGTTTTTGTTGTATACAGATCTGTTAGTGATCACTTAGAATTTCAATATATTTAGTGCACTTCAAAATCCAAGTTTGACCAATTTGGAAGTGGACGTAGCAGTTTTAACACTGTGAACCACTCCAAATACTCTGTTCTTCTATCTGATGTTTTTACTATTCATACACTTAAGCAGCTTTTATCTATTTAAGTGTTTAACAGTTACATTCCTGAATTAGTTACATAATTGATCTTATACACTGTACTTTAATTCAGTCCCTATACTTCAGTGATTAAAAGAAAATCAAACCAAACCATTTTACATTCAGCAGCTGCTACCCAAACTATTTTCACATTCAGCAGATGCTATATGTTGATTTTACATCAGCTGCTAAAACTTCTCTTTTCCACTGAAACTTTTAAAGATTTTCAAAATAACTCTCAAAGTTTTTAAAAGGCTATTCACCCCTCTAGTCTTATTTCGTTTCCAACTGGACTTAGATAAACGAATGAGTTATTTACGGAAATCATAATCAGATTCAATTTGAAGGACATATTTATGGAAATCAATCATTCAATCTATTTGATTTATACCTTAATTACAATATCTTACAAAATAAGGAAAATTTGATTAGATATTTATGAAAATCAATCAATCTATTTGATTCCTACCTTAACTATAATATCAATGATAATAAGGAAACTTTTACTACATGTTTACGAAAATCAATCAATCAATTTATGAATAATTCATACCTTAATTACAATATCAATAAAAATAAGGAAACTTTGAATCCATATATACAATGAACCTAGTTAGTACAGAATAAACAAAGTCATATAATTACTCATTTACAAATGTAATGGCGATATAGAAATTTTAATCGCGAAGCATTATTTTGTGCCACAAGGCATGATTTTTGTGCATCGCGATACATGATTTGTGTATCACAATGCATTATTTTGTCTGACTGAATGACTCCCGAGCGTGCTTTCCATTCATTAAGGATATCATTGTCTTTTTACTAGCAAAAGTGCCTTTTTCGAGTTAAAAAAACATAGTGTACTTTAGCTGTTGAAAATTGTTCAAAGTGGACCGGCTCAAATTTCACACAATTTAAAATCTTCCGAAACACGAATTATACCCCCTCCGCTCCATTCTTTTTGTATTTTACCATTTTCTATATTCCCTAGTTTAAAACCTGAACTATTGGACACCCCCTCCCCAACCCATCCAATCTCTCTTCAGTGTATCCCCCTCCCCCTTCAACATAACACAACACAAGCAAGAGAGAGTAACACGCGTGCAAAAAAAAGGACAAGGCAGTTGAAAGAAAAGGGAAGTAGAAGACTCAATAAAAACCACTTCCTCTCTTAGTTTCCCTACAATAAGATCTCTCTCCCTATCCCTCGGTTTTTTTTTATCTTCCTCCAACCAGCACCGGAGTAAAAAAAATTGTTTCTAGTGTTCGACCTTGATTGGCCGAACAACATTGGGTTGTTTGGTCAACCATGACCGAACACTAAGAATAAAAAAATTACCCAATGTTGCTCAGTCAACCAAGGCTGAACACTAGAAATAAAAAAAAATTACTTCAAGTGTTGATTGGAAGGAGTAATGAAAAGAAAAGAAGGGAGAAAGAGAAAGAGGTGGAGGCCGAACATGTTGCAAGAAGTAAAAAGAAAGATGAAGAAGAGTAGAAATAAAAAAAAGAGGGAGAGGAGAGAGAAGAGAAGAAAGATGAAGAATATAATGGAATTGAGAGAGGAGAGAGAAGAGGGAGGACATGACAAAAATAAAAATAAAAAAGAAGAAGGAAAGAATTGAAGAAAAAGAAGAAGAATATATTGGTACGAGAAAGGGAGATAGAAAGAAGGAATGAGAGAAAAAAAGATGGGGTGCATTTAGAGCAACAAAGGACAACATTATCTTTTTAATTATGAGTATTTTTTAAGTAAAAAAATAGAATAGGGGGCGTGCTTAGAGGATTTTGGGGGTCCAAATAGCACCCCTCCCTATTTTTTTCATTATGTTTCAACATTTTTGTTTTAGCTCGTGACCACCTATCCGATTCAAAACTAGCGTTCTCTCTATCTCTTTTTAACGCTTTTTCATCATTACAAAACAAATATGACTATTGCAAAGTCAAACTTACCCTTGGTTCATTGTAGCTAGTTAGTTAAAAGTTGGCCACCAAGTTTTAGCTTACTATCACAACTGAGTGGGGCCTCAAAAGTTTATTATATCTATTGCCAACACACCTCACGTGGACTCTCTCGATGGCCAATATGATCCCCTAAACTTATACATGTACTCCCCTCGACCCTTAATAATTGTGCATTAAATTTTTTGTCTCGAAGTGTGTGTTTATTTTTGTATAAGTTTACTGTTGGAAATTGGTTTCAATACATTGGTCTTTGACCAATGTTTGACCAAGTTTCTAAGTTGATTTCGTTTATCAAAAATAGAAATAAGTTGTAAAAATGAAATCTACCTTTCGAGTAGATTACGTTAGTATATTTATTATCTCAAAACTAATTTCTGGTGGATGGGATATGAATGCCTAAAGTATGCAACTTAAAATTATTAATGAAAGAGTTATAGGGGCATAGAAAGCAATCTCACATTGGAAAAATAAGGAGCTCTATAGCACTTTATTAGTTGGTCCACCTTAGGAAGGAGCATCAAGTGTTCCCCAATGTGCAATAAAATGGTGTCACATGTGTGTGTTAGACTGTTAGCCGAACCTTCGGCACAAGCCATTCTGAGAATGGTGTGTAGCACCACCGAGACCGAGCACACATGCGCACGCGCAGGTCGCATGGGCTAGCTCGAATGGTTAAAAGAACTAGCAACGATTATGGGTTTGATCGTTAGGTGGTTGTAACGATGATCGTTCGGTCTAGGCTATTACACCCGAATGGGTTCATAGAGGTGCTTATGGGTAATTAGATCTGAGCAAATGGGGCGGTTACTGGTTGAACCGGTTCACTAGATTTGACTTGTGCTTTTCACCATTGGACTTCACAACTCTTCAAATAGTATATATAGACTTGCCCCCCTCCCCCCGCTCTACAAGAAAACATAGCAATTGAAACGGAAAATTCTGTTGCAAAAAATGAAAATCCGTTACAATTAGACGATTGAAACAAAAAAAAATTTGTTGCAAATTCGGTTTGAAAAATGCTCGTTGCAAATTTTGTGCAAATGTTTTTATTCCGTTGCATGATATTGCAACAAAAACCAAGCGTTGCAATTTTCAAAATTTTCGGTTGCAAAGGTGCTTTCGAAGGGCATTTGATGTCCATTGCAAGTAGCAACTATTTTTTTCCGTTGCATTCTTGCAACAAACTTTTCCGTTACAATGTTTAAGTGTATTTTTGTTACTAATTCGTAAATAAAATTTAGAAAAAATAATATTATTGCAACAATGAGCCTCAAATGTGACAATAATATTGGGCTTCAAGGTTGTCTAAGCTTGTTAACTGTCAACAAAGAACACAATTCTTAAATTATAACAAGGACTTACCTGCAAATGCCCTCCGGCGTGAGAATTAGTATAACTCCTAATCAAGTAAACAATTTGACATAGTATTGAATCATATTTTGAGTACGTGTACCTTGTTATATGTTGAGATGAGGTTTATATATCCTAAGATTTGAAACAAAAGGGAAATGAAATAAGCAAGGCGGTACCAACAGTACCACCACCACCATAGGAAAAGAGATAAATAATAAAAAAAGTAAATTCAAGAAAAGAGTAGAATGTAAAGTTATGAAAACAAAAGGCAAGAAATTAAAAAATAATGAAAGGTAAGAAGAAACCGGTGTATCAAAAAAGATACTAGGAGATTGGTTGTCCTCAAATATTACTACAATATATGTGCTTCAAGGTTGTCTGAGCTTCTAAACTATTAGCAAGGAACACAATTCTTAAATTAACACATGGGGGCTTACCCTGCAAATGCCCTCCGGCGTGAGAATTAGAAAATCTCATAATCAGGTAAACAATTAGACAAAGTATAGAATACTCATAACCGGGTAAACAATTTGACATAGTATAGAATCAGATTTTGTGTATGTGTACCTTATTATATGTTGAGATGAGGTTTTATATATCCCAAGATCTGAAATGAAAGGAAAAGAAAATAACACAGATGAAATAAGCAAGGGAGATGAAATAAGGAAGAGAGATGAATAATCTAGAGAGATAAAATAAACAAGAGAGATGCAACAACAACAACAACAACAACAAGAGAGATGCAACAACAACAACAATAACATGATAAATGTTACAACAACAACAACAAGAGAGATGCAACAACAACAACAACAACAAGAGAGATGCAACAACAACAACAACAAGAGCGACGCAACAACAACAATAACAACAACGATAACAAGACAAATGAAACAACAATAACAACAAGAAGGAAGATGCAGCAGCAGCCACTACAACAAATGAGATACAACAACAACAACAATAACAACAACAAGGGAGATGAAACAACTACTGCTACAACAAGTGAGATGCAGCAACAACAATAAGATAGATACAACAACAACAACAACAACAACAACAAGAGATATGCAACAACAACAACAACAAGAGAGATGTAACAACAACAACAAGCATGCAACAGCATTAGAAAATGATCATGTATATCTCAAATGCCCTCAAATGCCCACTATCGTGAAAATTAATATAGCTCATAATCGGGTAAACAATTTGATAAGAGTATAGGATCAAATTTTGTTTTTGTCTACCTTGTTATATGTTGAAATGAGGTTTATATAGCCCAAGATCTTAAATGCAAAGAAAAAAAGGGACAAGAGATGAAGAATAAAAAAATGAAAATTCAAGAAAAGAGTAGAATATAAAGTTAACAAAATAAAAAAGAACAATAGAAACGATAACAAGGAAATGAAAAGAAAGAAGAAACCTGTGTATTCAAAAATATACTAGGGGATTGATGGGCCTCAAATGTGACTAGAATATTGTGCTTCAAGGTTGTCTAAGCTTGTAAATTTTGAACAAAGAACACAATTCTTAAATTATAGCAGGGGCTTACCGCAAATGCCCTCCGGCGTTAGAATTAATATAACTCATAATCAGGTAAACAATTTGACATAGTATTGAATCAGATTTTGTGTACGTGTACCTTGCTATGTTGAGATGAGGTTTATATATCCTAAGATCTGAAACGAAAGGGAGATGAAATAAGCAAGACGGTTCCAACAGTACAACCACCACCACCATAGGAAAAGAGATAAATAAAAAAAAAATTCAAGAAAAGAGCATAATATAAAGTTATGAAAACAAAAAAAGAATAATAGAAATGATAACAAGGAAAAGAAAGGCAAGAAATTAAAAAATAATGAAAGGTAAGAAGAAACCGATGTATGCAAAAAGATACTAGGAGATTGGTGGACCTCAAATATTACTACAATATATGTGCTTCAAGGTTGTTTGAGCTTCTAAACTGTCAGCAAAGAACACAATTCTTAAATTAATGCAGGGCCTTACCTTGCAAATGCCCTCCGGCATGAGAATTTGTAAATCTCATAATCGGGTAAACAATTTGACAAAGTATAGAATACTCATAACCAGGTAAACAATTTGACATAGTATAGAATCAGATTTTGTGTACGTGTACCTTGTTATATGTTGAGATGAGGTTTATATATCCCAAGATATGAAATGAAAGGAAAAGAAAACAACATAGATGAAATAAGCAAGGGAGATGAAACAAGCAAGAGAGATGAAATAAGCAAGAGTTGAATAATCTAGAGAGATGAAATAAACAAGAGAGATGCAACAATAACAACAACACGAGAGATGCAACAATAACAAGATAGATGTAACAACAACAACAACAACAACAAGAGAGATGGAATAACAACAACAACAAGAGGGATGTAAAAACAACAACAACAACGATGCAACAACAACAATAACAACAACGATAACAAGACAAATGCCACAACAACAACCACAACAGAGATGCAAACACAACAACAACAACAAAAAACAACAAGAGAGACGCAACAACAAGAGAGATGCAACAACAGAGGTGCAAAGAGAGAAGCAACAACAACAACAAAAACAACAAGGGTGATGCAACAACAACAACAACAACAACAACAAGAGAGATGCAACAACAACAACAACATCAACAAGAGAGAAGCAACAACAACAAAAACAACAAGAGATATGCAACAACAACAAGAGAGATGCAACAACAATAACAACAACAAGAAAAATGTAGAAGTTACCGCGCTACAACAAGTGAGATGCAACAACAACAATAATAACAACAAAAGAGATGCAGCAGCTATTGCTACAACAAGTGAGATGCAACAACAACAACAAGACATATACAACAACAACAACAACAACAACAAGAGATATGCAACAACAACAAGAGTGATGTAACAACAAAAAAACAACAAGAAGTATGCAACAACATTAGAAAATGATAATGTATAGCTCAAATGCACTCAAATGCCCTCTGTCGTGAAAATTAGTATATCTCATAATCGGGTAAACAATTGATAGAGTATAGGATCAGATTTTGTGTTTGTGTACCTTGTTATATGTTGAAATGAGGTTTATATAGCCTAAGATCTTAAATGAAAAGATAATAAAGGATAAGAGATAAATAATAAAAAAATGAAAATTCAAGAAAATAGTAGAATATAAAGTTAACAAAATAAAAAATAATAATAGAAATGATAACAAGGAAATGAAAGGAAAGAAGAAACCTGTATATTCAAAAATATACAAGGGGATTGATGGGCCTCATATGTGACTAGAATATTGTGCTTCAAGGTTGTCTAAGCGTGTAAATTGTTAACAAAGAACACAATTCTTAAATAGCAGGGGCTTACTTGCAAATGCCCTTCGGCGTGAGAATTAGTATAACACATAATCAGGTTAACAATTTGACATAGTATAGAATTAGATTTTGTGTATGTCTACCTTCTTATATGTTGAGATGATGTTTATATATCACAAGATCTGAATCGAAAGGGAGATGAAATAAGCAATGTGGTACCAGCAGCACCACCATCACTACCATAAGAAAAAAGATGAATAATAAAAAAAAAAAAGAAAATTCAAGAAAAGAGTAAAATATAAAGTTATGAAAACAAAAAAAAGAATAATAGAAATGATAACAAGGAAAAGAAAGACAAGAAATTAAAAAAATAGTGAAAGGTAAGAAAAAACCGGTGTATCCAAAAAGATACTAGGAGATTGATGGTCCTCAAATATGACTACAATATATGTGCTTCAAGGTTGTCTAAGCTTCTAAACTATCAACAAGGAACACAATTCTTAAATTAACGCAGGGGCTTACCCTGCAAATGCCCTCCAGCGTGAGAATTAGTAAATCTCATAATCGGGTATACAATTTGACAAAGTATAGAATACTCATAACCAGGTAAACAATATGACATAGTATAGAATCAGATTTTGTGTACGTGTACCTTGTTATATGTTGAGATGAGGTTTATATATCCCAAGATCTGAAATGAAAGGAAAAGAAACCAACGGAGATGAAATAAGCAAGGGAGATGATACAAGCAAGGGAGATGAAATAAGCAAGAGAGATGAAATAAACAAGAAAGATGAATAATCTAGAAAGATGAAATAAAGAATAGAGATGTAATAACAACAAAAACAAGAGATATTAACAACAACAAGAATAACAAGATAGATGTAACAACAACAACAACAACAACAACAACAACAACAAGAGAGATGCAACATCAACAACAACAACAACAAGAGAGATGCAAAAAACAACAACAACAACAACAACAACAAGAGCGATGCAACAACAACAATAGCAACAACGAAAACAAGACAAATGCAGCAACAACAACAACAAGAGAGATGTAACCACAACAACAACAAAAACAACAAGAGAGACGCAACAACAACAGAGATGCAAAGAGAGAAGCAACAACAACAATAGAAACAACAAGGGAGATGCAACAACAACAAAAGAGATGCAACAACCACAACAACCTCAACAAGAGAGAAGCAATAACAACAAAAACAACAAGAGAGATGCAACAACAATAACAAGAAGAAAGATGCAGCAGCTGCCGTTACAACAAGTGAGATGCAACAACAACAATAACAACAACAAGAGAGATGCAAAAGCTACTGCTACAACAAGTGAGATGAGCAACAACAACAAGACAGATAAAACAACAACATTAACAACAACAAAAAGTGATATGCAACAAAAACAACAAGAGATATGTAACAACAACAACAACAACAAGTATGCAACAACTTTAGAAAATGATAATGTATAGCTCAAATTCCCTCAAATGCCCTCAAATGTGAAAATCATTAGAGCTCATAATCGAGTAAATAATTTGATAGAGTATAGGATCAGATTTGGTGAATGTATACCTTGTTATATGTTGAAATGAGGTTTATATAGCTCAAGATCTTAAATGAAAAGAAAATAAAGGACAAGAGATGAAGAATAAAAAAATGAAAATTCAAGAAAAGAATATAATATAAAGTTAACAAAATAAAAAAAAATAAAAGAAACGATAACAAGGAAATGAAAGGAAAGAAGAAACATGTGTATTCAAAAATATACTAGGGGATTGAAGGGCCTCAAATGTGACTAGAATATTGTGCTTCAAGGTTGTCTAAGCTTGTAAATTTTGAACAAAGAACAAAATTCTTAAATTATAGCAGGGGTTTACCTGCAAATGCCTTCCGATGTGAGAATTAGTATAACTCATAATCAGGTAAACAATTTGACATAGTATTGAATCAGATTTTGTGTACGTGTACCTTGTTATATGTTGAGATGAGGTTTACATATCCCCAGATCTGAAACAAAAGGCAGATGAAATAAGCAAGGCGGTACCAGCAATTCCACCACCACCATAGGAAAAGAGATGAATAATAAAAAAAAAGAAAATTCAAGATAAGAGTAGAATATAAAGTTATGAAAATAAAAAAAAGAATAATCTAAATGATAACAAGGAAAAGAAAGGCAAGAAATTAAAAAATAATGAAAGGTAAGAAGAAACCGGTGTATCCAAAAATATACTAGGAGATTGATGGTCCTCAAGTATGACTACAATATATGTGCTCCAAGGTTCTCTAAGCTTCTAAACTATCAACAAGGAACACAATTCTTAAATTAACCGAGTAAACAATTTGACATAGTATAGAATCAGATTTTGTGTACGTGTACCTTGTTATATGTTGAGATGAGGTTTATATATCCCAAAATCTGAAATGAAAGGAAAAGAAAACTATGGAGATGAAATAACCAAGGTAGATGATACAAGCAAGCGAGATGAAATAAGCAAGAGAGATGAAATAAGAAAGAGAGATGAATAATCTAGAGAGAAGAAATAAACAAGAGAGATGCAACAACAACAACAACAACAACAAGAAAGATGTAAAAACAACAACAAAAACAACAAGTATGCAACAACATTATAAAATGATAATGTATAGCTCAAATGCTCTCTGTCGTGGAAATTAGTATAGCTCATAATCGTGTAAACAATTTGATAGAGTATAGGATCAGATTTTGTGTTTGTGTACTTTGTTATATGTTGAAATGAGGTTTATATAGCCCACGATCTTAAATGAAAACAAAATAAAGGACAAGAGATGAAGAATAAAAAAATGAAAATTCAAGAAAAGAGTAGAATATAAAGTTAACAAAATAAAAAAGAATAATAGAAATGATAACAAGGAAAAGAAAGGAAAGAAGAAACATGTGTATTCAAAAATAAACTAGGGGATTGATGGGCCTCAAATATGACTAGAATATTGTGCTTCAAGGTTGTCTAAGTTTGTAAACTGTAAACAAAGAACACAATTCTTAAATAATAGCATGGGCTTACCTGCAAATGCCCTCCGACCTGAAAAATAGTAAAACTCATAATCAGGTAAACAATTTTTAAATAGTATTGAATCAGATTTTGTGAACGTGTACCTTGTTATATATTGGGATGAGGTTTATATATCTCAAGATCTGAAACGAAAGGGAGATGAAATAAGCAAGGCGGTACCAGCAGTTCCCTCACCACCACCACCACCATAGGAAAAGAGATGAATAATAAAAATAGAAAATTCAAGAAAAGTGTAGAATATAAAGTTATGAAAAAAAAAGAATAATCTAAATGATAACAAGGAAAAGAAAAGGCAAGAAATTAAAAAAATAATGAAAGGTAAGAAGACACCAATGTATCCAAAAAGATAATAGGAGATTGATGGTCCTTAAATACGACTACAATGTATATGTTTCAAGGTTGTCTGAGCTTCTAAACTGTCAACAAAGAACACAAATCTTAAATTAACGCAGGGGCTTACCCTGCAAATGCCCTCCGACGTGAGAATTAGTATATCTCATAATCGGGTAAACAATTTGACAAAGTATATAATACTCATAACCGGGTAAACAATTTGACATAGTATAGAATCAGATTTTGTGTATGTGTACCTTGTTATATGTTGAGATGAGGTTTATATATCTTAAGATCTGAAATGAAAGGAAAAGAAAACAACCGAGATGAAATAAGCAAGGGTGGTGATACAAGCAAGGGAGATGAAATACGCAAAAGAGATGAAATAAGCAAGAGAGATGAATAATCTAGAAAGAAGAAATAAACAAGAGAGATGCAACAACAACAACAAGAGAGATGCATCAACAACAATAACAATAGAGATGCAACAACAACAACAACAACAACAACAACAACAACAACAACAACAACAACAACAACAACAACACGAGAGATGCAAAAACAATAACAACAACAAGAGCAATGCAACAACATCAATAGAAACAATGATAACAAGACAAATGCAACAACAACAACAAAAGAGATGCAACCACAACAACAATAAAAACAACAAGAGAGACGCAACAACAACAGAGATGCAACAACAACAGAGATGCAAAGAGAGAAGCAACAACAACAACAAAAACAACAAGAGAGATGCAACAACAACAACAACAACAACAACAACAACAACAACAAGAGATGCGACAACAACAACAACATCAACATCAACAAGAGAGAATAAACAACAAGAGAGATGCAACAACAATAACCAACGAGCTCTAGCTCAACTGGTACTGCTCACTTCTCTTAACGGAGAGGTTGGGTGTTCGAGTCTCACTAGAGACACCCTGGACTTTACAACTCTCAGTAGAGAGGTCGGGTATTCAAGCCTCTTCAGAGGCATCGTTGTTGTTAAAGCCTTATCCAAAGGTCCCATTTAGCTACTCACTTATCTTAACGGAGAGGTTGAGTATTCAAGTCCTACCAGAGGCACCCTAGGACTTAACTACTCTCAACCGAGAGGTCGGGTGTTCAAAGCCTCACCAGAGGCACCATTTGTTCGAGCCACACCAAAGGCATCATATATATATAATTGTAGTCTTTCAAGACATTAAAAATAATAAAAAAATTTAAGGGTTGGGGTACGGTCTATGTCCCCTCCAACCTTAAAAAAAAAAAAAAAAAAAAAAACAATAACAACAAGAAGAAAGATGCAGCAGCTGCCGCTACAACAAGTGCGATGCAACAAGAACAATAATAACAACAAGAGAGATGCAGCAGCTACTACTACAACAAGTGAGATGCAGCAACAACAACAACAAGCGATATACAACAACAACAACAACAAGAGAGATGTAACAGCAACAACAATAACAAGTATGCAACAACATTAGAAAATGATAATGTATAGCTAAAATGCCCTAAAATGCCCTCTGTCGTGAAAATTAGTATATCTCATAATCGGGTAAACAATTTGATAGAGTATAGGATCAGATTTTGTTTTGGTGTACCTTGTCATATGTTGAAATGTGGTTTATATAGGCCAAGATCTTAAATGAAAATAAAATAAAGGACAAGAGGTGAAGAATAAAAAAAATGAAAATTCAAGAAAAGAGTAGAATATAACGTTAACAAAATAAGAAAGAATAATAGAAACGATAACAAGGAAATGAAAGGAAAGAAGAAACATGTGTATTCAAAAATATACTAGGGGAATGATGGGCCTCAAGTGTGACTAGAATATTGTGCTTCAAGGTTGTCTAAGCTTGTAAACTGTCAACAAAGAACACAATTCTTAAATTATTGTAGGGGCTTACCTGCAAATGCCCTCCGGCGTGATAATTAGTATAACTCATAATCAGGGAAACAATTTTTATATAGTATTGAATCAGATTTTGTGTACGTGTACCTTGTTATATGTTGAGATGAGGTTTATATATCCCAAGATCTAAAATGAAAGGAAGATGAAATAAGCAATGCGATACCAGTAGTTCCACCACCACCACTGTGAGAACCCAAACCCATTACTTGTACAACATCATTATAACATGCTTAACGTATGCCTTAACATGTTAAAGAGTTCATATTGTTCATATCATGCTTGCATTAGGTTGGTTATGATCATAGTCGTTTGAATGCCTACTATGCGTTGCATGCTTTGTCGTTAATGCTTCGAGTATTCATCTTAGCATGTTTGCACTTCACTAAGTCTCATTGGAGTCTTAATACCCTTCATATATGACTTATAACATTAATCTTGATCATAGTATGCATGGTTGAGAGTTTAGAAGCATTGTTGCTTCGTTTGAGTCTTAGGGTTTCTCGGGATTGCCTTTGTTACTTGTATTGTTTGTGTTTTCAACTTGCGAGAAGTTCATTTGAGTTCTAGACCAAGTGTACTAGTATATCTCATGCTTGCACAATCATTGTTCATAGACTTGTTGCATTTGGAAATAAGATGACCAACTTATTACTTCACAGATTCAGTCCTGTTTTGGGAAAACTTCGAGAAAATTCTGGTACCAATATACTAAAGTGATTGAGATTCCCTTTGGGTGTGTTTTACCTACATATGTTAGGATACTCCCTGTAAAATTTGGTAATTTTACAAGGTGTCGAAGTACCTCAATTAGGTCTTGACTTACGGCTGTGCCAGAATTCTGTTTTCAGGAAATCAGCTTCTGTACTTGATTTTGTAGTAACCTTATTTTGATGAATATATTTCCAAATTGAGTAATTTAAAAATCTAAAATATATTTTAATGAGTCTAGTTTCAGAAAAATCAATAATAACATCATTTGGAGTTGTGAGCTATTTATGGTCGATTTTACAAGATTGACTGTCCAGTAACTTCGCAAATGAAAATTCTGTTTTCCAGATTTCGGGATTTTCTAACTTTCTGAATTTGTGACCCATTTAACCTATTGAACCCCCATCCTTAGTGACCCTAATCCCTCATATTAGACCCTAAATAAGTTTGCTTAAGCCTAATCTCATTCATCCTCCATTAGACATGTGGATTTCTACTAATCCTCCATGTGACATGTGGACTTCCACCCACATTTGCATGTCATATATAAGCCTCCCACCTTAGTGATCAGCCATTAAACCCTCCATTGCAGTAAATTTCTTCTCTCTCTTCCCAAGCTCTTGTGTGTGAATGGTGAGGGGAGATTAGTGTGTGTTTCCTGCATAACTTGAGCTCCCGAACTCCGATTGTCAATCCGAGACCACCAAATTGAAGCTATCGACGAGGAGCACGATTCTATCTGATTAGATTTTGTTCATTTCAGATTTTTCCTTGGTGTAAGGTAAGCTATTGATTCCCCTTAGGATGTATGCTAGAAATGCCATGCTATCCCCCTTTTCTCATGTTTCCCATGCTCCTACCATGTCTATACCATGTTTGATGATGATTTGAGTTTATGGGATTTTTGAGTGATATACTCATCTTGTTGTTTTGGTCCTAAGCCTAGAATTAAATGTGTTCTATGCCCCATTTGGAATAATTATTGTTCTTGGACTATTGACTTTTGACAACCTTTAGAGATTATGATTCTATGGTTCCATAAATTATGAATTGCTCATCTTGTTGTTTTTGTCCTAAGCCTAGAATTAAATGTGTTTTATGCCCCATTTGGAATAATTATTGTTCTTAGACTATTGACTTTTGAAAACCTTTAGAGATTATGATTCTAGGGTTCCATATATTATGAATTTCTCATCTTGTTGTTTTGTTCCTAAGCCTAGAATAAAATGTGTTATATGCTTCATTTGGAATAACTATTGTTCTTGGACTATTGATTTTTAATAACTTTTAGAAATTATGATTCTAAGTTCTATAAATTATGAATTGATGATAATTCTTGACTATCGTTATTATTTGGATTAATGGCCTAGCCTATCCTATACGAGAACTTAGAAAAAAGTTTAGAATGCATTTAGCGTTTAAACTCTATTGGATGAATTTATAGAGACGACTCAACGGAGTCTATTTTAGTGAGCCATTGAACAATACCGGCTCAATGATCAATCCATACGACGTTCTAAATGCGTTTCACTAACAATATAAATTCTAGACTCTTGAATTGGATTGACTACCTGTTAGTCCCAAAGGGCACAATAATAAGCTAGAAAGGGGGGGGGTGAATAGCTTATTATACACTTAAAAACTTTTCGTATAAGTTCCTAAAACAAGCACTTGCAATCTATTAAGGAGATTGAAGTAGCGGAAGTCTTGTAAGGAAGATAGTTCAAGTCTGCCGAATAAGGACTATCGGTAGACTTGACTGAATACTCAAGTCTGCAGTTGAAAAAGATAAGTAAAGGAAATAAGAAACAGTTCAAAGTAGTAATCAATAGTAAAGAAAGAACACAAGTATTTGAGATGGTTCACACTATAAAGAGTGCTACGTCCACCACCAAGGCAGTCAACCTTGGATTTCAAATGTGCACTATATTTTTCACTAGTTCTATTACAAGGAATATATACAACGGATCATGTACAAAATATTTGACTTGTGTTTGGGGGTTTGGGAATTGAATATCTTAATAAACAAGATATTCAATTGTGCAGAAGAATAGTTAAATGGAACAACAATAAGAAGCTTAAGATAAATGTTGATGCAGATCTTCTTGATTGTTGTCGATGACTTCTTTGATCAGTTTTTGATCTCTTGAATGCACTGAGTTTAAAGACTTTTATGTTGTTGGAGAATTTCAGAGCAAATGTGATCTTCAGTCTTTGATGGAAGTATTTATAGATGGAGCATTCTTTAGATCTGTTGGAGAAGACGAAGTGTAACAACTCTATTAGGTTGAATGCATTAAACGCATGGAGCTGTCTTGTAGATTTTCGTCTTCACTGATTCTGAGCAGGGAATGGTGCAGAGTTGTTGCAGCAACTGACAGGTAGGAAAGTCAGAGGTGCAGGTCTGTAATAATTGGTACAGACTGTAAGAGACAGTCTGTTCACCTGCTCTTTTTTACTGTTCAGAATGAGAAAGTCTTCCTGCTTTTCGGAAAGCTAGTCAGGCGTATCTGAGAAGCCAGTGAATGTCTTAATTCAAATTCAAACTGATAAAGGATGAATTTAATTAATCCACTAAGACTTGGTGACTGGACACGTCATGCTTGAACACGTGCAGAGAAGGTGCCTGGATCTTTGTTGAAGGTCTTCCGGTGAAGCATGGCTGAAGTCTTCCGCTGAACCTGTGAAGCCTATAAGGAACTATTCTATGGCAAAGTTCTATACACAGTTGCCACGCTAATTGATACGTAGCCCAATTAGCCACCAATGTATAAAACTAATATAATATATGAACAGATGTAAATCAAAAATACAAATGAGAAACAACACTACCATACTTGATTTTAGATGTCATATAATAGAATACCTATTTGACATGTTGAGTTTGCTCTTGTCGAACTCAATCCTACTTGATTATTGATGAGAATAATTACTTGTCATGAACGAGATCACTTTTATCGACCTCGTTCTCTACTTGAGAATTTGTTAAGTAAACATTACTTGAGATTTGCATGAGTCCAGCAGGCATACCTGTCCTTGTACACACACGCCTCCACTGTGGCCACAGTGGGGAAGTAGCCCCTTTGTTGTAACCATTAGAGCACATTGGTGTGTCTATCTCGGGCATCTCCTCGGAAGGTCGATGTACTCACAAACATCTGACACCTCACATTCCAGATAACACTTGTATGCAGGAACTACGTAGCGGCCCGGCTCTCCATATATCCTTATCCTATGTGATTTAATTACGAGCACCTATGTGAAACAATGTGCATCTTGGATATATGTTATGTATGCTTATGTGACGATATCTTGCCTTGTATGTTGTATATTGCCATGACATGCATAATTGTTAGCTTACAAAGTCTTTATGACTTACCCCCTCCCTTTTACCGCTTTAGATCCGAATCGTCCGGGTCCTTCGCAAGGAAGCATCATTGAGTACGTGCGTGGTCGAGCTTGTCCGTGTTGCAAGTTCACTTGAAGAGGTCATTATAGTTTCCTCTTTCTTTCATGGCAAGGACGTTGGGTTAAGCAAGTTAATTAGACTTGTCTTGGGTATTTGTATCATGCTTGTAACTCTAGTATTATTAACCTTGGAGTTTTTTTGTATCAAGGCTTGTTCTTGTAAAGTATAATGTAATACTTGTATTTTATACAGTTGGCTCACTTATCTTTAGACTTCCGCTGAGCATCCCATTAGCTCTTATTTACTTTTGTTGTTTCTCCGGTATTTAGCCGTTGAGGTGTTCATAGCATGAAATGTTTAGTTGTTGGGTTCCGATCGTAAAGTCGCCGATGAATTGATTTACTTGTCCTTAACTGTTATATCAGGTTTGAAAAGTTTGAAAAATTCCGGCCTTTTTGGTGCCGAGTTGCTCTACGTATATAATGTTGCGTCACGTTAGTTTTAATAATTGAGTCCTTGCATGTTTATGTGTTTACTCGTTTCCCTCCTATTTGGGCGGTCCGACCCACGGTTCCACCTCGGACCCAGGTCGGGTCACCACAAGCACCATAGGGGAAGAGATGAATAATAAAAAAGGAAAATTCAAGAAAAGAGTAGAATATAAAGTTATGAAAACAAAAAAAAGAATAATAGAAATGATAACATGGAAAAGAAAGGCAAGAAATTAAAAAATAATGAAAGGTAAGAAGAAACCGGTGTATCCAAAAAGATACTAGGAGATTGGTGGTCCTCGAATATGACTACAATATATGTGCTTCAAGGTTGTCTGAGCTTCTAAACTGTTAGCAAGGAACACAATTCTTAAGCTAATGCATGGGCTTACCCTACAAATGCCCTCCGGCATGAGAATTAGTAAATCTCATAATCGGGTAAACAATTTCACAAAGTATAGAATACTCATAACCGGGTAAATAATTTGATATAGTATAGAATCAGATTTTGTGTATGTGTACCTTGTTATATGTTGAGATGATGTTTATATATCCCAAGATCTGAAATGAAAGGAAAAGAAAACAACCGAGATGAAATAAGCAAGGGAGATGATATAAGCAAGGGAGATGAAATAAGCAAGAGAGATGAAATAAGCAAGAGAGATGAATAATCTAGAGAGAAGAAATAAACAAGAGAGATGCAACAACAACAATATCAAGATAGATGTAACAACAACAACAGCAAGAGAGATGCAACAACAACAGCAAGAGAGATGCAAAAACAACAACAATAGCAAAATACAAAAACAACAACACATTCAGAAATTAGGGCTTTTGACCTTTCAGAATAAACAAGCAAATATTTCATTTTTCTGAAATTAATTGAAATTTCCGATAAGAATCTTGATACCCTTGAATGTTTTGGATAGATAAACCAGAGAAACATTAACAGATGATTTCTAAAAGAGATAAGTATACAAAGTATAAAGAAAACTGTTAGTTTCAAGGTTTTGAAAAACAACAATGGCAGAAACCGTCTAGATACGCAGAAGCGTCCTTTCGGATTCCTTAAAAAATAACTCAACAGAGGAAATACTGAACAAAAATTAATGAGTAGTAAACCATAGAGTAATGAAGAGCATACCATTGTCGTTGTAGAGAAGAAGAAGCAATAAATAATTTGGAAATGGAGGGAGCAGTTGCAGAGAGTGAGAGAGAGAGAGAGAGAGGGTTTGAGTAGAGAGGGAAATATTAGAGAGAGAGTCGTTTCGTAAAGTTTTTGGAAAGGGCGGTTCAAAGTCTATTTAAAGGAGGAAAAAATCTTTTAGCGAAAAAGCTGTAACTTAAGATATTTTCAAAGTACTAATTTTTTTGACTTTTAACCCCTTTTCCCTTTTAGAAACCTTTCCCGCTTTAATAGACTAAGTTGAAACACTAACATGGTAAACGAGAAGAGCTTAAGTCTACCGTTAGAAGGCAAATAAAGTCTGCCGGTTAGTAGAAGTCTAAGTCTACTGGTATGAAAGAAAAACTTAAAGAATAAAAATTAAGCAGTAGGATCAATCATACCAAGATTTCTCCTTAAATAAGCAAACCTGGTTGCATCTAGTGGCTTGGTGAGAATGTCAGCCAATTGATGTTCAGTTGGAACATATTCCAGACTGATGTTACCCTTTTCCACATGATCTTTGAGGAAGTGATAACGGATATCAATGTTCTTTGTCTTCGAGTGCATCACTGGATTCTTGGAGACTGAAATTGCTGAAGTGTTGTCACACATGATTGGACAATTTGCAGTCTTGATGTTGTAGTCCACTAGCTGTTGCTTCATCCATAGTAGCTGAGAGCAACAACTACTGGCAGCAATATATTCTGCCTCTATGGTTGAGTTTGCAATTGATCCTTGCTTCTTGCATGACTATGAAACAAGTCTATTTCCTATAAATTGACAATTCCCACTGGTGCTTCTTCTGCTCACTTTGCAGGCTGCATAATCTGCATCTAAGTACCCAACTAGATCGAAGTTGTTGCGTTTGGAATACCAGATACCTAGATTTTTAGTTGTTGAAACATATTTGATGATACGTTTGGCAGCAAGCAAATGTGATTCCCTTGGATCTGCCTGAAATCTAGCACAAACACAAACAACAAACATAATATCAGGTCTACTGGCAGTAAGGTAAAGAAGTGAACCTATGATTCCTCGGTACTTGGTCACGTTCTCTTGCTTTCCCTTCTCATCTTTGTCAAGATGGCAGTCGGTAGACATTGGAGTCTCAAATCCTTTTGCTGAATCAAGACCAAAATTCTTGATGAGTTCCTTTGCATATTTGGTTTGGCTGATGAAGATCCCGTTGGATGTCTGTTGAATCTGCAGTCCTAGAAAGTAGGTGAGCTCTCCCATAATGCTCATCTCGAACTTGCTTTGCATCAGCTTCTCGAATCTTTTACACAGGCTTTGGTTTGTGGATCCAAAGATTATGTCGTCCACGTAGATTTGTACCAGAAGAGAATGACCTTTGTGCTTGAGGATGAACAGAGTTGTGTCTATTCTTCCTCTCACGAATCCTTGTTCAATTAAGAACTTGGATAGAGTTTCATACCAAGCTCTGGGAGCTTGTTTCAAGCCATAGAGTTCTTTCTTGAGTCGGTAGACATGATTCTGCTTGTCTTGAATGACAAAACCTGGAGGTTGTTCAACGTATACCGTTTCTTGAAGATCACCATTGAGAAAGGCACTCTTCACATCCATCTGATAAACTTTGAAGTCCATGAACGAGGCATAGGCTAGAAAGAGTCTGATTGTCTCTAATCTAGCAATAGGAGCAAATGTTTCATCGAAGTCAATTCCTTCTTCCTATCGATAGCCTTGAGCAACCAATCTAGCTTTGTTTCTGGTGACATTCCCATCTTCACCTCTCTTGTTCCTGAATACCCACTTGGTGCCGATAGCTGGATGGCTAGTCAGTCTTTGAACTAAGCTCCACACTTTGCATCTTTCAAACTGGTTCAGCTCTTCTTGCATAGCTTCAATCCAGTAATGGTCTTCGATAGCTTCATCAATCTTCTTTGGCTCGATTTCAGACACGAATGCGAATGCAAACATAGTCTCATTTCGTACTCTGTTCCTCGTACGAACTCCTGAGTTGAGATCACCAATGATTTGAGAAATGGGATGATCTCTTGTTTCAATAATAGCTGGAGGAAGATCAATTCTGGTGGGTTCTTCCCTTAAAGATTCTGGAGTAAGTTGAGAAGGTGATTCACCAAAATCAGGTTCAGAAGAGATAGGATCTTCGAAACCTTCATTTTTGGTGAACAAGAAGGGTGAGTGATCTGTGAAGGTGTTTAGGGTAAAACAGAAGAGATGGGTCAGGGTCAACAGAAGAGTTGGAGTTGGCACCAATAGAGTTGAAGTCTGCCGGTGCAGGGTTAGCAGAACTAGAAGGGTATGCAGTTAGAGGATTCTGAAGTGGAGGAGAAGCAGATGCTATATTTGTACTTGTCTCATCATCATCAGAATCATTAGCAACATTCAGAGCCTTTCGAGGCTCTAACAAGTCATATTCATCAAAAGTAACATGCACAGATTCTAAGATTTTAAAAAAGTTTTGTTGAATATGCGAAATGCTTTAGAATGTTTGGAATAGCCCAGAAAAATTCCTTCGTCTCATTTTGAATCAAATTTTCCTCTATATTCTTTTCCATTATATAGAATAAAACATTTACAACCGAAGATTTTGAAAAATCCTATGTTTGGGGCTCTTCCTCTCCATATTTCATATGGAGTTTTGTTATGAAACTTGTTTACCAGGGATCTGTTCTGGGTAAAACATGCAGAGTTGACGGCTTCTGCCTTTAAGTACTTTGGAAGTTTAGCTTTTGCCAGCATAGTTCTTGCTGCTTCAATTAGAGTCATGTTCTTTCGTTCAGCTACACCATTTTGTTGAGGAGTTCCGGCAGCAGAGAAGTTGTGGCTGATCCCGTGGTCATCACAATATCTTTCTACATCGTTGTTCTTGAATTCGGTGCCGTTGTCTGATCTGATGTCACTAATGTCTTGAAGCTTTTGGGTTTGAAGTGTTCTAAAAAGAGCGGTGACCAGATCATATGTCTCATCTTTTGAAGTCATTGTTTCGATCCAGGTGAACCTAGAGTAGTCGTCAACTACTACAAGTGTGTACTTGTCTCCGGAGATACTGACTGTAGTTATTGGTCCAAAGAGATCCATATGCAGAAGTTGAAGAGGTCTGGTTGTTGACATGACAGACTTTCTTTTGAAGGAAGACTTGGAAAGTTTTCCTAATTGGCAAGCTTTGCAACTTCTGTCATGATCGGCAGACACCGTAGGTAGACCTTTGACAAGCCCATCTTTGGAGAGCTTGGAGAGGTACTTGAAGTTAAGGTGACTGAGACACTTGTGCCAAAGCCAACTGTTGTCACGAATGTTGTTAGCGACTAGGCAAAGGCTGGAGAATCTCCCTAGAAGATTTAAGTCCACGACATAGACGTTTCCTTGTCTATTGCCGGTAAGTAGAGTTGAGCTTGATTCACGATCTTTGATGAGACATTGGTTGGAGGAGAATTGGCAGATGAGTCCTTTGTCGCAAAATTGAGATATGCTCAGAAGATTATGCTTTAAGCCGTTTACTAGAGAAACTTTGTTCATGAAGAGACTTCCTCTAGTGATTGAGCCATGCCCAATTGTTTTCCCTCTTGCATTGTCGCCGAAAATCACCGTGGGACCTTTGGCTTCAGCTATATCTGAGAGTAGACTTCTGTTCCCTGTCATGTGTCTTGAGCAGCCACTATCCAGGTACCAGATGTCCTTATCTTCTGTATCTATAGCCATGAAGCAGACCTGAAAAATATCAAAGAAACAAGGTCCCCTTTATTTTCTTTTGGGTCCTGAGGATTAGCAACCTTTTGGAACCCATACCTGCCTAACCTTGAGAGAAATAGGTCTCTCAGATTTTGGTGTGAACCTTAGCAGGCATTCTAGGGCCAGATGGCCTATACAATTGCAAGAATGACAAAGATGAAAGTTCCATAGAGGACTGTGATCAGTTTTAGCTGTAGAATGCTTGTGATTATCTTTGTTCTTAAGAGCAATCCTTGGTTCAGCTGGCTTGTTGACGATAGACTTAATTGGTTTCTGTTGGACCTTCCTAGGTATGTTACCAGCAGACTTAGCCTTGGCTGGTCTGTTGATAACCTTTTTAAGAGGATTCGGTAGAATACCTTTAAGTTTACTTTCAACAGGTTTAGGTGCCTTGCCCATTTCATAGACAAACTTGATAGGAACCGGCAGAGATTTCGTAGGTTTACCGCCAACAGACTTTGCCTTGGCAGAGTTGTTGTCGGTAGACTTTGGTTCCTCTACCGTTCCTTTCTCAAGCTTCTCATTAGAAGCAGTCATCTTGGCTTTCCCTTTCTGAGCCTTGGGGTAAACGTACGGTACACTTGTATAACCAAGTCCTTGTTTACCCTTGTTTTCGAACGTCTGTTTAGAGAAGGAGATGTCATAAGCAGTCTCGGAGGTTTCACCTTTCTCCATGATAGAAGAGTATGTCGAACTGGGCTCATCTGAATATCCTAAGCCAGATTTATCTTTACTTGACTTTTGGCTTGAAAGGATTTCTTCAAAGGTATCCTTGGAGTTGTTCCAGGAGTCAATTGTCTTTTGCAAGGCAATTTTCTCCAGGTCAAGTCCTTTGATGTGCTCAGTGAGACATTTGACTTTGTCACAAAGGAATTTGTTTTCTCCTTTAAGCTTGATACTTTCTTGTTGATGGCTATTGAGAATTTGAATCTTAGCTGCCAGCAGAGATTTCTCAGCAGCAAGCTTCTTACAGTTCTTGGCGAGTTTCACGTAGGCTACTCTAAAGGAATTAAACTCTTCAAGCATTTCTTGATTATCTTTAAGAAGTTCTTCCGTACTGAAATTCTCACAGTTGATCTCACTTTTGTCGCAAGGACTAGGTGAGACTTCGACTTCATGTTCAGAGTCATAGGTGGGACCTGAATCATGAGCTATTAAGCATATGTTAGCTTGCTGACAATCGTCCTCTTCCTCTTCTGAATCAGTCTCAAACCATGTAGCAACCTGTTTTTCTTCTATGTCTTCAGCCATCATACCTTTATGTTTTTGAAATTTCTTATAAGGAGGCTTTCGGTATGCTTCAAATTTTGGCTTTGGACATTTGGAGGCAAAGTGACCAGGTTTTCTACAGTTATAACACACAAGCTCTTCGTTAGATGAGCTTTCAGCAGTTTTTCTAAAAGGCTGCTAGTGTGTGTCCTTCCTTCCATATTTTGCAAACGTTTTGAAATATTTTATGAACATACCAAATTGTTCGTCTGAAAGAAAATCATTTTCACTGGACGAACTGGAAGGTTTGTTTTCAACAGTGGTTTTTTCTTGTACCATGGCAGGCAAGGACATAGTTCTGAACTGTTTGTCCTGCACTAGAGCTTGATTTACTCCGAGCTCATAAACCTTCAAACTTGCGTAAAGACTACGGAGAGTCATTTCGTTTAAGTTTTTAGATTCTTTCATGGCAGTGGTCTTAATATGCCACAAACTACCTAGAGAGTCTAGAAATCTCATATTCATTTCTTTCTTCTCATAGGTTTTACCAAGAGAAAAGCAACTATTAATTACCTCACTGAAGCAATTGTATGCTTGTCTCAAGGTTTCCTTGGGATCTTTCTTGAAGGAGTCAAACTGCTGGATGAATGTGTATTTTCTGTTGTCTCTTGTGTCTTGGTCTCCTTCCAAGTATTCTACAAGAGCTTCCCACATTTCTTTAGCAGTGGTACATCAGATCACTTGTTGGTAAGTGTTGGTGTCTAGAGAGCTAGTTTTTTTTTTTTTTTAGGAAACAGGGACGGTACCCTGCACGATTTTATTAATAAGAGAAAAGATACAAACTTGAGGGGGACAACCAGCCTTGCCCTTATAAATGGGAGGACAAAGGAGCCTAACTTCGAAAAAGAAAGTACAATGCACCATGAAATTAAGATATGCGAACATAAGGGGTACTAACAACATCCAAATTAATAAGACCACGAATATGGGATGGGATGTCAGAAATTTGACAAAACTCAGAATGGGAGAAAGTATCACATGCCAAATTTGCTAATTTGTCTGCCACAGTATTAGCTTCTCTGAAACAATGCCGAAAAGAAATATGCCCCCGATCACGAATGCGAAAAATGTCACAAAAGATATAGGAATGAGCCCAAGGAAAGCTGTGACCTTTGGTAATACATTCAAAAATAACCTTTGAATCCACCTCCACGATAATATTGATTGCTTTGCTATTTAGTTCTACTAGTTTTCTGTCGTCCTCTGTCCATTCAGATTCTTCTTTGGGTACTTCGGCAGGATTTCCAGTGATGGATGCTAGAAGGTTGGCGTTCATTGGTGCATGTCGTCCTGCTAGTACGCACTTCCATAACCTGTTGTCAATAGAATTCATAAAACGCATTACCTTATCCTTCCAAATATCGAAATGGCCTTCGTCCAATATTGGGACGTGGTTCGCATTTGATGTAGGTAGCATGTAGTGTGTTTGTGCCATTGGATCGAGCCTCTCAAGAGTTTAATCTCGGAAAAACTAGTTTTCAAAGAGTTAAGTTCTAATACCAATTGTTAGTCCCAAAGGGCACAATAATAAGCTAGAAGGGGGGGGGTTGAATAGCTTATTATACACTTAAAAACTTTTCGTATAAGTTCCTAAAACAAGCACTTGCAATCTATTAAGGAGATTGAAGTAGCGGAAGTCTTGTAAGGAAAACAGTTCAAGTCTGCCGATTAAGGACTACTGGTAAACTTGACTGAATACTCAAGTCTGCAGTTGAAAATATAAGTAAAGGAAATAAGAAACAGTTCAAAGTAGTAATCAATAGTAAAGGAAGAACACAAGTATTTGAGATGGTTCACACTATAAAGAGTGCTACGTCCACCACCAAGGCAGTCAACATTGGATTTAAAATGTGCACTATATTTTTCACTAGTTCTATTACAAGGAATATATACAACGGATCGTGTACAAAATATTTGACTTGTGTTTGGGGGTTTGGGAATTGAATATCTGGATAAACAAGATATTCAATTGTGCAGAAGAATAGTTAAAGGGAACAACAATAAGAAGCTTAAGATAAATGTTGATGCAGATCTTCTTGATTGTTGTCGATGACTTCTTTGATCAGTTTTTGATCTCTTGAATGCACTGAGTTTAAAGACTTTTATGTTGTTGGAGAATTTCAGAGCAAATGTGATCTTCAGTCTTTGATGGCAGTATTTATAGCTGGAGCATTCTTTGTATCCGTTGGAGAAGACGAAGTGTAATAACTCTATTAGGTTGAATGCATTAAACGCATGGAGCTGTCTTGTAGATTTTCGTCTTCACTGATTCTGAGCAGGGAATGGTGCAGAGTTGTTGCAGCAAGCGGCGAGGTAGGAAAGTCGAGTTCAGTGCTGTAATAATTGGTATGCATCGTAAGAGACGCCTGTTCACCGCTCTTTTTATTGTTCAGAATGAGAAAGTCATCCTGCTTTTCGGAAAGCTGGTCAGGCGTGTCTGAGAAGCCAGGGAATGTCTTAATTCAAATTCAAACGGATAAAGGATGAATTTAATTAATCCACTAAGACTTGGTGACTGGACACGTCATGCTTGAACACGTGCAGAGAAGGTCTGCCGCTTGATGCTGTTGAAGGTCTTCCGGTGAAGCATGGCTGAAGTCTTCCGCTGAACCTGTGAAGCCTATAAGGAACTATTCTATGGCAAAGTTCTATACACAGTTGCCTCGCTAAATGATACGCAGCCCAATTAGCCACCAATGTATAAAACTAATATAATGTATGAACAGATGTAAATCAAAAATACAAATGAGAAACAACACTACCATACTTGATTTTAGATGTCATATAATAGAATGCCTATTTGACATGTTGAGTTTGCTCTTGTCGAACTCAATCCTACATGATTATTGATGAGAATAATTACTTGTCATGAATGAGATCACTCTTATCGACCTCGTTCTCTACTTGAGAATTTGTTAAGTAAACATTACTTGGCATTTGCATGAGTCCAACTGGCATACCTATCCTTGTACACACACGCCTCCACTGTGGCCACAGTGGGGAAGTAGCCCCTTTGTTGTAACCATTATAGCGCATTGGTGTGTCTATCTCGGGCATCTCCTCGGAAGGTCGATGTACTCACAAACATCTGACACCTCACATTCCAGATAACGCTTGTATGTAGGAACTGCGTAGCGGCCCGGCTCTCCATATATCCTTATCCTATGTGATTTAATTACGAGCACCTATGTGAAACAATGTGCATCTTGGATATATGTTATGTATGCTTATGTGACGATATCTTGCCTTGTATGTTGTATATTGCCATGACATGCATAATTGTTAGCTTACAAAGTCTTTATGACTTACCCCCTCCCTTTTACCGCTTTAGATCCGAATCGTCCGGGTCCTTCGCAGGGAAGCATCATTGAGTACGTGCGTGGTCGAGCTTGTCCGTGTTGCAAGTTCACTTGAAGAGGTCATTATAGTTTCCTCTTTCTTTCATGGCAAGGACGTTGGGTTAAGCAAGTTAATTAGACTTGTCTTGGGTATTTGTATCATGCTTGTAACTCTAGTATTATTAAACTTGGAGTTTTTTTGTATCAAAGCTTGTTCTTGTAAAGTATAATGTAATACTTGTATTTTATTCAGTTGGCTCACTTATCTTTAGACTTCCGCTGAGCATCTCATTAGCTCTTATTTACTTTTGTTGTTTTTCCGGTATTTAGCAGTTGAGGTGTTCATAGCATGAAATGTTTAGTTGTTGGGTTCCGGTCGTAAAGTCGCCGATGAATTGATTTACTTGTCCTTAACTGTTATATCAGGTTTGAAAAGTTTTAAAAATTCCGGCCTTTTTGGTGCCGAGTTGCTCAACATATATAATGTTGCGTCACGTTAGTTTTAATAATTGAGTGCTTGCATGTTTATGTGTTTACTTGTTTCCCTCCTATTTGGGCGGTCCGACCCACGGTTCCACCTCGGACCCAGGTCGGATCGCCACAAGCACCATAGGAAAAGAGATGAATAATAAAAAAATAAAATTCAAGAAAAGAGTAGAATATAAAGTTATGAAAACAAAAAAAAAAGAATAATAGAAATAATAACATGGAAAAGAAAGGCAAGAAATTAAAAAATAATGAAAGGTAAGAAGAAACCGGTGTATCCAAAAAGATACTAGGAGATTGGTGGTCCTCGAATATGACTACAATATATGTGCTTCAAGGTTGTTTGAGCTTCTAAACTGTCAGCAAGGAACACAATTCTTAAACTAACGCAGGGGCTTACCCTACAAATGCCCTCCGGCATGAGAATTAGTAAATCTCATAATCGGGTAAACAATTTCACAAAGTATAGAATACTCATAACCGGGTAAATAATTTGACATAGTATAGAATCAGATTTTGTGTATGTGTACCTTGTTATATGTTGAGATAAGGTTTATATATCCCAAGATTTGAAATGAAAGGAAAAGAAAACAACTGAGATGAAATAAGCAAGGGAGATGAAATAAGCAACAGAGATGAAATAAGCAAGAGAGATGAATAATCTAGAGAGAAGAAATAAACAAGAGAGATGCAACAACAATAACAAGATAGATGTAACAACAACAACAACAAGAGAGATGCAACAACAACAACATGAGAGATGCAAAAACAACAGCAAGAGAGATGCAAAAACAACAACAAGAGCGATGCAACAACAACAATAGCAACAACGATAACAAGACAAATGCAACAACAACAACAACAAGAGAGATGCAACTACAACAACAACAACAAAAACAACAAAAGAGACGCAACAATAATAGAGATGCAACAACAACAAAGATGCAAAAAGAGAAGCAACAACAACAAAAACAACAAGGGAGATGCAACAACCACAACAATAAGATAGATGCAACAACAACAACAACAACAACATCCAAAAGAAAAGAAGCAACAACAACAAAAACAACAAGAGAGATGCGACAACAACGACATCAACAAGAGATAAGCAACATCAACAAAAAGAACAAGAGAGAAGCAACAACAATAACAACAACAAGAAAGATGCAGCAGTTATCGCTACAACAAGTGAAATGCAATAACAACAATAACAACAACAAGAGAGATGCAGTAGCTATTGCTGCAACAAGTGAGATGCAGGAACAACAACAAGAAGACAGATACAACAACAACAACAAGAGATATGCAACAATAACAAGAGAGATGCGACATCAACAACAACAATCATGGAAAAACATTTGAAAATGATAATGTATAGCTCAAATGCCCTCTGTCGTGAAAGTATTTGGGACGGTATTGGGACAGTTTTGGCTCCCTCCCAAGTACAAGGGTGCCAAATACTTTTGTCTTGGGCCAAAACCGTCCCAAAACGTATTTGGCACGACAAAGGTGACGGTTTGACAGTGTGGTGCCATTTAATACACATTTGGAACGATTCTTGATGAAATGGCGCAAATAGTATTTGGCACGGTTTTGATGCCGTCCCAAATAGTATTTTGGCACGGTTGGGTTGCCCTCCCAAATAGTAATTGGCACTGCTTTGACTGGCCTCTCAAATAGTATCGGGGACGGTTCAGTTGCCTTCCCAAATAGTATTTGGCACGGTTGGCGTGCCCTCCCAAAAAGGTTTTGGCACGGTTAGGTTTGCCCTCCCCAATAGTAATTGGCACGGTTTTGTTGCCCTCTAAAATAGTATTTGGGACGGTTGTGTTTAGTCTCCCACGTAGTATTTGGCACGGTTGATGCCCTCCCAAATACCATTTGTGACCGATTATTTTTGTATTTGATATCGTTTCAATATGAGATGGCCACCATTTTTTTTCAATTTTTTATTATTATGCCAACCATTTGTTGGAGTCAAATATATGATAATTATCAAATGAAAAACAATTACATTTTATAGAAATGAATTGAAGTTATAACACAAACTAATTATATAGATATGCTTCTAATTGGTACGCAATTCGTCAAAAGCATAACCTAAAAAACATTCAAAATTACATAAAAGTATAATAAAAAAAATTGTATATAGATCAACTACCTTTCAAAAACTAAAGTTAAAAAAATATTGTATATAGATCAACAACCCTTCAAAAACTAAAGTTTCAATAAGTGTCTTTCCTATACAAAAGTGTCTATTGAAATAGACAGACCAAGTCGTCCATCAGTGAGTTGGTCCGAGCCTACAACAAAAATTAAATAATTAGTATAAATAACGCCAAAAAAAAAGAAAAAAAAAGGTACTTCAAGAGATCTACACTATAAATTATGGGTACTAGATCTACCTGTTCTACACTAGATCCGGAGCCATTTGTATCCATAGGAGGAGATGATGCTATTATTTCGTGTGCATCCAATAAATGTTGCATGTGCTTAATTTGTTCGAGCATCATAGTTTGATTGCTCTCAAATTCAGATATTTTTTAGCCATATTTTCCACTTCATCGAAAGAACGTATTGTTAAAGTTGATCGAGACCCAAACACATCACGAGGAGATGGTCCTGAACCAAATGTCCTCACACGCCCATGTCCATCGGGCCCCATCATATCAACAAACACTTGTTCTTTGTAAGCTTGTGTTAAATCCTCTTCAGGTCATCCTTTCCTAAGAACAAAATAGTTACTCAAAAAACTAGGGAAGTAAACAAAACCATATATATAATAATACAAAAGACTATATTACTTACCACTAAGCTTCTTGTGTCATCGTTAGGTATGGTACCATCCTTTTTACTACGTGTTTTGATGAACACATTAGCACGAGCCTACAACAAAAATTATATAATTAGTATAAATAACGCTAAAAAAAGAAAAAAAAAGGTACCTCAAGAGATCTACATATGAGTACTAGATCTACTTGTCCTACACTAGATCCGGAGCCATTTGTATCCATAGGAGGAGACGATGCTATTATTCCGTGTGCATCCAATAAATGTTGCATGTGCTTAATTTGTTCGAGCATCATAGTTTGATTGTTCTCAAATTCAGATATTTTTTTAGCCATATTTTCCACTTCATCGAAAGAACGTATTGTTAAAGTTGACCGAGACCCAAACACATCACGAGGAGATGGTCCTGAACCAAATGTCCTCACACGCCCATGTCCATCGGGCCCCATCATATCAACAAACACTTGTTCTTTGTAAGCTTGTGTTTGATCCTCTTCAGGTCATCCTTTCCTAAGAACAAAATAGTTACTCAAAAAACTAGGGAAGTAAACAAAACCATATATATAATAATACAAAAGACTACATTACTTACCACTAAGCTCCTCGTGTCATCGTTAGGTATGGTACCATCCTTTTTACTACGTGTTTTGATTAACACGTTAGCATGAGATGTATCCTCATTATTTGTTTTCATCTAATTACAATACAAACCAATTATATTCAATTACACAAAACACCAAGTAAAGACAATTACACAACATAAACACCAAGTAAAGACAACAATTTGGGAGAAATATCTTCTGGAAAATGACTTGTTCAATTCAAATCCCTTTAATAGGTCCTCTATTAATTACACACTTTTTAACACCCACACACGCTATCCTTCAGTCTTCACTATGCTACCCTGCCATCTATGTACATAACTTTATATATTTTGTTGCATGCATGGCAAATATATAGGTGTAGTATGTGTGTGTATATCTAATACTGACATAAAGAGAGTGTACAGATAATTATATATGCGTACTACATGAGTATGTCTCTTGTGTATGTGTTGCTTAGTGTCATCTTGTTCTCCCAATATGTGAGATTTTGGAAGGACATATTGCAACTTCAGCATTGCATCACAGCTGTCATTGGTCTTGGATTGTTTGAGATGCCCCTTTAGTACATTGAGTATGCACATTTCAACGACACTGGCTAAATTGAGTATGCCCGACTTGCCGGTGGTTGGAGCTAAGTTTGATCCAGATAAGGGGGTTGGAGGAGGAAAAGGCAGTCATCTAAAGGTGTATTGATAAAATCTAGTAATTAAGAGGATCCTGACTCACCTCTACCTAATGTGTTGCTTAATCAGATGCGGTTCAGAATCTTGATCTAAGTAGATACAATTCCAGTGTTACTAATCATTGTTATATTACTTCTTTTCCCTTTTTACTAATCATTGTTATATTACTTCTTTTGTCTAGTTCTTGCTGACTTAGCACATCTTACTTACTTATGGCCAATGTCATAGTTCTCTTCTTAAAAGCATTGTTATTAATGGGGAAACTTCATTATCTATTTACACAGTATTAGAGGTAAATTTTTTCGAGTGTATAAAAGACGATGTTCTTTCCTAGAATGACATTTTTGTTTCCGTTACCGGCTGTTTTTATGCTTGAGGTCTTAATATAGGTGTTTCATTCAAGGAGCGGGAGCGATGGCAAGGTAGTCGAGGCAAATGCCTTGACGTCCTTGGTTCCAATCCTCATACCAAGAGGTCATACTTACCTATCAAAATAAATAAATTATATAGGTGTTTCATTTAATTGCGTTGCTACTTGGTGAATTCAGTATATTAGAATGATACTAAGAAGATTATTGTGCTACTTTAAGAATAATAATTAGTAGAAGAAAACTAGCAAGCCTTATTAATTCAGTGAAAATGTCACCATTTTAATTTCCTCAATAGAACTGTTGGAACTTTTGAAAAACCACGCATCTTCTAGAATCATACCATCTATTGTGTTAAGTAATCGCTACTAGGAGTGCAATCATGCATTTTTTTTGTTACTCCCTTCGTCTCAAAAGAAGTAAACGATGACAGTGTTCGATCTTGCTTCCAGTGTTTTTTTAATGGTGCAAGATATTGTGAAGCTAGAAGCTAGAAGTTATGAAGCTTGCAGGTGGTTCAGTTCATTGGGTTAGTCCATGGTATGCCATACATCAAACAAAATACGCATTTGTTATGAGTTTTTTCATTTAAGAAACAATGTAACCTGTGGCACCATGTCCAAGACCTTGTTAATAGTAACAATGGATAGGTGAGGGTGCTAAATCTAAAAGAGGAGTCCTAATAGCATGATCCTTGATTATTTCTCTTAAAAGGGTGGAAATTATGGGGTGATTAGCAGGGATGGTCTTCTTACTAAGAAAATTGAAGGTTGTATGCCAAGGTGGCAACATTAGAGTAGTTAAGAAGGGGAATTAAGGATGGGTTTTTTGTTAAGTAGGAGAGCTCTTATGATGAGCATCTATAGAAGTGTTGCGCACTTGTAACTACCAATGCTTTCACCTCTTCAATGTACATGGAGATGGTGAATGAGATTTCAGGGAGGGAGGGTCTTACTCGATTGTTGTTATCAAATGAGTCAGGCGGTGAAGTGACACTAAGCATCAAATGCCATTCAGTTTGATGGATGAGTCATAATGAATTTTGACTGGCGATATATATAGCCATTTACATTCTATAATGACTAGGGCTCATGTAGCTTATATGATTGCTTTTAGATGCATTGAATATTCATTTTCCAATACATATTCGTTCCGCTTATACTAACTAGGGAGGGTTTGTTGTGCAATCTCTTTTTTCCCTGTTTGAGACAACCAGCTTGTGCAATATTGGTTAAAGTCTTTTGTTTTCCTCCCTTCTCTCTCAGTCAAAATACCATCTAAATCAGGAAATCTAAGTCATGTCGTGATGGCACCTCACCTTGCACTTCTGAGGCCCAAACCTGTGCCTTGGTTAGTTGGCCCTTGTGCCTAAGCATGCCTTTGACAATGCCAAGTGGTCTAGTCCTCATTTTTGCATTCGAGTTGCTTGATAGTTTTATGACCGGTACTTTATCATATACAAGATGAGATCTTAATGAAGTTGTGTCCAATTTGTCACATATTATGATAGGTGATGTAAATTTTGAATTGACAACTTTCAGTTTATTTTCTCTTAATGTGATTTTTTCCCTTGTTAACATTTGAACTTGATTATTCAGGTTTACAGAGTTTCAGATATGGAACTCGTTAGTGTGCTTCCTAGGGCAGAAGATGAAGTCAATGTAGCTTGCTTTCACCCTTTGCCTGGAGGAGGTCTTGTATATGGAACCAATGTGTGCTGCTCGTGTAATGATGTCTCAACTTAGTTCCCAGGGGGTGAAGCTTGTCCTTCCATCACTTCTAAAGGTCCTTCACACTCTCCTCGGTAGCCTTACACATATAGCACCTACTGACTACTTAAATCAAAAACTGATTTCGTAAGGTTTTTCTCATTAATATTATTGATTATAGCATGTTGTCTTTATTTACTAATTTTGAAATTTATATTATTGTCTGAGTAGCTTACCAATGAGCATTTGCGCCTCATGATGTTCCTAACCAGTACTATTACCGTAAATAAATTCTTGTTGCTTTCGGTCATTGCAACCATCTGGACTCAGCTTAGTTTATTTGCATGTATCTTTGGGGAGGGGGGGGGGTTCTCATATTCCTCTACCTTCACTACCTTCTGATGTAAGCAACAACTAACTAATGCAGGCATTGACACTTATAAACGGGGTCTCTAACTAGAAAAATAATAGGGGGTATCTAACTAGAAAAGTAACAGAAAATTATTTGGTTAGTCTAACCCATTATTCAGACCTAAACCCTTTTTGTGGTAACGTAGTAGATAAAAAATTAAAGTGGAAATAGCGCTTCCCATGTCTTAAAACTGTTTGGGTCTGATTTACCCAAGGAAGTTGGGGTTGTTTTAAACAAAGACCTCAAGCTTGGAACTGTTTGGGAAAACAAAAGAAAGGAAGTTGCTTCTATCACGAGTCTCAGCTGTGGAACAAATAGGGTGGCTAGCAAGGAGAACAACAAGACCGAGATATCAAAAAAGAAAAAAAAAGGCTGGAAATTTTGAGACAAACATTGTTTTAAAAACTCTTTCAGTCCAATATTTTTCTTATGAGGGACAGGGATTTATACTCAATCAATTCATGTTACTAAGTACGGAAGAAGCTACAGGCTGGACTAAATTTCTCATCAAGTTCACCTTGTGCAATAATCACAACAAGGCTGGAATTTCAATGTTGGAGGGCTGGACCATCAGTTGGCAAGATTATAAGTTGGACAGAATTTTCACTTGCCTTTTACTTGTTCATGAGACAAAAGGAAAGTATCATACGGGGCTGTTACAAACAAAGACATAAAGTTGTTCAAAAAGGACATCATAGGACTATTTTAGCAAAGCATTTACGTACAACAAAAAAACAATGATGCACACCCATCAAGCGAGGGCACCCCAACAAAGCATTTATGTACAACAACAAAACAATGGTTCACACCCATCAAACGAGGGCACCCCAACAAGCATTTTAGTTATGTAGCTTACCTCTGCTCGAATATTAGCATGTGAAGTCCTTCCAGTCCTGTGTAGGAACTCGATTTGCTTATGATTTGCAGAATTACATTCAGCTTCAGCCTAAAATACAAATCATATTCATAGCACATAAGCTTATACGTTATAAGCTTGAGTACATCAACCATGCAAAGACCTGAATAGTATACATATCATCAGATTTGGTGCAATAAGAGAAACCTATTCAAGCGATTGAGAACAAGACTGAAAAGTGCGAATAAGTGCACTGGAATTCAATTTTGAAATTTGTAGTGTAGTTTTTATGGATTCATTAGACTCTGGGTATCTTGATATGTTTATAGTGGTAGGCTTTATACTACATCATTCTTGGAACTGCACTATTTAAGGTTTTGAATTGGTATTGTACTTCACAATTCCATAATACACTATATACTTTTAGGTTGTCGTGTTGATGCTTTGGGTTGTTCTGTTTCGCCTACGATGAGTTAATAGATTCAGTTTTACTTGTTGTAGGATCTACTAATCCATGTACTACTGTTGTGATGACCCGACCCGGATCCCAATATGAGACCCCAAGGTCGTGCCGCCAAAATACACAAAACAACAAGTAAAGGGTAAGGCTATAACAACGATATGCCCATGACTCAACAATGCGGAAGCGAATAACTTAAATGGACCCGAGCTAACAAGCTTCGAAATACAAAACAACCAAAGAGATAGTAAATATCTCGGCCCAAAAATTCGACGCACGTGATGCAACATTGGACACGTACAATAAACCACCTGTTACAATTTTATAAACAATAATAACCAAGTCATCGGTGACATTACAGTCGGAACCCAACATTAAACTAAGTCTACACACTCAACGGCTAAACATGTCGGAGTACAACAACCAACATTAATATTACTCAAGATGGGTAGAAACAATATAATAATATCAACATGGCACGACTAACATTTGTCGGCTCACAAAACAAGTACTAATAATTTACAAATACATGAACCAATAAAAACACAAGCTTTACTACTCATAGTGAAGTCTATATAACTTCACTTCCCAAACGTCCTTTCCAGTAAACTTAAGGTTACAAATATTAATAATGGTAGTAACCTTCATAAAAATTACACTTCTATCGTAGGCTCGGCGGATTCCTTCGCATTACTAGCTCGGCTTGAATCTAAAGAAAACAAAGTAAACGAGTAGGTCATAATAACTTAGTAAGCTACTAAATATGCAATGTCATGGCATGACATTATGCTCAAATAAAACATGTACATCTCATGTCATACTTATATAACATTTGATGGTATAATCTTTAACATAAATCAAATTTCATCCATAGGCACATAGAACATAGTTCTTCAAAATTTATCATGAAGTAATCCATATCATATAGAATATGCATCTCAATTCCAATAATGTGTAGCATGTTATTTCCACATTTAACTTACCATCAAACCACCATCCACATAACTTAATTTGACCATGAGTCTCAAAATTCTTCATTTAACACAACTCATATAATAATTCATATATGGGAGACTATTGTTTCCATTCTAATCATGAATAGCAAGTTATATTTTTAGTTTAACATCCTATCATAAAAATCATTATTTCATTGGCATGTTATATTTTTACTATAACATTTCGTCAAGTAATCATCATCTCATATAAATCATATCATTAACCACGTAGCACAACAATTCATATAAGTGCTCGTAAAATAAACCACGTAAGAGAGAGAGAGAGAAGATGATTCCTTTTCCGCATCCGTTGTGTAGCTCCTGCAAAACACATGCAACCTTATGTGTCCTCGATATCCCTTTCGTGGATATCGACGTCCCCGAAACAATCCCCATTCGGGTTCCAAAGCTATTAAAGGTAGGTGTATTACTCTAGCAATGATCAACTACATCCCTACCGTGGCCATCGATGGAAGGGTGTGTGCAAACCCGGCGCGGCGATCCATTGCGATCACGAATCCCACAATTCGTGAAGACAATGCATCGTCCCGCCAAAAACTCAAACCAAAAACCATTAGCTGGACTCAAACACAAGCACATGTAATATATACTCGCATGCTCAACCAAATGAAAAGTACCAACACACCGTACTAATCCAATCAAGGAAATATTTACTTATAAATCACATAGTTATGCATTTCTATGCTAACTAACTCACAAACATATTAGAGCAATAATATCAAGTCTCTAATACCCAAGTGTTCTTCATACACTTGAAAACGCTCAAAGGCTTAACCTCTATCAAAACTACCCCAAATTCCATAGGATTTCAATATGTGATTCTCTATATTCATATAAATCCATAATCAACTCCGTTGAGTCACAAATTTGAAGGCATAGAAGCTATTTGCATCATAGCCCTCCTATTATTCATTAACTAATATTCATGGTTAAGTTCTCAAGGTTAGAAACATTGTGCAACCCAACATAATCCATATCTTCCCAACAAAATCCCCAAAACATGGTTCATAGATCAACACTTGACATTTCGAGTTAATCATCACATTTCAAGCATGCATCTCAATATAACATTTAATCAAACATGCTTTCATAAAAAATAACCATTTATCTAATCAAGATGTAAATTTATCTAGCATGTTCATAACCAACGTGTAAATTCATCTAACATGCTCACAACCTTAAATTCATGAATTAGAGTTGGACAACATACTCTTATATGCATAAAAGTCAACTCTATTCTTAAAAGTCAAACGTTACATTCAAACATGTAATCTATTGTGATAATTCATTTTTCATGCTCACAACCAAAATAGAAGTTCATCAAGTATACTTCCAAACCTTAAACCTATAACATGTGTGATTCCAACAATTCATAAAATTCCATAAAATTCTCCAAAAATCATTCATATCATCAATAACCCATTTGCTACATAACATATAGTCAAACCCTTGGTTTTTAGGAATTCATGGCCATGATGCTCAAAGTCCAAACTCACAAGATGAGGTTCAATAATAGACTCCATTAAACATAGAAAACATCATATCCATGCTTCTAACAAGTTCACCCATCAAAAATCCAAAACTCAAAATAAAATCACACACAACATACATGTGTACTTATTGACCTCAAATAGCAAGTCTCTTTGTTTTCCTTAGGGTCAATGAGCACAAAATCCATAGAAGAAGGATTGTAGTAGCTTACCTAGCTCGAGTGAAAACTCAAAAGAATCGAAATCCGATCGGTGAAGTTGTTCTACTCGTCGAGGGCTTCACGAATCCGAAGTTTGAAGGTCATCCAACGGTTGGATCTTCATGGATTGGAGGAAGAAGACCTAGGGCTCAAAGCCCCCATGAACTCCCACACTCTCTCTCACGATACGTATAAGAAGGAGGAAAATGAATGAATTTTCTGAAGTCTCAAAGGGATTAGTGCATATATACCTCCACGATAAGAGAGGGCACAATTGGGATTTCATTGGTACAATTAGTGAAGTTTAGATGCAATCAACCACTAATTAAAACTTAATTAACTTTCCAAATATGTTATGACATGATTAGGACTAAGCATGAGAGGTTAGGAAGGGTTTAGAGGGGGTTTAGTAAGCGTAGAATAGGAAAATCACTTCAAAATACCAAAACAGGGAGTAGGCTGTTCGAAGCACCATACGGTCGCATGGTGCCATAGGAAGCGACCGCATGGGTCCTTGTTACACTTGGTGACATTTTCTTGTTGTCTCGTTCGGGTACGGTCCTTCCCGCATGCAACCGCAAGCCTTAAAGCTTCGAAATGGCCTATAATTCAACCCTTAAAGTCCTCAAACATTTAGCTCAACCAAACAAGTCTCAAACCACCTTCAAAGTAGGTTCAGACTCCCATAAACAACACCTGAAACAACTCGGAGCGAAACCGAAACAAGTTATAACAACTCGCTAACGAAACGACGAATGAAACCACAAACCGACGGGCAACAACCCAAGATTATAAGCACTTCAAAAGGCTATTGAATAGACTTGAATGCTTCTCAGATGATGAACAACAGATAGGAGAAAAGAACTCCCGAAAGACGAGACGCTCACACGGCTTAATCTCGAACTATGCGATAAGAAGAATTGCTATCCTTGAAGCGTCAATACCTCACAAGATTTAAGGAATGCGTGCAACTAGAAGTCCAACACATCTAAACATGTTATGCAATCATCATGTAAAGATCTAAAACCAAATCAAGGTCAGGAACACAAAATGCAAGCAAACTCTCAATTGTGTCACATTTCGACTATCGTTGAGTTACGACTTGTGACTTTAGCAAGTCAACAACTATATGACATCTCTTAATAGTATTTTGGTCTTAATGTGATCTCTCACACACATCTAGACTCTCTCACAACCCAAACAAGCAATTAACCAAGGAAGAAATGCGAGCATTGCACGCAATTTAAGCTAACCGGAAATAGAGGTATTACAACTGTAGGAACCGATCTAGCCTATAATTACTAGGCTCAACTCAAGTTAATTGTTAACTGGTTTGACCTTAAATATATGCACAACTAACTACTGTTAACTGTACATTTTTAGTTGGGTCTATTTTGAAAATGAATAATGAATAATGAAACACCAAAAACATTCTTTGAAACAACGAAATCTAACGACTTTGTACATTAGTTTCCTCCTTTAACCTTAGTTCAGCCAACAAGCCAAGGTACGCCTTGTTCCTCTACAAGTTCAGTATTAAGATGAACCACCTACATAAATAACAAACAATCTTGATTAAATCTCTAAGAAATGCATTTTACAATATAAATGCCTTTTGAAATTTGAATTACCTTCACTTCAAGCTCTTTCTCTGTTTTCTCATTATTCAAGCATCTGAAACAAGGAAAGAAACACAAATAAGAGAATCGTCTAACCTCTTCACTGTTCCTTCCGTTCTATTAATAGCAGGCTACAAGCAGGGGCCACTAGTAGTTCACGTGTTCTAAGATCGGGAAAGAGAGGGACTAATCTGGATGAGAGTTCAGTAGTTGCCAAAAAGGTCCAAAAGAAATAAGACCCGAAAGCGCCAAAGAAGGCGTAAAAAGGAGCGACCAAAGAATTAGTGATATTAAGATAGATGTATAAGAATATTAATCAAAAAGAAATATATTTGGAGCTACTTACTGCAGCAAAGGCATCACGACCAAGCTATGCGAGCTGCATGCCTAAACTTTGCTGATTGCCAAATCGATTAGCAGCCGCATTTCTGGTGGCTGAAATAGCTTGCCATTTTGGAGTGGACCTCCGTAAACTTTGTCTGGTTATCTTGAACCCCTGCCAAATAAAAGGCAATTGCAAAATTTTACATTTGGAGCTAGTGAGCTACAATGGAACTGGTACTAGGATCCTATCACAAATCTCGAAAGAAGACCATATCAAATGATGTCCCATCAAGGAAATTAATTTTGGTTTCAAGTGCAAGCAATGTAATTGCATCAACTGGAGTAGAGCACCCAATGGAGAAAGATAATTTCGAGAAATTGAATTAGTTCGTGATGCGTATTACATACTCCCTCCGTCCTAAAAAAATAGTCCCCTTTCCTTATTGGTAAGTCATCCTAGGACATTATCAAATATTTATTTAACAAAGGTTGATGTATGATGGCTCGGCCTTTAAGCATAAAACAAAATACTCTTTAATGTCGGAAAGCAATTCATGCACACAATCAAATTTGGTCATATGTGGCGCTACCCAAATCAAGCTATTAAGGAACAAAGCTTTCTCTCTCCTTCAATGGAATCTAATTGAATAGTGAAAGGAACTGTGTTGGATGGCCCATGATAGTACATGAAAGTGAACAAATTGATTTCTCTCTCTCTCTCTCTCTCTCTCTCTCTCTATATATATATATATATATATATATATATATATAACCAATATTTCTTAAAGAGAAAAAATAATTAAAAAGAGGGAGAGAGACCAACACACGATTCATAACTGGAGAAAGGTGAGAAGTAAGAACCATAATTTTGGGGATGGTGTAGAGTGGAGGAGGGGTCTAGCTCTACTCATCTTTCATTAAATATGGGATATGATGAGATAACGGTGGGGAATAGTGGTTAGAACTTCGAAGATAGATTAGAAGGGGAAAGATAAAGAAATGATCGATATTGGAGTATTATGGCCATGTTTGATGTAGCTTATGGGTTAGTGTTTATGGCTTATGACTTCTCATAAGTCATTTAGAGAGTGTTTGATTTCAAATGTGGAGTAATAAGTCATAAATAAAGTACAAGCCAACTAAAACACAACTCACCTTATAAGTCATAAGCATTAGAGCTGGTGCTGAAGACTTATCAGATCAAAAAAACGGATGAACAGTGCCATTAAATGAAAATTTCATATTCCAAAACTACCCTCATTTAATAATAATAATAATAATAATAATGATATTATTAATAATAATAATAAATAATAATAATAACAATAACAATAATAACAATAATAATAATAATAATATTATTATTATTATTATTAATATTAAATAATAATAATAATAATATAATAATATTAATAATAATAATAATAATATTGTTATTATTATTATTATTATTATTATTAATATTAATATTATTATTTTATTTCAGCACTATTTCAACTTATTAATCAAACACACACACACACACACAAACTTATGAAAGCTAATAAGAACTTTTAAAAAGCTAAATCAAACATCACCAGTCATTAGTCATAAGTCATAAGTAATAAGTTTTCAGTCATAATTAATAAGTCATCAACACATATCAATAAGCTAAATCAAACGGGCCCTATATAACTCTTGAGACGAAGATAAAATAAAATGTGGTTTAAGGTTATCTTGGCCAACTATGTTTGATATTTTTCTACTACTAAGGATAAGCATTTATTTATTTATTTATTTATTTCCTTTGGATATTTATCGGGCAGAGTATTAGTCAATTTGCTTGATACATATATATTTTTTAAACGAATGAAGACGAACAATTCACCAAGTGCTTGGAATTTTTGGTGAGGATCAACCCCAAGAAGATGAGCTAGAAACCTCAAAGAAAGGACAACATTTAGTTAGTTGTGGGCAGCAAGCAGCATGTGGTATCCGCATATATTCACTGAATTCTCCATCTTTTAACGGTCAATAGAAAAAAAGTTAGGCGAAAGAGTCTAATTTCACGAACAAGACAATAAGGGTAGTAAAAAAATTTCTACCAAGTTTAAACGCAACTGTGTTACCATAGTTCAAACTCAATACCTATGGTTTAAGTTAGAACAACCACCAGCTCATCTACGCGCCGATAGTGTAGTGTATGGGAATGATATATCACGTGGATGACTTGGAAATAATTTAAGTGTTTGTTTGTGCTGATTCATGTACAATTAGGAAAATAAGATATGGATATTCTTGGAATGTGTAAGAAAGAGTCTTTAGGCGAATAAAAGCTGAGCAACAGGGGCAGTTGAGTGATACTAAAATTTTGACACTGGAGTGGACATTTTGAACTTCCTTGCACTTTTCTATATTCGCAACCCACCTGGTGTGGTGATTGATGAAATAAATATTTATTCGAAACTCATCTAATGAAATTTACGAAGGGAATGGTGGTGTGTGATTAAGAGATGAGGATTAAATCACCTGAACTCAAGGTCCAATGCCATCAGCATCGTCATAAGCAAACAAAGAAATACGAGAACAAGTGGTGCAAAAACCGAAACTGAACTCATTTATCTCAAAATCTCACAAGATCAATACCAAAAAAGTATCAAGTTAATAAGCAGGCACAAAAGGCAAATCTCACATTAATCTTTCTGATCGCTACTAACACGATTTAAAGCAAAACAAATTACATTGTGTCATAATATTGATTGGAAGTAAGGATGAAGTGATTTCAACTCTAAATTTCCTTTGCCCCTCAACAGCTTATGGGTCACTATAAAGGAGCCAACATTAAGAGAAACCGATCTAATAGTAAGATAAACCAACTTTAATAGGACGAAAAGGGATCTCCTAACACCATCCTGATGACAAATGGACCTTGCATTATACAAACTACAAGAGAATGGCTACACAAGTTCTTCACTAAAACATATCACTATCAATGGAGGATGCAAACTCCTTTGTTTTGTTCGTACACGACCCTAATCTATTCCACTTACTATCACATAAGTAACAGTTATGTCATTGGAGGCATTTGGCACAGCGCTAACGCCAAAAACAGAACAGATTTGAACATATTTATGTTGAATTTTTTGATTGTGGTATCCACAACCACAAGTAACAAAGATAATCCTTTTGCAACCCAAAAACCCTAGAAGTAAAAATCAGACAAAGAGAAGATCTCACCGGAGAGATAGAGAATGCATCGGATCTGTGAGAGTAATCAGCAACAGCGAGAAGAGAAGCGTACAATGAGTAATCAGATATATAGAGATGTGCCGGAGCCAAAGAGTAATCAGATATAAATGTGTCGGAGCCGACGATGTGGACGGGTACACGAGCCAGAGAGAGAGAACGAGAGAGTGCGATAGTGGAGACTAAATTTTGGGGAAAACTAGCTGGGGGAATTTGGGGGAAAACTTATATACGATGCTGGAAATTTTGGGGGAAATCGCGGGAGGGTGAAATATCGAGGGGAAATATATTTAATAAATATATTGATAAATTGAGACTGACGTTTAATTTCGAACCAAAGAGGAAATATAGTACGGGGGTTGGACAAACGTCCCAAAACAATAGGTATTGGGGAAGGCTATTACACAACAGTCCCAAATACTAAGTAATTGTGACCGCTAATTTTCCCTTCCCAAAAAAAGGTATTTGTAACAGTTTTTTAGCCCTCCCCAATAACAGGGGTCACAAATAGTCATTTCTTGTAGTAATAGGATCAGATTTTGTTTTTGTGTACCTTGTTAAATGTTGAAATGAGGTTTATATAGCCCAAGATATTAATGAAAATAAAATAAAAGACAAGAGATGAATAAAAAAATAAAAATTCAAGAAAAGAGTAGAATATAAAGTTAACAACATAAAAAAGAATAATAGAAATGATAACAAGGAAATGAAAGGAAAGAAGAAACCTGTGTATTCAAAAATATAATAGGGGATTGATAGGCCTCAAATGTAACTAGAATATTGTGCTTCAAGGTTGTCTAAGCTTGTAAACTATCAATAAAGAACACAATTCTTAAATTATAGCAGGGGCTTACCTGCAAATGCCCTCCGGCGTCAGAATTAGTAAGACTCATAATCAGGTAAACAATTTGACATAATATTGAATCAGATTTTGTGTATGTGTACCTTGTTATATGTTGAGATGAGATTTATATATCCCAAGATCTGAAACGAAAGGGAGATGAAATAAGCAAGGCGATACCAACAGTACCACCACCACCACCATAGGAAAGAGATGAATAATAAAAAAAAAGAAAATTCAAAAAAAGAGTAGAATATAAAGTTATGAAAACAAAAAAAGAATAATGGAAATGATAACACGGAAAAGAAAGGCAAGAAATTAAAAAATAATGAAAGGTAAGAAGAAACCGGTGTATCCAAAAAGATATTAGGCGATTGGTGGTCCTCAAATATGACTACAATATATGTGCTTCAAGGTTATTTGAGCTTCAAAATTGTCAGCAAGGAACACAATTCTTAAATTAACGTAGGGGATTGCCCTGCAAATGCCCTCCAGCGTGAGAATTAGTAAATCTCATAATCAGGTAAACAATTTGACAAAGTATAGAATACTCATAACCGGGTAAACAATTTGACATAGTATAGAATTAGATTTTGTGTACGTGTACCTTGTTATATGTTGAGATGAAGTTTATATATCCCAAGATCTGAAATGAAAGGAAAAGAAAACAACGGAGATGAAATAAGAAAGGGAGATAATACAAGCAAGGGAGATGAAATGAGCAAGAGAGATGAATAATCTAGAGAGATGAAATAAACAAGAGAGATGAAACAACAACAACAAGATAGATGCAACAACAACAACAAGAAGATAGATGTAACAACAACAACAACAGGAGAGATACAACAACAACAAGAGAGAAGCAAAAACAACAACAATAAGAACAAGAGCGATGCAACAACAACAATAGCAATAACGATAACAAGACAAATGCAACAACAACAAGAGAGATGCAACCACAACAACAACAAAAACAAGAAGAGAGGCACAACAACAACGGAGATGCAACAACAACAGATATGCAAAGAGAGAAACAACAACAAAAACAGCAAGGGAGACGCAACAACAACAACATCAACAAGGGAGAAACAACATTAACAAAAAAAAACGAGAGATGCAACAACAATAACAACAACAAGAAGATGCAGCAGCTGTCGCTACAACAAGTGAAATGGAACAACAACAATAACAACAACAAGAGAGATGCAGCAGCTACTGCTACAACAAGTGAGATACAGCAACAAAAAGAAGACATATACAACAACAACAACAACAACAACAAGAGATATGCAACAACAACAACATTAGAGATGTAACAACAACAAGTATGCAACGATATTAGAAAATGATAATGTATAGCTCAAAGGCCCTCAAATGCCCTCTGTCGTGAAAATTAGTATAGCTCATAATCGAGTAAACAATTTGATAGAGTATAGGATCAGATTTTGTTTTTGTGTACCTTGTTATATGTTGAAATGAGGTTTATATAGCCTAAGATCTTAAATGCAAAAGAAAATAAACGACAAGAGATAAAGAATAAAAAAATAAAAATTCAAGAAAAGAGTAGAATATAACGTTAACAAAATGAAAAAGAATAATAGAAACGATAACAAGGAAATAAAAGGGTAGAAGAAACCTGTGTATTCAAAAATATACTGGGGGATTGATGAGCCTCAAATGTGATTAGAATATTGTGCTTCAAGGTTGTCTATGTTTGTAAACTGTCAACAAAGAACACATTTCTTAAATTATAGCAAGGGCTTACCTGCAAATGTCCTCCGGCATGAGAATTAGTATAACTCATAATTAGGTAAACAATTTTTACATAATATTGAATCAGATTTTGTGTACGTGTACCTTGTTAAATGTTGAGATGTGGTTTATATATCCAAAGATCTGAAATGAAAGAGAGATGAAATAAGCAAGGAGGTACCAGCAGTTGCACCAACACCACCATAGGAAAAGAGATGAATAATTTTTTAAAAAAAGAAAATTTAAGAAAAGAGTAGAATATAAAGTTATGAAAACAAAAAAAGAAGAATCTAAATGATAACAAGGAAAAGAAAGACAAGAAATTAAAAAATAATTAAAGGTAAGAAGAAACCGGTGCATCCAAAAAGATATTAAGAGATTGATGGTCCTCAAATATGACTACAATATATTTGTTTCAAGGTTGTCTAAGCTTCTAAACTATCAACAAGGAACACAATTCTTAAATTAACGAATGGGCTTACCTTGTAAATTCCCTCCGGCGTAAGAATTAGTAAATCTCATAATCGAGTAAACAATTTGACAAAGTATAGAATACTCGTAACAGGGTAAACAAATTGACATAGTATATAATCAAATTTTGTGTACGTGTACCTTGTTATATATTGAGATGAGATTTATATATCCCAAGATCTGAAATGAAAGGAAAAGAAAACAACTGAGTTGAAATAAGCAAGGGAGATGATACAAGCAATGGAGATGAAATAAACAAGACAGATAAAATAAACAAGAGAGATGAATAATCTAGAGACATGAAATAAACAAGAGAGAGCAAACAACAACAATAACAACAAGAGAGATGCAACAACAACAACAATAACAAGATAGATGTAACAACAACAACAAGAGAGATGCAACAACAACAACAAAAGAGATGCAAAAACAACAAGAGCGATGCAACAACAATAGCAACAACGATAACAAGACAAATGCAACAACAACAAGGAAGATGCAACAACAACAACAAGAGAGATGCAACAACAACAACAACAACAACATCAACAAGAGAGAAGCAATAACAACAAAAACAACAAGAGAGACACAATAACAATAACAACAAGAAGAAAGATGCAGTAGCTGCCGCTACAAGTGAGATGCAAAAACAACAATAACAACAACAAGAGAGATGCATCAGCTACTGCAACAACAAGTGAGATACATCAACAACAAAACATATACAACAACAACAACAACAACAACAACAAGAAATATGCAACAAAATTAGAAAATGATAATGTATAGCTCAAATGCCCTCAAATGCCCTTTGTCGTGAAGATTAGTATAGCTCATAATCGAGTAAAGAATTCGATAGAGTATAGGATCAGATTTTGTGTTTATGTACCTTGGTATATGTTGAAATGAGGTTTATATAGCCCAAGATCTTAAATGAAAAGAAAATAAATGACAAGAGATGAAGAATTTTAAAAAAATGAAAATTCAAGAAAAAAATACAATATAGAGTTAACAAAATAAAAAAGAATAATAGAAACGATAACAAGGAAATGAAAGGAAAGAAGGAACCTATGTATTCAAAAATGTATTAGGGGATTGATGGGCCTCAAATTTGACTAGAATATTGTGCTTCAAGGTTATCTAAGCTTGTAAACTGTCAACAAAGAACACAATTCTTAAATTATAGCAGGGGCTTACCTGCAAATGCCCTCCGGCGTGAGAATTAGTATAACTCATAATTAGGTAAACAATTTGACATAGTATAGAATCAGATTTTGTGTACGTGTATCTTGTTATATGTTGAGATGAGGTTTAAATATCCCAACAGTACCACCACCACCACCATAGGAAAAGAGATGAATAATGTTAAAATGAAAATTCAAGAAAAGAGTAGAATATAAAGTTATGAAAATAAAAAAAGAATAAAAGAAATGATAACAAGGAAAAGAAAGGCAAGAAATTAAAATTAAAAAAAAAAGGTAAGAAGAAACCGGTGTATCCAAAAAGATACTAGGAGATTGGTGGTCCTCAAATATGACTACAATATATGTGCTTCAAGGTTGTCTAAGCTTCTAATCTGTCAGCAAGGAACACAATTCTTAAATTAACGCAAGAGCTTACCCTGCAAATGCCCTCCGACATGAGAATTAGTAAATCTCATAATCGGGTAAACAATTTGACAAAGTATAGAATACTCATAACCGGGTAAATAATTTGACATAGTATAGAATCAGATTTTGTGCACGTGTGCCTTGTTATATGTTGAGATGAGGTTTACATATCCTAAGATTTGAAATGAAAGGAAAAGAAAACAACGTAGATGAAATAAGCAAGGGATAAGATACAAGCAAGGGAGATGAAATAAGCAAGAGAGATGAAATAAGCAAGAGAGATGAATAATCTAGAGAGATGAAATAAACAAGAGAGATGCACCACAACAACAACAACAAGAGAGATGCAACAACAACAATAACAAGATAGATGTAACAAATACAACAACAACAACAAGATAGATGCAACAACAACAACAACAAGAGCGATGCTAACAAGACAAATACAACAACAACAACAAGAGAGATGCAACCACAACAACAACAAAAACAACAAGAGAGACGCAACAACAACAGAGATGCAAAGAGAGAAACAACAACAACAAAAGCAACAAGGGAGATGCAACAATAACAAGAGAGATGCAACAACATAAACAAGAGAGAAGCAACATCAACAAAAACAACAAGAGAGATGCAACAACAATAACAACAAGAAAGATGCATCAATTGTCATTACAACAAGTGAAATGCAACAACAACAATAACAAGTGAGGTGCAGCACCTACTGCTACAACAAGTGAGATGCAGCAACAACAACAAGACAGATGCAACAACAACAACAAGAGATATGCAACAACAACAAGATAGATGTAACAACATTAGAAAATGATAATGTATAGCTCAAATGCCCTCTATCGTGAAAATTAGTATAGCTCATAATCGGGTAAACAATTTGATAGAGTATAGGATCAGATTTTGTTTTTGTTTCCTTGTTATATGTTGAAATGAGGTTTATATAGCCCAAGATCTTAAATGAAAAGAAAATAAAGGACAAGAGATGAAGAATAAAAAAATGAAAATTCAAGAAAAAATTAGAATATAAAGTTAACAAAATAAAAAATAATAATAAAACGATAACAAGGAAATGAAAGGAAGAAGAAACCAGTGTATTCAAAAATATACTAGGGGATTGATGGGCTTCAAATGAGACTAGAATATTGTGCTTCAAGGTTGTCTAAGCTTGTAAACTGTCAACAAAGAACACAATTCTTAAATTATAGCATGGGCTAACCTGCAAATGCCCTCTGACGTGAGAATTAGTATAACTCATAATCAGGTAAACAATTTTTACAAAGTATTGAATCAGATTTTGTGTACGTGTACCTTGTTATATGCTGAGATGAGGTTTATACATCTCAAGATCTGAAACGAAAGGCAGATGAAATGAGCAAGGCTGTACCAGCAGTTCCACCACCACCACCATAGGAAAAGACATGAATTAAAAAAAAATCAAGAAAAGAGTAGAATATAAAGTTATGAAAACAAAAAAAGAATAACCAATATGATAACAAGGAAAAGAAAGGGAAGAAATTAAAAAATAATGAAAGGTAAGAAGAAACCGGTGTATCCAGAAAGATACTAGGAGATTGATGGTCCTCAAGTATGACTACAATATATGTGCTTCAAGGTTGTCTAAGCTTCTAAACTGTCAACAAGGAACACAATTCTTAAATTAACGCAGGGGCTTACCCTGCAAATGCCCTCCGGCGTGAGAATTAGTAAATCTCATAATCGGGTAAACAATTTGACAAAGTATAAAATACTCATAACCGGGTAAACAATTTGACATAGTATAGAATCAAATTTTGTGTACGTGTACCTTGTTATATGTTGAGATGAGGTTTATATATCCCAAGATCTGAAATGAAAGGAAAAGAAAACAACGGAGATGAAATAAGCAAGGGAGATGATACAAGCAAGGGAGATGAAATAAGCAAGAGAGATGAATAATCTAGAGAGATGAAATAAACAAGAGAAATGCAACAACAACAACAACAACAAGAGAGATGCAACAACAACAATAATAACAAGATAGATGTAACAACAAGAAGAAGAAGAGAGATGCAACAACAACAACAAGAGAGCTGCAAAAACAACAATAACAACAACAACAAGAGCGATGCAACAACGATAGCAACAATGATAACAAGATAAATGCAACAACAACAACAAGAGAGATGCAACAACAGAGATGCAAAGAGAGAAGCAACAACAACAACAAAAACAACAAGGGAGACGCAACAACAACAAGAGAGATCCAACAACATCAACAAAAATAACAAGAGAGATGCAACAACAATAACTACAACAAGAAAGATGAAGAAGTTGTCGCTACAACAAGTGAAATGCAACAACAATAACAACAACAAGAGAGGTGCAGCAGCTACTGCTACAACAAGTGAGATGCATCAACAACAACAACAAGACAGATACAACAACAATAACAAGAGAGATGTAACAACAACAACAAGAGAGATGTAACAACAACAACAAGAAGTATGCAACAACATTAGAAAATGATAATGTATAGCTCAAATGCACTCAAATGCCCTTTGTCGTTAAAATTAGCATAGCTCATAATCGGGTAAACAACTTGATAGAGTATAAGATCATATTTTGCTTTTGTGTTCCGTTTTATATGTTGAAATGATGTTTATATAAGACAAGAGATGAAGAATAAAAAAATGAAAATTCAAGAAAAGAGTAGAATATAAAGTTAACAAAATTAAAAAAAAATAGAAGTGATAACACGGAAATGAAAGGAAGAAGAAACCTGTGTATTCAAAAATATATTAGGGGATTGATGGGCCTCAAATGTGACTAGAATATTGTGCTTCAAGGTTGTCTAAGCTTGTAAACTGTCAACAAAGAAAACAATTCTTAAATTATAGCAGGGGCTTACCTGCAAATGCCCTCCGACGTGAGAATTAGTATAACTCATAATCAGGTAAACAACTTTTACATAGTATTAAATCAGATTTTGGGTACGTGTACCTTGTTATATGTTGAGATGGGGTTTATATATCCCAAGATCTGAAACGAAAGGGAAATGAAACGAGCAAGGCGGTACCATCAGTTCCACCACCACCACCACCATAGGAAAAGAGATGAATAATAAAAAAGAAAATTCAAGAAAAGAGTAGAATATAAAGTTATGCAAATAAAAAAAATCTAAATGATATAAAGGAAAAGAAAGGCAAGAAATTAAAAAATAATGAAAGGTAAGAAGAAACCGGTGTATCCAGAAAGATACTAGGAGATTGATGGTCCTCAAGTATAACTACAATATATGTGCTTCAAAGTTGTCTAAGCTTCTAAATTGTCAACAAGGAACACAATTCTTAAATTAACGCAGGGCTTACCCTGCAAATGCCCTCCGGCATGAGAATTAGTAAATCTCATAATCGGGTAAACAATTTGACAAAGTATAAAATACTCATAACCGGGTAAACAATTTAACATAGTATATAATTAAATTTTGTGTACGTGTAGCTTATTATATATTGAGATGAGGTTTATACATCCCAAGATCTGAAATGAAAGGAAAAGAAAACAATTGAGATGAAATAAGCAAGGGAGATGATACAAGCAAGAGAGATGAATAATCTAGAGAGATGAAATAAACAAGAGAGATGCAACAACAATAACAACAACAACAACAAGAATGATGTAACAACAACAATAACAAGATAGATGTAACAACAACAATAAGAGAGATGCAACAACAACAACAACAAAAGATATGCAAAAACAACAAGAGCGATGCAACAACAATAGCAACAACAATAACAAGACAAATGCAACAACAACAACAAGGGAGATGCAACAACAACAAGAAGAAGAAAAGAGATGCAACAACATCAACAAAAAAGAAGCAACAACAATAAAAACAACAAGAGAGATGCAACAACAACAAGAGAGATACAACAACAATAACAACAAGAAGAAAGATGCAGTAGCTGCTGCTACAACAAGTGAGATGCAAAAACAACAATAAAAACAAGAGATATGCAGCAGCTACTGCTACAACAAGTGAGATGCAACAACAACAACAAGACAGATACAACAACAAGAGATATGCAACAACAACAAGAGAGATGTAACAACAACAACAACAAGTATGCAACAACATTAGAAAATGATAATGTATAGCTCAAATGCCTTCAAATGCCCATTGTCGTGAAAATTAGTATAGCTCATAACCGGGTAAACAATTTGATAAAGTATATGATCAGATTTTGTGGTTGTGTAACTTGTTATATATTGAAATGAGGTTTATATAGCCCAAAATCTTAAATGAAAAGAAAATAAATGACAAGAGATGAAGAATAAAAAAAATAAAAAATCAAGAAAAAATATAATATAGAGTTAACAAAATAAAAAAGAATAATAGAAACAACAACAAGGAAATGAAAGGAAAGAAGAAACCTGTGTATTAAAAAATGTACTAGGGGATTAATGGGCCTCAAATTTGACTAGAATATTGTGCTTGAAGGTTATCTAAGCTTGTAAACTGTCAACAAAGAACACAATTCTTAAATTATAGCAGGGGCTTACCTGCAAATGCCCTCCGACGTGAGAATTAGTATAACTCATAATCAGGTAAACAATTAGACATAGTATCGACTCAGATTTTGTGTACGTGTACCTTGTTATATGTTGAGATGAGATTTATATATCCCAAGATCTGAAACGAAATGGACATGAAATAAGCAAGGCGGTACCAACAACACCACCACCACCACCATAGGAAAAGAGATAAATAATATACAAATGAAAATTCAAGAAAAGAGTAGAATTTAAAATTATGAAAATAAGAAAAGAATAATAGAAATGATAACAAGGAAACGAAAGGCAAGAAATTAAAAAATAATAAAAAGTTAAGAAGAAACCGGTGTATCCAAAAATATACTAGGAGATTAGTGGTCCTCAAATATGACTACAATATATGTGCTTCAAGGTTGTCTGAGCTTCTAAA
>CM028378.1:121209097-121293647 GCA_013146195.2 Codonopsis lanceolata
GCGTTGACACTTGGCCAATGTCGCACCACCAGAATAGCGATCGGTTTCAGCCGAGCTCGATAGTACCCAGGATAACTTTCTTGGATAGCATGTGGCCGTTCATGTGAGGTCCACCAGCTGGCACCGTGGAGTTGGTCCATAATTGCTGTTTTTTTGATTGCGTAGGGTGAAAGAGGCCTTGGTAGTGCCTTTTATATGTTGCCATGAACACAAATTGCGATGCCCATCTTCGCAGGGAAATTTTCCCTCTTTTGTCTAGGCCAGGGGGATAGATTCCTTTCTGAAGCAAATTTTGGATGTCAATATACCAGGGCTCGTGATGCAGCAGTGCATTAATTTGGAAACGGTATCTTGGCGTGACCTTCTTCCAGGTACGAAGGGTTGGACTTGGGTTCTGCGAGGAATGGACGGTGATGCGGGGTGGCCGGTGCGTCGGCAAATTGATTTATCTCGCGGCAGATAATGGAATGAGATGGACTCGAACGAGCAGCAAGTGTTGTTAATTTGGCATGATAAAGTTGGGTCGGGGATCTTGGGTCTTCCACCTCCCTTCGACTTGGTTTATGATCAAGGCAGAATCTCCAAAGACTTCGAGATTTCTGGCCTTCCTTTGGAGAGCCTCTTTCAGGCCAGCAATACAAGCTTCGTATTTAGTGGTGTTGTTGGAGCATTCAAACTCCAACCTTAGGGCCAGTGGAGTGTGAGAATCTGTCGGGTCAATGAGTAAGATTCCTATGCCAAAGCCTCTTTTGTTCGCGGCTCAGTCAAAGAACATCTACGCCAGCAGTGTGGGTGGTCGGTGATTTCCAAGACACCTTAGATGCAGGAAGCTGGGCTCGTAGCATCTTGGGTTTGGAGGTAGGCCGGCTAAGTGATCTGCGATGACGTTTGCCTTTGATAGATTTGGCGTGACATATGTTATGTCAAACTCGTTGAGAAGAAAGCCCACTTAGAGGCGGCTAGGCGATGGTTTGCGAAGATATATTTGATAGGATCCATCACGGAGATGAAGCTTGATGGATCGTCACTTGGTAGGTTTTGAGCCTTTGGGTTGCCCAGACTAGGCAGCACAACTTTTCTCGATCTTAAGTAATTCGGTTCGCTTCCTTGCGGCTTCCCTCTACTGATGAAGTATATGGCGTTTTCGATGTAGGAGTCTTTCTTTTCTTGGGCAAGCATGGCTCCTACTGACGTGTCTGTGACAGTTAAGTATATGAGGAGAGGTTTATGTGTATGGGTTGGGGCTAGCACAGATGGATTGGTGAGATAGGCTTTTATTTTTTCAAAAGCTAGCTGGCATTTCTCGTCCCGGTCGAGTATTTTCTTTAGAAGCTTGAAGAGGGGCCCACATATGGTGGTGGTATCGATGAAGCGGGCGATGTATTGTGAAGCGGCCTAGGAAGCCTTTGACTTCTGTCGGAGTTTTTGGCTGTGGCATTTCTATGATAGCTTTGATCTTTGCCGGCTCGATTTCAATGCCTTGCTCAATCACTAAGAATCCCAGGACCTTGCCTTTGGTGACCCCAAATGTGCATTTGGTGGGGTCGAGTTTCATTTGATGCTTTCTGAGTCTTTCGAAGAACTTCCGAAGATCTCTGATATGAGCACCGTTGGCGTCGCTGGAATGTACCATCATGTCGTTGACGTAGACCTCGATCTCCTTGTGGATCATGTCGTGGAAGAGAGTGGTGGCAGCCCTTTGATAAATAGCCCCGGCATTTTTGAGTCCAAATGGCATGACAGTGTAACAGTAGGTACCCCAAGGAGTGGTGAATGAAGTCTTCTCCTGGTCTTCTGTTGCCATTTTAATTTGATTGTAGGCCGAGCATGCCGTCGACGAAGGATCGATCTTGTGAGCAGACACGGCATCTACCACAATATCAATGTTGGGTAGCGGGGAAATCATCTTTGGGCGGCGCTTTGTTGAGGTCGCGAAAGTCGGCCGGTCGAACCTTCGTTGGGCTTAGGGAGCGATCACTATGTTGGACAGCCCGGATCGGGTATTCAACCACCGAATGAAGTTGACATGGAGGCGCTTCATAATTTCTTCTTTGACTTGCGGTGACCATTACGGTTTGATTCGGCGGAGCTTACGCGATTGGTAGGCCGAGCATGCGGATAGATAGGGATCCGGTGTTCGACTATAGCTAGATCTAGCCATGGCATATCTTCATAGGACTAGGCAAAGATATCTCGAACTCTTTGAGGAGGTCGATGAGTGCTACCGTTGAGCCTTGCGGGTAGTTGCCGACTTTGATTTCTTTGACTTGGTTGTTCGGCCCAGGATTGATGATTGACAAGTCTTCTTTCTTCTGGCTGAGTGATGTTGTTCTGTTGCTCAAGCGACTTTACAAGCTCAAGCAAATATTTTTTTATCTTTTGGGTCCATTTCATTAAATGACTCATTATTATGATTATTTAATGTATCTTTTAATGTAGGTGCAACTAAGGAATAAGCAAAGACATTCATATTATCATTAATAACGCACGGGCTTATTACATTATTAAGGACACGGGGTTTGAGATCCTCATTATTAGGGAGCGGATTGGTAGATGACCAATCCGTAAAGCTAGGAGAAGGAAGGGATAGTATATCGAGCGGTCTACCGATCCGGGAGTCAAGTGGGCGGTAGTGCATACCAATGCGAGGCTTAGCGGTGAAGCTCGAACTCATCGGGGAGTTTTTCATATTCGGTACCTCAGTCTATCATACCCAGCGTCTCGGGCCATCATCATCACATAAGACCGGAGAATAGTCATCACGATCTATAGACCAAGTGTTTTCAAAAGTGGCGGTTTTATATGCGGTCTTACGGGGCTCAGGGTGACTGTTCCATTTTGTCTGTGAAGGCGACATCTTCTAAGATTTCCCATCCGGGGCATCTTTTCCCATTTTGGTCTATCCAGGGCTCAGGGAGCATGAGATAGACTTCTGTTTCCCCTTTTCTTATGAAGTAACCATTTAAGGTTTTTCTGTATGGTTGGAGAGGGGGATGTGTGTAAGGCCGCTTTTCTTTTTCTGCCTTTCTTTTCTCACGTTTTTGTTTCATGGGCCGGCTATCTCGGCGGGAGTAGGTGTGTATCCTAGGCCAAGGGAGGGATACATTCCTTAAGTTCATCTGGACTAGATTGACAAGCCTGTTGGTTTCTACCAAGACCCAGACAGCATATAATTCATTTTGGAACATGTTTAAAGGGACCATGTTTCTTAGGGATGTGGTTTTCTTTCGGTGATGTCGGTCTCGGTATTGAGGCGTTGACCACGGCAGGGGGATAACCTCAAAACCACTGAGGAAAATACCCGTGTCTTCATGCTCTATCTCGAGGATTGGGATATCCTCGCTTTCCTTGTTTTCCACAATTTTATCAGCCAGAATAATCACTATGTGGTCATCATGGATGAATTTGACACGTTGGTGCAATGAAGAGGCTACCCCCTTTACCCCATGGATCGAGGCGTCCGATAACTGAGTTGAAAGTGGGTGGTATGTCCAAGACTTGGAATCGGCCAGGCATGGTTAGTGGCCCAATAGTCATCATCAAAGTGACTACCCCTACGACACATCGGCCCGGTGTTGTCGTATGCCTTCTTGTCTGTGAAGAAGGAGTGAGTTCGATATTTTTGTTCCCGTTTGGCTAAGGTCTTTGGCGGGACACACATTCGAGAGGGACCCGTTATCTATCGAACTTCGAGGGACCCGTTTTTCCATTATTCCCACAGTGATATGAAGAGCATCAATGTGGTCAGTCCCTTCCTTGGGCAGATCTAGATCAGTAAACATTATGACATTTCCAAAATGAATGTTTCCTATCATCTGAGTAAGCTCATTCGGGGAGGTTTCAATAGGAATGACTGCCTGACTTAGAGACTTTGCCAGGGTGTCACGATAGGTTGTTGAAGCACAGAGTAAGCCCCAGATAGAAATGTTGGCCTGAGTTTTCTTCATCTGAGCTAACAAAGTATCTTCCACCTCCTTAGCCCGATATCATCTCTTTGTCTTTGCACAGTGGTCACCTTTTTCTAGGTTTGGTTGGTAGGCTCGGCGGATCTAGTAAGGTGGCTAACATCCCCACCGACCCAAGTGGCTTTTTCGATGTTGCAAGTATTTTGGCTACCCAGGATAGTGTCCCAAGAGAGCATATTGCAGCTAGGCTCTTTTATGGATGTATATGGAGAGAAGGGAATGAGTATATATGGTAATGGGTGGGTAATTTTTTCGAACTTGGTAACAATGATTTTTTCATCAACCTCAATCATGTTGATTTGAGGTAGGGGGTTGTTGACTGTGTTTGGTCCAGGGGGAGGTTTTTCAATCACCTTATCATCTATCAAATCCTGGATAGCATGTTTGAGTGTATAACATCTGTCGGTGAGGTGACCCTGTGGCGATGATACTCACGATCTTGGGCATGGTTCCGGTTGTCGGCGAGGGGTTTGGTGGCATGTAGTTCTCCAAAGGCTTCAACACTCCACGAGCCATTAGCCCTGTAATATCCGCAGACGGAGGAGCTTGCAATCTGTCAAAGTACCGGTTGACCACATTCGGCCTCACGAAATATCTGTTTGGGCCATTATTCCCTCAGGCGAGTTGACGGACACATGCGGCCCATAGGACCATGGAGTAGCACTATAGTTTTGAGTAGGAAAAGTGGCTGAGGCATCTCCTACCATATTGATGGCTGGTGCTGGTGCGGCTGTCTTTCCCTTAGAGTATCGGAAAGAACTGGAGGGTGTATTGACTTTTAGTTGCCCGGTTCGTATATCTTCATCAATACGAACCCCTATCTCCACTACTTCTTTAAAGCTGCTGTAAGGGAGATACCGCATGTGTTCGGATATATGGGTTTGGAGGTTTTTGATGAACATCGGCATGACTTCAGTAGGATCAGTGCAGTCGAAAGTGCAGGCCAACACATTTCCACATTGCAAATTCGACACATGTTTCTTTTTCCCTTTGGGTGCATGACTCGAGGTCTCTTTTGTTTTCTGGGCTAGTGTTGTCTTTATACCTTTCAAGGAATTCTTCGGCTATCCGGTCACAGGTATTCAGAGTACTGCTGTCGGACAACATCAGCCATTGCTTGGCAGTCCCTACCAGAGTGAGGTGGAAATTGGAAGCCATAGCTTCAAAGCTAGCTCCCCTTGACTGCATACCAGTGGAGTAGGATTTCAGATGGGATATAGGGCATCCAGTCCCATCGAACTTTTCTATGTCGGGCATTTTGAATTTTGAAGGCAGTACGGCTGAAGGTTGTAGTGCCAGGGCCCGCGTAGAAAATTCCCCTTTGTTGAGCAATTTGAGCATCATGGTTTTCATGTTTTCCATGTCAGCTTCCATTTTGGTGGCTGGGGGAGTTGGTTTTAGGTATATCTTTGGCGAGGATTTAGGAAAATTTGGGTCAATTTAATGTGGTGTTGGGTATGGATTTTGAGCAGGGTATGGATCCTGGGTCAGATTTTGAGCTGGGTGTGGATTCTGAGCTGGATATGGGTTTTGGGCTATGTAAGATGATGGATTTTGGGAAATATAGGGATTTTGAGTTGGGTAAGGATTCTGGGTTGGATATGGGTTTTGGGCTGTATAGGGATTTTGGGCAGTATAAGGATTCTGGGCTGGATAGAGATTTTGGACTGGTGGATTTTGGGCTGGTGGATTGTTGGCAGAGTACGGGTTTTGAGCTGGTGGGTTATTGGCAGTATATGGATTTTGGGTAGTGTAGGCTGGTGGATTTTGGATGGTTTCGGCTGGATGGCTAGGATCATCAGGAGGTAAGTAGGTAGTAACTTGGCCTGACGGGTTATAGCTTTGGGGATCCATATGTGGGCTGTTTTGGAGTGGGTTGGTTATGGGAAAGGGGAGGTCATTTGGACTCTGGGGAATGTTGGTGTTTGGGATAGGATATGGAGGGTAGGATGGATAAGGGTTGACATTTGGGTAATAGGTAGTTGGTGGAGGGTTAGGATTTAGGGCGATGGTAATATTTGGTGGGTTAGTGTTTGGTTGAGGGTTTGGGTTTGGAAGTGTATGTGAGGTTGATGCTTCTTGTGGGACTGTAGGGGAAGAAATTACCTCACCACTGGATTTCAAGCTTTGTACCAGATTAGCCATTTGGCTAATTATTCGGTCAGTCGTTGCACCCAAATTCTGGTCTAGCCACTGATGCATTGCCGGTGTCGGAGCATATCCAGGCCCATATGCTGTACCCATAGCGTTCACTTTCTGGCTGCCATCTTGTCACGGATCTGTACCCTACAGAGCTGTTTTACGTCACGATCGATCGTTTACGATACTCTCGATATGATCTATGCACTTGATTCCGTATGAATCGGCGATCTTGTCTCTGCCTTTCCAAATTCGGGCCGGGTTTACGGGGAAAATGGGTTTGGTATCGAGAAATTTGGTGGAGGCTTTTACGGGCTTAGATGCAGGCGTGCCTTTATGAGTATATTTTATTAATTATTATTTTCCCTACAAAATGACCGGATAAGCACACGCTTAATTTTGGCAGATCTCGGGACTTTCTAGAGCATGGATTCTTTCTCCAGTATAGGACTAACGTATTCCACCTGCCTTTCGACTCCCTGAGATCGGACTGATCCCAAGCGAAGGGCCTATACTCTTTCCGGGATCCACCATTCAAAATGATCTAGGTCGAGCATTTGAAAATAATAAGTCAGCCCCAGTGTATATATATATATATATTTTTTACTTGTGCAGAATTTTTTCTTTTGACTTGCACAGATTTTTTTTTTGACTTGCGCATGTTTTTTTTTGACTTGCGCACATTTTTTTTTTGACAGGGATTGACCCATAATTTAAAATGCAAAAACCGGTCGGTCTTTGAAGTGTCCTGAAAAACTATATGCAGTCTAACGTTGGCTTATGCAGGGGGGGAGGCTTGGCCATGGTGTAGGGTAGCAGTTTGGAATATATTTATATGCATGTGCGTGTGTGTGCGGTATCTAAAAAGCAAAAAAGAAGTTTTTTTTTTTAGATATAGAAATAGAAAATAAAACAGATATAGCCTGTTTTGCTGTTGTGTGTGGATTTTCTCGGCTTTTTAGCTTAAGCGCGAGCAAGCAAGCATACCATCAAGAAATAAAAAGAAAAGTGGGGAATCTATTTATTTTTAGAAAATGGGTCCTAATCCCCAAAATAAAATGACAGAATGAATGCATGCATATATGTACATATATATATTGAAGAATGGAAATAAAGCAGGAAATAATAATATAAGGCCGAAAATGAAAAGATTTTGAAAACAAAGCCCCGGCCCGTTTGTTGTGTTGCCCGGAAATAAAAAAGAAATATTACATATATATTATATATATATATATATATATATATATATATATATATATATATATATATATATATATATATATATATATATTTATATATATATATATATACATATATTTTTTTTGAAGATTTTTTTTTTGAAAAATACGAATATTTCCAAGTATATCCGTAACAGTGTTTGAAATGAAACTGCTGCAAGATGGAAGATCATATCCACAAATATAGACACGGATGTTAAAGGAACGCAATATTAGATTGTTTTAAATTAATATAACAAGCATACTTTAGCCAGAAAAAAAAGAAAAAAAAGTTTTATTTAATGAGTCTAGCCCTCCATTTTTATTCATTAAAATAAAAACGATCTCCCAGCAGTCGCCACTTGTGGGTTCAGGAAGCGTGCTCGCGCCCGCGCCTTGGATAGGGATGCGTGTCCGTGCGGATGCGGTGACATCCACTGCTCCTGTTCCAGCCTCCCTTGTCTAGGGGAGATTGAAATCAAAAGTGCGGGAGGAATGCTGTCGAAAAGCACGTTGGAATGCGCCTCGGTTGCCTTTAGTGGATTTTTGATCCAATTGGGAGCTTTGGATTTTCTATGTCAAGTTATCCCTTTTTTAGGGGATACCAGGATATAGGAAAACATCACCTTTCCATTCCCATCCTCCCTTGTTTAGGGAGAGCATGAAAGTGCAAAGAAAGATGTTGCGGCGCCCCACTATGGATTTTATGAAAATAGCCTTATGGCCTATTTCGGATCACTATGAGTGCTTTGGGTTTTCTCGTCAAGTTATCCCTTGTTTAGGGATATCGGGACATAGGAATACATCACCTTTCCATTCTCATTCTCCCTTTTTAGGGAGAACGTGGAAGTGCAAAGAAAGATGTTGCGAGGCCCCACTTGGATCCAAAATGTTTTTAGAGTCGCCATCTTTATTTTAAGGCAAAAATAAAGCAAAACCGAAAAAGAAAACCGAGATGAAGAAAACGGGTTCGGAGGCTAAGTTACGAGTTGGGAAGGTGCTAGGCACCCAACTCGCCATTCGATCTCAAAAGCGGTTTTTGACTAAAGTATGCTTTTTGTTATATTTATTAAGCAGATAAATAAAGCATTAACTTCCTACAAATACATCCGTTACATCTATATTATTCTGGACTTGAAACAGGCTTTTTTGCAAACAATTACAAATATACTTGGAAATATTTGGTCATAGTAACGACTACATTTAGTATTATTTCCTAACAAAATCCGGGCAGCATAACTGCTTATATGGCTACATTGGGCCGGACTGGAAATAATACTATTACATGGAAATGAAAGACTCTAAAAATAATAACTTACAGACGGCGTAGGGGTGTGCTCGCTACGTCCCTCGGGGAGAGAGTCTTTTTTTTGCAGTCTGGTAGTAGAAGTTGTGTGAATTTGGGCGTGGTAGCGAAAAGTTACTTTTCGGCCTCGGGATCGAGGCGGGGGGTAACTGTTTGTTTACGGTTGTTTGTTTGGCGAGGTAGGTGAAATCGAGGCGTAGTAATGGCTTACTCTTGGGCGATCGGCCTTTTAAATCGGGCAGAGCAACTGCTCTATCCACGATTTTTGGACCGGGGAAATAGGGTGGATACCTAGCTGGGGGACTAAGGTACACCTCTACCGGTTGGAATTGTGTTTGGCGGAGGTTTGGCAGGGTTTCGAGGCTTTGGAGGTGATCTCTCACTATTTATTTCTTCAGCGTAACGAGGACGCAGAGAAATTTTACGGATGAATTGTGTCTTCAAATGAGGAGCCGGACAATGCTATTTATAGGAGGAAGCTGGGACATCGCTGGAATTTTGAAATTTCTCAAACGCATCAACTGAGTGTATGCCGCGCTGAACCAGTTGCATTTTACAGCAAAAACTTGAATGAACAGTGCTGGGGAATTGGGTTTGGGCGCCACCTTATAGAGGTTTGGGCGCCATGCCCAAACTCTATGGGAGCCACGCCCAAACTTCAAACTAGCTCTTTTTTTGACACTTTAGTCCCTGCAATTTGTCCTTTTGCGCATCCTGCTTTGTTCTTTTGCATTTTTGACCCTGTAACTTGACATTTGTTGATGTTTTAACAGGTCTTGATATTTTATGTCATGTCACATACCTGGGGTACGAAATTGGGGTGTCTACACCGGGCACAGGGCTGCTAAGGAGAGGTGGTTTGCCAAGGTATTCCCTGAGTTGCTCGAGGGCCTTGGCGCAGTCTGCATTCCACTCGAAACCCTTGTTGCTGCGCAGAACCTTGAAGAAGGGGAGGCATTTTTCGGCTGACCGAGAGATGAAGCGGCCTAAGGCAATGACTCTGCCATTTAACTGTTGTATGTGTTTGATGCAGTAGGGCTGCTCCATGTCGAATAGGGCTTGTATTTTCTCCGGGTTAGCTTTTATGCCGCACTGGTTGACCAAAACCCAAGAAACTTCCCTACTCGGACCCCGAAGGCACACTTGCTCGGGTTCAGCTTCATGTTGTGTTTGCGTAGATTGGCAAATGTTTCCGCCAGGTCAAGAGTATGATCGCGGCCCTTTGTTTTGATGACCATGTCATCTATGTAGGCCTCCATGTTTCTGCCGAGCTGAGAGATGAAGACCTTGTTGACCATGCGTTGATAGGTGGCCCCCGCGTTTTTCAACCCAAAGGGTATCATTTTGTAACAGTAGAGGCCCCCAGCTACCCAGAAGGCTGTCTTCGCCTTATCTTGCTCGTTCATTTTTACCTGGTTATATCCTGAGAATGCATCCAGGAAACTAAGCATCTCGAATCAGGCTATAGAGTCGACGAGCACATCTATGCGAGGCAATATGTAGCAGTCTTTCGGGCAGGCTTTGTTGAGGTTGGTAAAGTCCATGCACATCCGCCATTTGTCGTTGGCTTTCTTGACCATTACCACATTTGCCAACCAGGTCGGATATTGAATCTCCTCAATGATGTCTGCCCTCAGGAGCTTCTCGACCTCTGGTTTGATAGCCGCATTCTTCTCGGGCAAATATTGCCTTGGCCGCTGTTGGATAGGCCGAAAGGTAGGATGAACATTGAGGTCGTGGCGGGCAATATTCTCACTGATACCCTTCATGTCCTCGACTGTCCAGGCGAACACATCCAGGCTACTCTTCAACAGCTCGATCAATCTTTCCCGAGCTTCAGGAGGCATGGCCTTCCCGATTTTGATTTTTTGCTCGGGGTAGGCTGGATTGATAACGACCTCTTCTAGCTCGCCCTCTGGCTGAATATCGGGCTCGTCCCGGACTTGCAAAGTATCCATCTCAATGTCTTGTGATTCTAGGCGCTTTGCCTTGCGCCTAGAAGGCCCTGGTGTCGGGGCTTGCCCGGGGACCTCTATTTCCATGGGATCCGCCGCTTCAGAAGTCTCCCCAGGTTCAATGTTATTAATTGGGACAGAGGCTGAAGCGGTTTCAGTAGAAGCCATTGCAGTCTGATCGGGAAGGTCCACGATCAGTTTTGGAGCTGCTGGTGTCTGGTCGGGAATGTCCACGATCAGTTTCTGTTTCTTCCGCTGAGTTTCTCGGACATACTCCCACATTGCTCGAGGTTTGCTGTTGAGGATCCCCACTCCGTTCTCAGTATAGAACTTGGCTTTTTGGTGGGGAATGGAGGTGACCATCTGGAATTTGGCCATTGCTGGAGCGCCTAAAATACAGTTCTACGCTGATTTTAGGTTGATCACTAAAAATGTGATCATCTCTATCCGGGTTTGAGCCCCATCACCCATGAATACCTCCAGCTCGATCGTGCCTTTGAAACTCACTTGGTGATTGGTGAACCCCTCCAGCTTTCCCAGATACGGCTTGAGGCGGGAATCTGGCAGTTCCAGTCCCTTGAAGCAAGAGTAGTACATGATGTCTCTGCATGCTCCAGTATCGAGTAGGACCCTGTGGACTTGCCAATCGTTCACCAAATAGGAAATAACCAGGGGCTGCTCGGATGCCAAGAGGGTTCTTGCCAACTCACTGCGGGTATAACAGATGCTTTTCTCGCCTGCCCACTATATCGCTGGTGTGTTGACAGCCTTGGACAAGGAATATATATGTTTCCCGAGCTGTGTGTTGGACGGGAGCTCCTCTTGAATCATGTTTATCACCCTTCGAATCTGAGGGGCCCGGCCACCTCTTCCTCTTGGGGGTCTTCCCTGGTCATTATTGGCATTGTTCCCTGCGCCCTGATCCCTTTTAAAGCGGTCCAGCTTGCCCGCATTGATCAGCTTTTGAATTTCCCTCTTCAACACAATGCACTCCCCGGTGGTGTGGCCATTACCATGGTGGTAATCACAATACTTTGTGTTGTCCCGGGTATGAGCAAGCTCAGGGTCGAGTGGATATGGGACGGGCAGCGCGTCCCCTACTTGGAACATAATATCTTCCCGCGTAGTGTTTAGCGGGGTGAACTGAGCTTCCCTAAATCTCTGCCCGGGGGTGGATGTTCTCTTCCTGTCTCTAGGGCGGTGGTTGCCCTCCGAGCTCTGGTCAGCTGGCGTGGCCGAGCTACCTTGAGCTTTGTCCTTATTCTTGGCCTTATCGGCCTTGACGCTCTCAGTCGAGCAGAAAAGATGTGAACTTGCTAGCAGCTCTGCTTTGGAAGCCCCCAGGTTCATTGCTAGCATTGTTTTCAGTGGCCCTGTCCTCATGTTGTTGAGATAGCAAAAAGTAATCCCAGGGTCACTGGTCGCGGTCACCTGATCAAGCATTTCCTCGAATCTCTTCAAGTAACTGCTGTATGATTCGTTATCACCCTGCTTGATCTTGGCAAGGTCAAAACGATTCTTGGGGGTCGGGCCTGCATTGCCAAATTCCTCTAAGATTTTTTCTCTGAGCATTGCCCAGCTACCAATCGATCCCCGGGGAACTCTGCCCAACCAGGCTTGTGCTTTTCCCTAAAGAGCTCCTTCGAATGCCCGCATCTTCAAGGCCTTAATATCAGTGACCATCTGAATCTGCGCTTCGAATGATCGGAGCCAGTCGCTTGCCCGCGTCTTCCCGAAATATTTGTCAAACTGCGGGAAGATGACCCCTTGCGCGGGTGACGCATTTTCAATTTCTGGAGTAAATGGGCCGCCCTCCAGCAGCTTGGTGGCTCCATAGCCGGGCTTGGCCATGGCTAAATTAGCCAATTGCTAGGCTATGTCTCTTTTCATGGCCTCCATTCTCTCGGACAACCGCCTCTCCGCGTCCACTGTAAGTCTCGAAGAGTGGGCGGGGTCTGAAGAGATGCCGCGCACATGTGGGCAAAAGGTAGGCTCGTAAGAGGATCCGGCCTCCTGTGTTACGCGAGTTTTGTATTTTGGTCGTTGCGCATCTGCCTCTACGCATTCACAAGCCCTACGGCGTCCATGGCTCTCCTCCCGAGCATGGTGCTCTTGTCGATGACGGTGCCTGTGGGAGAGATTTTGACGGCTGTATCTACTCTCAGCCTGGTCATCTGCTTGTTTTATCGCCTCCACTCTTTCGGGCGTGCGTGAGCGACGGAGGGATCCGTCGCTTCGAGTGGGCTGTTGGGAGGCATGGCCATCGCCAACAGGTGCCGGGTGGCTGAGAGCGGGCAACACCATGTCTGCAACTGGCACCGGGCATGGCCCAAGACGAGCAGCTGCAGGTTGAGTGCATACATCTTGTTGTAGTACTCCGCCTGAATTTGCAGAGCAGCAGCTTATTGATCGGGGTTTTGTCCGGATAGACTCACGTGACTATCCTGACCATTCTCCCGTTGGCGGTTGAGCTGCATCCTGAGGTCTTGGGAGCGTGCATCGCGCCTCTCATTTATAACCAATCTAGCATCGCGCTGGCTTGCACGGCTTTGACTGGCATGTTGGGAGATCTGCTCCTCCACATATGGCACCTCATTGCCCTGAATTGCGTGCCCAGCAGCCACCTTTTGGTTTCTAGTTTGCACCCCGTGAGGTGCCCTTGGTGGGGGGTTATTGTTCCCAGCCTAAAGGCTGCCGGCCTGTTGGTTGCAGACGGTGGCATGGTGTTTGCTACCCTTTCCAGCCATTGCAACAAAGAGAAATTGAGAATTTTTACCGGAGAAATTTAGAGAGAAGTGTTGAAACTTCGTTTCCCGGCAACAGAACCAAACTGATGTGGCAAAATCACAGCTTGGGCCGTCCATATGTTGGGTTGGATATATGGGCTTTGGATCACCTTCCTTGAGCCTGTTAAGAACACAAGAAAACCTGAGTGGAAGTGAAAGGCAAGGCCTCGCGTAACCCCTCCGGCGTGAGAGTAAGTCTCGTGTGTAAGCTTGAAATCAAATCGATAGAGTATCGAGGCTCAAGAAAGTGTGTATGTACCTCGTTAAGGATTATGGAGAGATATTTATAGGCCCCCAAGGTGGTTGAATCCGTCTAGGATTTAGTTTCCATAGTTACCCAATCAATCAAGGAGAGAATCCCTTGATTTTAGGTGTGATAGGCGGCTGGCCGCGTAGATGTAGGAGCAGATAAGGCAAGTGTTCTGCCTAAACATGGAAACCTTTGACTTGTCTCGAGAGCAAGCCTTCGGTACTTCCCATTTTATGCGTGCCCGGGCGAGCAAGGCTCTGCCCGGCTATTCCACTTGCATTGTTCTAGAACTTATCGTAGGTCCAAGGGACGGCCCCTGGTTGGGCGGGCAAGGCCAATGCTTGACCAGGTTTGGACGAGATGAATCTGGTTTCTTTGTTAAATATGTGTGTTGTCCGGGCATGGCCCCTAGTTGGGCAGGCAAGGCCTTTGCTCGGCCAGGTTTGGATGAGAGTTACGCTGCTCGCTGGTTGATGCTTCTATTAGTTTGCTCGCTAGGCTTGTGGGCCCCATATACATTGTGCTCGTGAGTGGCATGTGAGGGTAGCTCGTGCCTTGCTCGTGATCGGGTTTGGGCCGGGCATATCAATGGGTAAAATTATGGCCGGTCTTTTTTCCAAAGTTTGTAACCCAAAAAATTTATCTTTTTTTTTTAATCCTAAAAGACTATTTTTCGAAATATTGTTCTGAAAAATATCAATGTCTCCTTCAACAGCTCCGGCAAACATATTGGATTCGAAAATCATCATTGTTGCGCAACGAAACAGGGATCGGTTAGATCGCGGGGGTCGAGGGGGCAGCACCCCTTAGTGGGGGTTCGAAGGCAACGCCCCCGAAAGATAAACAATTTTTTTAATTCATAAAATAAGAAAATGTAATGGATTTATACTGGATTGAATGATTTTTCAGTTGGGACGAAGACAGAGAATGAGGAGGAAAAAGAAAGCTTACGACGAAGGAGATGGAAGAAAAAGGTGGAATACGTGTTCTGTTTCATTATCATATTGCATCGCGGTGCACAAATGAGTTAGCTAATATTTTATGTATCGCAATTCAAAATTGGATTAGGTAATTAAGACTTATGTATCGCGATTCAAAAATTGTTTCATCGCGGTGCAAAAAGTGTTTCATCACGTTGTAAATTTGGATTAGGTAATTAGGACTTATGTATCGCGGTTCAAAATTAGATTAGGTAATTAAGACTTATGTATCGCGGTTCAAAAATTGTTTTATCGCGGTTCAAATATTATTTTATCGCGGTGCAAAAAGTGTTTCATCACGGTGCAAATTTGGATTAGGTAATTAAGACTTATGTATCGCGGTTCAAAAATTGCTTCATCATGGTTCAAAAAATGATACATTAAAATTAATGTATCGCGGTGCAAAATTTAACCTCCGTACGCGTTTTCGGTTCATTAAGGGTATCTTAGTCATTTTGCCCTCAAAATTGGCTTTTTCTAGTTGAAAAAAATGGATACTTTAACGAATAGAAACTTCAAAAAGTGGACTGGCCCGCAATTTTTCCTAAGAAGATACTTCATCCTTAGAGCTAATAAAAAAGCCCAGCCCATCTAATATTTTGACGGGCCGAGCTTCAGATATTGACAATCCAAAAACTGGCCAACAGGCTCATGGATCATCCGGGTTCGGATAAAAAAAAGGCCAAAAAAAGTCCGGACTTTTCGGGCCGGTGTAACCCATTCATATTTTAAATTTATTTATTTATTTCTAGTATAGTGTAGACAATATGAAAAAAAGTGGAAGATTGAAAAAGGTTTTTTTAACTATCATGAATCCGAATTTGATGGATTAAAAAATACTTAGAAGTCCAAAAACCGTATACAGATTAGGTGTTTCTCTACAAATTCTGATATCTTTTTGTTTGGAGCAAAAACCGTATAAAAGATGTGTGCCTAGCAGGCCATCCCGAAGAAATAAATTTTTTGTCCCAAATGATAGTTTCATTTTTAGAAAAAAAAAAAACAATATAAAATTTGTGTACTTTAAAGGATGTACAAACTAGTTAAGCTAGAGTTTTAAAAACACAATAATATTTAAGCTGTCAGGCCAAAATTCAACATCATGTGCTGAGCACATGACCTCGCCACGTGCAAGGCACGCAAGCAAGACATGTACACGACACGTAACCACTCCAGCTATTCAACCAGCACAGGACCAAGTTTGTAGCGATCAAAAAGTTTAACCCGAGCGGAGATTCACTCACATCGAGTAGACCAAAACTCTACTTGATTAAGAACCTAACCGTTTAAGGATGTGGGGAACAAGATTAATTCGGAAACCACCCACTCGTCTCAAACGTGACCAAGTGTTGCCTTGATGTGACTCAACGTGCTCGACGGTTAAGGTAGATTACTCGACAGTTACAATATTTGGCTACAATAGCCTCATTTTAATGGGAAACAATACGCACACATTTACTAGGCTAGAACTATGTCAAATTGTTTACTTAACTGTGAGAATAACTGATTCACACGCTAGATTGCATTTGTAAGGAAAACCCATGCCTTGAACCAAGTGGTTGTCCTTAGAGTGATAACCAAGTCGGTCCTCTCCTATCAATTTCCAACCTATAAAGAACACGATATATTTTTATCGGTGAAGAACACTTTTTAGGACGAAAAGAAGAGTAAACCCTTAATAAAATTGGATATGGGGCGCACTGCATCGCAATTCAAAGTCGATACATTGTAATTCCAATTTGTGCCTCGCAAATCAAATTTTTGCATCGGGGTTTGCTAATCCCAAATTGTGCATCGTAAATCCCAAATTGTCTATCAAAATTTTCTATAAAGGGGCTCTAGTTGGTGCATCGCACATCCAAATTTTGTATCGGGATTTACTAATTCCAAGTTGTGCATTTCAAATCCAAAATTATGCATCGGGATTTTCTGTATCTAGGGTCCATTTGGTGCATCAGAAATCTAAAAATTTGTATCGGGATTTATTTTTGTATTCTAATTACAAATAGTGCATCACAAATCTAAAATTGTGCATTGTGATTCCTAATCGCTATTCCAAATCGGTCATTGTCGTTAACAATTTCCAAACAAATGGTACTCACGGTTCCACAATAATACTCTTCTGAATCAAAAAATAATCTTCTGAATCAAATCGGTCGCTTTCTCGATTGTACACCTAGAGGCAAAGTTAGGGAGAAAAGTTCACTTAAGCCATAAATAAGGCTTAATTCTCAATTTGGTCACTCTACTATTGCGAAAAGTCTGCTAGGCTCACCTTACTGTGTTTTTTCATAGTTTGGTAACTATACCTTACAAAAAGTATCAATTTGGATCATGAGTAGGATGTCATTATCGGAAGTTGTTGAAAAGACAGAAATGCCCATAATGATTAATTTTGTTTCATCTTTATTACGAACTTTCGCTCCCACTGTCGCTAACAAGCTCACATACCTAGGCTGTGATCTCACTTCGTACTATATTTGAATTAGTTTGCAATCCTTACCCCACGCCACTCAGGGAAACATATGCCTTGACAAACCGCACTCTACCGAGCAAGAATCAGTCTACCAACTTTACAAATCCATCAACTCAAACTACCCATGGCGAACCCTTTTCCCCGACGACCTCTGCATTTCCGCCCCCACACAGTATTGTCTGCGAGCCTCCACAATCGATACTCCGCATATATTCGAACTCAATTTCGGGTACACCTCCACCCTCAACCCGACCCTTTTCTCCTCCTTCCATTTCCCTTCATAAACTTTTCTTCTACAAATGTTTCACGGGACAACCCATCGCCGTACCCAATTTCTTGGGTCTTGAGTCGTCTTTAGAAGAGATTTTATTAGAAAACTCATCTCTAATAGGGTCGCTAAATGGCAACTAATCACAGATCCGACTAACAACAACGCTCTTCAGTCGTATCTCTTTCTCTCTTTGAGTCGCCATCTCAGTCTCCGGCCAAGCATCCAGTTGTGCCCATCTCCATCTCCGATCCCTCCCTCTGCTCCGGTGAGTTCTTAATTGGAAGCAGCTTTTAGCCGTTTTCTACCTTCGCCGGCTCCCTGTAAATTCAAGCCTAGGGTTTGAATATAATTGGAACTCTTGTAGAACTCAATTCAAGTGACAAGGGATGTCATTGTCATGGCCAAAGAAAGAATCTAAATCAATGGAAGAAAAAAAGAAAGAGATAACACTACTAGCACGTGCAAATAAAAGGGGTATTTTCGGGTTATTATAAAAATTTAGACAGCTCATCCCAAAAAATAGACAAATTCACTAACGTGATACTTTTGGTAAAATAGAGTTACCAAACTGTGAAATTAACAGACTTTTTGCAATGGTAGAGTGACCAAATTGAGAATTAAGCCCCATAAATAACTATAAATTCTCTGCTAACTAAAGTCTCTTTCTTCTTGTTTCCAATTATGCTTCTTCTTTACAAGACTTAAGGTCAAACCTTTAAGAATGAAAGAAATTTGGGCAACATGAACACCTTTTTCACTAGCCTAATAGCCTTCCTTCCAAAGACTATAAGTTCTTATCTACGAAAATTCCACATGCTTCTTTCTGGATGCGCATAGGGCCTCGACCAGAACCACCCGAGGGATAGAAAGAACCAATTAAAAAGTAAAGGTAATGAGACGTGAGAGATATAGAAATGTCAGAACTTGAAAGAGATATTATGCTTCCTTTAATGACCAGTTTAGATAACCTAAATGGTTTTGGAACTCCACATTTTAATTAGAAAGAATAATATGAAAGTGGACTTATGTGGTTAAAGAAAACAAATAGGATACAAAATAGATTAACAATTTAGTAAAGTGAGTCGGTTAGTAATTTCCCCATATTCTTGTTTTGATAGGTAATTGGTCCAGTTTATTTCTAAAACCTCAGACATCTTTTAAGGGTGATAATCGGGCCGGTACCATACGGTGGAATAATAATCGCAAAAGTTCATCATTATTTTTTTAAATCGCGACAGTGCACTTTTGGGGGGAAAACGACGAAAATACCCTTAATAAAGGGAATACGCGAACACAAAGTCACTGTCCCAATTTGGGTATTGGTAAATTTTTTTGGGTGTTGTTCATCAATTTCGGGCATCGATCAGGAAAAGTCTCAAAAAGGCCCCAAGCCTGGTAGTCGCTCCCCCAATCCCTTGCAGCCTCTTGGAGCCGCCCCTTACACTATACACATTTAATTAATTATAACATGCATGCGTATCTACATTATTTCTATATTATCTAACTATAGCATTACTATTTACATTGCATGCATATATATTCATAGGGTAAGACAAATAAATTTGTATTTACCTCTTGTAGCGTGAATGTCTAACCTGGTATATGCAACTAGGCTTTAGCCCACTAGGCGCTCGAAGATTCTGATTGTACTTCCCCTATCCTTCCGAGAAAGGAGGTCTTTTTTTACATATACATTGCCTGAAGTCTGATATGTATATACCTGAAGTCTGATTATGATATGATATGGATATGTATATGCGTGAAGTCTGATTATGATATGAGTATGGATATGGATAAAAGTATGGATATGGATATGGACATGGGTATGATATGGATATAGATATGGGTATGATATGGATATGAGTATGATATGGATATGGATATGGGTATATGATCGGCTTGCAAGGGGGCAAAGACTGAATCTTCTTCTTCGGCAGAGGAGGCTTCAGAAAGGAAATGAGATGCATATGTGTATGAAAGGTTCCTGTTGAGGCTTTGATGGGTGTGAATGAGAGAGCCCGAGACCTCTATTTATAGGCAAAAGACGGTCGATTAAATGATAGCGTCTTAACATTTCAGTTCATGGCGCGTCAGGTGTAAGCTTGGGACAAAGACAGCGCAAAGAAGCACGAGGCGGCTGAAGAAAACGACAACGTTTCCGCTTCCTGGAGGAAACAAGGAGATGGAGCAGCTACACAAGGTGGGGAGCGGCTCCAAGGGTAAGAGAGCGACTCCATCAAGCTTTTAACGGCCAAAATAAGGTTTCACTCAGGGCCCTTCAAGTTATATTATGTTATCTTATCTTTTAATGCCCGTTAAGTCCAGTTAACTGAAACTTTAATAGAAAGTCATTTTTATAAGTCCAATAATTTTATAAGATATATATTATCATTATTATAGGACATTATATCGCAGTGGTACGAAATTGAGGTGTCTACAACATGCTTTTTCAATACACATGTCTTTCAAATACACATGTTTTTCAATACACACCTGTTTTTCAATACACACTGCTTTTTCAATACAAAACATGTCTTTTCAATACATAACATGATTTTCAATACACACGCTTTCCAATACACACGCTTTTCAATACACACACTTTTCAATACACACGTCTTTTAATACACACATGTCTTTCAATACACATGCCTTTCCATACACACTTGTCTTTCAATACACTTGTTTTTCACTACGCATGTCTTTCAATACATATGTCTTTTCAATACACATGTCTTTCAATTCACAAAAAAAAAAAAAAAAAAATCTGATGTTGCAAGAAAAAGTTGCAATGTCATTCAAAAAAGAAAAACAAAATAAAGGAGGAGGAGAGGATGAGAATTCCACCACTCCCCAACTTGCATTACATACATTCTACAACTCACAACACATATTTAAAAACAACATTTTTCTTGTGATGCATGTCCGAAATCGGGAGTCTATATCTTATTAACGACGTTCGTCTGCATGTGAATTCACGTTCACTTGCAAACTCTGTCGTTGAGGGTCTCTGTATACACCCCAATTTTGTACCCTTATGATATAATGTCCTGCAACAATTACAACATATAATTTGAAAAAAAATTGGACGAACAAACGTTATTTTCTGTTAGAGTTTCAGGTAATTGGACCTAACGGGCGTTAACCATATAAACAAAACAAAACACAACAAAACAAACAACAATGGCCCTGAATGAAACTTCAATTTGGTCGTAAAACAAAATGTAGCCGCTCCACCATACTTGGAGCGGCTCCCTACCACTTGGAGCCGCTCCATGCTCCCTTTTCCTCTAGGCACGCTAAACGTTGTCGTTTCCTTCAGCCGCCTCGTGCACTTTGCACTGTCTTCACCCCAGGCCACCACCTGGCGCCATACAGTCTCAATCTCGTCTATAGGCGTTCGGCTCTCATTCCAGGCACCTAAAAACGACCCAACCATCAACACACCACAACACACACACACACACACTCCCTCACACGCCTTCCCGAAGCCTCTTCTACCGAAGAAGCCAAAGAAGAAAAAAGCCTCCTCGCCTACACCCCGCAACGAGCCATCCAAGGATCCAGTCTTCGCCACCTCGGCAAGCTGATCACACACACACATATACACACACAACACACAACACACAATAAAGATTTCCTTTCTTGGAAGGACAGGGTAATCACAAATCGGAATCTTCGAGCGCCTAGTGGGCTAAGCCTAGGCGTATATACAGGGTCAGACATTCACGCTACAAGAGGTAAGCACAAATTTATTTGTCTTATCCCGTTAATATATAAATGTAGAATATTATAATATGCATGCTATGTAAATAATAATAATATTATTATTATTACGCATGTTGTGAATAAAAAATATATAACTAAAGTAGTTACATGTCATAAAAACATAATGCACATAATATATATATATATATATATATATATATATTTTTTTTAAATACGTATATAAATTGATAATGTATATATAGTTGATATCTAGGCATAAATACACACATAGTCGTTACTATGCCCAAACAACATTAAACACAAAGTAATGTTATTTTCAATATACATATATATAAAATATGCTTTCCAGTCTATACACATTAAAAGCATGTTAACTTAACAAAACCTCCAAAACGACACTAAAAGGGCGAGTTGGGTGCTTAACCCCTTCCCAACTCATAACCTAGCCTCCGAATATACACATTTTTTTGGAATAAAAGGTTTTTCTCTGTTTAACCTTAAAATATAGGTGGCGACTATGTACACACACATTTAGAGTCCAAAATGAGACCGAATATTCCACGCGCTCTGATATTTAAAACCAACTAGCTTCTTACGCGGGCATCGCGAAACGGGGTTCTCATAAGTTTCCCCAAATGTCCACTCTCGTCTTGGCCCGCAAGGAGGGGAAGATTCTGCATAGTCTCACCATCGCCAGCGATCGCCCTCTCATCGGCAGTCACATGTTCGCATGCACCACTCACCATCTCCAAATAGATCACATGCTCGTCGACACCGTTCCCCATATCCAAGGGGATCTCATGTTCGCAAGAATCGATCTCCTTCCCCACGTTAGTCTAGGGGAAGGCAGGAGCTGCCTCCCCCTGACAACAACCAGCAAAATGGGGTGGGAGTACCACCAGACCCAGTACAGCAGGTCGCGGGAGGCCCCTTGGAACAAGTGGCACAGGCCGTTGGCATAACTCAAGTCATGGGAGCTATGGGTCCCTCACAGGCCCCTTTTGTACCCGGGTATAGCTTTAGCCCACTGGTGGTCTATCTGCTATAGTAAATGCCCAGGATTTCGAGGAGCTGAAACGGCGCATGGAAGTATGGGAGTGTTGGAATATGCTTGTTGATGAGTAACATATCTCCTAGCATATTCTGAATATTTTAATTTACTTGTTCCCATTACCGTGTGTCATAACAAGTGGCTAAAAGGTCTGCGTACCGATTAGTGTGGCAACTTGTTTGACATCACATAGGTCTTAGATTAGGTATGTCCTGATCTAGTCCTACCTTCTTAATGATGATCAATAGATTAGCGATTCATATGCACCAGCACCAGCACTAGCAGACATGCTAGAGCGTGAAAAGTCTTCAGAAGACTCGTCACCAGCAGACTTGTCATAAGTGCTAAAAAATATCTTGAAGACTCGCCACCAACAGATATGTTATGGTTCGATTGTTCATACCGTATCCAATAGCCATCAATCCTCTCTTGCAGAAGACTCACTTCTCAGGATTGAACAACTTACCAGCAGACTTGGTTCTGCACGTGCTACAAAGAGAAAAGATTGTAGGAGATCCAGAAGAGACAAAAATGTTCAAGCCAAAAAAATCATTCAGATCTTTATGAAGCCTGACATATCAGATGCTGCAATATCTTCTCTTTCTACACGTGGTTTGGAAAGTCAAAAGAATCTACTTTAATTGACAAACAACATGATAGTGCATTATGATTCAGACTTCTTTTTCAAAGGCTTATCAATACAGTCTGACGGGCAACAGTTCCAGGATATGCAGAACAAAGTCTTTACTCAACAGTTAAACATTTAGCGAACAAAATCTTTATCCAACAGTCTTCAACGACAAAACTATTTCAACGAATAGAAATTCTATCAACATCTCTCAACGATCAAAAACACCCCTGTCTGTAAAAGAAATCCTCCTTCTTCTTCAACAAGGTGAGAGAAGAACGATCTGCATCAAGAATCTTTTGGACAAAGCTGTGAGATCTACAAGGAGATCGTCTTCAACAACGAATCTCAGATCTCCACAGAATATTGCAGTGAACAAAACCAGACCTTAGCAAAACATTTTCGGTGGATTACTAAGAAGATAAAGGATTGGAGAAGAGAGAGATCAGAAATATCTAAAGACAAAAGATCTGTGTTTTGATCAAAAACCTAGTTCTTGATTTGAGTTCTTCAAACTTTTCAAAGATCTCAGCCTCTAATAGAGCTTCAGGACTTTATTCCTAAGTTAGAGCCCAAGCACTTCAGATCGATTTGAAGATATATTTTCGAATCATGCCTGAGGAAGATGAAGAGCTGTCTATACAGATTGCATTCATATCTTCAAATTTATATTCTATTACAAATGGTGTTGATTGTGTAATAATCGATCATCATAAGAGGTCGAGTGTTCTGCACTTAGTTATTCATATATCTTCTATCTGAACAACCCTAAAAATTGTCATCTCACATCCGTTCGTTATTATCGTATCATACTACTATATTTACTTAAGAACTTTGTCTGTGAATAATTAAGTAAGGATTAAAGTTTGGAACCACAAGGACAAAAAATATACATAGAGAGTCTAGGTTGATGTTTTCTGTAAATTTATCTTTGAATAAATTTCAGATGTTCTTTCATATTGTTTATCTTTCAATATTCAGCCTTAACTTCTCTATGAGCTTTTATAAATTGATTTATCTTCTGAGAAGCTATTCTCTCATGACTTCCTAAACCTGGATTTGGAAGAAGCATTAAGTGTATTGTTGTTCTGGACATATATTCGTGTACAGCCACTTAAGACTTCCTCACTAAATCTAAGCCTTACAATTTCTGTTACTAAAACTCTTTAATCAGGCTTTTGATTTACTTGCAGTTCACCAGCAGAGTTCATTACTCTACTTAGAGCAAGTCTGTTGTTCTGTGTTACCAGCAGACATGCTCATTGTGCCAATTGCCTTTTCCTTTAAAACCTGCATTTTATGAATACGAAAAGAAAAGTTTTAGACTGGCATCATAGGTTATTCATCTTCCCTCTAGCCTATTTGAGCACCATTGTGGACCAACAACTGGTATCAGAGCCAAGACTCTAAGAGCTTCTTGCCAGGTTTAATCACCAGAGAGTTTGATCTTCGATTGCTCATTCCAGATGCATGTCAAAAGAAAAGGAATTTCTTATTATTTTCAAAAACTCTTTTGACAAGGAATTTTCATGAGATATATTTGCGAAAACATGGCTATCGTGAAAAATTATTTTGTTTTCAAGAATTTCGTGAGTTAGACATTTCTTATGATGATTCCTTGCTTAAGTATGATAAATTTATTCATGTGATAAAAGTACTCTTCAATTGACACTATGAATAAAATTGTCTTAGATATACAAAACTCCGATGGATGCTTTACTTTAAATGATTTTTTATTCAAATTCTCTTGACATAAGGCTAACGATTGTTGTCAATCCAACACCTTCTCGAGAGAAATCTCTTAGTTCAAAATTCTGCAACATTAGAGTTAAAGAATTTTATGATTCTTATTTCGTCTTATGAAAAAGGTTAAGAGTCAAAAACTCCCTATCATGAAACATTGATTGGTCCCTCTGATATATGATATTCAGTTTCTAAAAACTTGGCTTATATTTCAAAGAGTTATTTGCAATCAATTTCTAACAAATATGAATTAAAGATATTATAAGTTGTTGCAAAGGAAATCTATTCTTTAGGCAACATGTATCAAGTTTGCAGACATATTAGCTCAGATTCCGCAGGCATCTCTCCGAGAACTTCTACCTCGATCTGAATACGACTGTCACTTAAGGTACATCCCATATCTAGTGCTCAATCTTCTTATTTGACCTTTTTTTCCTTTCATTGAGCACATACGATCAAGGGAGGATAAGAAATTCAAATTTGGACTCCTCTTTCTACATTCCTAAGACTCATTTGAAAATCTTATTTCATGTATCTAGATTTTTCTGGAGCTTTCTAAAGCTCATAAAATGTTGCTAATGATCTTCTTAGTTCTTCTTTAGGAACACAGATTCTCTTAATATCTCTAAGCAAATTTTATTTCTCATCTAAAGCTGATATTGCATATTATCTTTTGCTTGACTAATTTGTAGAATTCTAATTATTCTTCTTAGTCATCTCTCCTTTCCTCTGGGTTCTGATATCTGATCTTTTTTTTTTTGCTCCAACGCCCTTCTTGCTAACAAGGATTATGTATGTATCATCATTGTGCATCATTTATATATGCTTGCTCTATTCTCTCTATCTTCTTTCTGCAGATATAATGCATGAATATTTGTATACGATACTTTGCTCTTTTGTTTTTCATATATTCTGTTAAGTAAGATCTACTTTATTCTACTGGTTTGATATTATTTCGTCAAGTTAATTTGCGTTATCATTGACCTGCACTTTCTTTGTGAATATCAACCCTTCACCTTTGTCGATCGATCTTGCTTTACCTCACTTCATAAGCTCAGTTCTATGTGCTGACTTATAAGAGTTCTTACCTTAGTAGACAATAAGCATTATACAAGGGTATCTTTTCTATTTCTACAAAGGTTGAGGTTAAACTTTTCGAAACTGACTATTTCCTAAAGTATAAGACCGTTCCTCAAGATTTTCAGTACAAATAAAATATTTTGAAAAAGTGGTCTCATCTTTTTCTGAAAAGTTGTTTTGTCACAATCCAATCTTTTTTAGAAAAGTTGTTTTGTCAAAATCAAACCCTTTTTCTGAAAAAATGTTTTGTCTTATTGAAAACTTTTTACCTTCCCAAGAAAGTTGTATTTTTTCAAAACTTTTTAGCTTTCCAAGAAGAAACTTTACCGGATATCTAGGAATCAAACCATTTCTCACGCTATCTCATATGACTTTATTGAGAGTGGTTGAAAGGACACCTCGATCTTAATGAATCTTTCTCATTAACCAGTACTTTGTCTTGCCTCTGCGAGTATTTATAGAGACCCTCATTCGTCATCTCTATCACTCGCAAACTACCTCCAAGCACTATGACAGACACTAATATGAGATCTTTCTTTTTTAAAATGTTACTTAGGAGTATTCTTAGCCTTCGATCAAGCTTCTCTCTCAACAACTTGGTATTACTCTTCCCATCCACCGAAAGTTGTTTGGTTAGTTTTGAGGAATCCTCTTGTATGAAGATTTACCTCAATAACCTTTTAACATGCCTCTTCTAGAGGCATTTGACCGTGCTCACATCGGCTGCTCCTTCTTAGCAGTGTAGACCTTCTACCTATCCTTGCGCTGACGTGACTCTCCCTGAAAGGCAGAGGGTGGCATAATCACAGTAGCCAACTTTCGAAAGGGAGTCGTCCTTTCTTGTGAAGGTCACCTGGGCCGGAGAGCTTGCTAAAGGGAGAAAGAAGAGCAGGTGACATGATCCCATATCTGTACTTTATTCAGTGTAGAGATCCCGTTTGGCTGTCTCTTTCGTCTCAGCCACTTGATCCAGACCAATATTCTACTTTTCCCCTAGGCTAAGCAGTTTAAGTCCATGCTCTTCATAGACATCTCCTTGTAACAATTTTTATTCTAAATATATCGGTGTTTAGATTAGTTGTTTCCTAAAAGTAGTTAAGTAATTGGAAGTTGTGTTGAATCTTGTAATCATTAGATCTTCATTGTAATTCTTCATATCCTATTTTTGATCTAAATGAGAACTTGTTCAAACCAGCTTTACTTCATGTCTATCTGCCCTTGATTGCCAATTCTTTGATAGCATGAAATCTTATGTTTTTCTTGTGGATTTGGTACTTGTGCTCTTAATCTCATCTCTTCTGTTATGAACCCACAACAACAAACATAACTCTGCTGTCAACCCAACAACATACCTATCCTTAGAAATAAGTATTACTTATTTATTAAAATAGCAACTCTGATATGATGAAACCAGGATCTTCACTATAGATAATAGTCTTATGAATCTGATCAACTCACATCGACCAGAATCAATCCACCATCATACTATCTCAAAATCTAACTTCTCATGTCAAAAACTTTTGATCTAAAGACTAAGAACCTTATCCCTGTATCATCATCTTTTAAGAACCTTATCCATGTGTCATCATCTTTCAGAAGATTATGGTAGAACACATCAGAAGAGAAATGTCTTTAAGGAAAGAATCACTTATAATTTTGGATTTCTTTAAGAAAGGCTATTTCTCTTAACGCATTTCCTTTCTCAGGAATGTAAGATAGAGCCTTAACCCCTGATGTTTCAGTAAATCTTCATTCTCTCCAAGAAACAGGTCTCAATGCAAAAACATCTTGTATCAGTAAACTTCATATATGTTGCTAACATGATGACCCTCTGAGGAACTAGCAGCATCTGCACTTCAATTCCAGGTTAGTATTTCATGTCTGCTATTTCTGCTCATCAAGACAACTCTGCTCTAAAGATCTCCATTTCTTCTCTTGTCTTGGTAGGAAGACTATCCCATCTGATGAGAGTTATTATCATCTTAACTGTTGATTAAGAAGCAAAATATGTGTTCTCAACTTTCTTTAATTGCCAAATTAAGAATGAGCAACTCGCGTCTATGTGATACAAGTGCTCTAACTAAGATGGCTTTTACCTTTTCATTTCACCTCTAATGCTCTTCTCATTTAATAGAGATTCTGTTAAGGAGGAGTATAGTCATCTGTTAATCCTGCCGATGAAGCTTCTGGTTCTTCCTTTCGGTAGCCAAGGCCCAAAAAAGGAAAACCTGTTGAAATGCTCTTCATTCCAATTGGGATAAGCAGACCTTCATTTCAATTGTTCCATCACTCTTCAGCAAACCTCCATATCTGCTAAACACATTAATTTCCTATCAAACAACTGGTATCAGCAGATCTTCATCACTGTTGATCACTCCATCATTTACATCAACTGGTATCAGCAGATCTTCATCACTCCTGACCACATCATTTTGTTCAACAACTCATACACCTTTCTATTCAACAATTGGTATAAGCTGACTTTCATTCCAGCTAATCACTCCATTGCTTTTATCAATTGGTATCAGTAGACTTCCACCACTGCTGAGTACATCTTTGTTTTATCAGTTGGGATCAGCATACTTCCACCACTGCCTGATTACATCTCATTTCCACAATTGATATAAGCAAACTTCCATCACTACTGATCACAACTTTATATTAGCACACCTTCATCCCTACTGAACTTACCTGATTATCAACACAGTATCAGTAGACCTTCATCTCTACTGATCACCTTCTCGTGATGATATCTTTTGACTCAAACAACCTTTGGAAATATCAATAGATTTTCAAAACGTATTTCAAAATCATTCAAATATTGTTTTACTTCAAAAGATTTTTGTTTTTGTTCTAAAATTCTAGAGATTTGGGAGATTGCTGAGGTTTATGTAGATGATTCAGAAAGCCCCATAAATTTTCTTCTGGAAATGAAGAACACAAAAATCTGTGTTGTTTTGCAAAATACTTTCTTGAAAGATACATTAAATTATTATTATTTTTAAATATATTTTTGTCCTAAAATTCTAGAGATTTGGGAGATTGCTGAGGATTGTTTAGATGATTCAGAAAGCCCCGTAAACTATCTACTAGCTATTTGGGACACAAAATTATTTAATTCTAAAAATCTAAAAGATTTGAGAGATTGCTGAGTATTGTGTAGATGATTCAAAATGCCTCGTAAATCATCTATTGGAAATTAAGAATTATAAAACCTATCTTATTTCCTAATGGTATGTATTTTTTTTCAAATTGGCATTATTTTTTTTAACAAAAATCATCGATATCAGCACCACTCCTCTTTCTAAATACCGAATTCCTTATCACTTCAATTTTTAGGACATACTTATTAGTACCTCCTTTAAATATCTTTCTCGGTATTAGAAAACCCCAAATTTAAGTCCAAAATCTGTCAAGTACAATACTTTCAAAGAATGACTTAATATCTTCATCATGAATCGTTGCCTTCCATAAGTATATGTCTATTCAAATTCGAGCTTTGACATGATTACTTCGCCGCTTTGTATATCTGTCATTACTGCTCTGAAATGGATATTAAAACGATGATTCTTGATAAATGTCTTCTTCCTATAAATTTGTCCTTCGAAAGTACCAAGTATTTAATTCTTCCTAATCGTGGTAATCCTCCTACAACCGGTATCTAGCCAAATTTCTCCATCTGATTTCAGAAACCTCTCTTCATGGCAACTTCATCTTCTAACAGCGTCTTTGGCCAACCTGCACCTCCTGAATCACTTTTTTGTTACTATAATAGGCTCTTAGTCCTACATTCTAGGTCATATGATTAAAGGGGAACAATTTCTCCTCGACGATACTGTTGGAGGGAAGATTATCGACCTTCTTCACAGTTCTGGACTCGTCTCCATCCTTACATTTCAAGAAGAATTCTATAGACACCGTCTAATTGATAAATTCTATTCAAGGATGCAATTGGCTAAAGATGGTAAGAGTTTCATTGGTCGCATTTGAGGTACTGACGTCGTCTTCAATGCCGAAAACCGATCACGAGTGTTCTAGCTTCCTTTTGTCAGACCTGACTCTCTCGTGGATTCTACAGTCAGCGAATCATGGCTTCAAAGAACTGGCTACCATTCTCTAGATGACTACAGTACATGGGACATTGATAATTATCCTTTAGATATATACTGTGTTGGTGAAATTCTTAGTCGATGCCTTACTATTTCATGAGGCGAGCTCAGGAAGTGACACCAGAAGACTTCAAAACTTCACCATTGCCATTCTTGAATCTCACGACCTTAACTGGTCTAAAGTCATGTTCTCTCTCATATGCCAATCTATCTTGTGAAAACAAGGGTATGTGTCTTGCATTCGAAAGTATGCTAGGATTATAAGTCACTTTCTTCGCTCCTTTCAGCCCATTCTTTCAACTGTCCAAGAGGATGAACGCTTTCCTATCACCGAAGACTTGCTGATTACCTGAGAATTATTCGACAATCGAAGATTTTCTAACTCCAATAGAAAGTATTATATAGATTCTAGTACTGGAAGCTTTGGAGATTCCAATTAGGCTGTATTACCCCAAATTTCAACCGGTACTTTGTTAATCAATATCGTCTCTTCTCTTAAGTATCTCTTTTGTCAAATTCCTTTCTCCCTACTTGCATCCATTTCTGCTTGCAACCATTAAGGAGGAGAATGTATGACATATTTATCCAAGAAAAAGAGAAATAACTAGCATAGGAGGAGAGTTCATGAACCTAAGGAGGAGAGTTCATAACAAAGGACGAAAATTTATGACATACTTACCCAAGCCAAATAAATAACATTTTAGGAGGAGAATATGTCACAAAACCATGAAATTTTGCCCTTGAAAAATTACTATGGAAGAAGCACATAATGTGAAAACTTTACCCTTAAAAATGATTCTTTGTGATTCATTTTTAGCCTTCGTGGCACGTTTGTTGAAAAATATTTATTTTTAAATATATCTCGGTTTAGTTTTATTTTCAACAGAGATCTTATATTCTTCAACAAAACACAAAAATGTTTTTACAAAAACATCCTTAGAATAGTTCTTAGAAAAGATTTTCTCAAAACATATTTTTAGCAAAGATATTGAATCATGATACCAAGGCTACTTCAAAAACATTTTATTCTAAAAACAGTCTCTCTGTGAAAATGATTATTCTTTTTAAAAATGGTATTACGAGCAATCCTTATTGTAATGCTTTCAAAACAAATACTTACTTAAGGATTTGCTATTCCCTCTTGCCAAAACATTATTTCATATATAAAAATATTTATGCAAGAAAGGAACCAAAAACTTTTTAGATCCTGATTAAAAATTTTCAAATATCCTAATTGATCTAAAATGTTTTTCAATATTGCTTTACATGTTCAGTACTTTGATTTATCGAGTCTGTAATAGCAATAACTGACTATACTAAAGCCATCGCTCTTGTAATTATCAACATAGGGCATGCCTTGAGATAAAATGATTATTCATTGTGGGCATGTTATTTCTATATCTTGATAAATTCTTCGGTGGTTTGTATATGTCATTTTGTAATGGTTCCAAGTAAATAGGAGGAGATTGTTGGAATATGCTTGTTGATGAGTAACTTATCTCCTTGCATATTCTGAATATTTTGATTTGTTTGTTCCCATTACCGTGTGTCCTAACAAGTGGCTAAAAGGTCTGTATACCGGTTAGTGTGTCACTTATATTAGGTATATCCTGATCTAGTCCTACCTTCTTAATGATGATCAACAGACTAGCGATTCATATGCACCAGCACTACCAGACATGCTAGAGCGTGAAAAGTCTTCAAAAGACTCATCACTAGCAGACTTGTCATAAGCGCTAAATAATATCTTGAAGATTTGCCACCAGCAGACATGTTGTGGTTCGATTGTTCATACCGTACCCAACAGCCAGTAGTCCTCTCTTGCAGAAGACTCACTTCTCAGGATTGAACAACTTATCAGCAGACTTGGTTCTGTACGTGCTACAAAGAGAAAAGATCGCAGGAGATCAAGATGAGAAAAAAATGTTCAAGCCTCAAAAGTCATTCAGATCTTTATGAAGTCCGACATCTCAGATTCTGCAAGATCTTCTCTCTCTACACGTGGTTTGGAAAGTCAAAAGAATCTACTTTATTTGAGAAACCACCTGACATTGCATTATGATTCAGACTTACTTTTTAGAGACTTATCAATACAGTCTGACTGGCAACATTTCAAGGATCTGCAGAAAAAAGTTTTTACTCAACAATTAAAGATCCAGCGAACAAAATATTTATCCAACAGTCTTCAACGACAAAACTATTTCAACAGTTCAAAACCACTCCCATCTCGTGTTTGGATTGGTACGCCGAAGGAACAAGGTTTTTGGCTGCAAATTGAATTCGAATGTAACACTTCTTTCTGCTCGGCATGTGGGCTACTGGGTCACATTGCTATCGAATGTCGCAAGAAGGGAAAGGGGACCTTCCAAGGCCCTCTTAACATTCCTGCTCCTGTTGCTCTTGGATCCAAGGAATCAGACCCTACAGAAAATATCACTCCCGTCACCGTAGTTCCTGTTAATGTCAAAACGGTACCTGATCCACAAGGTTGTTCTCCTGTCGATCATTCAAAAGGTAATGTGCCTATTACCTCTGCCCATAGATCCTCTGAGCAACGATGGATCCCTAAGCAGAAAGTTATAAGGAGGTTGAGGTAGACCCAGAGGTGGAAATCACTGGGGCCAATGTAGGTGTTTTGTCGGATGGTATGAAGGCTAGGGGTAACCCGGGGGAGGGCCCTTCTGCTAAAAACTATAGACCAGTAAACATGACTAAATCCTCTCAGAGAGGAGATATTAATCAATCATCTAAAGTCCTGACAGGTAGGGCTCCAGTTCAAGCACAACCTTCGTCTGTTGCAATGCATAATTCGTTCACAGCTTTGGACTCTTTGCACGATGCTAGTGACGAAATGGTTTCGAGTGTTAGCTTATTTCCTAATCGAAAACCCCTTACCCGATCCTTTTTAGATGTTGACATTACTATATTCCCTAAAAAGAGACACACACGGTCAGCGTCTTGTGATAATGTTTGGGAGTTCCCCACGTCTGAGGCCAATATTCATCTATTCCATGAGGTCTGTAAGAAAACTCAACGCCAGATTTTTATGGATCGCAATCACCGCGTAACCTGTGCGGCTGCCAAATCTCAAGCCTGTTAGGCATCTCTCTTTCTTTCCATTTTCTTATGGATGTTCTTCTTTGTAATGCTAGGGGTGTTGGTAATACCGAAACTATTGATTATTTAAAACTTCTTAAGCTTCAAAACTGGATTTCTATGTGTGTTATCTTGGAACCAAAACTTTCAGGTGATCGTTTCGGCATGTTGCTAAAAAGCTGAAATTCAAAAATCATATGCATTGTAACCCGGATAATACGCATATTTGGTTGTTATGGGATGATTCGATGGAGGTTACTTTTGTTGCAGCTTCCTCCCAATATGTTTTCGTTCATATTAAAATAGGTGATAATTTTGATGTTATTGCTTCCTTTATTTATGCTAAATGTACAAGGGCAGAAAGACAAGCTTTATGGCGGGATCTCTTAACCCTCTCACATCAACTTTCTGTTCCTTGGCTTGTGGATGGGGATTTTCACGTGATCTCACAGTCGTTTGAAAAGCTTGGGGGTGCAGCATGTGATTTTCCTAGCATGCATGACTTCAATCAGTTCATGGGCTTGAGTGGGTTAACTGATGTGGGTTTTGAGGGCAACCTCTACACTTGGACTAACAATCAGGATGAAGGTGACAGAATATGGCAAAGGTTGGATCATGTTCTTGTCAATGGTTTGTATTTGGCTAATCATTCCATGCTTAAAGTTCGACATCTTAGTAGGGTTTGCTCTGATCACATGTCGCTCCTTATTGAGCTTTCTGATGTTCGTAAACCTAAGACCAACTTTAAATATTAACGGATGTGGCTGGATCATCATGCTTTTATGGGGTTTGTCCACAATTAGTGGAGTCGTCCTGTGTTTGGTCCCCCGCTAGTTGTCTTAAGAAACAAGCTTAAATTGTTTCGGAAAGAGCTTAAAAGCTAGAACTGGGAGGTTTTTGGGAATGTAACGCAAAAAATTTCTCAGCATCAAGATGAGCTCCTTCGGCTTGAGTACTCTCTTCAACAAGTTTGGTCGGATTTGGAGGCTCAACAGATTAATGGGGTTTCTCAAAACTTGCAACGTCTTATTGGTTGGAATGAGGAACTGCTTCAACAACAAACTCGACATTTGTGGCTAAAAGATGGGGATCGAAATTCTGCTTTCTTCCATGCGAGTATTAAGGATCGGGCTGCTTTCAACTCTGTGAAACTTCGACTTCCGTCGGGTGAATGGTGTTTGGATAGTTGGCACTACGGAGGTTGATTTTTTCTCTTCCCTTTTTTCTTCTTCACAACACTCTTTGGATGAACGTCTTTTTGAGGGTATTACCCCGGGTCTGAGCAATGGTGATAATGGGTTTCTATATCGTTTACCTGATATTGAGGAAATATGGGAAGCTATCAAGAATCTTAATCCTAATAGTGCTCCGGGTCTGGATGGTTTCACTGGCCATTTTTTCCTCGGATGCTGGGAGATCATTAAAACGGATGTTGTAGCTGCTGTTCAAGACTTTTTTTCATGGAGTTGTTCTTCCTACAGGTATCGCTGCCACCACCGTTATTCTTCTTCCTAAGGTTTCCCGTCCTGAGGTTTTGGGCGATTTGAGGCGTATCACCCTTTGTAATTTTACTGGTAAAATTATTTCACGGATCATTACTTCTCGGCTTGCAGTCCTTTTACCTAATATTATGTCCCCAGAACAATCTGGTTTTGTTCATGGTCAGAATATTCAAGAGAATGTCGTTTTAGCTCAAGAAATGGTGCATCATCTTGATAAAAAAAGTGCGAGGTGGTTATTATTTTCAAGCTAGATATGTCCAAGGCTTATGATCGTATCGAATGGGATTTCCTTCTTCGTGCGTTACAGGCTTTTGGTTTTGCGGATAATTTTTGCAATCTTATCCTTCGCATGCTCAATTCGATATGGTATTCTTTTAGAATAAATGGTGAAAACTTTGGTTTCTTTAACTCTTCTCGTGGTGTTCGACAAGGCGACCCTCTCTCTCCGTTATTATTCATTTTGGCTGAGGAAGTGTTATCCAGATATATTAATCATATGGCAGATTGTGGACAGTTTACACCTTTTCATCATGGTCGGGGGATTATAATCACTCACTTACTTTATGCAGACGATATGCTAATTTTTAGCAATTCTAGAAAACTTGCAATCCAGCAAGTTCAGAATATTATTGCGTTATATGAGGGTAGCTCAGGTCAGCTTGTCAATCTGCAGAAAAGTTGTTTTTTGACCCCCTCTTCTTGTACCCGTCGCATGGTTTCTCTTATATCTTATTGGTCAGGATGCACCCGAGCTTTCTTTCCTCTCAAGTATTTGGGCACTCCCTTTTTTCGCGGACAGACAAAACAATGTTATTTTGAAGATTTGGAGATTCGGGTTCGTCGGAAAATTGATGGGTGGAAAACGCGGCTTCTTTCTTTGGGTGGCAAGATCACGTTACTTCAATCCGTTTTGGCCAGCATTCCCATTTATTCTTTGGCTGCACTCAAAGTCCCGAAGGTGGTGCTCATGCATTTAGAATGCTACATGGCTACTTTTTTATGGAGCTCGAATGGTGAGTCTAGACATCACTGGATTCCTTGGCATCAAGTCTGTCAGCCTGTTTGTGAAGGTGGTTTAGGTTTGCGTTCTTTATCTTTAGTTATGGACTCCATGCACACCAAGCTTGCCTGGTCTGTTCTGCAAGGCACTTCGTTGTGGGCAAATTTTGTTCGGTGCAAATACGGGATTCCTCAGGATTTTTCATTTCCCCTTAATGCGACCCGTATGTGGAAATCAATTGTCCATCAAATGCCCGCAGTTTCGTTGCATAGTAGTTGGATTGTTGGGGGGGTAACATTCCTTTTTGGACAGAAAATTGGTGTGGAGTCACGCTTGTTGGCCCTCGGCCAATTGATATTTCTCTCACTGTGAAGGATGCTATGCCTGTCATATCTTCTTTGCTCTATCTTATTGATCCTCAGTATCATAGCATGGTTCAAAGGGTCCAGCTCCTCGCTTATAGCCCTGATCGGCGTGTTTGCACAATTACTTAATCTGGCCTTTTCAAAGTAAAGGCTTTCTGGAACAAACATCGGGTTCAGTCTCCTACTTTGGCTTGGGCTCAGAAAATTTGGATGCCTTGGATTCTTAAGTCTATCAATGGTTTCTTCTGGCGGCTCATGTTCAATGGATTGCCAGTTAACTCTTGTTTGCAAGCTATCCAGATTCCTCTAGCTTCTAAATGTGTCTGCTGTATGTATACTCCATCGATAGAATCTATTGTTCATCTCTTCTTTCATTCTGAGATTGCTAAAGCTCTTTGGGTTCACTTTGCTACTCCTTTAAACAAGATTACACACATAGTTTTCAGTTCACCACTTGTTGGAAATCTGGATTAATCATTCATCATGTAGATTGCAGTTTGGGGCTGTTTCGATTGGCATTGTTGTGTTTGTTTGCTGGGAGATTTGGCGTGCTCACTGTTGTGCTGTTTTTGAGGTCGTACCGATGCGTGTCGATTTAATTAAGAGGGCTGTGCATAATAATCTGCTTGGTTTGCTACATACTTTCATTTCGAAATATGTGATGCATCCTAGAGATACCATTGCGTTTCAAAGGCTTTATCTTCCAATTGTCAAATCGAAGGTCAAACGGGTTCGCTGGGAAGCCCCAGGAGTTGGTTGTGTAAAGCTTAACACAGATGGTTCCTCGATTAATGGTTTTGCTAGCGAAGGTGGAATTATCCGTAATCACGAGGGGCAATTCATTCTAGCTTTTGCTTCGTGGTATGGTCAGGGTATGAATATGTTCGCGGAGGTGATGTCTCTTCGTGAAGGTTTACGGCATTGTAAGTCCCTAGTGTTGGGTGATGTTCTCGTAGAGACCGATTCTTTGGCAGTTGTTGATACTTTGTCGAAGCCGCATGATTTGTCTTGGCATTATTCTTACGAGCTTCGGAATGTAAGGAGATTTTAAAGGACCATTTTCTGATGCATGTTATTCGAGAGGGCAATTCGGTTACGGATAGGCTGGCTGCTGCTGTCCACACTCATCAGACCTCGACAGTGTATGTTTCAAGGGAGGGTCTGCCCAAGGAGGTCTCCCGTTGTTTAGATTTGGATACCCTCGGAATTTATACGTACAAGAAATAATTTTCCTTCCTTGTGATTTTTGTTTTGTAGAGGTGTAGACACCCCAATTTCGTACCCCTGATAGGTAACATGACATGAAATATCAAGACCTGTTAAATCTTAACAAATGTCAAGTTACAGGGTTCAAAGATGCAAAAGACAAAGCAGGATTACGTAAAACAGTGAAATGCAGGGGCCAAAGTGCCAAAAAAGGAGCTAAAATTCAAAGCTGGCGCCACCCACACTCAAAGTGGGTGCAGCTCCCAGTTTTTATGTAGTCGGCGCCCACTTCCCACACTCAAAGTGGGTACATCTCCCAGTTTGTATTTAGTCGGTGCCCACTTCCCTCAAATAGTGTTTACGGCATGAGAATTAGCACAATTTCTCAAGCGCACGGCACAAGCCGATGAAGCACAAATCCAACTATAAATAGCAGTGCCCGGCTTCGCTTTCAGGACACAATTCGAAAAGGCCTTTTAGCCCGAGAAAACTCTGCGTTGTTGTTACGCTGAGAGAAAGCGATCGTGAGCGATCAGTGAGTGAGCGCCCCCTCCTATAAAGCCTCGAAACTCTGCCAAATCTCCTCCAAACGCAAAACCAACAGTTCAAAGTGATACTTAGCCCCCCAGCTAGGTATCCACCCTATTTCCCCGGTCCAAAAATCACGAACAGAGCAGTTGCTCTGCCCGAGTAAAAAGGCCAAATCCGTCAGAAATAAGCAGTTGTTCTACCCGATTTCCGCCAGCATAAAAAATGCAAGCAGTTGCTCCGCCCATTTTACGGTGCCCAGAAGCAACCTTCGGAAGCAGTCACCCTGCCCGAACCGCAGCAGCAGAAAAAAGACTCCCTCTCCCTGAAGGACAGAGCGAGCACACCAACGCTCTTAAAGGTGAGCCTTTAAGAGTTTATTTATAAAAAAACTATTTTCCATCTGGCTCAATGTAAAAATATAAGCCGTTGTGCTGTCCGGATTTATTTAGAAAATAACATTAAAAAGAGCCATTATTATGGCCAAATATTTTTAAGTATATTTGTAATTATTGTAAAGAGACGGCTGCAAGTCTGTAAATAATGTAAATACAGATATATTTGTTTTCTTTTCTGTCTTTTTAATGCTTTATTTATTTTCTAGATAAATATAACAAAAAGCATACTTTAGCCAAAAACTGTTTTTGAGACCGAAAGGGCGAGTTGGGTGCCTAGCACCTTCCTAACTCGTAACTTAGCCTCCGAACCCGTTTTTACAATCTCTGGTTTTATTTTTGGTTTTTATTTATTTCTTCCTTAAAATAAAAATGGCGACTATTAAAACATTTTGGATCGCAGTGAGGCCTCGCAACATCCTTTCTTATTATTTTCCGTTTTCCCCTAAAAAAGGGAGAGTGGGAAAAAGGGTGATGTATTCCTATATCCTGGTATCCCCTAAAAAAGGGATAACTTGATATAGAAAACTCAAAGCACTCATAGTGATCCGAAATAGGCCATAAGGCAATTTTCATAAAATCCATAGTGGGGCCTCGCAACATCCTTTCTCGCACTTTCCATTTTCCCCTAAACAAGGGAAGATGTGAATGAAAGGGTGATGTATTCATGCATCATGGTATCCCCTAAAAAAAGGGATAACTTGATACAGAAAACTCAAAGCTCTCATAATGGACCAAAAACTCACTTCGGTGACCGAGGCGTATTCAACACGCTTTTAGACAGCACCCTTTCCGCATTTTTTTAATTTCGTCCTCCCCTACACATGGGAGGGTGGAATAAAAAGCGTGGTGTCCCGCTTCCGAACGTACGCGCACCCCTATCTAAGGCGTGCAGGGCGCAGGCGCATCCCGGGGAACCCACAGTCAGGCTCCTTTGTCCCCCCGTTTTGGGCAAGGCTGGTTGTCCCCCTCCGTGTGTATTTTCTTTGTTCTTTTAATAAAATCCAACAGGTTCCGCCCTGCTTCTCCAAAAAAAAAACATCTCTCAACGATCAAAAAGACCCCTGTCTATAAAAGAAATCCTCATTCTTCTTCAATAAAGTGAGAGAGGAACGATATGCATCAAGAATCTGTTCTACAAAGCTGTGAGATCTACAAGGAGATCATCTTCAACAACGACTCTCAGATCTCCACAGAAGATTGCAGTGAACGAAACCAGACCTTAGCAAAACACTTTATGTGGATTGCTAAAAAGATAAAGGATTTGAGAAAAGAGAGATCAGAAATATCTAAAGACTGAGATCAGTGTCTTGATCAAGAACCTGGTTCTTGATTTGAGTTCTTCAACCTTCTTCGAAGATCTCAGCCTCTAACAGAGCTTCAAGACTTTATTCCTAAGTTATAGCCCAAGCACTTCAGATCGATTTGAAGATAGATTTTCGAATCATGCCTAAGGAAGATGAAAAGTTGTTTGTACAGATTGTATTCATATCTTCATATTTGTATTCTATTACAAATGTTGTTGATTGTGCATTAATCGATCATCATAAGAGGTCGAGTGCTCTGCACTCAGTTGTTTAGATATCTTCTATCTGAACAACCCTGAACATTTTCTTCTCATATATGTTCCTCCTTATCGTCTCCTACTGCTATCTTTACTTACGAACTTTGGCTATGAATAATTAAGTAAGGATTAAAGTTTGGAACCACGAGGATAGAAAATATACATAAAGAGTCTAGGTCGATGTATTCTGTAAATTTATCTTTCAATAAATTTCAGATGTTCTTTCATATTGTTTATCTTTCAATATTCAGCCTTAACTTCTCTATGAGCTTTTATAAATTGATTTATCTTTTGAGAAGCTACTCTCTCATGACTTCCTAAACCTGCATTTGGAAGAAGGATTAAGCGTGTTGTTGTTCTGAACATATATTAGTGTATAGCCACTTAAGACTTCCTCACTAAATCTAAGCCTTACAATTTCCGCTGCTAAAACTCTTTAATCAGGCTTTTGATTTGTTTGTAGTTCACCAGCAGAGTTCATTACTCTACTTAGAGCAAGTTGGTTGTTCCGTGTTACCAACAGACATGCTCTGAGTGCCCCGTTTTTCGACCTCTCCCCTGCTATTGAGAAGCAGGTGGTTTCAAAACCTTTCAAGCACGTGGAATACGCTCGGCCTCAATTGTGGACTCAAAATATGTATAACAGAGTCACCATCTTTATTTTAAGGATAAACAAAGAAAAACAAAAAATAACCAGATTTATAAAAAGGGTTCGGAGACTAAGTTATGAGTTGGGAAGGGGTTAGGCATCCAACTCGCCCTTTCGGTCTCAAAATAGGTTTTTTTTGGCTACATATGCTCTTTTATAAAATTAATAATTTAAATAAAGCATTTAAAAATATATATGTGTATATAATGAAATGAATACAAACTTATAGCAGCCTCATTTTAGAGTTGCAAATATATTTTATAAAAATTTCGCCATAATAATGGCTTATTTTAGTGTTATTTGTTATAAAATTTTGGGCAACATAACTCCTTATTTCTTGATATATTACTATTTTAAATAGCACTTTTTAAAGATAAAAGTAAATAAAACTTTTAAGGTACCTACCTCTTGAAGTATAAGGGTTTTACCCCGTACCAAACTTTCTTCTAGTAGGCTTTAGGGTGCGCTCGCTATGTCCTTCAGGGAGAAGGAGTCTTTTTGCTTTTGCTTTTGCGGGTTTTGGGCAGCGCAACTGCTCCTTTTGTTGTTTTTTGCCTCGGGATCAGGGTGGCACAATTGCTTGCTTTTGTTTGATTTGTTTGCTTGTTTGCGTCTGAAATCGAGCAGAGCAACTGCTTGCTTCGGCTGGATTGAACATCTGGATTCAGGCAGGGCAACTACTCTTTTTGGTTCTTTTTAACCGGTGAAATAGGGCGTTAACCTAGTTGGGTAGCTAGGGTTCACTTTGGCCAGAGGGTTTTAGTGTTTAGGGAAAGATTCGATAGCTTGGCAGAGCTTCGGGGTTGGATCATAACTCTCTGAAGACTGCAAGAGTTTTCACTTAACTGTTAACGCACTGTCTCTCATTGTGTGTAACTATGTTTTTTCATTTCCCAGGGACCTTTATTTATAGGCTGAAATCCGGGCTTCCTTCGTGGTTAAGAATCATCAGATGTGTTTCAACAGCTTGTATCGCGCGCTTAAAGAATTGCACCAAAAGCTAACTGCACCAGTGATTTGAGGTCTGTGGGCGCAGCCTATGGGCTTGGTTGGCGCCGCACCCTGGAGGGGTGTTGGCTGCGTACCCTTCCTTTTTCTTTTCATTTTTGTCACTTTGGCCCCTGCAATTCACTGTTTATGCATTCTTCTTTTCTTTTGCATTTTAAACCATGTAACTTGACATCCATTGGTCCTTTTAAGAGGTCTTGATATTTTATGGCATGTCATAAAATAGGGATACGAAATTGGGGTGTCTACAGAGCCCCTCAACGATGGTGTTTACGGGTAAACCGAAACTTACCAAGTAAATGAACATCGTTGATAAGAAATAGACTCCCAAATTTCGTGGAAAGTATCATGGGGGGAGTGCAGTATGTAGTAGTTTAGGATGCAACAGTTTAAATCTCATGCCCTAAACACTTTAATGGACTGATGGGATAAAACAGATATGATGCAAATGAAATGCTCTGATGGTCGTGCCTACTGAGTAAGCTGCCTGCGTATCCTTTTTAGGAATCAGACCAAACATAGTTCGGCTCAAGCCGACAAGCAATAACAAGCTCTGGGTGGGATAGCATGGGATCGATCGTTTCCAAGACCCAGGGTTTGCACCCATTGTGGAAAAGATCCAACAGAGATTTAGGTGGGACCGATCGTTTCCAAGACCCGGGGTTTGTACCCGTTGTGGAAAAGATCCAACAAAGATTTAGGTGGGATCGATCGTTTCCAAGACCCGGGGTTTGCACCCGTTGTGGAAAGGATCCAACAAAGATTCAAGTGGGACCGATCGTTTCCAAGACCCAGGGTTCGTACCCGTTGTGGAAAAGATCCAACAAAGATTCAAGTGGGACCGGTCATTTCCAAGATCCGGGGTTTGCACCCGTTGTGGAAAAGATCCAACAGAGATAATAGATAAGATTGCATAAAACTGATCATTTCCAAGACCCGGGGTTTGTACCTGTTGTGGAAAGGATCCAACACAGATAATAGATGGAATAGCATGAAACCGATCATTTCTAAGACCCGGGGTTTGCACCCGTTGTGGAAAGGATCCAACACAGATAATGGATGAAATAGAATGGCATAAAATGCATGCGATAGGTAAAGTAAAATGTAGATACTCTCCCTTTTCCTTTTTTTTTCTTGCAGGTATCCTGTTGGGGATATATATTTTTTCCTTTGGATGCTAGATGGATGGCCATTAATTTTGTTGACGGTAGTTACCTTTGTTAAGTTTTCGTTATGACTTTAGGACCATTTTGCAGTTTGGGCAAACCTGAGGTTTTAAGTGCTGAAATGAATTTTGGAGGGGAGGAAAGGGAAAATTCCTTCCCCTTTTATCTCTTTCGGGGAAGACGAGCAGAAGTAGCATACCCATTTCATTTTTGTTTTCTTCCATTGTTGCCGAAGGAAGAAATTTCTTCATTTCTTCATCTTTTCTCAATTTTCTTCCGCCAAATTAATTGTTCTGCTTACCAGATGGTTTCCTCTTCAAGATCTAGGAAGGGAAAGGCTCCGATGGACTCGGAATCGGGTGAAGGACGCCGTGAACTACCTCATTTGAACTGAAATGTTGTTCAATATTGGTATTCAAACAACGATTGGAGCAACATACACCGAGATCGGCATACCCATGTTGCTCATCTTCCAGATCCGGCTGTAAGTCTTCAATTCTTCAAACCCACTTGGTTGAATTTATTGAATTTATTGTGTTTCTTGATATTTTGGCACTCTTGGAGTATACCTGCTGCAATTTTGATGGTCATGCATGCATGATTTATACTAGGATGATGCATTTGGTAATGAAAGTATATGCCAAAATATGAAATTAATGCTATTTAATTTTGCGATGCATTCTCATGCAATTGACACTATTTGATTCTGCGATGCATATTTATGCAACTGGTATGTTATTATTCTGTGATGCATGCTTATGCAACTTTTTTTTTTTTTGATAATGCACTACATGATGAATATATATATTTCGGATATATGCACAGAGATAAAAGAAAAGATAATTAATTTTTCTTTTTTCTTGTTTTTTTATGACAGGAAAATAATTTTAAAATCCTGAAAATCTAAGATGCATATATTTTGGGATATATGCACATATTGGATGATAAAAGAAAAATATACATCCATATATATTTTTTCTAAAATGCATAATAAGTAGGACATGGCATAATTAATGCAATGATATGAAATATGGCATGCATGATCATGATGAGATGAAAGAAAATGAGAGTTTACCACCTTTTTTTATTTTCTCTCTCTTTTTTTTCTTTTTTTTTCTCTCGTCTTCCTTTTTTTTTCTTTGACGAGTTTTTTTTTTCTTTTCTTTTTAGGCACGCAACACCATTAGCCGGGTTCGGGCCAGTTCTAAGAAATTGGTCGCCATTTATAATTCACTGCCTCCGCAGGCAGTGATTCTGGCTGAGCAGACAGGGTTGGGTACATTTCTACAAGCAGTCGGCCATTTCCACAGCTACCTGTCCATTTATGAGGTTTTGAGAGAGTATTGGTGGGACACTACCCATACCTTTCACTTTAGTTGGGGAGAAGCAACTATAACTCCTTGTGACTTTGCAGCTATCACGGGCATCTCTACCGGCATTGGTAGGAATTTAGAGCCAGATTTCACCCTGCGGCATCAACATGATGTGGTCGAGGATCTATTGGGCCTTGTACCTGATTACAAGAGCGCGGATGAAATCCGTATCCGCAGTGTGAAGAGATGGCTAGAACAGAATGTTGGGCAAGTTGATGATGATGATTACGAGGCTGTCGCTCGTGTAACCAGCGCATTTATGTTTTTTTTTTGGGGACGATGATTTTTGCTAACTCGTCCACCACTCTACGGGTGTCTATCTTGGGATGCCTTCGGGATCTATACCAGATTTCTGAGTTTGACTGGGGGCAAGCAGGCTTAGCCGAGCTCTATTCTTCCATGGACCATGCCAGTCGCAACGACTCCCCAAACCTTAACGGTTTTGCTCCGGCCTGGGAGGTGCCTTCTCTTCTTTTTTCTTGCTGGATACCCGCTTGAATTTATGCATCATTCATTTATTCTTTTTTTTTTCTTTTTTCTTTTTTTTTTGTAGGCCTGGGCCTATTCAGTTTTCAGCTTTGCTCCTGGGCCACGAAAGAAACATATCCACGAGCCGCCTTTCCTTGCAGAGTACGTGAATGTGAGTAGAGTGGAGGAGGACCGGGATGGCTCTAAGCTACCCATAGCGATGGTACGAGAGAGGATTGCGAGATCTCGTATAGGCATTATGGATCTCCCTCCTTGGGGGGGGGGTCTGACTAAGTCATATCTGATTTCCCTAGAGATGAGTAGCCGTCGCATTCTGATGGTGTCTATCATGGTTGATTCTTTGTATATGGGTGAGCGGGTCAAACGGCAGCATTTTCTTTTTCCTATGGGCCCAATGATACCACCAGCGCCACCCACTTGCGTGATCATCTCGGATTTCTTGCCGAACCGATACCAGTGCCTGGCAAGATACACTATCCCTCGTGACGTTTATCCCGCCATGCCATACGTTGAGTTCTTTAGGATGGTACTTCATCTTGTCCCGACAGCAGCCTAGACGTGCATCAAACGTTTCTGATAGGCCTAGGCCTACGCATTTGGTGTGAGAACCCGAAACCTACTTGTATAACTTGTCTCCTATACTTGTTTAACATGATTATAATATGATTTTAACATGCTAGTAGTATCCCTAACATGTTTGACTTGATTGCATTCCTTGATCGAGCCGTAATTGTCGTATCGAACGCCTATTGCCTTGCATGCTCTAGATTGACTTGTTCTTGCTCGGGCTTTGATCTTTTGGACTTAGCCAAGACCTTGAGAGACATTTATCATTGTTATAAGGACCCTTGATACTCATTCTAATGCTTCTTTGAGTTGTTTATGCCTTGTATGCGTTATACGTGCAAATCTGGACCTGTTTGACCTAACGTATGGCATGAGGAATTGTTCCACCATGCCAACCGAACATCTTGGGCATTGTTCGGCCCCAAGAACCGAACATTATGAAGGAGGTTCGGCCTCCACAACCGAACAGAGTGAATTTCCAGCAAAACGAGGATTTTCTGCATTGTTGGTTGATTACGATTGTACCCTTACTAAACCTCTATCATTAGTGACTTTAACCACTTGTATTAGAGTCTTATTAGCCTAATCTAAGCCTAATTGAGATTGTTAAACCTATTTCCATCACTCATCTTGTGACAAGTGTACTCCATTAACACTTAATTGAGCTGATCACTTCTACATCAGCTAAAGACTTCACCTTTACGATCTATTTTCTTCTCTTCTCCTTCATTTGTCTGAAGAGAACTTATGCGTGAGAGTCTCGGTGAGATTAGTGCATGAGGGTTTGACTCCAAGAGATTCGAGACCCGCTTGCGATTCCGAGACAGCCGCTACGAAGCCGCCGTCGAGAAGAACGATTGTCACCGCATAGTTTTTCTTGCTTCGTCTTTTGCTTGGCTTGAGGTAAGCTATCGATTTCCCTTAGGTCCATGTTAGAGATAACATGCTACCTCTTCTTGCTACCCTTCTCTCATGTCTAAATCATGCTCTCCTTGATTTCTACCATGATAATGAGATGTTTTAGAGAGTATGAAAATCTGGGAATTATAGACCATGAATGCAAATGTTTCGATTTGGACACTAAGCCTAGAAGTAAAAGTGTTCTATACTACATTAGAAATAACTATTATTCTTGGGTCATAGACTTTCGATCATTATTTGAGAAAACGTGATTCTAGGGTTCCATAATTTAGGAACTTGAGTTTATCGTTAGCTATGGTTATTAATTGGATTAATGACCTAGATTAATCGATGCGATAACTTAGAAAAGAGTTGGAAATGCAAATAGTGTTTTAACTCTATTTGGTTTGATTATAGAAATGACTCAACGGAGTCGACATTAGTGAGCTATTGAACAATACCGGCTCAATGATTAATCCCTACGACGTTATTACATGCGTTCAAACTAGAAAACTAATTCTAGACTCTTGAAATGGATTGACTGTCATGCTTGTATCTTTATGACATAATAAATGCATACTTGATAATTGATATATTGAGTTCGCTCTTGTCAAGCTCAATCTTGATTGTTTATTGATGAGATTATATACTAATCTTGAACGAGGATGCTCTTGTCGGACTCGTTCCATACTGATTGATTGTTGAGTAAATACTATTTGGCATTGTATAAGTCCAGCTGGCATACTTGATATTGTCACACACCCTCCACTGCCGGCCACAGTGGGGAAGAGCTCTCTCTGGCCAACCAATACGCGCCCATTGAGATTGACTATTGTTTTCCCGAGCATCCCTCGGAGATCGATGTATTATCACAACCATCGATTATCGCACGCTATCGAAGGTGTCTGTTTTGCAGGTCTACGTAGCGGCCCGGCTCTATATCCTCACATTATGTGAACTATGTGCAATAATGTACATCTTAAATACTTGATCTACATGCTTGTAATATTGTCTTGCCTAACGTGTTGCATATTGCCATGTCATGCATGATTGATAGCTTACGAGTCTTTATGACTTACCCGTTCCCCTGTACTTTTTTTTAGATCCTAGAAGGACAGGACCTTCTCGTTGAGGCTCGTGGTGCTCGTACACCTTAGTTCTCTTTTGATCAGGCTTTTGCGATTGAAGAGGTGGTTTTAAAACTCCTCTTCTATTCTTTTGTATTTTGCAAGGACGATGGGTTTAAGCTAGTCATCTAGACTATGCTTGGGATTGTATAGACTTGTACTCGTGTATTCCTGTTAGCTACTTGTAGTATTAACTCTAGTAGTACTTATACTTCTCTTGATGCCGACAATTGTATTCGATGTGCCTTGTATATCGTGTGTTGTTCACTACGTATAGACTTCTGCTGAGCATCCTTTTAGCTCTTAATTATATTCTTGTCCTAGTAATGGCTTAACTGTTTTATCAAGTGAAATGATTTTGACAACACCGACCTTTAGTGTCGAGTTCTGTTGCGACTGAAATGTTGCGTCACGTCAATTTTAAAATAATTTTGAGTCCTTTCTTGTCCCTCTTGTCTTGTCTTGGGCGCTCCGGTCCGCGTTCCCATCCCGGGTTCGGGGTCGGGGTCGCCACATTTGGTTCGTGGTGCTCAGGTTAATTATTTTGTGCCTGCCGAAGATTTCTCTACTTTCCAATACTCTCACGGGGGAAGACTTATGGAGGAGGCCTTGCCTGATGCTGACATCCCGGAGCGGTACCAGATTCCTAAGAGGGCCCGCACGGTATACACTTTCCTTTCTTTTTTTGCTTTCTTCAGACTTACCGTATATTTTTCTAAACAAATATCTCTTTTTTTCAGGTGGACGTCTCATCATACCGTAAAGTGGTGAAAGGCTTTTTTGGCCTTGCCAAACTGTATCAGCAGATGATAGACAAGTTTACTTACCAGGGAAATGATGCCGTTAGCCGAGCCAGGTGCCAGGATAATGACAATGATGATGCTGGCGGATCGGGTCGTACTCGGGCAAGAGGACGGGAGTATAAGGTCGGCGGGACCGGCCCTCGGGTCATGGGTAGAGGCTTAGAGCGGAGCAGATCATCACGAGCCCAATAGCCTTTTGTACATCATTATATTTTTTTCTTTGGACTCTCTTTTTTTACCATAACTATTTTTATATTTTCAATGCAATGTATTATTTTCTACGATGCATAATTATTTGCTCAATTATTCTAGCGATGCCTAAAATAAAAGAGAATGCACTATTACCTATCACGAAGACACACTGTACTTAGGGATGGTTTTGGATTAAGGGAACACACTTTCGGATTTTATCGGGGTTACCGATGCTCTGCGAGGAAGGAGAGGCAGCCGCCTCCTTCTGTGCTTGATTTTTTCTCTCTGAGGCCGGTGAAGGCTACGCATAGCCTCTACACATCTCGTGGGTGGACAGGGGCTATCATTCACGAACAGAGGGAGCAGTCGGGGCAAAACCAGGATACCAGGCAATTTGGGAACCAATATTTGCGCAGCCTAAGGCAGAAATGGGTGCTGCCTTAGGGACTTCTGGGCATGGCACCCAGAACAAGGGTAGGGGTGCCCAGGGCCTTTTTCTGTGCTCTCATGTTTGGTCTTATTCATGCACTGTTTCTGTTTTGGTTGTTTCTCTTATTTCTTTGCTATAAAAGAGAGGTCGGAGCATCGTTTATCTTCACACCAACCTTTCTTTCACTCGGTAGTTCTTGAGATCCGTACCTAGGGAGTAGAACCACCACATCACATCCATTTCACTTTTTAATTCATCCTAGGTTACCTCCCAGCCGAGTTCCTGCTCGAGGATGGGTTTCTTGCCTTTACGACGGGCAGCCTTTTTCTTTGTTTCCCGGGGAGCACTGGTACTCGGAGAGAGCGAGCCAAATCTTAAGATTGCTTCAACTCCGTCCTCGCTACCTCGACCAGATTTTCTTGCTCGACGTTTTCGGCTTTGGCCTCATTAGTTGCAGTAGTGGGTCGAATGGGAACGGTCCTTTCAGAGTCTGAGCTGCCATGCGGATAGGTAACAAAAGCAGCATCAGGGGTGCTTAGAGCTTCAACAATCTGGATTTCCGAGCTGGTGTGCTCAAATCTTTGCTGCTCAACCTCGAAGCTCTCTTTGGATTCAGGTGAAGCTCCATGGTCATAACTACGCCACTCAATCTCAGATCCACTTTCTTCGCGGGAAGACATCCTACAGGAATCGAGGAAAGGATAAATTAATTCCTACCCGGAAAAGTGATCGTAAACGGGTAGGCAAAACCCTCTTTGTGTCTCTATGCATGATAAGTTTATGTTTAAGAGAATAATTTAAGTTTTATTTTCAGTTATATGATGAGCCTGACACAAATAAACGTTCCCGTTCTTTGAAGGATTTATGACTCGATACGACCAAATTGTGGTAAGTTTGTAAAAGCCTTACCAATAGTAAAAGATATATATCTCGTATTATTCACAATTTTAAATTTGTCCTTAATACCGTAGAATTTATAGATAATGTAACAACTTGGTGAAGATATATCAAGTTCATAAATTGGTCATTCTGAGGCAAGTTTTATATTAATTAGATCATTATATTAATTTCTCGTATTTGACATATTAATCAGTTCAAGTTCTACCTCTCACACGAGTCATTTTTTATATAAGAATTCTCAAATACCAACAATGACAAGGGCTATGAAGAGAAATCTTGTACTACATGGAAAACTAAAACCTCGTATTACTTTAAATGATCAGAATTTATGATATTAATTTGTACAAAACTTTTTCACTTTCAGGTTGAATTAAATAAATAAAAAGATGAAGCAACCTCTGCAATTGGGAATGTGTAACGTCCCAAGCCGAAAAGAGCACTTATATGACACACAATCCTCACATCTAATAACAACTACCATGCGAGTATTGAATTGACTAGTATGAAGCGTTGTACGAGAGAAGGTGTTCCTCATCTACTTGTTGGGATGAAGTGGTAGAAAGAAAATTGTTGGAACCGGAATTGATTACCTCGGAAAAGGTATAACATAACAAGAAGAGATCTGACCATAGTACACATAAATTCTTATATCGATAATCGTCATCGAGAGCTCAGGTTTGAAGTGGAGGATCACGTGTTTCTCAAATTTTCACATACACAAGGACTTATGAGGTTTGGCATGAAAGGGAAACTTAGATTGAGGTTTGTTGGACCATTTAAAGTACTTGAGTGGGTAGGAGAGTGTCTATCCACTTGCCTTACCGCTTGTGCTTTAATGAATTGATAATGTGCTCCACATTTTGATGTTAATGAAGTATGTTTCAGACCTAAGCTATGTGTGATTGTGCATAAACAATTGCGTCTCAGTGAAGATCTTAGCTATGCCGAGCATTGTTCGACTTGGGAGCTTGGGGATGAGATGTGATGTGGGTGAAACATCCGATATTTTTGTTGTTGGATTTATTCAGTAATGTGACTCATATGAATTAATGGTAAATAAAGTTTTAACAATAAAGTGTCTCACTTTGATGGTTAAGTGAGAATAAAATTATGTTAAAGCTTGAGAGTTTTAAAGTGGTACTCCCTCTTCCTATGCCTTAAATAGTTGTACATAGTATATACATAATAATGAACACATATGTATATATATTCCTTTGGAGATAAACATCATTGATCAAAGTCAATGATGTTTATCAATGTCATCATTTCTTCCAAGTGGTGGGCACATGAAGAGATAAGTACTTGGTTTTCTTCCAAGTGAAGAAACCAATTACAAGTGCTCTCTTCCTATATATAACTAGTTTTACACCCGTGCGTTAAATGCACGAACAATTTTTTAAAAAATTAAATAATATTCAAGCAAAACGAAAAAGCAAATCAAAAGAATAAATGAAGAGAAGTAATGTTTGGAGTAACTACTTAAATAGAAATACATCATTTTATTGGTAATATTATAGATTTTAGAAAAAATCCTTATACACAATATTTGTTGGTTTTCTATCTTCATCGGATATTAATATCTTCAATCCAGAACGGTTTGTTACCCTAAAAACTATAACATACAACTGGCCATGCCTAAATACTGGTTTGTTCAAGAAGAGTCCTACATGCGCAAATAGTTGATCTTGACTTTTGGTTTGTTCAAGAAGAGTCCTACATGCGCAAATAGTTGATCTTGAATTTTGTTAATTATCATGGCATACGATACTACCAATGTAAATTACCTTCTCTGGAATTTGAAAGACAACCTCACATCTGATGAAGATAATGACATTTTTCGCTGGTATAAACACTTTGTCTCCAACATAGCTTCCATTCAAAAATTTGCTTTGACAATGTGATTCCCTAGCTTTGTAATGATTAGTATTGTTCCATTGCACAACCCTGCAGTATGGACAATGTTTCTCAACATCACCGGAACACCAATCTTAAGTTTAATTCATGGTCGGGCGATCTTGAACATTTTATACTATTCAAAAACTCTATAAAATGAATGTCTTCAAATAAACTTGTTTTTTCTCTGCCATGCAGATACAATGTGAACACAAATAAGTTCTGCCTTCTCAATGATTTTTAAAAACCATGTACTCATTTTAGTGCAAACAACATCATGCGTCGGGGTATGTATAGCTCTTCCTCGCAAAATATGTCACGTCATCAATTTTTGTACCGTGATGCATCAGTTAATTACTTAATCCTATTTTGCACCGCTCTTCATCAATTATTACATCGCGATGCATCAATTTAAATCAATCAATCCAATTTTGCATCGCGTTGCACCAAATTTATGCACTGCGATACATCGATTTTAATTACTCCCTCCGTCCCGGATAAATATTCGTAATGGACAAAACACAAAGATTAAGAAATGTAATTAATGATGAGTTGTAAAATATGTTGTGAGAATAATACACATTACACACTATCTTTCTCTTTAATTATGCACCCATTACACTCATTCTCTCTCTAGGATTTACAATAATTATAGTATTAATTAAGGGATATAGGAAAAATGATAGAAATTTTGTATACCAAAAGTGTTTAGGAACATTAGTTGGGACATCCAAAAATAGAAAGTATGAACATTTATCCAGGATAGGGGGAGTACATAATCCAATTTTGCATCGTGCTGCAAAATTGATGCACCACGATGCAAAATCATAATGAACCAGATTAAATGTCTACGCCTTCTTCTTACTTCTCATGCATCGTAAACTTTCTTCTTCCTCCTCCTCTTCCTCCTCTAGGTCGATCCTTGTTTCGTTGTGCAACAATGGTGATTTTTGAATTCAAAGTATTGGGCGAAGCTATTGAAGGAGACGATCTGGGCATTTTAGGAACAACATTTTGAAAATTGAGTTTAGCGGTTGAAAAAATAACGCTGGATTGGAGAGAAAAAATGTTTGAGAAAATATATCGGCCAGCAATTTATCCTATTATTTTTTTATGACTATTTCCAAAATGAGAAATATAAAAACTCACCCCCATTTAAAATCACTAAACTGTCTACTATATATAAAACTCAGCCCATTAAAATCTCACCTCTGTCCTTAAGCCCCATATCATGTAAGTTATCCTTTTTAAGCTATTAATATAAGTAATACACCACCTCAACACTAACCAAATTCAACATCCACCATCCAACAAATACAACCCTTCATTTATAACCCTTCATCTAGAATCCTTCATTTGATGTCTATTCCTACACTTCAAAATTTCATCCACCTAACCTTCGGTAAGAAATCCTAACGATCTCTCTTCCCAGATTATTCAAATCCTTTTAATTTTTCACTGAGTTAAGAATTGAGCTTCTATTATTTTGTTTTACTTTCTATTTTGTTGTACAACATTTAAAAGTTTTTCTGAAAAAAATAAAGATCTAATAATTTGAGAATTCAATTTATCAAATCTGATAAAATAAATTCAAAGTATTTATTAAAAACATCGTTTAAAGATAAATATTGAATTTTATTGTCTGAGATCTGTTATATTCTAAAATTTTAAATATATTTCTTTAAGTTATTTTGAAAAGAATACAAAGCTGAACTTTTTAGATTTTGAATTTATCTAAACTGATAAATTTATCTGCTACATTTCTTCTTCTTTTTTTAATTTAACCTCATTCGTCATGCTTATCAAAAATATTTAACTTTACAATTCAACAATGTCAACAACTTCGTTGTTTATTTCAGTTGGGACTAATCATTTCTTTGCAACTCTAGCTTTGAGAATCCAATTTTTGTTTGTGGATGTCTCTTAGGACGAATGATATGAAAGTCATAATAGTTATAGTAAAAATTTTGGGTTCAAAATATCTCAAACTTATTTTGTGACAAACTTTTTTTTTGAACTTTGCAGAAGATTGATTGAACATCCGTAAAGAACATCCACAGACATTATAAATAAGTGATAGAAAACAAATGGTCCAACATGATATTGTGATTGTACTGAGAATACCAGTAGTTTGGGTGTGTTTAAAGTTTATAGAAATGTATAAATATATTCATGTCAATTTATCCAAAAATATTAAATATTTAGCATACAAACTAAAGAAAAAGTAATAAAACAAAGTGTTTCAACTTCCAATGTATGGCTAGAGTTTAAGGCGGAAAAATCACGGTTGTTATTATATATATATATAGATGGGCTGATGTGAGGCGGCAAGAGGTAGAGAGATTAAGAAAGAAAAGAAAGACTAAAAGAAGGTTTTTTCGTACAAAGAAAATAAAGGAAATCAGAAGGGAAGTTTTCCTAGCCATCAAGGAAAAATTAAAGAAAAAGGCAAGGTCAAAAATTCCGCTTTCCATAACAGTTGTAAATCGATATCATGGATCCATGTTAGTTTTCATTACATGTATATGTATATTAAATCATGAGAATTATGTGTTCCAAGATTTTGGGTTTTATTAAACTATCATGAGTTTCTTGAAAAGATTTATATGTTTGAAACTCATGCATGTATAAAAGTTTAACATGTGGTATCAGAGCTTAAGGTTGCGAACTCATAATTTCTCCGATTAAAGTGTCTATTATATTTTAAACTGTAAAGTTTGTATGGTAATTGTACATATAATATTTTCTTTGCTCTTGTACTGTTTAAGAGCGTAATTAGAGCTTTTGCGTAGTACAATAAAGTGTCTATTATATTTTAGAACTTTTGCGTAGTACAATAAAGTGTAATTAGAGCTTTTGCGTAGTACCATTAAGGTTGCGAACTAATAATTTCTCTGATTAAAGTGTCTATTATATTTTAAACTGTAAAGTTTGTATGGTAATTGTACATATACTATTTTTGTTGCTCTTGTACTGTTTAAGAGTGTAATTAGAGCTTTTGCGTAGTACAATTTTTGCACAAAATTAATATGGTGTTTAACACCAGTTATGTTGAATTTCAAGCTTTGCCGAAAATTTGTAGAACAAATTGGATATTATGTTTTTATTTTCCAAATAAAATTTTAATGTTCTATTAAAGGCTTGAAATATAAAAGTATAATTTATTGTTAAGGCATTAATAGCTTGTTATAGTCACCAAAGTGGCCTGTTTGAATTGAATGTCTAACACATTAAATTAATTTTATGTGAGTTTTTCATGAGTACATAGATGCCTTTAAAAATGACAAGAAAAGTTAATTAAACAATTGAGTTTATAAACTAATTGCTAGAGGGTCGTCCAAAGACAGACCATTGTAAGTAGTCAATAACATTAAAGGGACTAATTATTGTACCTTGGTTAAATAAGATGTGTATCCAAAGATATACAACTTATTTGACTACTGTATGTCATGATTATCCATTAAAGTTTCTATCGTATGACATCGATTAAATTGTTTATGTGTTTAAGGCTTACCCAAAGGTGAACTTAAATACATGCTTAAAGTTCATGACAGTTTCTGAATTTATTAAAGCCAACTCAAAGCGCTAATGGTTGAGCATGTATAAATGTTTTGCAGCCTCGTTAAGTCTTTTTGCATCAGGAAGTTCGGTTGTTAAGTTCAATGGGCTGAACTATACTGATTAGTCTAAACAAATCCAGTTTACTCTGGTTGTTATGGATTTGGATATAGTTATAGTATCAAATGAAAAGCCCGCAGCCATTACTGAGACTAGCTCAGAAGATGACAAGTCCATCTATGGGGCTTGGGAGTAGTCTAACAGGCTAAGCTTGAACTTTATGAAAATGACTATGGCTGAAAATATTAAGCCATCGATGTCAAAGACTGAAGATGCTAGAGAGTTCATGCTAAAGGTTAAAGATTATTCTCAGTCGGATCTTGCATGTAAATCCATTGTAGGCAATCTCATGGGCGAATTAACTGCAAAGAAGTTTGATTGGTCAAAGTCAATTCATGATCATGTAACAGAAATGTCCAACTTAGCAGCAAAGTTGAAGACTATAGAAATGGATGTAGGTGATAGCTTTCTCGTACAATTCATAATGAATTCCCTTCCTACTGATTTTGGCCAGTTCCAGTTGAACTACAACACCATGAAATATAAATGGAACTTTAAAGAGTTAAAGGCCATGTTAGTGTAGGAAGAAGGGAGATTAAAGAAAATAAAAGATCACTTCATCCATCTCATAGTCTATGATGGTGCTAGCAGCAGCAGGTTCAAACTAGGTAAAAGGGACAAAGGAAAAAAGTGACAAGGCCTCAATAAAGGTTTATGAGAGTTAAATTAAAAAAAAGAAGAAAATTAGGTGTTTCTTCTGTAACAAAGAAGGACACGTAAAGGCTGATTTTCCCAAACGAAAGGAATGGTTCGAGAAAAAAAGGTACATATTATATTTTTGTATGTTTTGAATCGAATCATATAAAAGTTCCTAATAATACCTAGTGGTTAGATTTTGGTGCAACTACTCATGTGTCTCATGTTATACAGGGATTTAGTACGATCCAGCCCATAAATAGAAATGACCAGTACTTGTTTATGGGAAACATGATGAAGGCACAGATAGAGGGCATAGGGACTTGTATGTTACTTTTGGACACTGAGTGTCACTTAAACCTAGAAAGATGTCTCTATGTACCTAAATGTGCCCAAAATCTTGTCTCAGTAGGGAAGCTGGATGTAATAGGTTATCGTTTTGAGATTTGTAAGGGCAATTTTCTGTTGTACAAAGATAACTATTTTTGTGGGTCAGGAAAGTTGTATGACTCACTTTATCGTGTAAATCTTAACAACAATTTTACTGAATCTTTGTTTCATGTTGAAAGAAATGTAGGCATTAAACATAGTACACCAAATGAAAGCTCAGCTTACTTATGACATCAAAGATTGGGTCACATTTCCAAAGAAAGGTCATTGAGGTTGATGAAAAGTGAAATTCTTCCTCAATTGGATTTTAGTGACTGGAACATATGTGTGGACTCATTAAAGGAAAGCAGACTAAAACCACAGTAAAGAAATCAGCCACAAGAAGCACTCAGCTCTTAGGGCTAATACACACTGATATGTGTGGTCCTTTTGACGTTCCAAGTTGGAGCAGTGAACAGTATTTCATTACCTTTATTGATGACTACTCACGTTGTGGTTATGTTTATCTACTGCATGAAAAGTCTCATTCAGTGAACATCCTCAAGGTGTTCATAAATGAAGTGGAAAGACAGTTAGTTAAGAAAGTGAAAATAGTGAGATCAGATAGAGGTGTTGAGAATTACGAAAAATTTACTAAAAAGGGACAATGTCCAGGTCCATTTGCAAAGTTTCTTGAAAGTCGTGGCATTTGTGCACAATATACAATGCCCGAGACTCAGTAGAATGGTGTTGTTGAGAGACAAAATTGTGCATTAATGGATATGGTTAGGAGTATGTCAAATGATTGCTCCTTACCCCTATCAATGTGGATGCATGCATTAAAGACCACTGTGTATCTCTTAAATAAGATTCCTAGTAAAGTTGTCCATAAGACACAATATAAGTTATGGACAGGTAGGAAACCCAGTTTGATGCATCTTCATGTTTGGGGTTGCCCAACGGAAGTAAGTGCATATAATCCACATGAAAAGAAACATGATGCTAGAACAGACAGTGGATATTTTATTGGCTATCCTAGAAAGTCTAAGGGGTATAGGTTTCATTGTCCTAACCATAGTACGAGAATTATTGAGTCAGGAAATGCTCAGTTCATAGAAAATGGCTCGATCAGTGGGAATGAGAAACGTGAAATTGATATTCAGGAAATTCTGGTAGAAATGTCATTACCCGAAATTCCTGCTAAAGTTGTTGTTTCTATTGTTGTATCACAGTCTAACAACGTACCAGAACAACAAGTTAATGTTCAAAACCCACAAAATAAGAATATTATAGCTGAATCAGTCTCAGCTGAGCAAAATATTAATGAACCACAATAGGAAGTAGTTTTAAGATGGTTTGTAAGGCATCAAAGATCAGCTATTCCTGATAACTATGTGGTGTATAATCTTGAGCATGAATGCGACTTGAGCATTAATAAGGATCCGGTCTCAATTAGTCTAGCGGTGAATAGTAACAATTCAAAAAAGTGGAGCAATGCCATGAAAGAAGAAATTAAGTCGATGTATGATAATGAGGTTTGGGACTTAGTAGAGTTACCTGAAGATTCTAAAAGAGTCGGCTTGAAATGGGTCTTTAAGACCAAACATGACTCAAAAGGTAACATCGAAGGTATAAGGTTAGACTTGTAGCTATATATATATATATATATATATATATATATATAATGACAGAAACATATAACTCTCCTATTTATAGCAGTTTCTTGCCTAAACTTACTTTCTAAAAATGGATCTGTAATCAACAACATTTACTTAACATTTAATGTTTGATATAAATAAATACATAATTTAATAATTTATTATTAGTCAAATCTATTTGCATTCTCACCACCTTTTGCATTATGTCCCTTCAAATTTCCGTCCATGTATATATATATATATATATATATATATATATATATATATATAATTATTAGTAAACATTCGAAAGTAGTCTCTAAAATTTTGAAAGATATATCTAATTTAATCCATTAAACATTTTGATAGTACTTCTTTTACCGAAAATACTATGGCCTTTGTACCATTGAAAAGTCTATGATCTTTATAACATTTCAAGATAAAAATTGACTAAAGATAAAAATATATAGATAGTTCTATATTGTAAGAGCACCCGTATTAAACACTTCTATGTAGTACTATCTATATATTTTTACCTATATTAAATAGAAGTGTTTATATATAAAAAAATTGAAAAGTCTACAAAACTCTACAATTGACTAAAGATCAAAATATGAATGGTGTTTGAATTGATACATTCAATTAATGCTACCGATATTGTAGAGTTTCAATACCAAAATAAAAATGACTTAAACTAAATAGAAGTGGTTCCTATTTTGGAAAGTGCATTTTTGTGGATACTTTCAAAAATGGGCACCTCTCATATATATATATATATATATATATATATATATATATATATATATATATATATGGCGCAAGGGGAAGGGGAAGCGGGAGGAGGTAAACTTTTTACATTGCAATGATTTTTTTGATTTGAATATTTGGGAAAATCGATAAGAGTTTATTGCATAGTAGTGTCTTTTAGGGTTTTTTAATGGACTTGATTTTTCTTATTTGAGTTAAATTTGGGTCAGTCCACTAAGCACAATTTTAAAGTTCTTCAATTCCTTTTATTTTTTTTAATTAAAAAACAATACTTTTGAGGCTAAATACTATAATACTCTAAATAAATCGATCAAACATGCGTAAAAAACACGTTGTATTTTATGTTTCTACTTGTTTACATTGTACGATTTAATGTAAGAATGAATTTAGTCTTCTTTCAAGACAGTAAGGTTGAGGCTTATGTTTTTACCTCATTAAGGTTAAAGTTAAGTTGAATTAATTTGTGATACTTGGAAGGGAACATATCGATTAAATGATGTATAACTAACATGATCCGATTAGTTTGACTTAATTAAAAGAAAGTCAAATTGATATTAAAGTGGATTTAATGTTGTATACACTTAAAGTTGTTGAATCCTCAAATCATCATATAGGCCAAGTGGGAGAATGTTGGATTTATTATGTAATGTGACCCATATGAATTAATGGTAAATAAAATTTTAACAATAAAGTGTCCCAATTTGATGGTTAAGTGAGAATAAAATTATGTTAAAGCTTGAGAGTTTTAAAGTGGTGCTCCCTCTTCCTATGTCTTAAATAGTTGTATATTGTATATACATAATAATGGACACATATGTATATATATATATATATATATATATATATATATATATATATATATATATCCTTTGGAGATAAACATCATTGACCAAAGTCAATGATGTGTATCAATGTCATCATTTCTTCCAAGCGGTGGGCACATGAAGAGATAAGCACTTGGTTTTCTTCTAAGTGAAGAAACCAATTACAAGTGCTCTCTCCCTATATATGATGGGCTACTGTGAGGCGGCAAGAGGTAGAGAGATTAAGGAAGAAAAGAAAGACTAAAAGAAGGTTTTTTCGTACAAAGAAAAGAAAGGAAATCAGAACGGAAGTTTTCCAAGCCATCATCAAGGAAAAATTAAAGAAAAAGGCAAGGTCGAAAATTCCGCTTTCCATAACAGTTGTAAATCGATATCATGCATCCAGATTAGTTTCCATTACATGTATATGTATATTAAATCGTGAGAATTATGTGTTCCAATATTTTGAGTTTTATTAAAGTATCTTGAGTTTCTTGAAAAGATTTATGTTTGAAAATCATGCATGTATAAAAGTTTAACATTTGTATGACTTGGTGCGATAAATTTATATGACTAAACTTCTTTTTAAAGGGTGAGTGTAATTTTCCGCTAATTTGTTATCTTTGTAGTTATAATACTAAGGTGTCGATTGGTAGCCAGGATTAAGACAAGATAGGATTAATAAGCCGAGTTGCTTGATGTTTGGTCCGCAATAGGTGGTTGGGACTAATAGCACGAGTTATCCGGATAATGTCATTATCCCCTCACTATTAATACCAAGGGGGAGGGTGGTATTATTAGCGCCCTCACTAAAAAAATTGGGATTAACATTTGTAATCTCAAAACTACCCCCGATATACAAGTGAGGATTAATAGCGATGGCACTAATAGTACCGGGATTAATAATACTGCTTATCTTTGTCCGACAACCAAACAAGCCCTAAGTGTTTAATTGTAATTATATTTGGGCTCAATGTTTTTAGAAATCCATATTATTATTTCGTTAATTGTGAATTAGGCCAATTAGTACAATAACTACTTTATTTGGGCTTGGTCCACAGTTGACTGACAACCGATGTTAAAAATAATAATAATAAAAGATGTGATAGTGTTGCACAATTACCTAATCGTGGGGGTGTGGGACTCATTTCCAGGCCGTAACGACACAAGGGAAGAAAATTAGGGCGATAAAATAGGGAATAACTACAGGTTTACTTCACTCTAGATACTAAAATTTGAGGGAAATTTAGATCTTTCTTAGTTTTCGTTTCGGCGTCAAGTGATTTTCACGTCAGTTTCTAGAGATTAATGTGGGGTGAAATTGTTTAGGAGGAGGAACCGGTAACCCGTGATAGTTAAGGAGGGTTTTTTTGTTTAGTGTTTCTTTCTCTAAGAAACCCTTTGGTCTACAATATATTTTGAAAGTAGATTCGTTAAATAAAGCATCCCAAAATAAAGTAGTGGACTCTTCGTGTGAAACGAATGGTGCATATAATTTATCTCATTAACTGAAGAAAAAAAAAAAAGAGGGCATTTATGTCTACACAACTCTTTGTATGTGTTAGTCGTTCCAACGGTAACCCTTTTAACAAAAAGATAAATGGAAACCGACAACTATTAAAGTAGGTCTATTTCAAAATAAGAGAAAAATCCTTTTCCATTTGATCAAAATCCTTTTCATTAACGGTAACATTAATTGTTCAAATGCCAATTTTCTTTTGAGTTTGTAGTAGATTTGAGTCAAACAGTTTTGAGAATTGAGGGTTTTCGATTCCAAATCGGTGTATAGGGTTTGAATTCATCATGATTATCATCAAATACCAATTTTCGATTTGAATAATGAATTTGAAATCAGAGTTGCGGGTATAAATTCATGATTCTTGTTTTTTAATGCAACCAGAAAATACCAAAACCGACAGGGCGGTGTTTCCACGGTGAAAGAGTAATAAGCAAACTCATGGTTCCCAAGTAAACTTTAGTTCCTTCGGAAATGGTAAGTTCCTGCAAAAATTTCTACAAAATTTAATTTTAATAGATATCTTGGATTAGTAAATAAGAATGTTTTATACACCCACTTACTTCGTACAAACATTCCTTTTATTTCAAACTCAACGTACTACTGAATACACACCCCTTAAAACTCTTCTCCCTCCTCATTTTTTCCCCAAATATACTTTTATACTGTCTTGCTCGCCTTCCTTCCCACTTCCAAGGATCCCTCTGTTCGAAAATGAGAATACATCGGTACATAAGGCTTATACTTAGCCTCCTTCATACCAGGACCTTCGTGCTGAATAAAATATGAAATTTATTGGTTTTCTTTAGTTAATTTTCTTTTGGCCACAAGATGAGAAACACAGAAAAACACGATAAAGTAATGAAGGAATATTATTGCCTTGCTGAAGATTATAAGGTTTAAGATTTCCCTGTTCGGCCACCATTTATGGAACATTGTTGGAGTGTTTGTCCCTAGTTGTCCGAACAAATGAGTGATGTTCGGCAAGCACTAGCCAAACATCTTTGATTTGTTTGGCCAACCGTGACCGATCATGATGCTATATCAAATGACACTAAAGGCTATTTAGGTCTTATTATATGATGACATTTTTGTATTTTTAAGTGGGCGTATAAAGTATTTTTGAGGTTATGAACAAAGGGTGGGGATATTTACACCCCAAAAACCTATCTCTACACCCCATTAATTTCTCACATTTATCTAAACACCCCACCTAACTACCTATTTTACCCTTTTCTATTCAAAACCAATTAATAACCCACCAACCAAATTAATTACTAACTTACCTATTATAACCAACCAATTTACAAAACTGCCACCCCTCCCATTTTACAACGGCTTGTGCAATCTCCCAGACGCAAAACAGAGAAGACGAGCTCTTCTTCCTCTTCCTATGAACAACAGTTTGTGCACTCTCATTCCTGGATCAAGCAACATACAGCAAGAGTTTAAGCATAGCAAGAGTTCAAGCAACATTCTCTCTTTCATTAAGTGTTCAAGCAACATACTACAATATCTTCAAACATAGGTATGAATTTTCATTCTCCTCCTACACTTGAATACTAGGTATAGGTCAAATTTAAGTGTTAATAATAATGTAGGTTTTTTTTTCATTAATGATTTTTGGATTTCATTTGTTAAAAAATTGAAAAAATTGAAAACTCGAATCTGAGGGCTCGACTGTTTAGATGAACACCCTTTGTGGTGTTCGACCAGTACTAAGCGAACAGCTTTAAGGGCGTTCATCTTAGACTGGCCGAACGCGTGCCTATCTATTCAACTAAGCCTAGCTGAATGCCCCTTTGCATGTTCATCTCAGCCTGGCCGAACGCTCATGTGCTGCTCATTCAAAGATAACCGAATGGTTCTGCTCATCTCAGCCTGGCCGAACAGCCCATGCTCTGTTCATCTCATCCTGGCCGAACAGCCTATGATCGGTTCATCTCAGCTTGTCCGAACAGTCTATGATCTGTTCATCTCACTTTTCAGACTTTGATTTTGTTTTATTGGAACTATAACATAATTATGATATATTTTATTTGGTGTTTACAGGAAAAATGTTTAGAAACGTTTATACAAGGAAAAAGTTGACAGCATTCGCTAGGAAAGAAATGGAACAAGCACGCCAACAACAACATGAGCATGGGCAGGGGCAGACATTTGAGCATGAGCATGGGCAGGGGCAGACATTTGAGCATGAGCATGGGCAGGGGCAGACTTTTGAGCATGAGCATGGGTAGGGGCAGACTTTTGAGCATGAGCATGAGCATGAGCATTTTTCAGCAGGATCAGGACCATTTTCAGTTTGAGCAAGGGCGCCCAAACTTTTGAGCAGATCGATCGAGCCATTTCGCCGATCGCGAGGCGCAAGCAGACTTATGAGCCTCAGATTGAGCTCGGATTTCCTGGTGGTCCACGCGATACATCATTGCTGACTTCATATGAGTCACATATAGCTGCATATATTTGGGCTGGTAAAGAAGAGCATGGTATTCTAAAATGCCACAATCACACACAGAAGTTGCTTAATTAGGTCATTCCTAATGGCGAAGATTCGAGGGTCTTTCGGGGTATGGTCAGGGGCAGTGCGCTTAGTAGACTAAGGCATGTATGCTATGCTGATGTGAATAAGGTCTTAGTTTCTGCTTTCGTGGAACGATGACATCCATAGACTAACACTTTCCATATGCCTTTCGGGGAGATGACCATTAGTTTAGACGATGTGTTTTGTCTGCTCGGTCTTCCGATTGTGGGTGATCCACTATCTTGTGTTAGGGATGTTGATGCCTCACATGTGAGTGAGATGTTGGGGGTGTCACTTGAAGAGGTTTTTGAGGGCATGGGAAATAAAAGGGGGGCTTCGGTGACATTGGAGTGGCTACGTGTGAGGTTTAATGATGATGTCATGTCTGAGGATGAGTTTAGGGTGGGTTGTGCTGTGAGGGCATACTTCGTATTGATCTTGGGTTGCACGATATTTGCTGATAAGAGCGGGACCCGTGTACCTATTGCATACTTAGAGTGGCTTGAGGATCTTCAAAATCTAGATACTTATGCGTGGGGAACTGCCACCCTTGCATATTTATATAGACAGCTAGGACAAGCATCTAGGTATAACACGGCGTATAGTCGTTCCATGGCATTACTTGAGGTAATAATTATAATTATTTTATACTTTTATGTTGTGTATTTACTATTAAAGTTAAGATGTTTTATTTGATACTTTAATCTTTTAAAATGTATGTTTTATTGCTTTTAGGCGTGGATCTACTTGCGGTTTCCATATCTGAGGCCTCCACATAATGTTGATTACAAGTCCAGATACCCGTTTGCACGTAGGTGGATCCCGCAAGGGAATCAGGGACGACGCGCTGACCGTTTGTTGGCATCACATGAGCAGTTAGATAGACTGACGAGCCGTGACGTGAGTATACGTATTTTTCTATCAATTTCAACAACTTTTTAATATTAGGTTTCCATGGCATCAGATTTTTGTGACGTGACATGGTCTATTGTTTTAGGTTGACTAGCTTCCTTACGACAGTAAGTTCAGGGACCGGTTTCCATGGCATCGGATTGCCACGTATCTAGGATGCATACAGATGGGCTATGTTGTCGAGCCATACCATCCGGACAGAGTCCTTCGACAGTCCGGGCATGTGCAAACGATTCCGAGGACAGTCATTGCTCCGAACCTCGGCCCTCGAGATAACTCGAAGGCCTTGCCTCTGTTGCTAGGTTTTGCTGGGTACTAGTTGACGTCAGATAGCCATCTCCTATCTGAAGAATGTCTCGTTAGGTGTGCCCTACGTCCTTGGGATTGTGATCCTGGTTATTTAGAATGGTACTGAGAGCGTTCACATGTAGTCGTACAGCCCCGTGGTAGACGATCCAGATATGTTAACACCACTACGACTGACGCCGTTGCAGTCGACTCAGATGACAGGATATTGGGAGTTGTGAGGACTATGATTGATCCCACAGTGCGGCGCTAGAGATCTGGTGACCGATCTATACCATAAGAGGACTTGGGCTCTTTGCTTGATAGAGTGCACACAGTTATCAACGGTCTAGCTGATGATACGGGACCGTCTCATAGGAGGCAATAGTGATCTGGACTATGTTTATGTTTTTTAATGTTATGAATTGTAAAACAGTTTTTAGTATTTTTTGTGGTAATGAAATTTTTAGCAAACTTTGTATAGCATAATTTGTTTTTCGTGTGGCTTGGTTTTCATGTTATTTTCTTATTGCAGACTTTGTATAGTGATCGATGTCTTATTTTAAATTTATTTTCCTTGCAAGTGGACAAGACTATTGGAGAATAGTTTTAAGAAGCAAGGGTCGAACCACATAGACAAGAAGATCACAGATAATACAATTTATCGGTAGCAAATTATTAATCTAAGGGGGGGTTTTATATTGATTTTATTCTAAACTAATTATTATTCTAGAGTTTAACTAATTAGCAGCAATTACAGGTTATGAAGATCTTATGGTGGATGGAAATCTAGGATTAGGGTTTCACTTGTATCTCCTCTATGGCTTTATTTTAATAAAGTATCATTCAATCTCTTGGGTTCGTTCATAAAATATAGATATAGCCTGTTAGATTACCGTTCAGTCTCCATCTTCAAATAATCCATCCATTCTATATCCTAAGCACAAGAACATATGATCTAACTGTCACTTAGGTCATATATGGAACCTGTCCCTAACTTATCACTCTCGTGCATCGATAGGTTCAATTTATTGTGATGGTGAGCTAGTGTACGACATATGCACATTGATCATGCAGTTATCCGCACCTCTAGGCCTTTATTATTCACGATTACATTCATTTGTTCAAAGTGAAATAATAGAGGGAGTGATAAACACCACAATCAACAAGAATTGAATGAATAACAATATAATTAAAGCATAGATTCGATACAAGTTACCCCCCACCTCCTAGATTAATGAAGATTTAGTTCATCCTTGAAGATGAACAGCACATGGAGATGATAGGATACATGATTTGATCTTCAATACTTGTAATTACAACAACTAATTATGTTATACAACCTAAAATCTATTCTAAAGCTATAGAAAACTACTTTCTAGTCGTCTAATGCTCTGGCTACCGGCCTCTATTTATACCATGGAGTTGTAGGGCAATTAGATCTCTTGGCCTGAAGTGAAAACGCAAATTCTGGCATTCTGACTACCTTGCGGTCACAAGGTATAAGGCACCTTGCGTCCGCAAGGTCCTTCAATAATCTGGGGCTTGTTTTCTGATGTTTTACCTACCTTGCGGAGGCAAGGTAGATTGCACCTTGCGACCGCAAGGTGCCCAGTCTGGTCTTCTTCGTTTCTTCTTCAATTTTACACTCTGGCCCCTTCTTGGAATTTTCATCTAAAAGCCTTATAATTTGTATACTTTCACCTAAAACCCTGAAACTCACAAAATCACTGAAAAACATACATAATTAGCCAAAAGCCTCGTGGAATAGCTCAATTTAAGTCATAGAAGTATAGGAAATCGACGTATAAAATACATCTTCAAATACCCCCAAACTTAAACTTTGCTCATCCACGAGTAAACAATACTTATAAATACAAAAGCATTTAAATAAAATAACGAAAACAAAAATCTTTTTGGAGGGTGACATTATTTACACATCTCTAAAACCCACAAACTCAAGGAGACTCTTTCGAGTGACTCGATTATGCAGATAAATACAAAAACTAATAAATACAAAAGCAGATAAAACTTAACTAAAATAAAACAAAAATATTTTTGGCTTCAACCTCAAGTTATAATAGCATGACATAACAAAGCAGTCTCCGTCCGATGTTCACCACATATGTGTAGACTTAATCACATAAAACCAACTGACTTTTACTTAAAACGGCTACTATTCTTAATTTCTCCGTGTGTGTGTGATCACCAGTCTTAGAGAATATCTTAACTAAAACAATTTTATTAAGCTAAACACCACATTCATATGAAAATCAAAATTTAATTAAAACCAATGCATCATAGAGTATGAGATCTACTATCCAAACCCGATCTATTACAGAAAGAGAGGTCACCAAGGATTTTAAAAACTTATACATTCATCCCATGCACTTCTATGTATGACATACAATGCTCTCCTATCTCAATTACTTGTAATAGCTAAGATTATGCTAACACAGTGAGCTTTGACGAATAATATGGATATGAAGTGTTTGATCAATTCTATATGACTCACTTAGCAAAGAAAACATACACAAGCATTGGCAAGAAGATCATTAGGTCTTTATTAGCTTGTAATGTAAGGCCATGGTGTTGGGGGCTTTGAAGGAAAGGGATTGGAATTCAAAGTGAGAGAGCAAGACTACCCTTTATTCCCCAAACTTCCAAGCAAAATGAAGTTTTCCCTTTTTAGGCTAGGACCTGCAAAGACTACAAGTGGAGGGGTATTTTCTTTTTCTTTTTTTTTCACTTTTCTTCTTCCCCCCCCCCCCAAACATGTTTTGGGCAATATGACTATCTAAAAATATCTCATCATTTTTCTCAACAGCATATTTTTCTAACATATTTTCTTTAAAGTTATGCTTTCATTTGAATCTACTTGCACTCTTCTTCTCCCGTTTCATTCTTCGTCGATCTATTTTTTTTTTTACGACGACGGGAAGAAGAAATCTTCAGAAAACTTGCCTAACTAAAAAATGGTCCATAAAATTAATTCCCCACCCACATTCTACTCTCTCAAATGGTAGGCTAAATGTGTATATGCTTTTAGGGTTAAGTTAATGCGGGTAATAGAAACGATGTCGAATGGGGGTTTAATGTGTGCTTAGCACACTCCATTCTTTTTAATTAGGCTCAAAAAGGGACACTAGGGATATTTTTAGTAAATGTCAGGGAATATTTAGGCTCTAACGATCCAAAGATGGCCTAAATCATTTCTTAATGCCAAATGCTCATGCAGTTTTTAAAGCAAGTAAGACACAAAATCTCATATCAACTATGGGAATTGTGGGGGTTGAATGTTTAACATCACTGGATTTCACATAAGCATTCGCTAAGACAGATGGTAGGGACAATTGAGATTAACATTCAGACACGGTTCGAAAGTGTGCTTGAGATATATAAATGAGAAAAATCCAAGGGGTCTAACTTTCGTGCAATTGACCCTAAGTTACAATTTAATGCAACAATCATGTTCGGACAGCTATTCTTCATATTCTTGTGCATATCTTGTTGAAATGAAGTGGGTGCTATAAACTTTATAAAACTATTCTAATTAATCCATAATTATGACTGGTGTAGGTGCATGAAGAATTTGGAGAAAAGTAAAAGTTTAGCAAAATCAAGTAAATTCCAGAAGGATCTACGGACAAGTTATGTGATTCATTGCATTAGCTCATCATCGACTAGTACTACCACACCAAGACTTGAGGATGAAAATTTTGAATTAAAATATTTTTTCTCTTTTTTTTTGTTTTGTTTTTTTTTAGAAAATTGGAGATGTTGATGACACAATTGATTATGGATCCCCATGGAATCCATGAGCATCCAAAATTAGTGTATTCTGGTCAAGGCAACATCTCCGAAAACAAGAAAAATTCAAAAGCAAGAAAGACGGGTGAGGAGAAGACACGATAGAGGGAAAAGAAATTTTTCCCCACCCTAAAAACGTAGCCCAACTCCACTCCTCCTTAGGCTAGGACCTGCTAAGACTCTGGGCTTAGAACCCCCCCCCCCAAACTTAATTTCTATTTTTGTCCTCAAAATTGAGGAACATATGAGAGGCTTGATGGGGAAGGACAAATATAAAAAGGACATAGCAGGCCCACTTAACGAAAGAGGATGAAACTTGGGCCTCGACTCACGGTGAGTCGGGAGGGAATAACGAGCGAGGACGAAACTCGAGGATCGTGCCAAGCGGCAGGCCATAATAGTTGGAGACATTTTGCCCCACGGTATTGACCCAACCGAACAGATCTTCTTGGTCGGCACTCATAAGTGCCAACTACTGCTCAATCATGTCAACCTCGAGGGCAATCTCCTCTTGCCTGTTGGAGATCCCCACTAGCGGGTCCTCCTCCTCCTCGGGCTACTCCTCGTGAGGAACCCTCTCTCGTGGCTGGCGGTGGTGCTCAAACAAAATTGCCCTTGTGATAGCGGGCACATCTTTCAGCCTCTCCGAGTGACGAGGCCACCTAACTCCCGCGTCCTTACACAGTCCGGTAATCAAATGCGGGAACGCGAATCCCGCATTTTTCGTACCTCTAATAAGGGTCTTAATTTGACCGTTGATCAGGCGGCCGACATCGACAGACCCACCGGTCATGATGGTGTAGATCAGGACGGCCTTATCCCAAGTCACTATGTGTTGGTGACTAGAAGGCATAAGGCGGGAGCAAATAATTTTGAACACGGGCTTAGCCGTGTCCAAAAGGAAAGACTCCTCCATGGTGCGTGGTCCGAATGGTGGGTTACAGTTTTGGGTCCTCACCACACCAGGATGGGAGATGGTCGCATTGACCACCTCGACAGGGACAGGGGCCGAAAGGTGGCGGCTATAGTCATCGGCACCCTCCGCAAAGTTGGAGGTGCCGTAGTACATGTTAATTTTTTGGGGCTCGAAACTAACATTTATGCCCCTAACAAAAACTACCTCTAACACCCCACCGTCTATGCCAATTTGCCCATTGGCATAGAACTCACGGACAATAGGCACGATTGCCTTTTCCGGAGACTCAATTAAAATTCCCCACCTACGTGCTCAAAATTCATTGTGGAGGCCAAATTCAGCAGCCTTGAATCCCCTCTCGGGAATCAAGGACTTGGAGAGCTTTGCAGCGTAGCTCTCCGATGCCTCAAAAGATATGAGGCGGCGGTGGTCAAAATTTTGCTCTTCCTCCTCGACAGGGCGAGAAGAAGAGGGGCCGGTGTTTCTACGTTTTGGGGCCATAATGTTTGAGCACAAAAAATTTTACAAATAAAAATATTACTCTTTTTAAAATTTAAAAATTAAACTATCACCCTAAGCATGCAAAAATTATATTTCTATGTAAATTATTCTAACACCTTAACATGCAAATTATTTTTGTACGTAAAAATAAAAGAAGGGTGAGAGTTACTTGGAATTTTTGTAGCTTGAAGGCGAAGAGTCGCCGGAATTTGAGCTTTTCGCCGGCTTTTATGGAGTCTCCTTCTTCAACCTTTGAATGGAGTGTAATGGATGATGAATGGATGGAGAAAAGTTTGAAGGAGGGAGAGTTTCTTGTAACTCGGGCCGAAATTTGAAAGCTTCTTGCCGGAATTTTAGAGGGAGGAGAGCTGATCTGCAGCTTTGAGAGAGAAGAGGGATAAATTTCGGTGTTCTACTATGAAGCCCGGCGAGTTCTTTTATAAAGGGACCTTGTGGTCGCAAGGCCTCTTTTACCTTGCGTCCGTAAGGTAGGCAGTTATTTCCGGCGCTGATTCCCTTTGTACCTGCATGACGGTCACGTACCCGACATTTATGGGGACCTTGCAGTCGCAAGGCCTTGAGCACCTTGCATCCGCAAGGTAGGCAGAATGATTCTCCTTTGATTTCTTTTCGTCCTTTTTAGCAGTTTTACACTTAGGTCCGTCCGTTAAGTTCCTTTACTTTCCTACATTCTAAAATTTCTACAAAAACTCTAAACTAAAAATATTAGCAACATATAAATACAACATTAAGATGCTTTTCTCCCCCAAACATAAATTTTGGCATCTTTAATTTTAAATTAAATGACCAAAAATAAATTTAACGGAGAATAACATATTTAAATTAACTACAAAAGCAAATAAAATTCATCATAGTGGGTTGCCTCCCACTTAGCGCACTTGTTTAACGTCTTTGGCTCGACCCAACTGCAAACCTAGTCATCGGGTGGTGCATTGTCAGCGAGACGAATTAATTCAATTGTTCGCTCGACTGACATCGGTTCAAGATACGGCTTGAGTCGGTGACCATTAACTTTAAATACTTCATTGGTTCTTGGATTTCTTATGTCAATAGCTCCATGAGGGTAAATTCGGACAATTGTGAAAGGACCAGACCACTTTGATTTTAATTTTCCAGGAAATAACCCAAGTCTGGAATTAAAAAGTACAACTTTTAATCCTGGACGAAACATTTTATTGGCTAATCCCATGTCATGATATTTCTTGGTCTTTTCTTTATAAGTTTTAGCATTTTCGTACGAATTTAGCCTATGTTCTTCTAATTCATTTAATTGAAACAGTCTCTCCTCACCAGCCAAAATCAAATCTAAGTTTAAGTCTCTGACAGCCCAATAAGCTTTATGTTCAACTTCAACTGGTAAATGACACGCTTTGCCATACACCATTCTGTACGGACTCATTCCTATCGGGGTCTTGTAAGCAATTTGATATGCCCATAAAGCATCCTTAAGTTTAGATTCCCAATCTTTACGATTGGGCCTAACGGTGTTTTCTAATACTGCTTTTATTTGTCTATTGCTTACCTCTACTTGGCCAGACGTCTGAGGATGATAAGGTGTAGCTAACTTGTGAGTTACACCATGTTTTCTAAGGGCATTATTTAATAATTTATTAGTGAAATGAGTTCCTTGATCACTTATTATGGCCTTAGGTACTCCATATCGGGCAAAAAGATCTTCAACAAATTTAACTAGGGTTTTGCAATCATTAGTTTTAGTACATATGACTTCAATCCACTTAGACACATAATCAATGGCAACTAAGATATATTCACAATTATTAGAAGCTGAGAAAGGACCCATGAAATCAATACCCCAAACATCAAAGATTTCAACAACCATGTTAGTGTGTAAGGGCATTTCATTTGTTTTTCCTATTCCACCAGTTCTTTGACATTTATCACAAGTTTTATAGAATATGTCACAGTCTCTAAAAATAGATGGCCAATTGTAAAATTTTTCTAGCAGTTTTATTTCCACTAAAATGACCACCACAAGAGTATTCATGACAAAATTCCATAATACTTTGTTGGTCTTTTTTTGGAACACATCGTCTGATTAAGGAGTCTGAACATATTTTATATAAATGAGGCTCTTCCCTAAAATAATTTTTAGCTTCAGTCAAAAATTTCTTCTTTTGATAGTGATCAAAATCAGGATTTATGATGTCAGACACATAATAGTTAACAAAATCAGCATACCAATGGTCTGAATCTTTGACTGCTAAAAGTTGTTCATCGGGAAAATCTTCATTTACAGGAATTTTATTATCAAGAAATTGACGTTCAAGTAGTGGTGAAAATTCTAATCTAGACAAATGGTCGGCTACGACATTTTCGGTTCCCTTTTTATCCTTAATTATAATGTCAAATTCTTGTAATAATAGCATCACCTAATGAGTTTAGGCTTAGCATCTTTCTTACTCAATAAATATTTTAAAGCCGCATGATCAGAAAATATTATCACTTTTGATCCTAATAAATATGGTCTAAATTTTTCCAATGCATACACAACTGCTAAAAATTCTTTTTCTGTTGTTGTATAATTTAGTTGTGCATCATTTAATGTCCTACTAGCATAATGGTTTCTTATCCACCCTTTGTCCTAACACTGATCCTATTGCAAAATCTGAAGCATCACACATGATTTCGAAAGGGAGAGACCAATCGGGGCCGGTTAAAATAAGGGCAGTGGTTAATCTTTCTTTTAATAAATTAAATGCATTTAAACATTCTTGATCAAAAACAAATTCTGTATCTTTTGCTAACAAGTTACATAGAGGTTTACAGATTTTTGAAAAATCTTTTATGAATCTACTATAGAAGCCTGTATGCCTTAGAAAACTTCTAACACCTTTAACAGAAGTTGGAGGAGGTAGTTGTGATATAACTTCAATTTTCACCTTATCGACTTCAATTCCTTTATTAGACACAACATGACCTAAGACAATTCCATGTGTTGACCATGAAGTGACTTTTCTCCCAACGTAGGGTTAAATTTGTTTCACAACGTGACTGATGTAAGATTTTCTAGGCAGTGGTCAAAAGAATTTCAAAAAACTGAAAAATCATCCATGAACACTTCAACACATATTTCTACTAAGTCTGAGAATATAGAAATCATGCATTTTTGAAAGGTGGCTGGTGCATTACAAAGTCCAAAGGGCATTCTCCTAAATGCAAAGGTACCAAAAGGACATGTAAAGGTAGTTTTCTCTTGGTCTTCGGGTGCTACAGGAATTTGGTTGTAACCAGAAAAACCATCAAGAAAACAATAATATTCATGACCTGCTAATCTTTCAAGGATTTGGTCAATAAATGGCAAAGGGAAATGGTCTTTCCTAGTTGCCGCATTCAATTTTCTCAAATCAATGCACATTCTATAATCGGTGATTGTTCGTGTGGGAACTAATTCATCCTTATCATATTTTACTACTGTAATTCCTGATTTCTTAGGAACTACCTGAACTGGACTAACCCATTTACTATCAGAAATCGGGTAGATTATACATGCATCAAGAAGCTTAAGAACTTCTGTTGGTCCCAAAATAGGCTCAATCTAGGCTAGAGGGGGGTTGAATAGCCTAGTTATGTTTTATAAAAAAAAAATTTTAAACACTTCTTAATGATTTCTTGGAAGGTTTGAATAGAAATGTTAAGGCAGCGGAAACTAAGCAAACTCTGAACTATCAAGAGTGTTGTGAAGTAGTGCAGATTCTGAAACAGTTAAGCACAAGCAATTGCTGAGGAAGATAAGAACAGTTCAAGCAGCACACAGGAATTTGAAGTGGTTCGTACTGTGAATAATACTACATCCACTACCAAAGTGGTTAGCTTTGGATTTTAAAAGTGCACTTGTTTATCCACTAGGTTTATGATTTAGATCTCTAATGGATCGTGTACAAAATGAGTTTTTAACCAAGTGTATAAAGGTGAGAGAAACAATCAATGATTAATTGTTCTCTTCACGTGCAGAATTAAAGAACAGTTTAAAGACAAACTAAATGAAGCTGAAAACGAATTTAAGATGGCAGATCTGCAGCTTTAGAAAGTTTGGTGAAGTGTTAGTTCTTGTCCTTTGATCTCTTGAATGCTTGAGTGTTGAAGATGAAGCTTGAGAGTTTAATGCGCAAGAGTTATTCTTCATATCTTCAAGACTTGAATAAATACCAGGAAGAAATCTTTGGACCGTTGGACTGAGACAGGGTGAATTGTGTCCAACGTTCTTTTGCATTGAATGCAATTCGGCGCTTTGGGAGATGTAACAGCCACAGTCATCAGAGATGCAGTGTGCAGAGAGGACATTCCCAATTCGAGTAAGGTTTCAGATTGCAGGCTTTGCAGCTTGGAAAGTCTTCTTAGCCAAAACGGGTAATGTCTTCAGTCTTCAGTCTTCAGTTTTCAGGAAATAGTCTGGATATTTGTCAGCATGCAGAGTTGACTTCTTGAAAGTGAAATCTGATGAAGACATAATGACTAGATATTTTCAAAAATATCTAAATAGGTGTACACGTGTCATATTTTGTGATTTGGCCAAATTTGATTTTCCGGTCTTTGAGCAGACTTCAAAGTCTGCTGGTCCTTCAAGGCTGCTGTAGAAGCTTTGCAAAACCGCGCCTAGACTAACACTTAAACAGTTCTAAATACACATTGATTCTAAGATAGTTGCCACACTAATCGGTACGCAGACCTTTTAGCCACTGTACAATAGAATCAGAGGATGACTTCAACCAAATCTAGAAATAGGAATCAACAATCTCCTCCTATTTGGTTGATGTCATCATCTCAGCTACTAACAGACTTTGAATCAGGCCCTGAGAAAATAACATGTCTTAAAGATTTTTATTAAGAGCAGACATGCCTCTCAGAGCATAAGCCTTAGTAAAGATTTAGCTATACTAAGTACTTACAAGAGGAAAGCATTAAGAACAAGTACTAAGTAGGGCAGGGTTTAAATCTATGAGATAAGCACACATGCAACATGTAAAGATTTAAACACGAAGTTTAAATAGAGCAGATAATATCAAGATAGAGCAATTTAAACTTGAAAGAGACTAAGTCATCTGTGATTAAACAAGCTGTTTAAAAAGCAGAAGATTTGGTAAAACAACATAGTTTAAAAACAGAGATACAGAACTAAATACCATAGATTCAGAATAGATTGGGCTGAGAATGTCTTCGTTCTAAGTAGTCTCCAACCCAGACTCTGATTTTGTCATTCAGGCGTTCTCGGAGTCGGTTCTGTTCTTCAATCAGGGCTTGATTCAAAAAGTGAGTAGCTCTCTCCTCACGATGGCACCAACCCTGTTCGGCAACCCTGCATCGGCTTGCTCGATAAAGGCGAAGATCGGTGAAATCGGCAACCTCCGTCGACGAATAATCGCTCGTGCCATGCCGGTCTTGAGCTCATCGAAGAGGCACGAATCTTGTCTGGGAGTGCGGCATGCCTATCGAGCGACTGTTGATCTTGAACTAAGAACCGGTGAGTAGTGAAAGCTTGAGCAGTGTCATTCACCAGTTGATCAACAATATTGCCTATGTCAAAGATGGTGGCATGAGTAGCGTTGAGGCCATAGCTGAGCACGTCGATCTGCTGGGCCATAGAGGAGATCGTCTTTGTTGAGCAGTGGTCATTGTTTGCTTTCGAAGAAGATCCAGGAGGAGAGGTGTTAGGTTGAGGTTTACGGAGATATGGGTCTGAGAAGGGTTAGGAGCAGGGTGAGGAGAAGAAGAAGAAGAAGCAGGGTGATGAGTAGCAGAGGTTGTAGGTGGAGGAGAAGAGGGTTTGGAATCAACTTCAATGTCAGTGGCTAGGCTACTGACAGAGAAACAAGAAGCAGAAGAGGAAGAGGATGCTTCTAAAAGGTAGGAGGGAAATGGATAGTCGGGTAGAAGAATGAAGTTAGGAGGGGGAAGAAGGATAGAGAAGGTCGGAAATAGAAGAGAAATCAAATAGAAAGGAATGGGTGGCAGAAGAGATGGAAGGGAAGAGAATCTGGTATAGGTCAGTAGAGATGGAAATAGGAGTGATGTATTGAGAGATAGGAGGGAAGATTTCTGGTAGAAAGGCTGTTTGGTAGAGAAGAGTAGAGATGTGAGGGGCAAGAGGAGAGAAGTGTTCTGGCATAGAGAAGGAAGGAGAAGAGGTAGAGGGAGAAGAGTGTGTGAGAACAGGTACGATGGCTAGGGAGGATTCTGGAGGAATGAAGGAGATGGGTTCGGGAGAAGATGGCGGAGAAGGGATAGTGTCGACAGGTTGAGAGGGTGGAGAAGATGGTGTTGGAGCCACAGACTTCTTACGAAATCTGTGTTTCTTCTTCTTTGGAGCAGGGGAAGAAGGCTCCTCCTCAACAACAGCAGGGGTTGAAGAGGAAGTAGGGGAAGGAGGTGTAGCAGCAGGCTCCTCCCCAACAGCAGCAGGGGCTGTTGAAGAAGAAAGGGAAGGGGAAGAAGAAGAGATAGGTGAGGAAGGAGGAATGAAGGGAATAAAGGGTTCAGAAGGCTCAGAGCGTTTTGACTTACGCTTGCGAGCGGAGAGGCAGGTCAGGGTCGGCGGCCTCTGCAGGAGTGGGAGGCGGATGGAGCAGCGATCTTCTTTCCTTTTAGCTTGGGGGCAGCCAGGGATGGCGGCAGCGATGCCACTTGAAGAGGAAGCATCTTTCCTCTTTTTGGGGACCGGCTCCTCCTCAACAGCAGAGATCTTCTTCTTCTGTTTGTGAGTTGTGGAGGGAGCAGGTTCAGCAGCTTTGCTAGAGCTTGACGGCTTCCTTGGAGAGCTTCTTGCTCAAGCAGCCATGAAGGCATCCACGGTTGTCTCAGGATTGATTCTGATAACTTTAAGTGGAGGGGGGTTCAAGGCATGAACGATGACCAGAGGGTGAAGACCTTGCTGAACTCTCTTCTCGTTCTTCAGCTTGAGGGTGTTAATGATGAAGGTGCTGGTAAACTGGATGGATTTATGAACTTTCTTCTTCTCAAAGGCAAAGATGCGGGTATGAAATTGCGTGTTTGACCGAAGAAGAGTGTTGAGAAGATGAACAAATGGTCGCTTCTGCTTGAGAGATTTCTTGACAGCATCAACAGCATCACAAATCATCTCAAATAAGATATGTGCCAGATTGAGTCGAAGGTTCAGGATGACGAGCGTGTATTCAGTGATACGAAGTCATGATGGCATGGGTGCCATTTTTGAAGATCATACTTTTGTCGAAGAGATGGCTGAGGAAGTAGACATCATCTTCGAATAAGGTCCTCTTCGTCTTAGCGGCGGCCTCCTTGGAGTGTTTTCTCCACACATATAAGACCAGCGGTGGCCTTTTCATCATCATCGATGAAGTGGGGCCATCGAATTCCACGCCAATAATCTTGGCGATCTGGAAGCGATGATAGTGGCGGTGGCGGTCCGACAACGGCGATAATGGAGGACCTTGAGTCGTTGATTATTTCCTTACGGAAGAATTCTTCCACTAGAAGGTAAGCGTAATGTCTGTATCCTCGAACATGAGCAGGAGAATCTTGGGATGATTCAGTCATCCACTATCTTTACTCGAAGCGTAAGCACGAGCAGATGGTTAGTCGATGCACATCCGGATGGTACATAGTGGAGGCGGTGTTGGAATCTCAACGGTTGGATTGAGCTTGTTCGGGAACAACGGAGCAGTTGAAGAAGAAATACCACCTAAAATTTCGACAAATAAATTAGGGCAAAAACTCAAGAACTCTAAATATGAACAGAGTATAGCATTAAGCCCTAGAAATTTCTAGACAACTCATGAGATGTCATATACTGGTGAATATTACTCGAATCTTGAAAATCGACGGTATATGAACAGTAATATGTAGATAATGCCAGTAATAAACAGTAAATATTAAAGTTCTAAGAGCTATAGAGCAAGGAGTCACATGAACAGTCAACAATGGTGTAATTATAGACGGAAAGTGTGTAAATTTGTGCTTACACTGTGAAAACTGAGCTAGGGTTAGAAATTTCTTACCATTGCAGAAGATTCGCAGAAGAAGAAGATGAAAAGGAAGTGAATCTGTAGAATCGACTAACGAACAGGCGAAGGAACCAGGAATTCTTAGAGAGAAGAAAGTTTTAGAGAGAGAGAGAATAGCAAGAGACAGTTTTGTGAAATGAAATTTTTGGCGGTTGAGGGTTTATAAGTGAAAGGACGTCTTGGTCGATCATAGAGACTTGTGAAATGTCATTAAGTCGAGCGCCTTTTAGATGACAAGACTTAATGAATGGCGACTTTAGGAAAGAGAAAAGTACCTTTTCATAAAGTATCTCAACCAATTTTGAAATCAGTCCCTCACAATTTTCATAAACAACCCCCTAAAACTAAGAGTTTAGAAAGCTTACCTTTGTCTCCTAGTGACTATAAAAATTCCTGACTTTAATTTTTAAAAGTAATAAGTCTGCTTAAGAAATAGTCAAGTCTGCTTAAAAGAAATTATCAAGTCTTCTTAAAATTATTTTGAAATTTCAAAATATTATAATGAAAAATTAATTTTAATTAAAACTAAATTTAAGCAGTTGGGTCAAGCATACCAAGCTCTCCCCTGAGATAAGCAAACCTGTTTGCTTCTAGAGCTTTGGTGAAGATGTCTGCCAGTTGATGGTCAGTCGAAATGTACTTCATGCTAATGTTTCTCTTTTCTACATTGTCCCTTAGAAAGTGATATCGAACATCGATATGCTTTGTTTTGGAGTGCATCACGGGATTGTAGGTGATAGAGATTGCTGAGGTGTTATCACACATGATTGGGCAGTCTGCTACTTTGATGTCGTAGTCCACCAAGCGTTGTTTGATCCAAAGCGGTTGACGGCGGCTACCGCGGCTATGTACTTTCTGCCCGGTGGTGGAGTTGGAAACCGATGCTTGTTTCTTGCTAGCCCAGGAGACAAGTCTGTCTCCTAGAAATTGACAAGTTCCACTGGTGCTTTTTCTGTCAATTTGGCAACCAGCATAGTCGGCATCTGAGTAACCAACCAAGTTGAAAGAGGATTCCCTTGGATACCAGATACCTAAGTTGGTGGTATCTGACACATACTTAATGATTCTTTTGGCTGCAAGAAGATGTGACTCACGAGGGTGCGAAATCTAGCATACCCCAACAGCATACACTATGTCAGGTCTGCTGGCCGTGAGGTAAAGGAGAGATCCAATTATCCCCCTATAGTGGGTGATATCAACTTTCTTTCCTTGTAAGTCTTTTGTAAGTTTACATTTAGCAGCCATTGGTGTATCAAAGGTGTTTGATGTTTCCAATCCAAACTTTTTAACAAGATCTTTAGCATACTTGGATTGGCTGATGAATATTCCTTTGTTGGATTGTTGAATTTGAAGACCCAGGAAGAATGTGAGTTCTCCCATCATACTCATTTGGAATTTGCCAGTCATGAGTGTTTCAAATCGCTTGCACAGCTTCTCATTGGTAGATCCGAAGATAATATCATCAACGTAGATTTGCACTAGCAGAGAGTGTCCTTTGTGCTTAAGAATAAAGAGAGTGGTGTCGATCTTGCCTCGCACAAATCCTTGTTCTACTAAGAATTTGGATAGAGTTTCATACCAGGCCCGAGGAGCTTGCTTAAGACCATAGAGAGCCTTTTTAAGCTTGTAGACATGAGTTTCTTTTCCTTTCTCCACAAAGCCTGGAGGTTGAGCAACGTAGACCGTTTCTTGAAGATCACCATTTAGAAATGCGCTCTTGACATCCATTTGATACAGCACAAAGTCCTTGTATGTAGCATAGGCTAAGAAGATTCTGATAGCTTCCAATCTTGCTACTGGAGCAAACGTTTCATCATAGTCAATTCCTTCTTCTTGACGATATCCTTGTGCAACGAGTCTTGCTTTGTTTCTCACTATGTTCCCATCCTCATCCTTCTTGTTTCTGAACACCCATTTTGTGCCAATAGCGGTATGATCGGCGAGCTTTGGGACTAGCTTCCATACTTGGCATCGTTCAAATTGTTGAAGTTCTTCTTGCATGGCTTCCAGCCAACTTGGATCTTGAAGAGCTTCATCGATCTTCTTTGGCTCTTCTTCTGAGACAAATGCAGCACAGAACATACATTCATTTTTGGAAGATCTTCTGGTTCGTACTCCAACATGAATGTCACCAATGATTTGAGAGATTGGATGGTCTTTACATGTTCTTGTGACAGCAGGAATGTGATGATTTGCTGTTGTTTCTTCATGACAAGGTTCAGAAGGAGGGCTAGAAGGAAGATCAGTTGTGTCTTGATGAGTGTTTTGTTCAGAATTTGGTTCATAGGTGAGTTGAGGAATAGGATTTTCAGGTTCGAAACAAAGGGTTACGGAATTGAGTTTTCTTGGCGGGGTTGAAGTCTTCGGTGACCCGTTTGATAATAAATGATGGTCGGGGAATATTTGATTGAGTTGCTTGGTGATGGATTAGGTATATGAGAGGTTGATGGTTGGGAGGTACCTGTCTCAACATTAACAAAGTCATCAGCAACATTTGGAGCCACGTGTGGCTCTAATAAATCAAATTCATCAAATGAGACATGAACAGATTCAACTATTTTTAATGATCTTTTGTTGAAAACCATAGCTTTGGAGTGTAAAGCATAACCAGAAAATACACCTTCATCGGCTTTATGATCAAATTTGCCTCTGTAGTCATTACCATTGTAGACTACAAAACACTTGAGAAGATTTTAAAAATCAATGTTTGGGGTTTTACCTCTCCAAAGTTCATAGGGTGTTTTACAGTGAAATTTGTTGATCAACGATTTACAGTGAAGCGAAGTGTTGGCGGCTTACGCGAAGTGTTTGGGCAACTTTGCTTCGGCGAGCATAGTTTTAGCGAGCTTCGATAAGTGTTGTTTTTCCTTTACGCAACACCATTACTTTGCGGTGTCCTTACAGAGAAGTTGTGACCAATGCGTGATCATCACGATACTTTGCTATTCCATTGTTGGTGAACTTCGGTACCATTGTCGTCGAGCGTCAGCGATTTCATCGAGTTTTTGCGTTTGCGATCTTACGAACAAAGTTGTAAGAAGATCGTATGTGTGATCTTTAGAAGACATCATCTCTGTCCAAGTGTATCTTGTATAATCATCCACAACTACAAGCGTATATCTGTGACCGCCGTAGCTAATTGTAGTGACTGGTCCGAAGAGATCCGTGTGTAGGAGTTGCAAAGGTCTCGTCGTTGAGAGTCCTGGTTTGCTTTTGAAGGATGTTTTTGAAAGCTTTCAGGTTGACAAGGCTTTACGCAGCGATCATGATCGGCGAGACCTTTGGCAATCCTTTAACTAGACCTTCTTTGGATAGCTTGGCCAGATATTTGAAGTTCAAATGGCTGAGTCTTTTATGCCACATCCAGCTTTTGTCTTGAGCAGAGTTTGCCACAAGACATAGATTGGCAGCCTTGCCGTAAGCATTGAAATCTATCACATAGACATTTCCTTGTCTATGTCCAGTAATCAGGGTTGAGCAGGAGACTGGATCCTTGATATCACATCTGTTTGAGGAGAATTGACAGATAAGCCCTTTATCACGGAGTGAAATACTCGAGGAGATTATGTTTCAAGCCTTCTACTAGAGACTTTTCAATAGAAAGATTTCCTCGAATGATGGATCCATAGCCAATTGTTCTTCCTTTAGCATTGTCTCCAAAATGACTGGAGGACCTTCACTTCAGAGAGAGAAGGAAGGATTCTCGGTCATATGTCTTGGCAACCGCTATCTAGATACCATACATCTTTCTTTTCTGAACTGGAATCAGCCATGAAGCACACATGTGATGTAAAGGTAAGAAAATCATGGTCCCCTTTTATTTTTCTTATGGGTCCAAATGGTTAGCGTATTTTTGGAACCCATACTTGCCTGATTTTTGGAATAGGGGATCAGCGAGGCTTCATGATGGATTCGGAGACATTCATGGACCAAGTGGCCAAAACACTTGCAAAATGTCTGATGATGGAAATTACAGTCTACATGATCATCTTTGGGTATTGTTGGAGTTTTTGAACATTTTTCATAACGGCGGCTTTTGATTTAGCGGACTTGTTGACGGCAGGCTTAGGGGCATTTGTGTGAGGCTTCTTGAGTGCGGCGGTTTTGCTTTTTGCTTTAGCGAAAGAGTGTTCTTGGCGGTAGACTTTGATACCTCATACATTTTGCCTTTAAGCTTGGTATCAACATACGTGTATTCAGTAGCGACACCATCGTAGTCTTGTTGATGAATCGATAGGTTTGAGCGGACTTTTCGTAGGCCACGAAGCAGCGACCTTTGCTTTCACGAAGTCTTTGGTGGAGGGCCGTTGAGTCTGCACCACCTTTAGCGGGTTTTTCTCCGATGATGATTGTTTGCTTTCAAAGCTTCCTTGTTTTTGATAATTTGAACCTTAGGGTATTTATAAGGAGTAGCAGTATAACCAATTCCTTCTTTACCCTTGTTAGGTTTCTGATATTGAGCTGGAACATTACTATTCATTGTAAAATGTTCATTTTCTGTTCGAGAGGTTGCACACAGAAGTACTTTCAGAGAAACCTAGCCCAGATTTATCTGTTGAGGGCTTCTGATCTCCGAGAATTTGATCAAAGACTGCCGTTGAGTTATTCCATGAGTTGATAGTCTTTTGCAACTCATCTTTCTCAGCAGATATCTCTTTGGCATGATCAATAAGGCAGGCAACCTTTTCATTGAGAAACTTGTTCTCTTCTTTTAACTTGATACTTTCCTGCTGGATTCCATGGAGAGTTTTTAACTCGGCTTCCAGCATGGATTTCTCGATTCAGACTTCTCATGACTTTTAGCTAACTTAACATAGGCCTTTCTAAATTCATTGAATTCCTCTAGCATGTCTTGAGCATCCTTGAGGATTTCTTCTTTTGAAGGCTCTTGGAGATTGTTCATGTTAGCTTGAAAAGGAGAGTATTTAACTTCACTATCTGAGTCATAGGTGGGTGGTGACTCTAGAGCAACAAGGCAAATGTGTGCCTGCTCAGGTGAGTCATCACTATCATCCTCATCAGAATCAGTTTCAAACCAAGTGGATACATGGTTTTCTTCTAAGTCCTCAGCCAGAAGACCTCTATGTTTAGAAAATGATTTAGATGGTCTTCTTTTGTAGGCTTCATATTTTGGCTTAGGACATTTAGAAGCAAAGTGACCAGGCTTCCTGCAATTGTAGCAAACCAACTCATTGTTGTGTGAGTTTTTGGCGGACTTTCGAGAAAGTCTGTTGGTTTGCTTCTTTCTTTTGTTAAATTTTGAGAACTTTTGAAACTTCTTAACGAACATGGCAAATAAATGCTCGTCGAGAGAATTTCATTCTCATTTGAAGAAGTAGATGGTTTATTTTCTTGGGCGGGAATTTCTGAGAATAGCGAGAAAAGAAGGAAGTTTAAAATGTTTGTCTGTTCTTGAGCTTGAAGTAATTCTTGCTCATAGGCAGTTAAACTTCGCATACAAACTTACGAGGTGCATGGAGTTCAAGTCTTTGGACTCTTTTATTGCGATGGTTTTCACATGCCACAAACTTCCTAAAGAAGCTAAAAATCTCATATTTACTTCTTTAACACTATATTCCTTTCTAAAGAGTAACAACGTTTACTACCTCACAAAATCTGTCGTAGGCTTGCCGGAGAGTCTCCTAGGATCTTTTACGAATGAATCGAATTGTTGAATGTAGTTGTACTTCTGTTGTCTCACGGTGGGTAGATCTCCTTCAAGATATTCCACGAGGCTTCCCACATTTCCTTAGCGGTTTGCATCGATGATCTGTTGATATGTGCTTGTGTCGGCCAATTTGGATATGATATGAATAGCCTTGCTGTCGAGTTCAACGAGCCTCCTTTCTTCGTCTGTCCATTCGTTCATGGATTTAGGTATCTCGGGAGGACCACTGGCTACTTCGGCAAGTAGGTTGGGTTTCATTGGAATATAAGGACCTGTTAGAACACATTGCCACAACCGATTGTCAATAGAGTTCATATATCTCATAACTTTATCTTTCCATACTTCAAAGTGGCCTTAGTCCATATTGGGATGGTATTTGAAAGTAGGCGGCATATAGTGAGCCATAGGATCTATTCTCGAGAGGTTAAGCTTGGAAAAATGATTTTTCAAAGAATTAAGCTCTGATACCAATTGTTGGTCCCAAAATAGGCTCAATCTAGGCTAGAAGGGGGGGGGGTTGAATAGCCTAGTTATGTTTTTAAAAAAACTTTTCGTACACTTCTTAATGATTTCTTGGAAGGTTTGAATAGAAGTGTTAAGGCGGCGGAAACTAAGCAAGTCGAACTATCAAGAGTCTTGTGAAGTAGTGCGGATTGAAGCAGTTAAGCACAAGCAATTAATGAGAAAGATAAGAACAGTTCAAGCAGCACACAGGAATTTGAAGTGGTTCGTACTGTGAATAGTACTACATCCACTACCAAAGTGGTTAGCTTTGGATTTTAAAAGTGCACTTGTTTATCCACTAGGTTTATGATTTAGATCTCTAATGGATCGTGTACAAAATGAGTTTTTAACCAAGTGTATAAAGGTGAGAGAAACAATCAATGATTAATTGTTCTCTTCACGTGCGAGAATAAAAACAGTTTAAAGACAAACTAAATGAAGGTGAAAGCAATTTAAGATGGCGGATCTGCGGCTTGAGAAAGTTTGGTGAAGTGTTAGTCCTTGTCCTTTGATCTCTTGAATGCTTGAGTGTTGAAGATGAAGCTTGAGAGTTTAATGCGCAAGAGTTGTTCTTGAATCTTCAAGACTTGAATAAATACCGAGGAAGAGATCTTTGGACCGTTGGTGAGGCAGGGTGAGCGTGTCCAACGTTCTTTGCATTGAATGCAATTCGGCGCTTTGGGAGATAACGTACGGTCATCGAGAAGCGGTGTGCGAGAAGACATTCCCAATTTGAGTAAGGTTTGGTGCGAGGCTCTGCAGCTTGGAAAGTCTTCTTAGCCAAAACGGGTAATGTCTTCAGTCTTCAGTTTTCAGGAAACAATCTGGACATTTGTCAGCATGCAGAGTTGACTTCTTGAAAGTGAAATCCTGATGAAGACATAATGACTAGATATTTTCAAAATATCTAAATAGGTACACGTGTCATATTTTGTGATTTGGCCAAATTTGATTTTGTGTCTTTGAAGCGGACTTCAAAGTCTGCTTTGGTCCTTCAGGCTCTTGTAGAAGCTTTGCAAAAGCGCGCCTAGACTAACACTTAAACGGTTCTAAATACACATTGATTCTAAGGCAGGTTGCCACACTAATCGGTATGCGAACCTTTTAGCCAGCCATACAATAGAATCGAGAGGATGACTCAACCAAATCTAGAAATAGGAATCAACC
>CM028378.1:121293747-121505568 GCA_013146195.2 Codonopsis lanceolata
TAGCAATAAAATATGCAAAGATTATGTTTCCTAACAAAACTATGATACTTGGAATAACTAAATTATTTGCAGAGATTTAGTTACCGTGATTTGTATTGCCTAAATCTTTTGAAAGATTTTCCTATCAAAACAAATCAATCTACCAAAAGAATTCTAAACAAAATCTAACACCTAAATAAACATTGACTAATTTTAAAATCTTCTTTGACCAAGAAAGGTGAAAACAAGATAAAATAGGTCATGCCTATTTTACCCTTACAATCTCCCCCTTTGTTGAACCTTTCTGGTCAAATCAAAAGACAAGTGTTTATTCAACACCAATCAAATCATCTAACCTCGCATTGGTTAGAAAATCACATCTCCCTCGAATTTGTGCAAGGTAAAAATCGAAACCATTACTAAGCACAAATCATGCACTCTCATGCATACAAAAATCATCATCATCAAACACTTGATCTCTCTCCCCTATTTGACCGAAAAGGGAAGAGAGATAAACCATCTTTTAGGAATTCTCAAAAATCAAAGATTTTGAAAAACACAAAGAAGTGTTCACCAAGATTTGATCACACCCCTAGCAAAAAATCGAGCACATCATATCCAAATTCAAAACCTCTTAGTTCCACACAAAATTAGACAACCACTAAATATTTTTCAACATGGAGATTTTTGGAAATTGATTTGCACAGCTTTATATTAGGAACAAAATTTCACCAAGCTCGATATCCTTGCCAACAATGCATGTCCTAAAATTTTATGCCTAAAAACATGATAACTAAAAGCTAGGCAAAAGAATAAAAAATGCAATCACACACAAGTGATAAAGACCAGATCAAAGGATGTAGTTCCTAATGTAGTTGCATTGGGAGATGCATTCGCCAAAATTGTGATTTTATTTTCAATTTTGCATTTTTTTTTATTTTTCTCAACCAGATTTCTCTCCCAAGATCATAAATTTTTCACAACAAAAATCCATAGGTACTTTATTTCCCTAGAATATAGCTCTACTTTATTTCAAGCTATAAAAACATGCCACTTGGAACCTTTCACACTATTTACCAAGGGAAGCAATTTTACATTTGATCAACCCATGAAATCCAAGGATTCACAGTCCCAAAAGAAAGGTGCCACAACCTTGTTCATAGGTAGCTCTTTTCCGTTAGGTAGCTTTCACACTTTTTCAATTAAAGGGAGTCAATTTTCTCAAGATCAACCCATGAAAGCCTAAGCTCCATAGTACTTTGACAAATTGCAGCATCCCAAAAATTTCAAAAGGTAGCTCTTTCCTTTGTGGACTAAAGATACTCAAGAACTGGGAGAGAGAGAGAGAATCATAACAATTAAATCACAACATATTTTGAATGAAATTCCCAAGCAACCACAAGAGACACATACATGTGAGACAATTGATCTAGAGTGCCCTCTAAAGACAAAATGCAATCATGCCTAATTTTTTTTTTTTATAATTAACTAAGTGTAAAATCATATGGCACACAAAACACAAGAGATTTCCAAAGATTGAAAAATCTCTCAAAAACAAGACACTTGGCAAATATATCAGCAAGATGATTTTCGGTCCCAACATGTTCAATGCAAACAATTTACATAATCAACCAAGTCTCTAAAACAGTGGTGTCTTATATTAATGTGTTTTGTTAGAGAATGATGAAATGGATTTCTGTGCTAAGCAAAATGCATAGGTGTTATCAAAATACAAGGTTAACACATCAATGTGTAGCACATAATCTTTAATCATTTGGAGCATCCATAAAAGATTTAATGCTTCTCTCAAAAATATTTTGATAAGCATGCAAATTTTTGAGAATCAACCTTACCTCTTCTCCTTGTGTATATGCCATCATGAATATTACCTATCACTTGAGAAATTGGATGGTTTTTCTGAATACGGCTAGGAACGTCATGCCTGCAATCATTCAAATTGGACTGATTTTCTAAATGTTCGTGACTGATTCTCGAAAGTTCAGACTGCTTCGAATCGCCATTTGTCAATGTGTCGCCGATGTTGCAACATTGGGTGACACATTGTGAATCACATTGGTGAACTTTCAATATGCGTGTTCTATCGATCATGTGCATATTTACTGATTTCAGATGCTGGTTCTGAAGATTTTGGAGGAGATTCATCATGGTATTCATCAATGGTTTCATAGAACCGCTTAGCACCAGGACATATATCAAAGGGTTCACAGTATTTGGACTTGCCTTTGTCATTAATACCCTTAGGAACCCACATCTGTTTAAAAACTTTAGTTTGATTTTTCTGAGGATGAGATTTCTGATGCGACTTCGAATGAGACTTCAAATGTGACTTCCAATGTTGCTGCATTGGTTGTTGCATTGGCTGTTTCATTCGATGTTGCATCTGATTTTTTGCCAAGAGGGCCTGCCTAACTTCATCCTCATATATAGCCTTTTTTAGAAAACAAAAAGGTTGTATATGTCCAGGCTTATGACAAAAATGACACACAAAATTCTTCTTTCTTGTTTTGGGTTTTTCAAAGAAGTTTATATTTTGAAAATTTTGTGTGGGATGTTTTGGTTCAGTAGACATACCTTCACCTTCTTTCACAAATGTCTTGGGCATAAAACCAATTCCTGACTTACCTGAATTTTCAGAATTCAACATCTCATCCATTTTTTGTTGGCTTGAGTTCCATTTAGCCATGGTTTCATTGGCTAGGATGAGCTTTTCTTTCAGATCTTCAATCTCCACATCTTTTTTACTCAACAAACTTTCCATCTTTATAATACAATCCTTTTGTTCTTCATTAGCCTTCTTCAGCAAGTCATTTGCCTTTTTAAGTAACTTAACTTGACAAACTCTCTTTTCCCAATCATTGTACAACTCCTTATATGCATCCATCAGTTCTGATTCTGATTCTGCACATTCTTCAGAGACAGAAGAGTTAAAGCAATGAAAGTCATTGTACAAACCTTTCTTTCTCAAAGTATTAGGACGAACAAAATTCTCATATTGAGAATCCATCATGGCTACTACCAGAATCAACTCTTAGTGATGTCAAGAGAAGGCTCTGATACCAATTGAAAGAACGCGATACCACAGATTCTCAATATGTGTCAATGAGATTGTCAATGTTGCACTGATTGTTGCAACAATGGCAATAACAATGACAACAGAAACTAATATCAAAAGTATAGCAGCGGAAGTATTGAATTCAGACTTAGCAGAATAAAGTAGACAGAAAATAACCAAAACAATCTACAAGTTTGATACTTGTAGATCAAGCCTCAAGGCCACACAATTTATATAAAAATCAACACTTATTTTGAACTTAAAAACAAACAAAGATTCTCACAAGATATAGTATCTTGGAGAACCACAAAAACCCACATAAAACCACTAAACCAAACGTGGGAAGAAAGGAGGAAGATCGACTTCCAAAAGACAGAAAAAGAAGCAGCAACAGAACAGGTTTATGGTATCAATGAAGCTGTTAATGATTTGTTCTCTGAAGCTTCAAACAACTTCTATTCGAAAGGATGAACTGCTGCAGAATTACAGCAAGAATGCTCTCAGTTTATAGCTTTTGATCTCCTCTCTCAAACTGTTCAAAAACTGCTCCAGAACTTCAACAGATTGTTCTCAGCTTATGGCCTTTTTATCTTCTCTGTAAAAAGTCTGTATCCTTCGAAATCCAGCATTCAACATATATAGGAAGCAAACCTACAAGAACACGTCAAGAGAGATGCACTCCTACAAGGAAAGGGATTAGCAATAAAATATGCAAGATTATGTTTCCTAACAAAACTATGATACTTGGAATAACTAAATTATTTGCAGAGATTTAGTTACCAGATTTGTATTGTCTAAATCTTTTGAAAGATTTTCCTATCAAAAACAAATCAATCTACCAAAAGAATTCTAAACAAAATCTAACACCTAAATAAACATTGACTAATTTAAAATCATTCTTTGACCAAGAAAGGTGAAAACAAGATAAAATAGGTCATGCCTATTTTACCCTTACACATAGACTAACTCATTATGCTTACGCTCGGCAGTTTGTTTTTGGGAGGATGGGTGCTCAGGTAGGTGTCCATTTAGCTTCTCATAATTAATGGTCTCAAATGATTATGTTTATTTATGTCTATTTAAAATTTTGTATGTATCTATATTCATTATTTAATGGACGGTCTAAACGAACAAATGGACGTGGACATATATTGTCACCTCTAATTACAACCATAACCTCCATTATTACCACTGATACAATATTTTATACATTGAATAATAAAAATTTAATTTGATGCATCGATATCGATCGGTTGAACATGAAATGTCCGACCAGAATTCATGCATCTATACATATAGGAATAGTATGCTATTCCTTAGAGCAGTTGGTCACGAAATGGTATATGACACCATATGAGGCAATGTAGGAGATAGGAATGCCCGAATGTTAGTGATTCAAACAAGTGCAGAAATGTGCATGGACATTTAGATGATGCCCATTTCTGTACTTGTTTGAATCTCGTACATTCGGGCGTTCATATCTCCTACATTACCGCATCTGGTGTCGTATGCCATTACATTATATATATTAGTCAACTCCTTAATTAAGAGCATCTTTTCCTTTTCACATGCTCTAGTCAATTAAGTGTTTTTTTTTTCATTTATTTATAATTTGTATGGTTCATGGATGAATTAATTATACTTTCTTCGCATTAGAATGGATTGAAATAAAATGAGTTGATGGTGTAACTTATTAATTGAAGTTGGGATCTCATGTCATGTGTATCCTATAGTGTCACCAACCAAATTTGAGCATTAAGTCATAATGCTCGATGACATTGAAAGTAGGGGTGGCAAAAAATTTTCCAGTTCATTGGGTTATCCAATATAACTATTATAAAAGACTTATTGAGTGTTATCCATTGACACACAATTAAGTTAATAGGTGTTAATGGATAACACCCATTAAAGACAAATGACAAAATAGATAATTTATGGATGTTAACCGGTTATCCATTGTTTATCATTAATATCACCACAACCATTTAGTTTATCAACTAATGTCACCATCACCACTTGCCTCCGCCCACCGCTGCCACTTCCTAACTCCGGCAACCGCCACCAATCACCACCACCCACTGCCCACCGCCACCATCCTCTGGCCACCTCCGCCCTCTGCCACCATCGTATGCCGCCACCTCAGCCTCCGACCACCACCTGGCGCCACCGGCACCTTCATCCACCGCCACCACCAGCTGCCCCCAACCTCCGCCACCGCTTGCTAGCCATTGCCGCCACCACTACCACTATATGTTTTTTACTTAAAAATGATAATAAATAGAAATGGAACTTGTTATTAAAAAGATTCAAACTTGGATCAAGTTACTTTATATCAAAGCTTGCTACCACTAAGCTAGACCTCTTTTTGAAAGTTTATTTGAAAGTTTAATATAAATATAAACAAGTAATCATAAAAGTTGTTGATTATTATGAACATATTTATTATTTTGTTTTAGATTATTTATAATTATAATGAATAAAAGTATTTAAAATTTAATTCTTTTTGTATTTTGTAAAAGTTGCACCTAAATTGCATCAACTTATTGTACTGCACACTCTTCATTTACTTGTCAATTTCATTTTGTTAAATTAGCAGTTGGCTCAATTTCATTTATTTAGTTTAATATTAATATTTTTTGCTCCATTTCATTTGGTTTAAAAAATATTTAGCTAGAAATTAAAATTTGGCAAGACAAATAACAAAATAGAGTCTACACAAGTTTAATAAGCATTTTTTTTAATAAAAATTCATGACTACAAATTATGACATTTTTTAACAAAAAATATGCATTTTTTAATATTTGATGATCCATTTCATTTCATTAACTTTTAGTAGTCCATTAGTAATAAAATGACATTTTTATGCCTCAATTTTTTAAAGTGAACTATTTAAGTGTAACATCTCGAAATGAAATAGTGGACTTTTTGCCCAGAGCGGAATGAGTATATTGGTTTGATAATCGTGGGTGTTTGTTTGTATAGTCGAAATGATTGACTATTCACTACTTGCTATCTTTTTTAATATTTCCATCTGTTACTTTTTTTGTTCTACTATAATTTCTCTAATTTATTTGAAAGAACAAAAATATTTTATAGCCAATATGTGCCGAGACAACTTTGTGATATAGAGTTTCCTAGAAAGGTCCTCAACGCATGGTTGCATTGCTTGCCAATTGCAATTAACACAAGTTATGGTTGGGTTATTCTTTGAGTAGGTGTTATGTGAGTGCTAGCATATACATATATATATATATATATATATATATATATATATATATATATGAAGACTTGGATTTCCACATGAACCTTATCGCACGTGGGTCCTCACTCCCTTTATAGTGTCCGTTCGCGCGTACCAGTTCATTCCGACCTTCCCAATTAGGAGCGAAGCGACCCGTAGCTACGATGCCGAAGGCCTTCCAAATAGGGGGGAAGGGGGAAGGGGGGAGACGAGGGTTTCCGACAGTTACAAGAATGGCGGGGAAGTGAAGAGTACCCGATGACATTTAGGGATAGATGGGAATGGGGCCTCTCCTTTTAGTCTTCTTCCCCGCGCCCGGGGCAAGTAGGCAAAGTCCCTCATTCTGTCAGGAGCTATCCTGAGACGAGTTCAGCCTTTATTTTGGAATGCCTTTGGCGTTTTAGATATATATATATATATATATATATATATGTGTGTGTGTGTGTGTGTGTGTGTGTGTGTGTGTGTGTGTGTGTGTCTTTGTTTAGTTTTGTGCGGTTTTTTTATGTATAGTTACTCATTAATTATATTTGGTAGATAATGATTTTATCTAAATTATCCGGTAACACCCAATTACTATCCCTAATTGAAAAGGTTCACTATGTAATATATGAGATCAAAATTCAACTTATTAAGTAGATGATGTCATGTGAGGGTTAGGTTATTAGAAGGAAACTTTTTTGTTGGAAGAGTGGTTAGAGCCGAATATATAATTTATGAGATATGATGTTACGAGTTCGAGCTTCTAGTTAATATTCCTTCAAGTTTTAGTGTTAGTAACGTTAGTTAAAATTTACTTAAACCTCTACACTATCATAGCAAACTAATATTTTTTTAAGGTTTAAATCTCAATTTGGTCACCCTACTTTCGGCCAAAATTCATTAAGCTCACTCTACTTTTTTTTTCCTCAATTTAATCACTTTACTTGGCTTCGTCATTCAATAAGGTCACTTGAGTAATTTTTGTCCGTTATGTTGGATGGAAATCATTAAAAATACCAAAATACCCTTATTAAGTTGAAGGGTTTTACTATCAATGTTAAAAATTGAGGGTTCAAACTAAGTCCTACAATTATTCATATCAGATAGTGCACTCACGCCGCCATCTCTCAACCCTCTCTCCCTGACCTAAGTCCCAACTCCCAAGCATCTTCTCCAATCTGATCTCCATCTCCACTTCGAGTCCTCGACGGCGACGACAACGGCGATGACGAGTCTGAAACATACCAACTACAAAGGTAGAAATATAGAATGCTTCTCATTTCTCAAGGAATTGGTTCGCTTCAGTTAATAATAGGTCGCCCGATCTTCTTCCTCGCTCAAATCACAATTTGTTGAAGGGCTTCGATCAATTAAAAAAGGGGTGAAAGAGTGCGTCCCCATTTTAGATGAGTGAGATAGCCACTTGCGAATCCGACTCCACCTCCAGCGGGAGTCAATCTCTCTCCTTAGTAATGGCAAATTCACATCAACTATGAATTGAGTTTGAAACAGTTGGGTATTTAATGATTAAACAATAAACATTTAAAACTTAAACAGAATCGTGAGAATTGCCGGTGGTAAGATATATGACCTTAGCACCCTTGCCAATCAAGTATTTGATGGTAGGCACAGCAGCTCTGATTCTGGTATCGTCGGTAATGTTCTGGCTATCGTCCAAAGGTACATTCAAATCGGCTCTGACAAAGACCTTCTTGCCCTTTAAGTCGGCCTCAGTCGGTCACCAACGCTCTCTTGGCCATAGTTATGACGCGTTTACGGTGGGTTTGGCGGATGTATGGAGGATCGGAGCTTGGAGGCGACGTGTGCTGAGAGATCGGCGGCGGCGCAAAGCCTAGGCGGGGGAGCGGAGGAAGCGAGTGGATAGATGGACGCTGGGGGTGGAGCGGGAAGTAGAAGAGGAAGTGATGGGAATGAGGGAAAGGGATGTGGGTGCTGTTGCGGAAGCCATTGTTTGAACTAAAACGCACAGTGTGTGTGAGAGAGAGGAAACCGAAGAAATGAGGAAATTGAAAATTATATTAAAAATATTAGTAAGTGTATTTTTGGAATTTCAAATTTTTTTTAAAGTTTTCAACAAAAAATTTTGACGGAATGATGAACTTGATATTTATGTCCAAGTAGAGTGATTAAATTGAGGAAAAAAAAAGTAGAGTGAGCTTAATGAATTTTGGCCGAAAGTAAGGTGACCAAATTGAGATTTAAACCTTTTTTTAATTAATGACGTGAATATTATAAATCATCATCAACTTAACTATTCAAGGGCTCTAACGCTAAAATTGAATTCGTAGAAATACCAGAAGATCGAGATCACAATATCATTTGCCATAATTTATATCCCGTCTTTTTTCATTTTCAATTTTGTATATTGATGAATAAAATGAGTTTTTCTCTCACTCTTGCTCCTAAGAATTCCATTTCAAACTCAGCAAAGTAGGAATACATTTTTGTTTGAAGGCAAATAGAAAACAATTGGGTTTCTTTGGTTTTCTCCTCTCTCTCTCTCTCTCTCTCTCTCTCTCTCTCACACACACACACACATATCTCATATAGCTCAATCCCTAGCCTAAAAAATTTCAGATTCAGATTAGCTTCAAATATTATTCAACACCTATTAAATAATATTTAAGGATCTTTTACTCAATCAAAGATAAACAAATATGAAGAAAAAAAATTAATCCCAGCTTACACAAATATGATTGACAAATGTTACTAAGATATTAAAATGCACAAGAAAAGTATATTTTGCTTATATAGTATTACTCCATTCGTCCCAAAATTATTTTCATGCTTTCATTTTTCGTCCGTCTCAAAATTATTGTTGTTTGAAACTTTCCTTTTTAAGATAACAATTTTACCACTTCAGCATTGTCTTTTCATCATCCCAACCCCCCTTACCAAACCCATCAAATACACACGCACAGCACAAGGAGGCTACACAACAAAGGAGAGACCTAAGCGCACAAAAGAAGAAGAAAGACGAAACATACATTTCTCACCCCCAAACCCATAACAATTACTCACAACCCTCAAGGTCTTCAAACCTAGGTATGAAAATTTTTCTCTCTCACTCTTATTTGAAAGCATAATTGTAGAGGGGTCTCTTTGCTATTGTGTAAGGATAGTGTTTAGGTTGGTTGTTAGCCTAAATTTTGTTTATAAAATAGAATTTGGGTGAATATTGTTTCAAATTGTTGACAATTCAACAATGGGATGTGCGGCCCTGATTTAGCGTAAACATTCATAGGCGTGCGGTTCACGATAGCCGTACACTTCTCTTGTTATGCCTCATGCTTTAACCGTACACTCCCCTTCATGTGCAACAAGCTAGGGGTGGCAAATCGGTCGTGTTGGGCCGTTCTTGGGCCGACACGATAAAATATAGTGCTTAATATTAAAATCCGAAAACCACACAATAAAAACACGAAAATCACGGCATGACACGATAGACATGATAAACAAAAAAATCATATTAATTTAGTTAGGCCCATTAAGCCCAATAAACATTATAAAATATATAATTTTGATTTTTTAATGCATATTTTGAAAATTTAGCAATATAAATAGTCAAGAAGTTTAAAATGTAGAAACTAATAAAGTTTATGAATAATGGCATAGCATTTCTATTGATTGTATCATCTATTTATAGGGAGAGATTCAATTATAGTTACACTTGGAGTAGGGTACAAGAAACCTATGCATGGAAGAAATCATAATAAGGAAAGAACTATACAAGGTAATTAATTGCAAATAAACAAGAATAATTAATAACAATATTATTCTCTAATATGCCCCTATAAGATGGACGTCTGAGAGGAGAGACCACTCTTGTGAAGTAATTAATGAAACCATTGGCGAGTAAGAGGCTTGGTCAGTGCATCTGCTAACTGATCAGACGAGGAGACATGGAAAACGTGCATAAGCCCATCCTGAACTTGTTGCAGGATGAAGTGAATGTCCAGGGCCACATGCTTCATGCGAGTATGGAAGACCGGGTTCTAGCAGAGACTCGTGGTGCCCACATTGTCACAATAAATAACAGGTTCAATCGAGGAGGTTATACCGAGTTCGCTAAGGAGAGATACAATCCATCAGACTTTAGTAGTAGTGGCAGCCACTGCCCGGTATTCAGCTTCAGTCAAGGAGTGAGCAACAGTGCGTTGTTTCTTGGAGTTCCAAGAGATCGGATTGCTTCCAAGATAGACAATATAGGCACTGGTGGATATGTAGTCATCTTTGTTACCCGCCCAGTCAGCATTAATGAATGCGTAGAGAGCTGGAGGAGACTGCTAATGAAGAAGAATGCCCATATTGATAGAACCATAAAGATATCGAAGAACACGCTTGACCGTATTTGAGTGCTCGGTAGTCAGCCTATACATGAAATGTGACAGTTTGTTGACGGCGAAGGCGACATCAGGGCGAGTAAGGGATAGATACTGAAGACTCCCAACCATTGGTCGAAACTCTGTAGAATCGGTGAGAGCAGTGCCATTCTTAAGTGTCAAGGTAGGCAAGGTGGCGAGGGGCGTAGCAATTGGGCGAGCATTGGTCATGTCTGTGCGAGCAAGGAGATCAGCAATGTATTCACACTAGGAGAACAGAAGACCACTTGGTCGCCTAACAAGTTCAATACCAAGGAAATATTGAGGATCACCAAGGTCCTTGAGCGAGAAGTGACTAGCGAGCAGGGAGATAAAGGTCTGAACTGTAGCTGGCTGGTTCCTAGTGATGATGATGTCATCCACATAAACAAGAAGATAGATGGTGGTTCCCCCTGTATTAAGTATGAACAACGAAGTGCCTACCACAGAATTTGTAAAGCCAGAGGCGAGGAGAAACTATCGTAGTTCATTGTACCCTGCTCGGGGAGCCTGTTTGAGACCATAGATTGCCTTGTGAAGCCAACATACATGCCGAGGGTTATCCTTGTCAATGAAGCCAGGTGGTTGAGCCATGAATACCTCCTTGGACAAATTTCCTTGAAAAAAGCATATTTGACATCCAGTTGTCGAAGATCCCATCCTCGACATACGACCAATGAGAAAACTAGACGAACAGTGGTCGGTTTGATCACCAAGATGAAAGTCTCATGATAATCAACTCCTGTCACTAGTGAAACCCCTTCGCCACAAGGCGAGCTTTGTAGTGATCAATGGTGCCATCAGCGTGTCGTTTGATGCGGAAGATCTATTTACAGTCGACAATATTGCGAGCACCTACCGAGGGAACCAAATCCCAAGTACCATTGCGAGCTAAAGCATCAAACTCTTCGGACATGGCTTGGCGCCACTTGACATCTTTAAGAGAGTGAGTGACACATGTTGGTTCACTGTCCGCTGCTAGTTGATCCGAGAGACTCATTTTGGTCTTCGGTTTAAAGATATTATTCTTGGAGCGGGTAACCATGGAGGAGGTGCCAGCGGGTACACGAACAGGGTCAGCGAGCACCTGAATAGATGCAACAGACACAGGAATAGAGTCAGCGGGCACATGAACAGATGTAGCGGGTATATGACTGGTAGGTAAAGGGCTATCCTCGGGCATGGAGCTGGTTCTCGAGGATGGTTGAGTAGCGGGCACATGACATAGGGCACAATGCTATCCTCGGTCATAGTAGCCGGTGATTGACGGTGGTGTATGGGCGAGCTGAGATCAACCACATTCTAATTAGCGCTAGAAGCCACGGACGGAGAGTTACTGGAGCAAGAAATAGATGGTATGTATGAATCCCGAGAGATGTTCATGTGGAGGGAACTAATAGGCACAAGTATAGGTATCCTTGCGAGCAGGATGGGTGACCGATGTGGACATGCGAAAGACAGACTCGACAAAACCGACATGACGCGAAATGAACAGCGTGGTGATGCTCGGATCATAACAAAGATAGGCACTCTGAGTGAGCGAGTAACCAAGGAAGACACAAGTAGTCAATCGGGCAGCGAGTTTGTGAGCGAAATATGGGCGGGGCCAAGGTTAGCAAAGACAACCAAAAGTACGAAGGTTGGAGTAGTTGGGCGGAGAACCAATCAGTTTTTGGTAGGGAGATATATGGTCTAGAGTGGGTGTTGGTAGCCAATTTATGAGATAGGTCGATATTTGGAAGAAAACCGACCAGAAGGTTAGCGAAAAGGAAGCTTTAGAAAGAAGAGAGAGACCGGTCTCAACAATGTGGCAATGGTGGCATTCCGAGAACCCATTGTGTTCGGAGTGTGAGGTGGCGAGGTGAGGTGAGAGATGCCATTAGCGGACAGGTAGGCGGCCAAGCCATTATCACGGGCAAGACCCGTGTACTTGCTGCCATTGTTCGAGTAAAGAGTGACAATGGTGGTTTTGAAATAGTTCTCAATAAGGGCTTTGAAACGGAGAAAGATAGTGGCAACTCATATTTTCTTTTGAGCGGGTAGAGCCATATATAGTGGGTGTAGTGATCGACAAAAATAACATAGTATTTAAATCCATCAACAGAATGAATGGGGGAGGTCCAGACATCAGAATAGATAATTTGTAGTGGGGAGGAAGACACAATTTTAGATTGTAAAAAAGGAAGTTTGTGACTTTTATATCATAAACAATTACAGTGTTTTTGTTTGATGCGGGGAGTATCTAAAGCTACATCTAAACTAGATAGAATCAGACATTGGATGGGTTCGGAGGGATGGCCAAGTCGGTGATTCCAGTCATGATGAGAGACTTTATAACCAACACAAGCAGAAGGAGTTGTGGTCGGCCATTCATACACACCATCGTTAGATTACACGGTCAGTAGAATGCTCCTTGTCTATAGATCCTTCACATGAAAAGAATTTGGTATGAACTCAATAGAAGTATTATTGGACATGCAAAATTGACATATGGAAATATGGTTCTTTTTCATGTCAGGTACAAAGAGAACATTACGTAAGGCAAAAGTGTGTGATTGTGTAGAAAGCGAAGAGGAACCAGTTTTGGAGATAGTTAACCATGTACCATCACCAATGACCATGTCTTCTGTGCTCGGGTAGGGGGTGTGAAGAGATAGGTTACCAAGGTTGCTAGTGACATGGAAGGAAACACCACTATCAAGCAGCAAGCTCGGTGTCCCGTGTCTGACGTGGTTGCGAGATGTGTCTTTGGTTGCTACTTGGAGCCGTTTTCTAAGTTGAAAGTAGTAGGCAGAAATGTGGTGGCGACCAGTTGAAAGTTGGGGCAGCGAGCAACCATGTGTCCTTGGTGACATCATTGACACTTACCCAAATATGGTCGCTGTTGGCGAGGAGCAGATGCCGAGGACTGGGGAGGTGGCCGAGGTTGCGAGGATAGTTGTCGAGCTGCTTGCGAGGATGGTTTCCGAGCAAACGAGCTATTGGTCCTCGAAGCAGCAGGATTGGCCGAAGCCGGATGCGAGAAGGATATAACCTGTGCCTGTTTGAGAGGCAGCTCGCGGTTGATGAGTTTTCATGAAGCTCATAGCCAATAAGAGTGGCCTTAACTTGGAGTTTCCAAGCTATGTAGTTGGTGTTGGTAGAGGTGAGTTTGGTGATGTTGTGGCGAGAGATGTTGATGAGGTCGAAGGTTTGTGTGGGATCAGGGGGGGTTTTAATGGTGAGGGAGTGATTTCCGGTAGCCATGACGAAGGGTGGTTAGGGCGGCGCTAGAGAAGAAGGAGAGGGTTTAGGAGCCAAGTTCTTATACCATGTAGAAACTAATAAAGTTTAGGAATAATGGAATAGTCTTTCTGTTGATTGAATCACCTATTTATAGGGAAATATACAATTACGGTTACACTTGGAGTAGGGTACAAAAAACCTATACATGAAAGTAATCATAATAAGAAAAGAACCATACAAGGTAATTAATTACAAATAATCAAGAATAATTAATATCAATATTATTCTCTAATATAAAAGTCATAAATGTTCAAATGATAAAACTATAAAATAATCATGAAACTAGTTCAAAACAAGTAAACAACCCCTAGTAAATTTTTAATATATATATATATATATATATATATATATATATATATATATATATATATATATATATATATATATATATTAGTTATCGTGTCTTACCGTGTTTATCAAGCTAGCTCGATAACAACTCATTTTTTATCGTACCTTATCGTGTTGGCCCTATAATTTCGTGTCTTGTTCATGTCGGCCAATCATGTTGTACCTCAAATTTCCACCCCTACACTAAGGTCCAACCGCACACCCCCATTCCTATACACCAAGCTTCAGCCGCACACCCTCATTCCTGTGCATCAAGCTTCAATCGCCCACCCCCCCTTTTAGTGCACTATAACTCAACCGAATAGTGTCCAATGTCCTAAAATTTGTCTACATTCTATTAATTTTTATGATTGATATATTTACTAATTTTCCATTGATTTGATTTACACTATATAACATCTAATATTATTTGTTTGATATTGATTACATGAGATGTAATCAATAGGTTTACGTTGTCAACATATATTAGGCGTAGGAGACGTATTACCGCATCTGTCAAACCAGAAATGCAACATGAGTGTGAACAAAATGTAGAATTGCCCCTGGAGCATGTTGAGCAAGAGCCAATACATTTTCAACATGTTGAGGACCATGTTAAACATGTTGAGCCAGAGCCTGAGCATGTAGAGACGAGATTTCCTGGTGGTCCATGTGACCCATCTTTATTGATTACGTACCAGACACACGTAGCAGTATCCATTTGGACCAGACTAGATCGAGAGGTTCTGAAGTTTCATCATCATGGTTTTAAATTATGTCAGTGGGTCATTCCGGAGGGTGCCCAAACATGGAAGGATTTGATAAGGGGAACTACTGTGCATACCCTAAGAAAAGTGATCTTCCTTGATGTTCACAAGTCATTGCTTTGTGCTTTTGTGGAACAATGGCATCTAGAGACGAACCCTTCCATATGTCGTTCGGAGAAATGACGATGACATTGGATGATGTTTTATGTATTACTGGGCTTCCAATATCAGGTACTTCATTATTTTCTACACGGAACATAAATTTGGAGTCTGCTAGCAAGATATTTAGGGTATCTACAGCTGAGACGATCGAGGGAATGAGAGGTAGAAGGGGTACTTCTATCAAGCTAAATTGGCTATGTAAGACATTTAGAGAATATGCCATATCTGATGATTTAGGAAAGGTGGCATGTTCGGCGAGGGCTTACATGTTGTACCTCTTGGGTTGCACCGGCTTTACCAATGTAAGCGGTTCACGGGTGATGATCTCATATTTGCAGTGGCTGGAGGATCTTGATGATGTACATACATATGCGTGGGAAGTTGCCACTCTGGCTTATCTATATAGACAGATAGGCGAAGCGTCCAGATATGAAACAAAACAGATAGCTGGATATTTCACATTATTAGAAGTATATTTAGAAATTATAGTTTATTTGACATGTTTAATTTATAGTTAAATTCACAATTGAATGTTTTATTGCATGTAGGTGTGGATATACTTACGAATTCCACATTTGAGCCTTGATCATAATGTGAGGTATCAAAACACAAACGCTTGCGCGTATGTGGAAATCAATTGGAAATCAAGGAACAAGCATATACCGATTACGGGCTATACGTGAGAAGATTGACATGGTTAAGGCGACTGCCGTTACTATTCGTCCTTTTCATTTATTTCCGCTCATTATTTGACATTCTTTATAAATTTTTTGTATTTATAAAATATTAAATATATTGTAGGTTACGTGGACCCCCTACGGCGACACAATTAGGGAGCCTTTTCTATTTCATATCAGTTCCTTGTATCATGGATGCATAGTAATGGGAACCAATGTGGTTCCACACCTTCTAGACTGAGTGCTTCGGCAATTCGGACACATGCAAACTATTCTATCTATCCCTATCGCACATGACAACCCTATTAGAAATAATCCTCGCAATCAAACTATGTGAATAGCGCTTGCGGCATACTGGCACATTGTTGAGACCCATATACTATCTTCAGACCAATTTTGGTGACTTACTCGATATCAATCTGAATGCTCACCCGAATACATGGATTGGTTCCTTGAGTGTTCACATCCCATTGTACAGAACCCCGGAACTCGATCGACTAGGGTTAGGGTGACTAATCTCGTTGCAGCCAATGATGCAGAGATCGTGAAAGCTGTCCGCAGTTTGACAGGATCGATGATGCGATGATTGCAATCGTGTGATAGAAACATAACTTATGGGGAGTTAGTGTCGTTGGTCTCGAGAGTAGATAACTTTGTAAAAGCTCTAGATGAGGAGGCAGGACTCGTCTCGAGTTGTGCCTCGTCATAGGAGGCAATATTCATATTATGATTATGTTATGTATTTTTGAGACATATTATGTATTATGTTATGTATTTTACATTTATGTTATATATATGACTTCTTTGTCTTATCTTATTAATTTTGGGAAAAAAAATCACACATTGAACACAAGATGAAATTTAATACAAACCAAATATACGATGCCACCAGCATTCCAAGTTTAAATGAAAATACACATCACTAATCCAAATTTATAATGTCCGAACGTTTGAGAAAAAATCGCTCATTTCCTACATTTTCACTATATGAAAAAACTTGTTGACTATAAATCAATTTCCAAGATGGAGCATATTCCGCCTGGTTCTGATCCCATACGATTGAGATACGTGCTAACAAGTAAACCTAGCGTAAATTAACCTGCATATGAAATTAAGTACATGTCAATAAGGTACAAATTATTATTATGTGAAGCAATAATGTTTATCTTATGAAAAGTGGGTACTTGAATAAAATTATCACCGTTTACTCTTCCGATACAAATCAATTTTGAATTATTTGGGGGCACGGTTCTCAATGGTAAATATGTGAAGCAATGGAATCTATCTAATACCAAGAGAGGAAGTTGGTTGTAATACGAAGCCACCAAGTGACCCATATCAATTTCATCAAACCAATATTGCTTCGCAACACTTATGTTGTGGTGTTCGAGTCTCTTGTTCACTTTATCAACACACTTATGTTCAATCAACACAAGTGCGTACAACTCTAGGTTTTTCATTAACTCTTGCGATAGGTCTGATCGAACCTTGCTCCATGCATTCTCATTATTAAATATCAACCTTGCTATAACACGAAAACTGCAATGATTGTCAGCTGATACATTCATCGTGTTCGTTATGCACTCCTGATGTAACACCCAAAAACTACTTAGATTCCTCTTGCTTGCACGATAGACTTATGCAAGACTTCATGTATTTGAATAGGCCAAGATATGGCCAATACCCTCGAGTTGTTTGATTTATGCTCATTAGCGTGTTAGGGTTGCAACTATGCGACTTGATGTCGTTGGTTACTCAACTTGATCAAGGGTGTTTGCTTGATTTTGTGCACGATCTGGATAGGTTACATTTCGAGTTTGTTAGACATGTTCAAAATGTCTTAGATTGATTGATTTGTAGCTTGGTTCATAGATTGAATTTGCTTTGGTTGTTGGGTTTGGTGCATCGTCGATGTGTGTCTTCGTTCATGTTGCTTCACTTGTCAGTAGGGCGCATTTTCGACGTGTTTTGAGTGAGAAAACATTGAAGGATGTTTGGGGTTTGTTTTGGGGCTTTAAGAATTGATTTTTTAGACTTTTTCTTTTGCCCAAGAAGATGGTCACCTTCTGCCCGCGTCACTCGTCAGCCTAAATCAATCTTTGGTCAAACAACCATAGATTTGTGTAGAAAATTCGGAATTTGGATCTGTTTGATGTGTTAGAAACTAGAATTAAAGGTATTTCCAAAAATATCTTATTTACTATATTTTCACATATATATCATTCTGGGAAAGTCTTTAAAGTTGACCCAAAAATTCTAGCCTGCAATATTTGACCCATTTTTGTGTGTTTGACTTTTTAATCCATTTTAATTAGTATAAACCTATCTGAATCATCTAGTTAAGCCTAATGAAATGGGTTTAGAGTGGATTGATTTTATTTAGTCTTAAACATGATTCATTAGTCCTAACCTATCTGAATTAACGTTATTTGTAATCAACTTTGAGACCACAAAAAGTGGACATGTGTCCCACTCACAAATCTGACTTTGTATACCACATAAAATCTGTAAAAATCCACTCCTCCTCCTCATTTCCAGCCATTCCTAGTCAAGAACATAGAGAGAGCTTGTGTGTGAAGAAAAGGGTGAGATTAGTCTGTGTAGGAGTGATTCTCGACAATCCAACCATTCGAACGACGATACAAGACCGCCACTACGAAGCCCTCGACGAGTAGAGCATTCTCCCTCGATTCGTTTTCATATTCTAATAGGTTTGTTGTCCGAAAATGGTACATTACTAACCCTCTTTCCCTTGTGGTAGAAATATTATATGCTTTCCTCATGTTTCCATGCTAGTTTGCTAGATTGTTTGGTAGAATTGGTTTAACAAATTATACAAGTTTAGTCCCTACTTTGAACTAATTTCGGGAAAATTTTGGGACAAATATACTTAAGGGAATTGTCTGAAATTTGGATAATTTTTACCTACATATGTTAGGTAGTTCTCTGTACATTTTCATTAAATTCTGAGGCCTGGAAGTACCTCAAGAAGGTCATGAAAATGTTGTTAATATGAACTTGATGTGACCATAATATGTTCAATACATGTCTGAATGGGATGTTTTAAAAGGCTAAACTATATTTCAAAGAGTCTAGTTTCTGGGTATGTAATATTCGTGACATTTGGATCTATGAGGAATATTTGGTGAATTTTGTAAAATATAAATGCAGAGTAAGTCATGGTAGAAAATCTGGTTCTTAACATGAACTTGAGGTGACCATAATTTGATGAATACATGTCCGAATTGAGTGTTTTAAAATGGTAAAATGTATTTCAAAGAGTCTAGCTCCTGGTTATATATGATTCATGATGTTTAAATCTATGAGGAATATTTTGTGAATTTAGTAAGATAGTCACACAGAGTAAATCGTAGCAAGAAATCTGGTTGACATTACGAACTTGGTGTGACCATAATTTGATGAATACATGTCCTAATGGAGTGTTTCAAAGTGGTAATTTGTTGTTTAAAGTGTCTAGTATCTGAATATGTAGTATTCATAACATTTGGGGTTATGAGGAATTATTGGTGGAATTAGCAAGATTTCTGCGCAGAGTAAACCGTACCAGAAAATCTGGGTAGTGCCTTGAGCTTTGAATGGTCATAAAGTAAAGAATAGATATCTGAATCGAATGATTCAAAATGGTAAATGGTACCTTAAAATGTCTTGTTTCTAAATAGTCAAGAATCATAACTCTTGGAGTCGTGTGTAATATTTGGTGAATAAAGTCTCGCGGCTTCACATAGATTGAAAAGTGTGAAACTTGGGCAATATTGGGTAGTAAGATATAAGTGATTCAACATAGTGAAGTTTGAGTTAAATAAGTTATTTTGAGTTATACAACTACTTCCTACAAAGTTTAGAACTCGTTTAATTAGGTTTACTTACTTTTGAGTTTTGGTTACTTAATTAAGTGTACAATTATGACACTTGTGAGTTAGAGACTTATTTGTAGCTCTAATGTGATTAGTTTATATATAGCAAAGACATGCTTAATCATGATTCCTTGGTAGAGTTTTACAACCTACTTGATATTGATTGAGTTCGCTACCTTGAACTCGATCCCTATATGAGAAGATTGTGTATTGCGAATCAATATGTACCCTAGTGTGTGAATTGCAATGGATGCTATATATGTAGCCTCATTGTACAAGCGTGTATAAACTAACATAGTAGTCTTAGAGTGTTTAGGAGCATTGTGTGCCCTAATACTTGGATATTTTTGACTCCTATGTGAGTGGTTGTTTCATGACATAAGATATGCATGTACGTTATGTTGATTACCTTCAATATGTGTTTGGTGATGTTTTTAGTAGGATCATTGACCTACTTGGTTTTGACAAGGTAACCGATTATTGGAGCCTTGTCGGGTTTTGGGTATTTTACGAGTAAACATCTACTTGTACATTTGCATTAAGTCCAACTCGCTTATTTGGTTTTCTGATGTTGAATTGGTGGGACAATGCATCGTCTTCACGAATGTTAAAGTTTGTAATCGCTATGGATCGCCGTACCAGGATTTGCACACACCCCTCAACTATTGGCCTCGGTGGGGATGTAGCTCTCCATTGTTGTAGCAATAAGCATGACCTTGATAGCTATGTAACTCGAGCATAGATTTCTTGGGGATGTTGATACCACGAAAAGGGTATCGAGGGCACATGTTTGGTTTTGCATGTGTTGCAGGAGCAACATGGTGGATGCTGATTAGAGGAGTACACCATTGTTCGTATGGTTTATTTATGTGCACTTATATGATTATCATCGTGCTACATGGAAGTTTTGGTAAAAGGAAAAGGTTATTTTGTGAAGTACCTAATATTACGCGGTGCATGTTCACGGTATTTATAGTATTGACATGATGTCATGATTATTTATAACTGAGTATATAATCATGTTATATTATTAGTTGTAGTAACGTATTGGGCCATTATGACTCATTCCGTACATGTGTTTCTTAGTGTGCAGTTGTTCGATAACCCGTGTAGAAGTCGAGTAGATCGGGATTGTAGCAGTGCACGACTCGATTGGTAGTTCGAGTGGAGGTTGAGTGGTTTATGCTAGTAGCAGTCGACTCTTCCGATTGGTATCTCAGGGAGTCTCATTTCCGTTATCGTATTATTATTTCGATTTGTGTCGATACTATTCTTGTGAGGACAACAGTATGTAAAGTTATGTAGATTTAACGGTTGGGTAGTATATTTGGGTATTTGTGTTGGTTGTATATTTTTCTAGGGTCGACGTGTTGTGTCGATCCATTGTATATTACTTCTAGTATCTATTCGGTCGTCTCCTGGGCATGTAGTAGCCTTGTGGCATTTAGTATATCGTTGTTGTTATGTCTGGCAAGTTTTAGTCGTGACGTGTTGTTATAGAGTTGTAGACTCTTCGTATAATGTTGAGTTTTAGTTGTAATGTCATCAATGACTTCGTTATTTTGATGTCTTGGTTTTGTTTGACAATGGTTCAAATTTTTGGGCCAAGAGATTTACTATCTCTTTGATTGTGTTTTAGCTTGGAGCTTGATAGCTCGGGTACACTGTATTATTGCTTCCATAATTTTGTATTGTGTTTTCTTGTATCGCTGCTACGGCTTTACTTTCTTACTAGAGGTTGTTTGGCTTGATTGTTGAGACTTGTGCCATTAAGCTTAGCAGGTACTCGTCCATTGTTTAGCCTCTTTTGGCAGCACAACTTCGGGATTCCGTGTTAGAGTTCGAGTTGAGTCGTTACACCTAAAATGTCTTAGGGATTCGATTAATGTAACCACTAGCGATCGTGGCTCTAGTACGATGTCACATAACCTATTGAAACAAAGCAAATTAAAGTCAACATGTATACACACACACACACACACACACACACACACACACATATATATATATATATATATATATATATATATATATATATATATATATATATATATATATATATATATATATATATATATACTACAACCAAGTTAAAAAAATATATTTACTTGCCTCTTTGTCCTAGATTGTGGTACAGTAGTGAACGTGGGAGGTTATTGTGATGAACCAACCTCGTATATCAAACCTTGATCACATGGAGAGCAACTATCTTTAATCAACTTACCATGCTCAAACAAACTTGGATCACGTTTGGTTTATTTGGAATTTTTAGCCTTTGTGGGCTTCGGACGACCACGAGTGCGTGTCTCATCTTGGGACACAATCATTGAGTTTGTTATTGGCTCCACAACCACCATCATTCTTTTCAGTATTAACAATTTCTCTGACGTGCAGCTTCATGAAAGTTTGAGACAATTCTTTTCCATTGTATTATTTAATTGACTCTCAATTTCCAACGTAGCAATAACATCAACATTCTCAGTTTTTGTTGGTATTATATCTAATTTCCTCCAAAATTCATCAACTAGATCAATGGGAATTGGCAAGTCATATCTCTTATATTCAGCAATCTCATGAGCACAAGGCAGTCCGCATGTATTTCTCAGTAGACATCCACACAACAATGGGTCTACATGACCATCTTCTAGTATAGTATTCATCTCATTGTATATCTTATGCATCACAATTATTGACACCAAACCTCGTAGGTATTGAAATAATACTAATCTAAATTTTAGTAGAACCACTGTTCGACTCTTCGTAAATGAACCCTTGATTGCATTATATGATGTCTCAATGAGACTGCGAATTTGTTTCCAACATGTCTCAAAGTCACCCTAGCTCGATTGAAGTTGTCTTTTCAACGCTCCATGTTGACTCTTCACGTTAAAATAAGATACAATTAATAACAATTTTAGATACATGCTTGTTAATAAATACAATCAATGAAATATTGAAAACATTTAAATATTTGCTTGTTGGTATACCTAATCCTTTTGTCAACAAGAACTAGCTTTCATGATTGCCACTAACCACATTAATGAAGATGAGTACTCTCTTGCCCTTTATCTTTTTTTTTTTTAGTAAGAACCAATCAATAGAATTCCACAATGGTGAGAGCGAATAAGGTAGAGAAAGTTGTTCACCTTGTCGACGGAGGAGATCTTTTTAGTGTGTCATCGTGATTCATAAAATTATATAGTAGAGAGACTATCTTATTTCACTTAGCCACCCTATCCCATTTCCAGACCAAGCAAGGCAGATTTGCTCTCGCGAGTCTCTCTGTATTTTGGAAAGAGAACATGCAACAAAGGAGAATGGATCTAAGAGGAATTACATGCACAACTCTTTAAATTTTTGCGTTGATATTTGACTTCTCATTCAATCGACATAGTCGACACTGACCGCTGGCCCTTGCTTCCACCTCTATCAAGCTTCACCCATCTCCCTTTCTTTGAGGAAGGTTTTTAAAAGTTCCTTTTAAAAGATTTGAACTTACTAAATTGTTTAGCAAAAGCAGCAAATTCATCTTCATCAAAAGGCATCATCTGACAGAGATGAAGAAGTTTTTGGTGTCTCTTCTTAAGCAGGCAGAGAGATACCTTAAAAAAAATTCTCAACCTCTTGAGTCTTGAGTATTTCCGTTTCATAAATTTGAGACTAGCAACAAGACTACGTATATGAGTCTTGAAAATGGGTACTTGAGTAATATTGTTTGATTGAAAAGATTTGGTACTTGCCATGATCGGTCTTTCAAGTTTTTAAACTTGGAAAATATGAATTTTCAAAAAGTTAAGCTCTAATACCAATTTGTAAGTCTAGTTGGAAATAAAAAAGGCTAGAGGGGCGGTGATGAACAACCTTTTGAAAACTTAAGGGAAGTTTTCAATTAGTTTCAAAACTTGCAACGGAAAAGGTAAATTTTTCAGCCAGCTGATGTTGGTTAGCTGGTTGATGAGCAAATTTGTTTTGAGTCAGTAGCTGACATAGATAGTTTGAAAGAGGGTTTTGGTTGATCACTTAATTAGTATGAAATCAACTGAAAAACAATTTATGTAAACAATCAAATAACCAATTGATACAAGGATTGAATGACACTTCAGTAGATTGACGCTTCTTAAGTGTTAAAGCAATCCCTCATAATGACAAGTAAGTAACACGGGATATATAGTGGTTCACAATATAAACTTCTACGTCCACTACCAAGTTGGTCAAACTTGGATTTTTGAAGTGCACTAATATTATTAATAATCTAGTGCTTAATAATGGATCAGTGTACAACAAAGACTTATGTTTGGGGAGTATGATTGAGAATCAATCACACTCGTGGGACAATCAATGATTTTTCAATAACTAAAAAGAGGTGAGAAATAACTACACAATGATTGTCTAAACAAGAACTAGAAAGGAATGAGAGTAAAAAACTATCTAGTAAGTGTTTAAGGTTGGAGCACCTCAAGTGAGTAAATGCTTGAGAGAATATTGAATGCTTCAGTACTTTCAATCCTTGCTTTGATGTCTTTATATAGAAGTCTTGAGCTCCAACCCATTAGAAACAAGCTTGAATTTCAATTGTGCCAATAATTCATAAGAGTGTCTCTTCATACGATCACAGGGATATTGTGTAAGAGATATAAGACTTTAAGATCTAGCATAGCATAAACAAGGTAAGTGTTAGTAAATGAAGTGTCTAAACAAAAGAAGAAAGAATACTGATACTTTATATGATCAACAGCTTATGCTGCTGATGATGTCATTAGCAAAAATGCTAATGGTTGATAGATAATTTAAAAGCTAATTTAAATTATAGGATATATGCATCAAGCTTTTTAGTTAAAATATTAACTTAATGGTTTTAAGCAAATTAAAGCATGCATGTTTCAACATAAAGTATAACCGACACCCTTGAGTTATTTGATTTATGCTCATAAGTGTGTTAGAGTTGCCTTGTGCAACTCGATGTCGTTGGAAATTTGACCTGGTCGAGGGTTTTCTTGCTTGGTTTCGTGCGCGACTTCGATGAATTGCGCTTACAAGTTTGTTAGACATGTTATCATGTTCTTAGAATGGGCGTTTCATAGGTTGATATTGCTTGGTTTTTACTTGACATGCGTCGTCGTTGTTCGCTTTCGTTCTGGTTGTTTCGACAACCGTTTGAGCCCATTTCAGCTTCGTTTGACCATAGAATCATCCTTGATTGATGGGTTAGATTTTGGGGTCAATTTTGACTCATTTTGAAGGGTTTTGAGTCAAGGGAAACGCAGTCGTGTTGCTTAGGGGAAGGCGGCCGCGTAGATTACAGAACTGGAACAATTCTGGAAGACCACCCAAGGAAGTCATGTCATCTACTGAAGGAGACCGCCCAGTCAAATCCCAGCATTACGAATTTTTGTTATTTTCTTTCTGAAATTCCTATTCCTTAATAACCCTCATCCCCTTTGGCCTTGTGGACTCAATGTTAGGCAATTTGGTCCCTTAACTCCCTTATTATCCCGAAACCATTCTTATCCTCTCCATTTCAATCCTTCCGACTAGTTTTATTGAGATAAGGAGCTTGTGTATATGTTCTTGGTTAGATTACTATGTGAAATCTCACACCGATGATCCAACCGTTCAATCTTCGATCTGAGACCACCATCGCGAGGTTATTGGGAAAATGGGAGAGTAAGGTATTTGAGAAATTGGGAAAATTGGAGAGTAGTAAGAAATAAAAATCCAAGGTAGAGGAACCACTAAGACCGAATACGTTAGACATAGATTGGATGATGACTTCAATGAAGGTGGGATATGATGATTATGTGGACTTGATATCTAATAATGGTAGGATGGGATATGATAGAGAGAAAGGCCTAGAGAAGATAATAATTTGAGTGGCATCAAATTGAAAATCTCTGCTTTCATGGGGAAAAACGATTGTGATTTGTACTTAGAGTAGGAGATGAAGATCAAAAGGAAACTATGCATCAAACTAATATTATAGGAAACAATATATCAAACTAATATTAAAGGAAATTACGCATCAAGCTAATATGAATAATTAAGTCATTTTTTCCTTAATCCGTGTGTAGGGTCAAACAGGACAATAACTTTGGGGCAAATGGAGTACTATATTTTTTATATTAGATCGAATCAGTTGGTAATGAATCAGATCACCTTAATCCAAGTCTGGTTTGTTAATCTTTGATTTGCGTTAGAGGTATCATATTACGAGCATGAGCTTGTGGTATTATTGCAAGCTTTAGTGATAGTGTCTTTAGATCAAATCTACTCAGCTGTCTGTACAGTTAGATAAAAAATGTTCTTTTCTGAATAATGACATGGACATATCACATTATAATTAACATAATCATCCAACGGCTCAAATAATAAAGTTCGTAGTATACCACAAGTTCGATCTCGTAATATCATTTTCCTTTGGGTTATCAAACTCATATCACAATCGGGTAATCAAATCAAAAAACTCAATACAAAACCTAAAAATAAACATCAAACTTTGATTGAATTCAGATTTGCTGAGGGAGGCCAAATGGGTATATAGTTTAGACTAGTATCAATATAATAGTTTCCTATTTGCCATCGAAAGTTTTACAGTTACACATATCTCTTGTAAGAGCATCTTCAATGGTGAACATTTAAAAAAAATTCATGGTTTTTTATGTACCACATCATCCGCCACATCAAAAGCAAGAAATTTATCTTTTCATGGACTTGTTCTCCACAATGATAAACTCTTTTTACAAAAAAGATATTTTAATATTGGGTCTCATTTTTATTTCTTTTTACCTTTTGTTTCCTCTATAACCACTCTTTACTTATTAACCATCCATTCTCTATGAACCTTCCACAATGGTAAGGTTTTCGGATGATTCGGATCATACCTCCATGAACCTCGTATGAACCTTACAATTATACTATTTTATCCTATTTAATTGTCCCGTAAATAACTTGTATAAATAAAAGAGAAAATTATCCAAATAATCATTGTACAATTTCTAAGTAACCGATTTGACCAACCACATTACAACATCCCAAATGTGACCAATGTACTCTGTAATTGGGTGTGATGTGGTCCTTGTCGTCGCCTCATCCAATTTTATAAAGAACCTATTGACGCAGATTAATGAAGGGGCTGTACGGAGGCTATATTTTTCTTTAAATTGCACCCAGAAAGGTGAAATTGAAAGGAGAATGTTTGAGGGAAGAAAGGGGTGCAATTGAAAGACAACAATACCCTTCGTACAATCCCTCAGTTAATCTACGTCAAGAGGTTCGTTATAAAATTGGATGGGGCCTTGACGGCAAGGACCACATCGTACCCAATTAGTGAGTACATTGGTCACATTTGGTATATTGTAATGTGGTTGATCAAATTGGGTTACTTACGAATAGTACGATGGTTATTTGGATAATTTTCCTTGAATAAAATAGTATAAGGGGATGAAAATTGATGAGAATTAAAAATTAAACATGTATAAATTAAATATGATAAAATTTGGTTTTAAATTAAACTATATTTGACAAAACAAAGTCTTGTTTTATTTTACAGAAAATTAACACGTGACAACCATTTCACAAAGAGCTGCTACGTGACAACATCGGTTTCTGTTTTAGTAATAATTATAAGTCCAGTTGACAACAAATAAGGCTAGAGGGGGTGAATAGCTTTTTAAAACTTTAAGGGTTGTTTTAAAAAACTTCAAAAGTTGCAGCGGAAAGTACAACTTTTGTCAGTCTGTTGATATGTTGTCAGCCGGCTGATGAATTTCAAACTCTTTTAAAGGTCAGTAGCTGACACTGTCAGCTACAAAGTTGTTTTTGAAAATCACTTAACAATTGTGGACTAAACTGAAAGATAAGTTAAGTGAACAAACAGAGGAGCAACTGTTGCAATGATTGGCTGACACTTAAGTAGATTGAAACTTCTTAAATGCTAATGCAATCTCACATAATGAAAAGTAAACAACGCAATAGAAAAGTTTTTAGAAGTGCTACACAGTATAAACTGCTACATCCACTACCAAGTTGTTGAAACTTGGATTTTTGAAGTGCACTAATATTATTAATAATCTAGGTGATCACTAATAGATCAGTGTACAATAAAGACCGGTGTTTGGGGAGTATGATTGAAAGTCAATCACACTCGTGGGACAATCAAATGATTCCTTAATGATTTGAAAGAAGTAAGGAATATCTGAACAATGTTTGTCTAAAATAATAACTAGAAAAGAATAAGAGTTTATGACTATCTAACTAAAGTTTGAGGTTGAGGCACTTTAAATAAGTATTCTGCTTGAGAGAGTATGAATGCTTCAGTATCCTTCAATCTTTGCTTCAATGTCCTTATATAGAGGTCGAGATTTACAATCCGTTAGAAGCAAAGTTTGAATTTGAATTATGTCAATAATTCAAAAGAGTATCTCTTCACAACATCACATGGATCTTGTGTGAGAGATATAGAACATTAAGATCTATCAAAGCACAAATAAGGAAAGTGTCAGTAAGAGAATGTTTAAACAAAAGAAGAAAGTATGCTGACACTAACTAGGATCAGAAGCTTCTAGCTGCTGAAAGCTTTTAAATCATAAGTCAATGTTTGATGTAGTTATTAAGATTATGAGTCTTAAGTAGTATCCTAATGGTTTTAAGGAAATCAAAATATGCATAATTTCAACAATCTCCTCCTATTTGCTTAAATTCATTCAACTAAGCAGAGAATAATATATAGACATTAAGTAACTAAGTTTGAAAGCAACTTAGTATATTAGATCCCTGCAAAATAGATGTTAGATATACCAAGATATATAATGTGGGTAAGATGCATGCTTAGCAGATTCAAAACATGGGGAATAATAATTGTTTACAACATAAATTCATTGTATCTAAAAAAATTAAAGAAGAAAGATGGTTCATTCTTCGGCTGCTGATGCGGATCCTTCAACTGGCTTGTTAGTTGTAGTAGTAGGTGATAGGATCAGCATTTAGTTTAACAGCAACATGGGTGGTGTCAACATCTTCAGTCTGCGTGGACTTGAGTCCCAGTCTGCTTCTTAGAATTTTGATTTCAACAGCAAAGGCATTGGCTTGTTCTATCTGCTTCTTCTCCTCCTGAAGGTCTTGAAGATAGAGGTCTCAGCATTGAAAGCACGGTTGGTCCACTTGTGAGAACCCCGTTTCGCACCCTCTTGCTATTGGAAAAGTGAGCGGCGGCAAAACATTGAAGTGCATGGAATACGCTTAGCCTCGTTGTAGACTCAAAAATATATTTACAGACTCGTCATCTCTATTTTAAGGTTAAACAGAGAAAAACCAAAAATACTCAGAGGCTAAGTTACGAGTTAGGAAGGGGTTAGGCACCCAACTCGTCCTTTCGATCTCTAAATGGGTTTTTATCTAATTGAAAATGAATGGAATTATTGATTGTGTCATAAAGACCCTTATGTCCACGTCCCAATCGTCCTCCCGGCAGAATATATGCATCTAAAAGATCTTTCATACTGTGCCCAATCCCGAAGTTAGTTCTATACATATGCCCAACAATGAGAAAAGTAAAAGCAATTGCTAAATGATGATAACTTATGCATTCGGATCGTGCAGCTCATCATACCCAAGAGCCTACAAATTCATTAACGCAGCCATTATGCAAGAGTTTCAATGCAAACCAGAGATAATCTAAGTAATAAACAATAATTCATTTAATAGAATTTAATATTGGAACATAAGATTTGATGCAAGTTACCTCTAATTCCTAGATAGATGCGGTTAGTTCATCACAGACGATGAACAAATAATAATAGATGAAGAACATATAATCAATCCTCAACAATGACAAAGAGAATGAATCAAAAGATCTCCCTAGCCCTAAGAACGGCTGAAAGAATGATAAATTTTGGGTCCATAAACCTAAACTACTAGGTTTGTATATATACTAGGCTTACAATTTAAGAAATTACAAAACAGGCCCAAGCTGAAAAACGAGGTTAAGCGGTCGCTTAACCATCGGGGCTAGGCGACCGCTTAAAGACTTTTCTTCTGATGCGCAGTACTGAAAAATGAGCGGTAGCTTAAACTTTGGGAGTAAGCGATCGCTTACTCCCTTCTTCAACTCTTGGAGGATTTCCAACTTCTAGGATTTTGCATCTAGGTCCCTGGAGTCTCCAATTGCATGGAAAAAGCTTTCAAGTCTTCTAAAATTTCCAATTCAACCTGAAACTTATAAAAACACTACAAAATCATATTAGTAGTCTAAAACTCATGGAAGAACACAATCTAAGTAGGAAAATACATGCAATAGATGCGTATAAAACACATCTATCAATCATCACAGTAGGTATCCATTTCAAGGTTCTTCAATTCAGTACTATTGTCAAATCTTACACTTATAATTTCACACTATTTTTTAGTTTGGAGGTTTCTGAACAAGGCACTAAGTATACCATAAGTTTCATCATTGGATTGCACAATTTCAACCCATGTATATCTTGAGTAGTCATCAACACCCACTAAAGTGTATCTGTTTCCACCTATACTAGCAGTAGTAACATGACCAAACAAATCACTATGCAATAATTCAAGAATTCTCTTGGTTGAAAGACATGGTTTGGATTTTAAAGATGCTTCTGTGATTTTTCCTAAAGCACAGACATTTCTTGTCAGCAAGAAAACTGACTGATGGAAGACCATTCACCAAAACTCCTTTTGAAAGTTTTGAAAGATATTTAAAATTTAAATGTGAAAGTCTTTTGTGCCAAAGACATAAAGTTTTTGAAATTCCATTTGCCAATAAATAGATTTGAGTGTTGTTGTCTAAGGAAAGTAAGTCAATAGCAAAAACATTTCTTTTTCTAGTTCCAATAAGTAAAACTTCATTTGCGATGCTATTTTTGATTTTAAAAAAAAGTGAGTAGTAGAGAAAGTGAAGTTCATACCTTTGTCACAGAATTGTGAAATGCTCAAGAGATTATGTTTCAAATGTTGTACCAAGGAAACATTTTCAATTTTAATAGATCCTCTAACAATGGACCCATATCCTATAGTTTTTCCTTTGGAAATATCTCCAAAAATGATTGAGGTCATTTTGTTGTGATAATGTTAGTAAGTACAGCTGGCCCAGTCATATGTCTGGAACACCCACTATCCAATACACATATGTCAGTTGGTTGATCATCAGCCATGAAGCACACCTGAAATATGAATATTTAAATCATGGCACCCTTATTTTTTGGGTCCAAAAGGTTAGCTTTCTTTGGTAACCAAAAATGTCTTAATTTAGGCATCATGGCTTCGTCAGTAGGTTTAAATCTAAATAAGCACTCATGAGACTGATGACCAAAAGTAGAACAAACTTTGCATTTGTGATAATCAATTTTTTAAGTCATATGAGAGGAACCCTTTGATTCAACTTAAGTCAACTTAGAAGTCTTAGCTCTAACAAAATTTAGGGGCTTGAATCTGTCAGCTGTCTTTCTTCTGATCCCTCCTCTTCTGTTAATAGGCTGACGTCTATAAGTTGATTTACTGACTGACATATTTTGAGGAGTTTGAACGGAAGTCTCGTATTTTCCATGATTCAGCTTCTCTCTGTTGTTAAAGACCTTCTTAAGCTCATTATTGGGATAGTTATAAGGGACAACATAGTAGATGGGTCATTTATCCCTTTTTGGCAAAGTCTTGGGTTCACTTTTGAACTGTCTAACTTCATAATTTTCATCATCCTTTGAGTATTCAATACCATGTTGGTCTTCATGATCTTTCTATTGACTGATGATGGTTTCAATAGCAGCTTTTGACTTTGAATAGGTATCAACAACATTGGTCAATCGAAGATTCCTTTCAACAAGGTCAGCAATATGAGCATATGAGATTTTTGCTTGGATCTCATGTTTTTCATTGATGCTTTTAGGTTGCAGCATTTCATTTTGTTGTACTTTGTAAAGCTCATTGATATTTTGTAGCTCACATTTTTCATCAGAAATTCTTTTAAAGTCGCCATTTAAAGAAATGTGTATTTTCTGAAGTGTCTTAAACTTGGAGTACATGTCTTGCATTTGTTCCAAGAGTTCATCAACACTTAAGTCTGTAGACTTCTCCTCATGCCCTTTTGACGGTTTGGTCATCTTAATGTCAGTAGTCCTTGGAGTAGTTGACTTGATTTTTTCTATCTGGTTGACTTATGATGTCTTGTCCATAAACAACATTTCCTATTCTTTTTACCATAAACTGATCATGTTTGATGACCTTTCACAATCTAGGGTTTTTAATAGGTGAGTTTGGAAGCTCATTATTTGACTCATTGTAGCATTTTGGACTTGGACAGTCATCCTCGAAATCATAGACAGCTGACTCTGCGACAATACAATGATTTGCTTCTTGCACAAAGTCGGTAGATTCATCTTCTAAATCTGTCTCAATCCAAGTTTCTAGATTTTGATCTTCAGCGACTAGACCTTTTTGTTTTTCAAATGTTCTGGGAGCTCTTTGGAAATATTCATTTTTGGTAGATGGATAATTTGATGCAAAGTGTCAAGGTTTTCTACAATTGAAACACAATAACTTTACTTTCTCATCCTTAGCTTCATTAGTTTTGAAGTAAGGTTTTTGAAAGTTCGAAGAAGAAGGCCTTTGAAAACTTGAGGAAGGTTTTTGAAAATTTGAGGAAGGTTTTTGTAAGTTCCTTTTGAAAGATTTAAACTTTCTAAAATGTTTTGTAAAAGCAACAAATTCATCCTCATCAAAGTCATCATCTGACAGGGATGAAGAGGTTTTTGGTATCTTTTCTTGAACAGATAGAGAGATACCTTTAAAAAAATTCTCAAGCTCTTGAGTTTTGAGAACTTTCTTCTCATAGATTTTGACACTAGCAACAAGACTACGAATATGAGTCTTGTTCAAGTCTATTACTTCCTTTATGGTAGTGACCTTTACATGCCATCTACTTCCCAAGTTACTAAGAAAACACATGTTTAAGTCTTTCATGCTATATACATTACCAAGAGAGAAACATCTATTACTTACCTCAAGAAATCTATCATAAGCAGTTTTGAGAGATTACTTTGGGAACTTTTTTAATTCATCAAACTCTTGTATACAATCATATGATTTCCTTCAACATATTCTACGAGAGCATCTCATATTTGTTTTGTAGTAACATAATCGTAGATTTGTTTGTAGGTTTCATCTGGTACAACACTTGATAAAATGTGTACAACCCTTGCATCCAACCCATCAGTTGCTTTGTCATCCTCAATCCATTCAGACTAAGGTTTGATGACATATTCTTCAATTTCAACAAGAGGGTTTATTGTATCATCATCTGCATCAGAAGATTTACCAATTTTAATATTGATTTTCATGGGTTGCATGGGACCACCTTTTACACATTCTATCAACCGCTTATCAATGTTGTTCATACATCTTGTAATTCTTTTTTTTTTCCAAATATCAAAGTAATCTTCATCAAAAATGGGTATTTGAGTAACATTGTTTGATTGAAAATCTTTTGTCTTTGCCATGATCGTTCTTTCAAGTTTTAAACTTGGAAAATATGAAATTTTCAAAAAGTTAAGCTCTGATACCAATTGTAAGTCCAATTGGCAACAAATAAGGCTAGAGGGGGGGTGAAGAGCCTTTTAAAACTTTAAGGGCTGTTTTGAAAAAAATTAAAAGTTGCAGCGAAAAATATAACTTTTGTTAGCCTACTAATATGGTGTCAGTCGGCTGATGAATTTGAAACACTTTTTAAGGTCAGTAGCTGACGCTATCAACTAAAAAGTTATTTTTGAAAATCACTTAACAATTGTGGACTGAACTGAAAGATAAGTTAAGTGAACAAACTAATGAGCAATTGTTGCAATGATTGGCTGACACTTAAGCAGATTGAAGCTTCTTAAGTGTTAAGACAATCTCACATAATGACAAGTAAACAACACAGTAACAAAGTATTTTGAAGTGATTCACAATATAAACTGTTACGCCACTACCAAGTTGGTCAAACTTGGATTTTTGATATGCACTAATATTATTAATAATCTAGGTGATCACTAATGGATTAGTGTACAACAAAGACCAGTGTTTGGAGAGTATGATTGAAAGTCAATCACACTCGTTGGACAAACAAATGATTCATTATAATGATTTGAAAGAAGTAAGGAATATCTGAACGATGATTGTCTAAAACAATAACTAGAAAAGAATAAGAGTTTATGACTATCTAGCTAAAGTTTAAGGTTGAGGTACTTCAAGTGAGTATTCTGCTTAAGAGAGTATGAATGCTTCAGTATCATTCAATCTTGTCTTCAGTGTCCTTAATTATATAGAGGCAGAGATCTCCAATCTGTTAGAAACAAAGTTTGAATTTGAATTGTGCCAATTATTCGGAAGAGTATCTCTTCACATGATCACAGGAATCTTGTGTGAGAGATATGGAATATTAAGATCTATCAAAGTACAAATAAGGAAAGTTTCAGTAAGAGAATGTTTAAACAAAAGAAGAAGAAGGTATGCTGACACTAACTAGGATCAGCAGCTGCCGATAGCTTTTAAATCATAAGTCAATGTCTGATGAAGACTTCATGCTACTTTAATCTATAGGGAATATATATATATATATATATATATATATATATATATATATATATATATATATATATATATATAGTTATTAAGATTATGCGTCTAAAGTAGCATCTTAAGAGTTTTAAACAAATCAAAATATGCATAATTTCAACAATAATTAATAGATATAGATTAATAGAAGAAAAATCAATATAAAATTGTCTCGTGTATAACTTGTAAACATCAAATAGTTGGAGAATGAAAAAAGATGAGATTTGAAGAGTTTCAGTCAAGTTAAACTTGTACAAATTAAATAAGATAAAATTTAGTTTTAAATTAAACTTGACAAAAACAAAAACAAAATTTTCTCATTTTACATAACGTTGACATGTGACAGCCATTTTAGCAAAAGTTGTCACGTTGCAACAGCGGTTTCTGTTTTAGTAATAGTTATAGATAGATAGATTATAGATGTGTGACATTTATTTAAAGTAATATTTTGACAGCTTATTTTGATTGTTTTTTTGTTGTTATTATCATTAGGGGCGTATGTATAAACCGTCAAACTGCTGAATTGAATTGAATCAAATCGAATTAGAAAAATATAAAACCAATTGGTTTGTGATTCAACCAGCAAGACAAGACCGTGACCAACAAAATCGAACTAGACACTACCGCTATCAATTTTCCAACTACATTATTTTTTACAAATTCAATCCTAACCATCTATTCCTATCTGATCTGACCGTCCATACACTTGTGGACAAAACCAGAATTTAAGCAAAGTACAGTGAATCATTTTGTCCTTAAACCACATAAAAAAAACATAATTTTATCTAAATGTGTAAACAATAAATCTTGAATTTGATCCGGCTCAACGAGGGTAGTTTTGTAATATTCGAAACAATAAAGAAGTGTTCTACCTAATGTATTCTTTCCCATGAATTAAAAAAAAAAGTTTAAATTCTCAATTTGATCACCCTATTATTCTGAAATATTTGATAAGCTCACTATAGAATTTTTTTTCATAGTTTAACAATTATACTTTATAAAAAATGTCACGTTGGTCACTCCATCTTTTTTTCAAATGAACCGTCTAAAATATTTCCTAAAATCCGAAAGTACCCTTACTATTTGCTTGTTTTCTAACAATTTTTTTAAAAAATTGGCAAATGTATAATAAGTGGGCCTAGGTCCACCACCAATTCACCATTCAATTTTAAACTCAACAAACAGTTCAAACCTCCCACCTCTTCCTTCCTCATCCTCCAAACACATACACATAGTCATAGAAAGTGGCCAAGGAGGAGAAGTTAGTAGTTAAGAAGTTATGATTAAAGCTTGGGAGAATGAGTGCAACGTCGAAAGGGTCTTGATGTAGTAGGTTCCTTTGGGCTCCGCCTAAGAAAGCCAATCTTGGGAAAGACTAAGCACTCTTCCAATTGCATGAGATGCAACAATCCATTACGTTCATCCTCCAGACCTTCCATTTTCCCCCACCAAAAAGACCACAATCGACCCAAACAACCTCCTCCATTTCTTCAAATCCCAACATAAATACCTCAATTTCTTCTTACAAAACCTCGATCTCTTCCAAACCCTAACCTTTAGGACATTTACTCAAACTCTCTTGAATTCCTCCGGCACCATCTTCTTCTCCAGCGTCGACAAATCTAGATTCTTCAAACTTCTTTCCCCTCAACTGCGACTTTTCCCGTCAAACGTGATTGAAAAGGGGGCGTTTATTTTGTGTTGTGAAATTTTTCGTCTCTTAATCCTAAACTTTCTGCGAAATTCCCTCGGTCCTAAAGTCTGGATATGATTTTTTGTGCTGTGAATGGTGAATTGGTAGTGGAATTGGGAGGTGACAAGGTTTGTACGAGGGAGAGAGAGAGAGAGGTTTGCAAGGTTTAGTTCAAAATACAAACAAACTTCAACATTTCAAGTTTTACTAGTTACACACAAAAAAATCATAATCAATCATGAAATGATAAAATAAGTCGAGAATCATAAATATCATAATTAAACTTTTATTAGACCAAATATAATCGAATTTTGAATAACTTGATTCATTATGGGTTTGACTTGCAAAGTTATTTTTTGGTTAGTATTTAAATTTTAGATTTTCATTGTGTAATTATCGAAAAAATAAATAGAGATGACCAAAAACAAAGAGTATACTAAAAAAATTTATGTGTCCGAAGCAATTTTACCTTTTTAAAAAAGATACAATTTAAATTGTACCACCGAAGGTAAGGCTAACATAAATGTTAGTATGAAAAAACAGATGGAAGGTTGGAATGACAACTTAAATTCTAGCGTGACCAGTAGAGATATTAATCGGTCCAACCCTCTCAATTTCAGTTCCTAATCGGTTGCAGTTTAAACGGTCCGCTTTAAACGATCTACTAAAACTATAAACATAACCCTGGAAAAAAAAACAGTTTAATAGGTTGCGGTTTACGACCCTATTAACATCTCTATTTGAGGGAGAACAAAGAAAAAAACTTAAATTAAAATGAATGTGCTAGTATAATTAAGGGTAAAAATATCCATAATTAATTATTTTAGCATACTACCGTACTTGCTATAGTGCAGTGAGTTTTATAAAGTTAGTAATATTTAATTTATTTTTTAGTTTGACCCTTCCTGTTTTTTTTTAGCTTGACCTGTAAGACCCCGATTCCCGGTTAGCTTGAATTGCATGCAATAGTCGCATTTCTTCCCCTGTTGACTGCCTGACTGGTTTGTGAGAGAGCCTAGATATGTGTGGGAGAAAACATTAAGACCAAAATACTATTAAGAGATACCATTTAGTTGTTGACTTGCTAAAGTCACAAGTCGTAACCCGGCGATAGTCGAAATGCGACGCGATTGAGAGTTTACTCGGGTTTTGTGTTCCTGACCTCGATTTGGTCCTAGATCTTTACATGATGATTGATTAGAATGTTTAGATGTGTTATACTTCTATTTGGATGTATTCCTTAAGTCTCGTGAAGTTTTGACGCTCCGAGGATAGCAATTCTTCTTATCGCGTAGTTTGAGATTGAGCCGGTTGATCGTCTTGTCTTTCGGGAGCTCATTTCTCCTATCTGTTGTTAATCATCTTAAGGGAATTCAGCCCTATTTAATAGCCTTTTGAAGTGTTTATAACCTTGGGTTGTTGCCCGTCGGTTTGCGGTTTCATTCGTCGTTTCATTAGCGAGTTGTTGCGCCTTCCGCCGGTTTCGCATCGAGTTGTTTCGGGTGTTGTTTATGAGAGTTTAGACCTACTTTAAAAGTGGTTTGAGACTTTTTTGGTTTAGCTAAGTGTTTGAGGACTTTAAGGGTTCAATTATAGGCAGTTTCGAAGCTTTAAGGCTTGCGGTTGCATGCGGGAAGGATCGGACGCGAACGAGGATTGCATAAAATGGTTGGCTAGGCATGTAAGGAGGATGCGGTCACTTCATATGGAGGCCATGTGACCGCATGGACTTCGAGATCAGCCTCTCCCTGTTTTGGTTTTTGATGTTCAATTCCTATTCTACCCCCCACTAAACCCCCTCTAAACCCTTCCTAACCCTTATTCTAGGTCCTAAGCATGTCCTAACATGTTTGGGGAGTGGATTAAGGTTTGATTAGGGGTTAATTACAACTAACAATCACTGATTGTACCTTGGAAGTTCCTATTGTGCCCTAATTTGTTTGGGAAGTATATAAAGCCCAATCCCTTTGTAAATTCAGCAAAACCCTCTTATTTTTTCCTCTCCTTCTTGAACGTATGATAGAGAGAGTTGGGGAGTCCATGGAAGTTCAAACCCTAACTTTTTCCTCCTCAAATCCAAGGAGATCCAACCGTTGGATGACCTCCAAACTTCGGATTCGTGAAGCCCTCGTCAAATGGAACGACTTCACCGATTGGATCGTGATTCTTTTGAGTTTTCATCTAAGTCAAGTAAGCTACTAGACTCCTTCTTCTCTTGATTTTGTACTCATTTACCCTAAGGAAAACAAAGATGATTGCTATTTGAGGTCAATGAGTACACAAGCATGTTGTGTGTGGTTTTATTTTGATTTTTGAACTTTTGTTGGGTGAACTTGTTAGAAGCATAAATAGGATGCTTTCTTTGTTTCATGAAGTATGTTGTTAAGCTTCATTTGTCATTTTTGGACTTGAGATTGATGAGTATGTAATCCCCTAGAAACCTAGGGTTTGGTATGTTGAATATGAAGTAAATGGGTTCTTAATTTCATGAATGATTTTGGAGGATTTTATTGGATAATATGAATTGTTAGAATCATATGGATATATGTTTGGGAGTTTGGAAGAATACTTGTTGAATTTCAAATTTTAGTTGTGAACATGAAAGATGAATTTTTCACAATGGATTACATGTGAATGTTTCGTTTGACCTTTGAGAATAAGAGTTGACTTTAATGAAAATAAGAGTATGTTGATATCTAATTCATGAACTTTTGGTTGTGAGCATGTAGAATGAATTATCATTATGGTTCACATGAATAAAATATCAGGTTTGACTTCATTGGGTTGAGTTGACTTTTATGCAATAAAAGTAGGGGTGGCAATTCGTGTTATCGTGTCGTGTTCGTGCCTCATTATCGTGTTTTAATATGATCTATCTTATTTGATCATAAATACAACAATAAATATTAATTTGAATCTATTAACAATTTCGTGTCTTTCGTGTCGTGTTTCGTGTTGTATCGTGTCGTGCTGGGCTTATCGTGTCATTTGTCTCTGTAATCGTGTTTTATAATCGTGTCTTATTGGTTCGTGCTAACGTGCCGTGCCGGGCATTGCCACCCCTAAATAAAAGTATGTTGGTCAACTATGATTTATGAATTGAAGGTTATGAGCATGCTAGATTAATTTATATCTTGGTGATGAACATGCTAGATGAAATTACATCTTGTTTAGATTAATGGTTATTTTGGATGAAAGCATGCTTGATTAAATGCTATATTGAGATGCATGCTTGGAATGTAATGGTTGACTTTAAATGTTAAGTGTTGACCTATGAACCATGTCTTGGTGTTTTTGTTGGGAAAGTATGGAATGTTGGGTTGCACAACGTTTCTAACCTTAAGAACTTAGCCATGAATAATAGCTAATGAATAATAGGAGGGCTATGATGCAAATAGCTTCTATGCCTTCAAATTTGAAAAGAGTAGAAATGACTCAACGGAGTCGATTATTGGACTAATATGAATATAGTGAATCACATATTAAGATCCTACAGAATTTAGGGTAGTTTTGATGTGTAACACCCCGCTCCTTCGTTAGCTCGGTTTGCGTGCTATACTTGCACTTCTTCCTTTGTCGACTGTATGATTGGTTTGCGAGAGGGTCTAGATACGTATGAGAGACCACGTTAAGACCAAAACATTATTAAGAGACTTCGTATAGTTGTTGACTTCCTAAAGTCACAAGTCGTGACTCGACGATAGTCGGAATGCGACGCGATTGAGGGTTTGCTTATGTTTTGGGTTCGTGACCTCGGTTTGGGTCCTAGACCTCTATAAGATGGTTTATTAACATGTTTAGATGCATTAGACTTCAAGTTGGAGGTGTTCCTTAAGTCTATCGATGATTTTGGAAGCTTTGGAGATAGCGATCGTCTCTATCGCGTAGTTCGGGGATTGAGTCGTGTAATCGTCTCTCCTTTGGGATTCTCATTTCCCTAGTTGTTATTCAACTTTCTAGAAGTATTTAAGCTTCTTCATTAGCCCTTAGACTTGCCTTAAAAGTCTCCTTTCATTGCTCGTTCGATTGCGAGTTCATTCGTCGTTCCGGTTGCACGTTGTTGCACCCCTTCCCGGTTTCGCTCCGAGTTGTCTCGGGAGTTCTTCGGGTGTGTTTCTGACTTGTTTTGAGTTGGGTTAGACCTTAGAATGGTTGCCCATAAGTTTGGGACCATTTAGGACTTGTTTAGACCAAGTTTTGGAGGTTCAGAAGCCAGGCGCCCGCCTGCACCTTGGCGCGCCTCAAGTACTGAGAGTAATTCTGATTCAGCCCAAGCCTCTGGAGATGAGGCGCCCGCCTGGAGTATGTTGAGGCGCCCGCCTCAACATCAGACACACATTTTCGGGATTTTTCCCCTGTTTTGATATTGAACGACTTATACACCCAAACCCCCTATCTAAACCTTTCTTAAACCTCCCTAACCCTTCTCACTTGTGTCCTAACATACCTAACTTGTTTTTAGAGTGGATTAAGAGTGCATTAGTGAGTCATTAAGCCACCAAATCAGATTAGAAAAGAGACCACATTGGCTTGACACATGTCCCACTCAACATTTCACCTCTTTTAAGCCACAATTCAGCCATTTGACTTCTCATTTGCTGAGAGCATTTCCAAAAACGTGAGAGAGAGTTCTTGAGAGTTCTCCCTTGGCTTCTTGAAGCTTTGCCCTTGGTCTTCCCTCATCCATCCTCCATTTGCTCAAGACTCCTTCATCAAAAGTGTAGAGCTCAAAGAGTAGAGCATTTCCATCCGATCAAACTTCTCATTTGCTTTCTTGGGTGTAGTATACAAGTAAGTTACCTCTTCTCTCTTTGATTTTGTACTCATTGATCCTAAGGAAAACAAACTCTATGCTATTTGAGGTCAATGAGTACACATACTTGCCTTGTGTGATTTTTAATTTGTGTTTTGAACATGTGAACTTGTTAAGAGCATGTGTAGGATGACTCCTATGATTATTGAAGTATATTGTTACTCTTCATCTTATGTTTCTAGGATTGTGAGCATGCTAGAAATCATGTTTACCTTTTATTTGGGTTTATTATGATAGTAGGCATAAGTTTGGGAATTTGGATGTGTGATCTCACTAGATAATAGGAGTATGGCCATTTATTTGAGATTATGTGATTTGTAAATTGGGTATAAGATTTTGTTGAGTTCTATGGATTTAAATCTTGGGAATCTAGTCCAAATGATTTGTGGGAAAATTGTTGTAAATATGAATGATATGTTGATTTGGGGATTTATGAACTAGGCATTTAATGTTGTGTGATAATTAAGACTCAATGGAGTTGTTTTAGGATTCAATATCATGATGGTGAGCCTTAGGTTAAAATCCTACGATGTTCGGGTTTGGTTGGTTTTGATTGTGAGTACCCGAGCATCTTGATTTGTGTCCCATTTGTGACACCCACGATATAGAGGTTTATTGGAGATTTATTTAGGGCGTGCTCGTTAGGGCACGGAGCATTAGAGATCAACCTATGATCTCGTATTACTTTAAGAAATGATTATTTGAATGAGTTCTCTTTTAGGGAATTGGGTCGCGTGCACATGAAAGCACTTGCGATGTTATGACTACGGCTTAGTTTTGATACCCGTGAGATTGGCTTTGAAGAAGTCGAACATATATGACCGTTGGGACTATGGTTGAGTCCGGTGTACCTTTAAGTGAGGATAAATGCTAAGTCTGGATTTATGATTGTTTTTAGACTAAATAATAGTCTTTGGTTTAATCCCGAGTAGAGGGCTATAGTAGACCTCACATTGTGATTTCTTGAGCTTATATGCTACGTTTGATTGGGTTGTGACTTGAGGGTTATGAATACCTCAATAGGTGGTTCTTGGACTAAATGGATAGGTTGGTTGGATTTGTTAAGTGTGTACAATATGTGCATTGTTAAATTGGTGTGTAGAACTTTATGTCCTACTTGATTTGATATGTCCGCTATGATCGGTCTTGGTTCTTGTTTGAGCATGAGAGTAATTATCTACTTGTGCATTTCATAAAAGCCAGTGGCATTATTTGGATTATTTGGATTTGGTTTTTATGTCGGTAGGACGATACATCGCCTATACGAATCGTAAGATTCGTATTCGCTATGGATCGCCGTACCTGGGACCTCACACACCCCTCCATTGTAGGCCGCAATGGGGAAGTAGCCCCCTTGCCGTAGCAATAAGTACGACATTGGCTACTAGCTAAATCGGGTGGTTCTCGATGAAATTCGATGACATCACAGAGCATCGATGTTGCACGATAAAGTATAACATTGTGTATTGCAGGAGCAACACAACGGAGCTATTTGGGTACCTTCTCTATCCCTTATGTGGCTTACTATGAGCACTTATATGAAAGATAACGTGCTATGTGATTTATGAAGTTTATGATACTTGATGACTTAGTACAAGTTATTGTTGGTATACGATTAAGATGCCATGATTTTATATATGCTTGTGCATTATACCATGCCACGCCATGCTATGCCATACATTGCATTTAGTAACTTACTGGGTCATTATGACTCATTTCGTGTGTTTGTTTTCCTTAGTTTTTGCGATTAGCTCGTTAGTGCGGCGTTGAAGCTCGGGCGCTTGACGGATAGCATGTGGTCTTCCGGGCAATAGCTTGGATTATTAGTATTATTGTATTTTGTATCTTGTGAGACACGGATGTGAAGTTATGTAAACTTTACTTGGGTAGTTATGTTAGTATCTTATTATTGTTTCATTTTGGGAGCCGACTTGTTGGGTCGAGCTGTTGTATTTATAGAGGTTATTCAGTTGTCTTCCCGAGCAAGGTTTTAGCTCGCTTATTCTAGTATTATGCTATTGTTATTTCTGTCCCCGACAACTTTAGTCGAGAGACATGGGTTTAGTGGTTAGTATTTTATACCTTATTCGTTTAGTTGATTTGTTCCTCCGGCATGTTATAGCCGTAGAGTTGTTGTTTATCAGGTTGGGTTCTTGTTGCTTCGTCGGCCTTAGGTGGCCGATGGTTTGTTGTCCGTGCGCAATGTTGCGTCACGCGAGTCGTAGATTTGTCGAGAGATAGTCCTCTCTCAGCCTTGTATTTCTTAGTTTATAATTATAGGCTTTGGTCCCACTTATGATTTGCTTCATGATTTTAGTTTTGGTTATTCGGTTTTGCCGTTATGGCTTTACTTTCCTGTTTAGAGTTTGTTGGTTAAACTCTTGACTCGCACCACTACGCTTAGCAGGTGCTTGTCCGTCTTCTAGCTTGTCTTGATGGCACGACCTTGGGATTTCGCATTGGAGTCCGGGTCGGGCTGTCACATGATGGAGGTCAAGCCTCCGAGCGTTTTCAAGTGTATGAAGAACACTTGGGTATTAGAGACTTGCTATTATCGCTCTAAGATGTTTATGTGTTAGTTAGCATAGAAATGCATAACTATGTGAGTTAAAAGTAAATATCTACTTGATTGGATTAGTGCGGTGTGTTGTACTTTTCCTTTGGATGAGCATGCGAGTATATATTACATGTGCTTGTGTTTGAGTCCAGCTGGCGGTTTCTGGTTTGAGTCTTTGGCGGGACGATGCATTGTCTTCACGAATTATGGGATTCGTGATCGCAATGGATCGCCGCGCCGGGTTTGCACACACCCCTCCACCGATGGCCACGGTGGGGAAGTAGCTCATCTTAGTTAGAGTAATACACATGACTTTGATAGCTATGGAACCCGAACGGTGACTGTTTCGGGGACGTCGATGCCACGAAAGGGTTATCGAGGACACGTTTGTTTCCGCATGAGTTACACGCTGAAAACGGAAAGGAAAATCATCTTCTCTTACTTATGTGGTTTATTTTATGAGCATGTATGAATTGTTGTGCTACATGGTTAATGGTATGATTTTCAAGAAATGATGATTTCTTGATGAAATGTTATAGTAAAAATATAACATGCTAATGAAATGATGATTTTTATGATTTATGTTATACTAAAAATATAACACGCTATTTATGTTTAAAATGGAAACAATAGTCTCTCATTCATGAATTATTATATGAGTTGTGATAAATGAAAAATTATGAAACTCATGGTGTAATTGGTTTATGTGGGTTGGTGATAAGTTGAAATGTGGATATAACATGCTATATGTTATTGGAGTTTAGATACATATTCTATATGATATGGATGACTTTATGATAAATTAAGTAGAACTATGTTCTATGTGTTTATGGATGAGATTGGGTTTATGATGAGAATTATATCACGAAATGTTATATCATAAGTATGACATGAGATGTATATGTTTTATTTTGCGCATAATACCATGTCATGACATTGCATCTTTAGTAGCTTACTAAGTCATTATGACTTACTCGTTTGCTTTGTTTTCCTTAGATTCGAGCCGAGCTAGTATTCGAAGGCATCCGCCGAGTCTACGGTAGAAGTGAGATTTTGTGAAGGTTGCTACTTTAAATTATTTTTGTAGTCTTAGTTTTTGGTAAGGACGTTGGGAAAAATGAAGTTATGTAAACTTCATGATGGGTAGCAAACTTATTTGTGAATATAACATTTTCACTTATGTTGGTTAATGCTTATTCTTTTGGTAGCCGACTTGTGTTAGTCGCGCTTGGTGAATATTGGTGATTATGTTTTAAGTATGTTTATTGATGGATAAATTCTCATGTTTATTCTCCGGGATGTTTTTAGCCGTTGAGTTTGTTAGACTAGAGTCTTAGACTTAGCGTAATGTTGGGTTCCAGCTGTAACGTCGCCGATGACTTGGTTTACTTGTTGCTATACAATTATATTGCATGACAGGGAGTTTCGTTCTACGTGCCCAATGTTGCGGCACGTACGTCGAATTTTTGGACCGAGAGATTAATGATCTCTTTGGTTGTATTTAGTTTGAGCTTGTTAGCTCGGGCGCCACTGTGATATTACATTTCGCTTCCGCATGTGTTTTAAGTTGTTGGCGTATCGCCGTTATGGCCTTACCCATTACTTGATATTTGCTTGTTACTTGTTTCCCGACGGCACGACCTTGGGGTCTCGTATTGGGATCCGGGTCGTGTCGTCACAATTGGTATCAAAGCTATTGGTTAGCTGTCTGCCAGGATAGGTTCCTTGGCCTAGTTTGGGAGTTGGTTTTATGTGATTTGTTATATCTTAACGTCGAGAGTTATAGTATATTAAGATGCTTGAAACTAGAATGGGTGTTAGCACTAGTAGAGGTGCCGGTGTTGATGAGTATAAGGTGGTACTAGTAGTATCCATATATGATTGGAAACCCACCGGAGAATTGGTAACAAATATTATGAGATTGTGGTTCGATATTTAGTGATGTTCATGGAGTTAGCTCAGTAGAGTAGAGAATTTAGTACCGGATGAGACTAAGAAGACTCCATGAATCGTGAAAGAGTTAAGGATTAAAGATAAAATATTATAGGCAATTTATTCTATTACAGCTTGCGGATTATCGAGGAGCTGTGGACTATACTTATGAGAAAAGTTAGTAAGATTTAATTTATTTTTTAGTTTGACCCTTCCTTTTTTTTTAGCTTGACCCATCAAGTATTAATATTTGCAAGTAAAATCCCTTAATATTAGTAAGGACATTGTAGTCTTTTCAAACACTTACATCCAACAAAACTAACACATCCACTTTTTAGACCAAATTGACACTTTTGATAAAGTACATCTACTAAAGTGTGGAAAAGAAAGTGTAGAATGAGCTTAGCGGATTTTTTGAAATAGTACGGTGACCAAATTGAAAATTAAACTTAAAAACATGTGAAGAAGATGAAAGGTTACCAACGTTTAAGGAATCAAATCAAAGACAACACATTAAAAACTAATAAATTAATCCATTTGATACTCATTTGATTCTGAACCAAAAAAAAAAAAAATCAACAATGACCACAAACTAAAAACTAATAAATTAATCCATCTTTATCTTAAAAATTGGTTTGGTGCCCAAATGAAAAAAACTAAGTCTCTAATTATAAATAAAAATGTGTACATTTTTTTATAAAAAATAAAAACATTTTTTGAATTGCGAAAATACCAAAAAGGGGTTAAAATTAAAAAAAATGTGTGGATGATTTTGGTTTGATTTGTATCATAATTTGATACAAGTCAAATTAGATTTGACTTTGATATTTTTTTATCCACCGATTGTTTAGGAAGATTCAACTTTGATTTTGGTTTGATATATTGTTGTTTCTGCTTTAAGTGTTTATAAAATGGTTTTAAAATTTAAAATTAATGCTAGAGAATTCAGTTTTTAAACGGTCACTATTTAGATATAGTGGGCAGCACTATTTAAAATTTTAAATAAAATCACCCTTTTAGGGCACCGCTTTTGTTAAAAATAATTTTATTTTTCAAATAAATACATATACTACAAAAAAATAGTATTTTTTTAAAAAAAAATTATACTCCCTCCGTTCCGGGCAAACAGTCCATATTTGAAAGTCAAACTTTTTAAGAAAATGTCAATTTTAATAGCTCGTTAGTAACAAAATCACACTTTTATGCCTTAATTTTTGAAAATTGACTCTTTAAGTAAAACTTCCAAAAATTGAATAGTAGATTTTTTGCTCGGAACGGAGGGAGTATATGTTTATGAAAACACGTTTTTTTCAAAAAAAAAAAAAAGGGTTAATTTTTTACTAATTTATTGTATAAATTAAAAAAAAAAGGTATTTAATTACTTAATTTATGAGTTTGGTCAGAAATTGCATTGTAAATGTAATTTATTATAATTTTCATTATAATTAAACGGATTACGATCAATTAATATGTCAATTTCGATCCAAAATAACAAAAGGATAAATATGTATTTTTCAAATGTTTTAGGAAGCATTCAATACTTTTGATTCTGATCAATTTGAATCATTTAGCAATGATAGTGTATAAACAATCAAGCTTCTTACTGGAGCAACAATCCAAATTAGATTAAGAGCATGGTTAACACTTAACAGCAAATCAAAACAACTCAAATTAAACATAAAATCAAACACATTTCATTAAAAATCAATAAAATAATTCATTTGTTACTCATTTGATTCAAAACCAAAAAACTTCTTCCAACAATGGCACAAAATCCAATACTTTTTCATACCATACTATTTTTATCTCAACCAACTTTACATACCCCGCCATCTTTATCTACATTAATTTGATATTTTTTTCAATTTATATAAACAATTAATAATAATATTGCAGAAATTATTAAACCTGAAATAATTAATTATTTATAATTATAATAATATTTTTATAATTAAAAATTATTAATTATAATAATATTAAATTTGAAATAACCACAATAATTCTATATTTTTTATAATATAATAATATTGAATTCGAAATATAATTTATTTATTATAACTTGAATAATATTTATATAAATATTCATTGATAAATTAAGGCTTAAATCACAAATTGGTCACTCTACTTTCCAGCTTTTTGCAATATGATCACTCTACAATTTTTTTTTCTATTTCATCATTGTACTTCACAACAAATAACAAATTGGTCACTCTGCCTCCTTTCCGTTAGTTATCTTGGATGGAAATGATGAAAAAGACATGAATGTCATTTATTTTGTTTGCCTGCACATATTGAAACCAAGTAAAGTTAGTCAACCATATTTGCCCTCAAATTGTGGAATCCCTTGATATTAAACATCGTGAATCTTCACCCATGCTATCCCAATTCTTGACTCTATTTTTCTTTATCAACTCCAATAAAGATCAGGAACCTGAATTAACTGATAGTCTAAAACCCTAGTGACAGAATGCAAAATGAACAAAAGAAGAGGGGGACTAAAACCCTAATGTAATGGAGTACTTAATTCATCAAATTGAAAAGACCCTAATTTCACTCGCTGAAATAAGCTAAAACCCTAACCCTAGAAGATACTAAAAATTCATCGTCTCCACACACATATTCAAGAAATTAATGGCATACATATTTATATATCGACAACGCTTCCCGGAAGTTCAGCGGGGATCGTCTTCTCGTCGCCCCGACGGTGGAGCGGGAGCGGATAAAGACGCGAGCAAATTCAAGTGGCCCTGAGCTATCGGTAGGTAATTTCCAACCCTAGCCGCCGACGCCTCTCCCATTGATTGATGTTGGTGTAAGAACCTCCCAAAGCGATTCTTTGAAGCCCGGAGGCTGGAGAAGGACCAACCATATCCGGTGGCGCCGGAAGCTCAAACCCGTCCAAAGTCGACCTAGGCCGGCGAGCCTGAATCCACCAAATGGCGGCGCACTACAAGATGGCGAAGCCATGCTATCTTCTTTACCTCCGTCAAGGCTATCATCGTCGGACCAGGAGCCTCTTGCCGAGAATAAAAGGAGTGGGCGTAATTAAGTCTTTGGTGCGACGACGGCTTCGATCAAGGGCGGCGGAGATTGAAGAGTTAGTGGATGAGTTACGTCCGACGGATACGATGGAGAAGCTAGCAGAGTGGTGCTGGTGCCGGCGATGATGGAAGGTTAAGCCTGGCGGAGGAGCCACTCAATGGTCTGGCCGTCGGACTTATGGCCGAGTTCACGAGTGAGCTGGAAAACCCTTGCGGCGCAGATGATCGGGTACTTAAAGGGTATTTTCGGGTTAATGTAAAATTTTAAAGCTTTCCATCCAATTTTTTGGATGGAGTGATTAACGTGTATTACTTTGTCTAGTACAATGATGAAATAGAAGAAAAAAAATTGTAGAGTTATCATAATGCAAAAAGCTGGAAAGTAGGGTGACCAATTTGTGATTTAAGCCATAAATTAAAAATAACTACAATAATTTGAATATTAAATAAAAGGCTTAAATCACAAATTGGTCACCATACTTTCCAGCTTTTTGCAATATGATCACTCTACTATTTTTTTTCTCACTTTAATCATTGTACTTGGCATTTGTTTCACGTTCATCACTCCATCCAATTTTTTGGATGAAAAAGTTACAATTTTTTCAAAAACCCAAAAATACCCCTATATATATCACATGCTAGTCACGTGCATTATCATACCTCAAACTTCGTCTTCAACCTATGCTCCTGCCTCACCCACCAACACCCACCAATCCACCATCATTGAAACTCTAAAACCTCAATTAACTAACACCAAAGTTGATTTGGGCAGCAATCAATTCCCCAAACATAATTTCGAAATTTCAAATGGGCAATCAAACCACATCGAAGAAAAACAGTATGAGCAATCTACAAAATCTTCACTAATTTCAATCAAAAATTTCAATTCCACTAATCTTATACATCTATCACTCACTAACAAGCATAAAAATAAAAACCCAGAATTGAAACCCTAAAACCCCAATTAACCTCACCATCATCGACGAACACATGTAGAATCAACGAACTCCAAACCCCATCGTTTTTAAAATTCTCTGAGCTTTTAGAAGTTTTAAAGATGAGAGATCTCAAATGGAAGTTGACTTACCCAATTTTTCCTCCGAATGGAAGTGGGTGTGAAGGGTTTGGGACAGAATTGGGAGCGGTGAATGTGGTGGGGGTGGTTTTGGTTCGGGAAGGATGGTGGAGAGGAGGTTGATGCAAGAACAGGCCTTGGAGATGGACTCCCACCAGGAATGCATTGGGTCGGTATTGATGGTGGCATGATGTTGCAAGTAATAATGGTGTCGGTGTTGCGCGAGCCGTTGCGGTGGTTGTGGAGGTGGTTAGGGTTTAGATCGTTCACAGATGTGGAGGAAGGCGGAAAATCGACAGAGTTATGGTGGAACCGAAGACTGGAAGAGAGAAGAGAGAAGAGCTGGTCCAGTGGTCTGTGGAGGCGTGTCGCGTGCGTGGAGGAGATGAGGAGGTCGGTGGCGATGGAGGCTGGAGGAGTTAGACTACTACTGTCGTCTGTCTGCCGGAGCAACTAGGGCTGGGATGAGAGGGAGACAGGGAGAGGAGCCGGGAATGAGAGAGTTAGACAGGGAGAGAAGTCGGGAATGAAAGATCTCGATAGGGAACCGGCTAAGATTGGGTTATGATTTGATAATAAATTAAAGAAGGCTTAAACATATTAAATAATTTGATCTTTTAGTTTGACCCCTTAATTATTCATAATTTAAATTGAAAACCTTTAACATTAGTAAGGGTATTTTGGTTATTTCAAACATTTCCGTCCATTTAACTAACGGAAATTATCTCCAGTGACCTTATTGACTTGATTGACCAAGTACAATGATTAAAGTGAGAAAAAAAATAATAGAGTGACCATATTGCAAAAAGTTGAAAAGTAGGGTGACCAATTTGTGATTTAAGCCTAAATAAAAATACAACGATTCAAAGGGAAAATCCGACAATAGTACAACGATTGTAATGCAAATTATGGTAATACAATGATAAATAAATAACTACATCCATATTTGAAAATACAATAATAGTAAAAGCGATGGTTATTTAAACACCAATTTACTAATTACCAAAATGTCTCCAAATATTTTCAATCAAATCTTACAGCAGGCAACGATGTGAAGATTCAATATTTTGAGTTTTTTTTTTTTGCTTTTACGAGAGAAAATACGTGAAGCCATTGACAATAATAATATTACTTAGTAATAATATTAACAATAATAAACAACTAATAACAATAATAATATGAAATTTAACAATAAATAATGACAATAATAAACAATTAACAATACTGACAATAATGTTAATAATTTGTAATACTAAAAATTAAAATATTTAAGTAGTAATTTAGTTATAATTTAGTTAATAAAAATAAATTAAAAATGGTTAATTATATGAAATTTGAAAAGAGAAATATCAAATTTCCTAAAAATTTCATTTGGTATCCAAATGAGACAAACCTAATCTCTATTTATAGATAAAAATGTTAACAAAAACAAACATTTTTTTGATAATTACCGAAAATGCCCAAAACAATGGATAATTACGAAATACAGAGGACCAACCAGGGGGTGACACGGGGAAAGCGTGACAGCCGCCTGCAACGGGCTGTCGGTCACGTTCTTTTTTTTTTTTTGTATGAAATGACACTGTTTGTGCCTAAAACGCAGTTGTTTTATTGTTAAGCCGGTTGGTTTGGTTTTGATTTGGTTTTGATTTGTAGCCTATATTGATAAAAATCAAACCAAATCAAACAAGAATTAGATTATATTTTATTTAGATACATCGCTGAAAGATAAAATTTGATTTGATTCGATATTTGATCCATCATTAATCATACTCTAATTAATCAGAATTTAGGATTAAGGGGCTATACAGTGTTAATTTGTAAAAGTTTGGATAAGAATAATTAATTCCTCTTTTTTGGAATGTGATAACCAATAAGTAGGCATGTCCTTTGTCGATGGATCAGTCATATCAACCAAATTAATATTTGATTTGTTAAGAAAATACGGGCTTCGATCGGGTAAGGCCAAATTTATATCCAATTTATTAATAAATTATCAAGTTTCGATCGGATCAGATTATCTTTTGAATATTTCAAAGCTCGATTTATATCCTAAATTTTTAGATTCGGATCGGACTCATATTTTATTTGCTTTTTATTAAAGTACTTAACAAAGTTAATATTGAGGTTTTTTTTGCTTAATCAAAGGTCGAATAATTTTTTTAAAAAAATCAGCTTACACAAAAATGAATAACAATGTTAGTAAGATATTATAGTGCTCATAAAATTTATATTTAGTAAAAATGATAATGATTAATGATTAAAAATTCAACATAAGTAACTTTTATATGTATAATATTAATATATTTTTATAACAAATCAAATCGGATTAAAAACGGATCAGAATACCTTAATCCAAATCCGATTTGTTAAACTTTTCGATTATTGGATTCAGAACAAAATCAGGTAATTAGATCAAAATCGGGTTATCGAATCGAAAAACTAAATCAATATCCTACAAATAACATTGGATAATGTGAATCCATTGACAGACTTATTGAAAAGAGTACTGGTTTGCAGTACAATTTAGAGTTTTATAAGAGCATCCACATTAGTGAAATTCTTTCCCAAATTCTTTGTATTGAAACTCACTGTCACCTACACATTTTAAAAATTTCTCTCTTAAGACTTACATGAGTCTCACTACCAAATCATCTACTTTATTTACACTATTTTTTTTATTTTTATACCAAAACGTAACAATAAAAAATCAGAAAAAAAAAAGAAAAAAAAAAGCATGTGGCAGATGTATTTCTCTCTACTTGGCCCGGTTCTTTGCAATTTTTGAACAAAAATTTGGAAAGGAATTCTTATTCAAGAATTCATCACAATAATTCTAATTCCCCTTCCTAAATAAGAATTGGCTAACAATTCACTAATGTGGATGCTCTAAGTACATCATAAGAGCATCTCCAATGGGAGATGCAAAAATTGGGATAAAGCTTTTTGAAAAGGTTTTTAGTGCTCGTTTGTTACAGCTTATTTGGAGTGATTTTTGGCTTTTGGCTTTTGAAAAGTCATATTTATAGTGTTTGTTTCAACTTATAAGTCAAAAGCCAATAAGTGAGGTACAACACCCTTTATGCATAGAAAAGCCAAAGCCAAAAACCAAAATTTTAAGCTTTTTGGTTTTTTTTAAAAGATGAAGACAACTATTTATTAATAAATATTTGATTATCCTCATTTCATCCTTTTATGAAATATACATAAAAATATGAATACTAATTTTGAAGTTTTTTTTTAAACAAAAAAATATAACAACTCATAAACAGCTTTTCAACATCTGTAACAAACAGTCTATCATGCAATCAACCACAAGCCATTCAGCCATCAACTTAAGCTATCAGCCATAAGTCATAAGTCATTAGCCACAACAAACGAGCCCTTAGCATTGGAGGGATATAAAGCTTTTGGGAATATTGATGATGTGGAGGCAAAAGCTCCATGAGTATGGACCGGTCCATCAATGGACACCTCATTTATTTTTTTGTTTTTTAATTGTTTTTTTAAAATAAAGGTGTATTGAGAAAAAATAAAATATTTAATTGTGGGTCCGTGTTATAAAGCTTTTCTGAGTTTATGTATAGTGGAGAATAGGTTTATAGAGAAAAGGTTTATAAACTGATGATGTGGCAGGAGATAAACCTTTTGATAGGTTAAGGGTTGTGGATGCTCTAACATTGATTACTCTTTATCGTCGTACAATCATGATAAATATTGCGTGATTTTTTTTGGATTATCAATAATATAATGTATATTAAATAGGGGATAATATTGTAGTGAAAATTAATATCATCTCACTTAATAATTATATACTAGTATTATTTATAACACACACACACACATATATATATATATATATATATATATATATATATATATATATATAATATAATATAAAACACATCAGTCGGTTACAAAAAGCTAATTATCGGTCAGGATTGTTTTTTACCAAACACAATTACTGACCAGGATTTAATTTCACAATTTCAACCGTTTTTATTACGTTTTTTACATCCTTATTTTATCTCCACAATCCTTTTATCTCTCACTCATTATCTCTCTCTTTCTTTCTCCTCCTCTCTACCTATTCATTAGTTTCTCTCTTTGATCTCTCTTCTTCTTTTCTTCTCACACACTTTCACTCACTCTTTCATTTGTATTTTGATTTTTTTACTAATATATTTGATCATTCTTTAAGTTAATATCTATAATATAAATCTATATTACAATATACATCCTAAAATAGGCTTAGATTCACTCTTTTGCTGTGAAAATTATTGAGATATTACGATTTACAAACGATTTACAGTAATTATTTTACATTTGCGAAAACTATAATACAATACAGCTCAGTTTAGGGTCGGTTGGTAACTGTCTTTTGCGTAACTCAATTTACCAACGTAACTAAATTTAACTTTCTATTTCACTCAATTATTTTTAACTTATTTCTAACTCAATCTTTTACTGTGATTTACGGTCTTATTGTAATTACTTGAATCAATGTAATATTAAGAATCTCAAATTTTTAAACGAAAAATTATGTGTGGGCATTCATTTCAATGTAATATTGATATATATGAAATATAAAGAATGACTCTCTATAACGTTTATTCTTACAATCTCAACCGTTTTTATCACCTTTTTTTATCCATCCCTATTTTATTATTGTGAAAATTATTGAGATATTACGGTTTACAAGATGGTTTACAGTTATTATTTTACATTTGTGCAAATTAGTTACTTATTACGGTTTTATAGTTAATATTTTATGGTTTTACAGTTTTACAGTTTTATGGTTGCGAAAATTTGTATTTGTATTTTTTTATTTTTAATTGTTATCGTAATTAACTTAATCAATTTATTTTTTTTCCTACCCGTAATTTCATATACAAATTTAAAATTTTAAAAAAAATCATAAGTTTTGTAATTTGAAATATTTGTTTTTTTTCTTTTTAACTGTTATCGTAATTAACTTAATCAATTTAATTTTTGTCCGACCCATTTTTTCCAGCCCGCAATTTCATATACAAATTATTAATTAATCCCTCCGTTCTAGGCAAAAAGTCCTCGTTTGAAAGTCAATTTTTTTTAAGAAAATAATATTTTTAATAGTTCATTTCCACAGTATCTGCTTTATTTATTGATAAATTCTCAAACTGGCGACGTGACATCGACACGAACAAGAGTACTAGTATATATATCTATATAGAGAGAGAGAGCGATTAATTGAGTTTGTAATAGAGTTAATTAAGCATCATCGTTATAAATTTGGGGGTTGTATTAGTTTCAAAATAAATTTTAGGTTCGAGTCATGAAAATACAGTTCTACGTTAATCAGGACTAGTACTCTTGTCCGTACCGATGGCACAGCGCCAGTTTGTGAATTTATCAATAAATGAAACAGATAATGTGAAAATGAATTAATATTTACTTATAATTTGTCTAAGTTAATTATGATAACAGTTAAAAAGAAAAATACAAATATTTCAAATTATAAAACTTACGATTTTTTTTAAAATTTATTTGTATACGAAATTGTGGGTCGGAAAAAAATTAAATTAATTAAGTTAATTACGATAACAATTAAAAATTAAAAAAATTAAAATAGAAATATTCAAAACTTAGACATAAATTAAATTGGGATTCAGTTTCAAAAAATAAGTTGATTAAATTAATTACGATAACAGTTAAAAAGAAAAAAAAGACAAATATTTCAAATTACAAAACTTACGATTTTTTTTTTTGCATAAAATTGATTAATTAATTAAAATATCGAAAAGAAAAGGGACGTAGGTTTGGTGGAGGAAGGATTAGCAGCCACCAACCGTGAATAGTGGGGGGAGTTAGAGAGAGAGAGGGGGTAGTTGCTCAACCGCCATTCACACATGTGAACTCGGGGAGTGATATTGACCGTAGGATCTCAGTAAATGAATAAATCTCAACCCCTAAATAGCTTTAGTCAATTGCACATGTGCGACTATGAGCTATATTGTATTATAGAATAGTACTTTTACCCGTGCCGATGACACGACGCCAATATATTTCAAATATTTCAAATTACAAAACTTACTATTTTTTTAAAATTTATTTGTATACAAAATTACGTGCATAAAATTGGTGAGTTTGGTGGAGGAAGGATTAGCGGCCACCAATTGTGAATAGTAGGGGGAGTTAGAGAGAGAGGGGGGTAGTTACTTAACCACCGTTCACACATGTGAACTCGGAGAGTGATAATAACCATAGGATCTCAGTAAAGAAATCAATCTCAGCCGTTCTTTATCTTTTGTCAATTATAAGCGTACGACTATAAACTGTATTGTATTATAGATAATCTCATAATACCTTGGAATTAAAAAAAAAAAAAGAGTTATGGATAAGCATCGATCATCATACTTTATCTATTTCATACAACTATCACATATCCTCATCGATTAAGATAAACATAGCACAGTTGATTTAGTGTTGTTTTTGAAACTTAATTTTGTAGATAGAATATCCAAGCTATTTGAGTGAACCAACAACAGAAAGATGTTCACATAATTAATAAATTAAAAAAAATTGTGAGATCACACCGAATCATCAAACCGAAAATTTATGCGAATCATAAAATCGAACAAATATTTTTAGGGAGGGGATGGGAAGTACCATAAAGACAAACTCGTCAAGGAGGTGTTTGATGGGAGGGAAGTATTTCGCAATGGTTGATTGTAATTTTGGTAGAGCATGTTTAATCAAATTGAATAAAATATATTTTAAATTGACCGAGTTTTGATAAAATAATAAAAATTACTCCCTCTGTCCCTAAATTATCGTCCTCCTTTCCTTTTTCATCTGTCCCAAAATAATTGTCCAGTTTGAAACTTACCTTTTTAGAACATCACTTTTACCACTTTACCCTTACTTTTTCACTCTACATTAATTATGGGCCACATACACATGGGCTTTAAAGGAAACTACACATTAAACCAATATAAATAATCAAGTCAATTGTTTTTTCTTAAACTGTGCGCCGGGTCAACCAGGACGATTATTAACGGACGGAGGGAGAAAAAAACTTCTACCAACTGAAACTTGTCTAAATCAAATGTGATAAAAATATATCCGGTACAAACCGATTTTGGCAAAAAAAATGGTAAAAAAACAAGTTACCATGAAAATTGAAGAGTTTTAATCAATTGAAACACGTCTAAATCAAATGTGAAAAAATATATCCACAAAAAAACTTTTGCCTTAAAAATTTGGAGTCATAATCAAGTGAAACGCTTTAAAATCAAATGTGATAAAACTTAGAACAAATTACAAGTCGGTACATCTTTTAAAACATGTTTTTAAATAAATCCAACTATTTTTTGGACATATCTTTTAGGTACAATTTGGGGGTGAAAGTACGTCAATGCCCTTTCCTCCCCCACCTTCCTCTGCCACCTCCGTTTTCTCTCAATTCTTTCTGTTCTCCATCTCTATCCAACAAACATAAACTCACGCCTACACAAAATCAACCACGCTCTAACATCCATATTCTTGGAGAACGATCTTAGAGAGAGAGGTCCCTGCCATGTGAGCCATGACGGTTGAAGCTGTTGATTCACCGGAGAGGATGAAGGGAGCGGAGATGGCTGATGGCGGCTGGGTTTGAACGAGGGGAGAAAGAGAAGGGAGATGGTGGTGAGGATGGAGACCGGCGATTTAGAAAGAAGAGGAGGCTTCGCCGGAGAAGAAGATAGATGGAGAGGCTGACTAGTGATGGCTGAAGATCGAGGTTGGACGATGATGCCAGCTGACTAGAGAGAGAAAGATGGAGCCTGTGCGTGAAGGAGGAACAACCACCTTTTCCTTTTCACAAAATCAACCACACTCCAGGATTCAAGGTGAGAAGGGAGAAGGTATGCTGAAGTGAAAGAAGAACAGGGACGAACGCGACTTCGTGAAAGACATAATGAGTTGACCAGCACCGGTTTGGCAGCAACCTGATGTCTGGGTTTGGCAGCAACCTGATGCCAGCAACCTAATGCCAGGTTATGATGTATGTCCTTGGCATCAGCATTATTGGATTTGTTTGTTTTGAAAACAGTTCTGATGCCAAGCTTGGTATCAGCATTTTTGAATTTTTTTTATTTAAATAAATTATGAAAACAATCCTGATGCCAAGCCTTCGCATCAGCATTTTTGAATTTTTTTTGGGCTTGAATAAACTATGAAAACAGTCCTGATGCAAGCCTTGACATCATCATTTTTATTTTTATTTTTATTTTTATTTTTATTTTTATTTTTATTTTTATTTTTATTTTTATTTTTATTTTTATTTTTATTTTTATTTTTATTTTTTTTTTTATTTTTATTTTTATTTTTTATTTTTATTTTTTTTTTATTTTATTTTTATTTTTATTTTTATTTTTATTTTTATTTTTATTTTTATTTTTATTTTATTTTTATTTTATTTTTATTTTTATTTTTATTTTTTTTTTATTTTTATTTTTATTTTTATTTTTATTTTTTTTTTTATTTTTATTTTTATTTTTATTTTTATTTTTATTTTTATTTTTATTTTTATTTTTATTTTTATTTTTATTTTTATTTTTATTTTTATTTTTATTTTTATTTTTATTTTTATTTTTATTTTTATTTTTATTTTTATTTTTATTTTTTTGTCTTCATTATGACATTTTTGTCATTTTATTGTAGTTATTTGAAATGTTCAAAAATTAATTGACCTAGATGAAAACATGATTTTGTAAAATTGTGGCAACCCCTTGGAATTGTAGTTATATGAAATGTTCGGTAAAAACCGATTAATTGAACGGCGAAAAGGTTAATGAAAACATGATTCTAAAATTGTACCCCTTTTTGCCCTACCATGTATAAATTTTAACGAGACAAAAACTTTTACCATGTATAAATGAGACACCAGTTTCAAAATCTATCAAGTTTTTTTTATTTTTGACAGCAAAAAAAAGAATATATATATATATATATATATATATATATAAAGTACCTTACGCACAATTTTAATATTATTATTTTTACAAAACTTTGTTTATGATAAGATGATTTTTTAAACTTGTAACAAATAATTAAAATTTTTAATTAGAATAATTTGAAAACAACGAAAAATAAGGTAAATATTCAAAATTGATCATATGAATATGTAATTGAAAGATTAAAACCTAAGAGAACTGATAAAATCTACCTGCAAAAAAAAATTTTACCATGAAAATTTGGAGTACTAATTAGGTGAAACTCGTTTAAATCAAATGTGATAAAATATATCATGTATTAATCGATTTGGTAGCAAAAATTGGTAAAAAAAAAATTTATCATGCATAAAGGAGACATCAATTTTAAAATCTACCCGGTTTTAATTTTTGGCGAGAATATATATATATATATATATATATATATATATATATATATATATATATATATATATATATATATATATATATATATATATATATATATTACTGTATGTATGATTTTAATAGTTTTTTTTGTATGCAAAAGTTGTTTATAATGAGATAATTTTCAAAACTTGTAATAAATAATTGCATTTTTTTAATTAGAATAATTTGAAAGAAACGAAAAATAAGGTAACTATTCAAAATTGATCATATGAATATGTAATTGAAATATTAAAATATATGAGAATTGATAAAATCAATCTGCAAAAAAAACATTTTTTCCATGAAAATTTGGAGTCATAATCAAGTGAAACGCGTCTAAATCAAATATGACAAAATTTATCTCGTACTAACCGATTTTGGTAGAAAAAAATAATTAAAAAAACTTTTACCACATATAATGGAGGTACCGGTTTTAATTTTCGGCACAAAAAAAAAAGATTTTTTTTTACAACTTTACAAGAATGTGTTACGTCAAAGCACATAAATCATTTAAAACTTTAAGCATTCAACAGAAAGTCGTCATGTGGCAACAGCGACTTCTATTTTAATAATAGTTAATAGATAAATGATTGATTATGAATTAATGATTAATAAACATAGATTAGGATAAAAAAAATAACATAAAATTATCCCGTGGATAATTTGTATAAATTAAATACTAAGAAAGTTAAAAAAAGATGAAAATTGAAGAATTTCAGTCAAATTAAACTTGTATAAATTATATATGATAAAATCTAGTTTAATTAAGCGATATTTGAAAAAAAAAATTTAAAAAATCCAAAATCTCTATCATAAATTAATTTACTCGTTAAACTATATCCTAAATCTATCTTATCAAATTAGTTTTAGCTTTAAAACTTATCACTTCGAAGGTGACACATGACAGCACCAAATTCCTTTAAAACTTTTAGCTTCAAACAAAAAGCCTCCACGTGAAAGTATCGGTTTTTGTTTTAATAATAGTTATAGAAAATATGATTGACCTAGCTAAACCAATTCTCAAGTAAATGAATAATAATAATAATTATTATTATTAAAAAAATATTAAACCCTAAAGAAAATAAAGAATGAGAAATTGGTCGAGTTTTATGTATTAATTTTATACTCCCTTTTGTTTTCAAATTATCGTCATTCTTTCATTTCAAAACTTTTTTTTTCATAAATATATTTTTACCACTTTACCCTTTTTTTTTTTATTTTAATTATGGTCGCATGTTCAAGGACAGTAAAAGAAACCACACATTTCATCAATATTTATAATACAATTAATTATTTTTTCTTAACCGGGGTGTCAGGTCAAAAGAGAACGATAATTTGAAAACTGATGGAGTAATTTTTTTCTTCCGAGGAAACATTTAATTTATTAACTTTTTTTTCTAAAAAATTTCAAAGGATATTAAAAAGTAAAAAGACAGAATACGATTCCAATTCAAACTTGGTATTTGATGTCAATACAAACACTAATTCCTCCCATAATTTTATCTTATCTGATCTACATAGCTATTATAACTATAAATATACGTTGAAAGCAGTTCATCTACGCACAAAATTCATATTTCTTTCATAAAACAAATTAAGAGAGATCGATTAAAAGAATTAAGAAGAAAAAAAATGTCGAAGAATTCATCGATAGTGTGTTTCGGAGAGATGCTGATCGACTTCGTGCCGGACAGTGCTGGAGTCTCTTTGGCTGAGTCTAAAGGCTTTCTCAAAGCCCCCGGTGGTGCTCCGGCTAACGTCGCTTGTGCCATTACTAAGCTTGGTGGTTCCTCCGCCTTCGTTGGCAAGGTTCATCATAATTTATTTACTTTATTTATTCAATACTTACTATTCTTAGATGTTTTAGTGTGATGAATTTTGGTTTATGTTCACTTTGTCATGCATGTTTTTACTATTCTTAGATGTTTAATTGTATTGAATTTTGGTTGTCTTGTCATGCATGTTATAATTCGGTACTTGCTATTTTTAGAATGTTGGGTTTTATATACTTACTTATTTTATTATGATTTGATTAATTGATGTATAATTGATGTTCCTAAATTTCATACTAAGATTAAGTTAACACATTAAAATCTAATCAATGGCTACACGTTTGATTATTAAGTATGTCTTCCATAAAACGTCTTACGGATCGTAAATCGTAAGACAAAATCACACTCTTTTACAAGTTAATTTATTAACACACGGTGGGTTGGGTCAAAAAGATTTTTTTTTTACACAAAACACTCGTAAAACCGTCTTTCTTAAGTTGTTGTCATAATTATTTTGGATTTTGGGTTTTATTTTGTACTGAGTTGAGTTGAATAAACTTTAAAATCACATACTTTTGAGTGTGCTAATTCTATGCTCAACTTTAGAGAGTTCTAAATATTATTCAATACTTACTATTTTTTGATGTTTAATTATACTCCCTCCGTTTCGGGCTTTGCCGGGAACGGAGGGAGTATCAAGATAATTTGGGTTTTATTTACGTAATATGTAAAGATGAACGTAGTTTAGAGGCAAAAAAAAGTCTGCTAATTCTAGCCATGCATGCTCAACTTTGGAGGTTCTAAATTTTGTATATGTATAGGTTGGGAAAGATGAGTTTGGGTACATGTTGGCTGACATATTGAAGAAGAACGGGGTGAACAGCGAGGGATTGTGTTTCGACGATCACGCGAGAACAGCGTTGGCGTTTGTGACGTTGAGGAGCGACGGAGAGAGGGAGTTCATGTTTTACCGGAACCCGAGTGCCGACATGTTGCTCAAGGAATCAGAGATCAACATGGAGTTGATCAAGAAGGCTAAGGTATTCCACTACGGCTCGATAAGCTTGATTACGGAGCCTTGTAGATCGGCACACATGGCTGCCATGAAAGCAGCCAAGGAAGCTGGTGTGTTTCTTTCGTACGATCCCAATGTCCGCTTACCTCTCTGGCCTTCCGCCGAGGCTTGCCGGCACGGCATCATGAGCATCTGGAAAGAAGCTGATTTCATTAAGGTATACTCACTATATAACCTAAATCATTCATTATAATTTGACTCTTTCACAACTCAACCCACCAACACAAGTCGGATAAAAGGAACCTTTCCTACATAAAATATCTGTAATACCGTTTATATATATATGAATACAGGTAAGTGATGAGGAGGTGGCATTTTTGACACAAAAAGATTGTGAGAAGGAGGAAGTAGTTCTTTCTCTGTGGCATGATGGCCTCAAGCTTCTAGTAGTTACTGATGGGGAGAAGGGTTGCAGATATTTCACCAAGGTTTGTACCATCATTAACTATTTTATTTATTTTATTTTATTTTATTTTAAAAAAATAAAATTTGATTTATTAATTATAATTTATGTATATATATTGAGAGAGCAGAAGTTCAAGGGAAAAGTGGCTGGTTTTGCTGTGAATACAATAGACACAACTGGAGCTGGAGACTCTTTTGTTGGTGCTACGTTGGTTTCATTTGTTAAAGACAATTCTATTTTCCAGGTAAACTTTTTATCCATCTATCTACGAATCGATTTCGATTTTGATATGTGTGTGTGTGTGTGTGTTTGCATTAACGGTTTTGATCCGAGTGGTCGTAGCATTCGTTTGGTATTACGATTGATATAAATAAGCAGTGTGAACGGTTTCATCTGAGGGGCGTAGCATTCGTTTGGTATTACATTTGATATGTGTGTGTGTGTGTTCGGTTTTGATCCAAGGGGTCGACGCATTTGTTTGGTTTTACGATTGATGTGTGTGTGTGTGTTTTGGTACGTCTGTGTTCTGATGTGTGTGTGTGTGTTTTGATTGATTTTTGTAGGACGAAGGGAAGCTAAGAGAGGCACTGACATTTGCAAATGCTTGTGGCGCACTTTGTACAACTCAAAAAGGAGCCATTCCAGCCCTTCCCACCCCTGCCGAAGCTCAAGCTCTTATTTCCAAGAAATAGAAACATATATATATATATATATATATATATATATATATATATATATATATATATATATATATTGGTTTATATTAGTGATAGATTTTTAGAACTCAAAAGAACAAGAACCATTTTACTAGCTAGTTAAGTTTGTGAATTTTTATCTTAAATTTTCTTTAGATTTTGATCGGTTTTCAATGGATTTTACATGCTATATATGTTGAATATTCTTGGCCCTCTTTCTTTTTCTCAACTATTTTGCTTATGGATTGGATCGTAGATCATCGTTCCACAACTTCGGGCAGCCTTCTCTCGAGCTGCCAAGAAGTGGTTAGCCAACGGTGTCACTCGCAAAGTTTTGCTTCATCCCTTCTTCTGCTCAACTGGAAATGCCTATACATACATACAAACTTATTCAAACTGAATATAGATTAATGTACTTAGAATCGACTCTGCCAACAAGAGAATGATATGTTTTAGATTAATGTACTGAATAACAAAGGTAGCTTTGTTATTCGCATACGCTCTCTTTCGTTTCTGCACTAAAGCAAGAACAAAAGAAAACACGAGAACGATAGCACGACCACATGCGTTAACGATCACTGGAAACATTAAAATTAAAATGAAGTAAAAGTATACAAAACTGTCTCTGTAAGTTGCCTTTTTCCCTCATTTCTAAAGGATATTTTACACAACTTGAATCTACTTGGGAATGTTACATTCTTCTTCTTCTCCTCTCCTTTGTTTTTTCTTCTTTTTCTTATTTTGCTAACTCTCTTTTCAATTGAACCTGAATCAGATGCTATGCTGTTCTTTCTACAAGGGATTAATTACATCAACTTTGTGCATGTGAACTTTTACATTATAATTTAACATGAGGGGACATTTTACGCATGTTAAATGTCCAAATTATCTGGGTACTAAAATTGTTACATGCTCATGGCTCTCGTTGAAATATCTGATTCGCCTTCCTGCCCTTCAGCTTCCTGCAAAGATGTAAAAAGCGCAGCAGGTCCCATAATCAGATCAAAATACTAGTGAATATGAATATACAACGAAAAAACTTCACTAGGCTACACTTTCTTTCTTTCTTGGTTCAAAATGACGAAAGGCCAGACAATCGGGCGCTCCCCCAACCCCAACGAGACTCCAGCTTGCAACCAAATGCAGGCGAGTTGATTCCTTACCCACTAGTCCAACCCTTTGTCTCCACTAGCCTACACTATCTTATTCCTTCATCTGATGTGTGCCTTTATTTTCTGAAAAGAATATTTATCCCCTGTCTAGACTTTTAGAGTCCCATTTTTCATTATATTTGCCAGGCATCATTTTCAAGATTTAAGCTAACAGCTTATATAAGGTACTCCTACTTTAACCCTTCCTCATATTAATGAAACGGGTTACGATAATAATCGGGTAATGTAACCATGATAACTCTAGTAATCCACACTTTAAATTGACCTTTCAACATGAGGCTCCATGGGGGATGAAGTATAACGTATACTCCCTCCATCCTAGAAAATAGTCTCACTTTGACTTTTTTTTGGTCAACTTGATTAAACAATGACCATAAAATTATAAGAATTTACTTATCCTTAAAAAATTCTTAAATTATTATTGATAATATTCTCAATAGTGTATCAACGATTGAAATTTCATTACCTAAGATATAAGAAATGTATTTTCAATAGTGATTTGATGTGGTCGATTTTCCAATAAGAAAATGGGACTATATTTTATGGGATGGAGGGAGTATTCAGTTGGTCCTGTCCTTAAGTACGTTCGAGATCATACCACTTGGTCTTTTAACTTGGTCTTGGCAAGATAGTGCTCTAATGCACCATCGCCGCGAAGAATCTTTCCACCACATCCAGGTGCATCTATTGAGCCAACAGACTCTTCGTCAATGACCACAGCATCTACTCTATCACTTCCTGTCTTCGCATCTGGAATCTAAACAACACAAGGAAATGTTCCATTAGCAATGGCAAACATATAACAATTACGACCAAATGGATCTTCACGTAAATAGCACAAAGACATGCTAAGGCCCTTATATACCTCATACATAGCATCAGTTAGAATGGTTTCAAGAAGAGCTCTTAAGCCCCTGGCACCAGTATTCTTAGCCATTGCTTTTTTTGCGATTAATCTAAGTGCATTTTCTGAAAAGTGTAGCTTCACCTGCAGATGGAAAAATGTTGCATGATGACCACAGGGAAGCCAAAGTCATCCAAACTAGTAAATGAATCTTGGATAAAGAGACTTTGCAGGGATCAAGAGCTTACATTGTTCATGGAAAGCAACTTTTTATACTGCTTTCCAAGAGCATTTTTTGGTTCCACAAGGACCTGTAACAGAAGTAGATACTCAAATACCACATTTAAAATGAATGGGAAACAGGATTTTACACTTTCTTTGTTTAAAGAACAACTTGGATACTATCAGAGGAAGTGAAGAAAGAAATAAATAGTAAAGTTTATATACTCTCTCTTATATACTCTCTCTCTCTCTCTTTGTCTTAAACACATACTCCCCGGTGTGGCAGCCCGGTTTCTCCCTCCGTCTGTCCCTCTGTAGGTCGAGTCTTCTCTCTCTCCCTCCAGTCTTACAGGTCTTCTATAGATCTGTCAACAGGTCATGGATATGAAACAGGCTGAGATAAGGATAGTCTGGATGGAATTTAAGCCCTTTCATGAAGAGTCCATGATGATGAAGAAGGATGGTGAGAAAATTCTGATAACTTGGTGTGGCACGTTGCTTGAGGGTAATGTCAGCAATGGCTTCCGTTATCTCACCGGGAAGGGAAAGGACAGGGATTGTTGGTTCCGGGATGGAGGAGGAGGAAGAGGCAGATCTGCTGGAGGGCACCATTGGAATATAGTTTCCATGCTTGTGAATGATGACCCAACTCAGCTTCTTTTTAACTTGCTCAAAGAGTACCTTATACACCCATAGAGAGGATCCCGGTTTTGTAACAGACTGGGTGTATTTTATGAGAGCAAGTTGATGGTCCTCAGGACTTCTTCCTGGATAGCCTGATTGGATGGAATCAGTATCTTGAACTTGCGTTAAAGATATCTTACCAACTGCTGTGTTAAGCCATGGGACTAAACAGCAAGAGTTGAAGAGACCCTTGTAACAGAGACCATGTCGCTTGAGGAGGTCTGGTTCATATGGGATGTATGAGATTAGATCTAGCAGCCTATGTATAGTAACACCATTAGACGTTAGCCTGATGTAGGTAGGAATGCCTTTCTTGCTAATGGCGAGGATACTATCAGTAAGGAGAGACTGCTGATGTGGCTTCTGAAGGGTAGTCTGGATAACCTTATGCAAGTTGGATACCATTGGAATATAGTTTTCAAGGTTGGGTTTCATGGAGATTGCTCGTCCCTTTTTATAGGCGTAAGAAATATTTGCAGGAACATGTGGGGGCCTTTTGGGACGTTTAGCAGTGAACTTCCGCGAGGGGAACCATTTTTCCCATCTTGAAGAACGTGCCCGGAGAAGAGCCTTTCGCTTGTATTGGAGCATGCGGGAGGAGGAAGAAGACAAAGTCATTCCATCTGGAAAGGTGAACAGATGTTCAAAGGGTAGAGTAACGAAGAAAGCAGAATTTAACCATAGAGGAGAAGAATGTTTTGCCAGAAACTCTGAATGAGATGAGGCGCAAGAGTCCTGGATAATCTGATGTGTGATAGTTTCCATGGTCATGGCAGTCGAGTCCTGGAGACTTTTGTAAGACGACAAGAGGTCGCGGTGTTGTCTCGGAAAGTATTGGAAAGGAAGTGAATTAGTTGTGTGCCTCCAGTTCTCAGTTCTTAATCATGTCTTCTACCTCTACCTCCTCTCTATCTCCCTCATCTAGATTAAAATATTGGGATTAAATAAAGAGTGAAAGAAGGTAAAAAAAAAAAGTACAAAAAATAAAATGCCAACAATGTCAAAGCCAAATGGGGAAACAGGATACTAAACTACATCGAAGTTAACGGCGTATTAAAATATTGGGATTAAATAAAGAGTGAAAGAAGGTAAAATAAAAAAGTAAAAAATAATGCCAACAAGGCAACAACGTCAAAGACGCCCATTACATTTACAGCTGTATGGTAACTTTTTTTTTTGGATAGGTAAGTGTGACCCGGGATTGGAACCAAGTACTCAAGGTCTTTGTCTGCATGCCCTTGCCATCTCTCCCACCCCTTGATCCATTCACAACGAGATAAACTTTGAAGCCTCTCAACCTCTCCTCTCAAAGGAAATCGGGATCATAGATAAGCATACAAAAAATAAAAAGCAAAATAGAAATGTAATTTTAAGTTTTATCAAAGGGGGAATGATAAGCTCATTGAGGGGTTGGCATATTCGTAAATAAAAACTCAAAGCAAGATGTAATCTTGATTAGGAAACAACATGAACTCAAACATGTATTAGGAAAACATAAATTTAGAGTAAGCATTGCTTATACTCCACAAGTAGGATTACGCGAGTAAACTACGGTTCAACTTCAAGAAAATATGGATAAGCTAGTTCAAAGAATTCCTGCACGAGAAAGTGTAAGTTGAGGAATTAAACGGTTCTAAACTATAAGCATGGAGATTTACCACAAAGTCCTTGATTTTGTCAACCGGGGTCAAGTATTATTTGAGAGAAAAAAAGAGTTTGAAGTCATGTCAGTCAGAGAACTAATAAGGCCAGGTAAAGTACAAGTGTGACATGATATTGTGACCGACATGTAACCTTTAACACAGGAAGCAGAATTCTACTACATTAACGATAAAAAAAAATTATCCTATTACTATGTACAAGTGTAACATGATATTCCGGCATGATTGTTATCAACTTATCTCCGCCGCGCAAGCGGCTGGGTTTTAGTGTTGGAGGGGGCTGTGGAAAATAAATTTGGAGACAGTTGAATTACCCAACAGTCATCTGTTTACCATAGTTCGTTTGAGCATGACATTAAAACCTTGTACAACTACACAACCATGCCAAATTCTACAAGTCCTATTTCTGCAGCTAAAGAAAGAGGAGAAAATAAAGAAACACAACCAGACAAATGAACTAGGACAACTAAAAATAGTGAACTTACCTGCACAAGTTGATCCTCAGTTAAAGCTGACAAACTAACTAAAATCGGGAAACGCCCAATAAACTCAGGTATGAGCCCATAGGCAATAAGATCACTACTTTCAACCTGAAGATGAAGTAAGATCAATTTCAGGGAAAGTATTTCTATATAATCTAGCATTAGGAACCAAATTAAGGAAAGATATCCAACATCCATAAGAAATTTTCTTGAAATTTTAAAATATAGAATCTTACAGTTTCAAGTAACGCCGATGTCACCACAGCGTTAGCAAGTGCACCAGTTCTCATGTTAGCGCGAACAGGTGCTCCAAAACCAATTGAAGAATCCTGCCGTCTGGTAAAACAGAATTTTTAGTCTAGACCCTTAAAACTTCATGAAGCAAGTATATCTTGTAAACAATTTTCAACCATGAAGCTAAGTGTTAGAATTAAAAAGAAATAAATAAATAACAAGAAAACACGACAGCACAGAATTACCTCTCTGATTAAAAAAAAAAAGTTACCTCTCTGATATGGTTTTCTCTAAATCAATAAATGCTCCACCACAAATGAAAAGGATGTCTTTAGTGTCTATCTGCAAAATGTGCATGTTATTCTTTATTTTATAGGATGTTACAATATAAAAGCATCATGAGCAAAGATATGCTAGCTCTAATAAATAGCGAGGAAGGATATGTTATTTCTGGTAAGTAAACAGTGAAGATATACTATTTTTATTCAGTAATGAGGACAGCAATATGCGAAGTGAGTGAAATAATTTCTTTGTTCTTCGCAGTATGTAATGTTTATGCTACGCCAGTAGTGACAAGCACATAATCTATATATGACCACTAAATGTAGCAACTCTCACATGAAGAACGTGGGTAGAATTTCTTATGCTAAACCTTGACAAATATTCTAGCCTGTATTTGGGAAAATAGATAATTTTTAGGATAGAAATCATTGTAAAGTATTTCATGATTTCTTTATATGCTGAGTGCTGATCAAAGGTGATAAAGCCTCCAATGATTCTATAATATGGTTAATCAATGTCAATCTATCTTTCATAAAGGAGTGTTCTGAGACTCCAAAAAGGGAAGACCGTACCCTTCAAAATTTTCAACAAGCAAGAAGTCTTGGCTTAGTCGATGAAATCTGAATGACTAAGTGCGCTCGGCTGCCTGATGAAGACTGACTAGCTGATGAAGCTCCTAGAAGACTTATTTAGATGCAATATCAAGATTCGAAGAAATAGTATCCATTGTTCAAGATTATTATTACTGGAAACTGCATAGAAACTGAAGACTTCCTAGAGTACAAAACAGAAATCTGTGATTATACTAGTGAAGGCCTAATGGACAGCTACGCTTCTTATGAGTAGCATGCATGTCAATAATATCAATGGATATGTTAAAATGGGACGCACGTCAGAGGATGGAAAATGGATGTTTGAAAAGTCCTTTGGAAGATCTTTATCGTAAGTCGGATTGTTGAAATGGACATGCGTCAAAGGAAAACCATTTGAAATGATTGTATGAACCAGTATTTCAGTAAACAAACTAAGCATTGCTAGTCATGATCATCAAATGAGAGCGCAGAACAGCATAAAAGGAAGTCATTACTAGGCAAGAGAAAATACAGAAAGGTTTAGGTGCTGTTGACTATAAAGGTAACAATTATGTTTGCAATGAGTTGGTACATGCCTAGTAATTGAACACAAGTAACAGAAGCTTAGACCTGTTTGGTGCGTCAATACTATGTATACAAGTAAATAGAAGGTATACAAGATAGTGGAAAGCAAAAAGGGAGACAAGAAACTGATAAATGATCCTATTTCGTGCAGAAGAATGACATCTTTACACATTTATCATGTGCCGAACACAGGAGGGACTTCTCTAACTGCTGCTTTGTGCTTCTCCTCTAAACGAATATAAGGATATATCTGGTTTCCAATTTTATGAAGAATAAAAAGGGACATGAGTCTGAAACAATATGAAGTTAGATGCCTGGGTAGTAACTTAGGTTTACATCAGATGCGAAACGGGTGCATAAGTTAGATGCCTTTTTTCCTTTTCTTTTGCAGGCTCAAAATGTGGAACGAGTACATAGGTTTTAGATGGATAAAACATGTCTAGCAAATCAAATCAAGTATTGAATAACAAAATTTATGTGCAGTATACCTGGATGTTATCACCTCGAGGATGCTTCCTGGCCCCTTTTTCAGGCACATTCACTATCTGAACAGAAGAAATAATCAGCTGTTAACAATGCATGGCACTGGCATAACAATTCTAGCCATTCACCAACAAAAAAAAAAGCCACAAAACGCAGCAACTTTTGGTCCCATGAAGAATAAAGTGTCTAAAGCATGCTGATTATCAATAGTTTGACAAGACTTTGAGTACCTATTTAACTCTTAAACCATCAAGGTGCCTAGACACAACAGAAATGTGGTGTGGTACAAGGACAACTTCAATCATGACCAACTGAAGAAGGCAACTTGTCAAGCAGATGTCATAGTACCTATGGACATACTTGAAAGAAGATACCATAATTTATGGTACTGATGTTTTTGATCGCATACAAGTTAATAAAATTCATGACAGACTGACCAACTAACAAGGTGGCCATAAGCAATCAATATAATGTACGGCTAAAAGAAATTGACAAGAAATTGAGTATCCAAAATGAAGAAATCCATACAGTTAAATACTTATTTCCAATTGATAGAAGGTTTCAAAATAAAAGTGGAATAGGGGTATCAAGATGTAGCACAGTAAAGGCGGTTGTTTCCCTCCACGCTTCACAGCACAGAAAGTAAACAAAGGGAATAATGATTTTACCATCTTATCCTTCAATTTAAATACTCACAGTTCCTTCTAGCATTTTCAATAGTGCTTGCTGAACACCCTCTCCAGAGACATCTCTACTGATATTTAGGCTCTCAGCCTGCAAAATGAGCAAACCAATATTAAATATTTATATGTGAAATCGCTTGAAACTTCAATCATAAAAAGGAAAAGCAAAGCACAAAAGTGAAGGAAAAAAAAAGATAAAACCTTCTTGGTTATCTTATCAACTTCATCAATGTAAACCATCCCTTGTTGTGCGGCCTGAACATTAAACTCAGCAACCTTCACACCAGATAAAACATATCAGATATTTCAATCCAGCAACAAAACTCTGCGGCTTGGAGGTAGAAAAGAAAAACAGAAAAGTGAAATACGATTTCAGACGAGAAAATGTGAACCTACCAATAAACCATATCAAGAAGTAAGGAACAAAAAGCCCCACGCTCTAGCAAAGGTTTCTTAAATATGGTAGTCGCATTGGCATTGGAGACATACTCGAGACTCACAGCTGCTCATATGTCCTTATGATGTGAGAGACTCAAAGTTATACCAGGAATGCAAGTCTTTCCAGAATGCAGAATGGGAATGGGAGCACGGGTACACCAGCTAGGCATAACTGTGGTATGGTACTCCCTCCGTTCTTAAGAAAATGTCCTGTTTGGCTCGGTATATGCAGATTAAGAAAAGTTAATTGCCTCGATTATAAATATTATGTATTTTCTTACGATGCCCATGTGAGGTGTGGGACCTATCGACTAAAAGTAAGAAGAAAATTATTAATGGTAAAATGGTAAAAGTAACATCCCAAAAAGGAAAGATTAAAAAGTGGACATTTTTTTGGGAATGGCCTACAAAGGAAAGATGGACTCTTTTTTTAGGACAGAAGGAGTATATGATAAGGGTAACTTAGTTAATACAGTTACAAGGTGTTTCAATGTTTACCCAATGTAAGATTGGTTTTTTCATCATGAGTTATAAAATTACTTCCTCATGTTTGTTATCTTGGACATGATAATGTAAAGGAAGTGTGAAGTTAGTCCTATGTAAGTTTGAGTTATCGCTATTGTGGCATCAATTGCAGTAAAGTTATGGAAACTTATTCTGAATCATCAATATGAACAAGCCAAGATACTATTTTTTGACAATTTTTAACTAGAAGCTCAGGTTCAAGAAGCAAGATAAGTTTATACACTTGAAAAAATCAAGGACCACAATGATGCTACACAAGTATCAGATGGCATACCATCATACTCTACCAGTATTCATCACCCCCAAATCAAAAGGTCATGGGTGGCTTCACATGCTTATTGTTAATATTTTATTTGATAATCATGCTTATTGCTAATTTTATCAACTCTTACATCGAGAAACACAGGAAAAATAAAATCAATCTGACTGATAAATAATTTCTACAAGAAAGCTGAGAGGATTCAGCTAAGCAACAAAAGGAAGAGACAAATGCAAGTCTAGGAAGGTAAAAGGACAGAACAAGATTTGAACAACTGTGAAATCTTAAACAAGATTTGAAGAGGATTCCGACCGAACACCTAACTCTTTAGCCCAAAGAAAGCCAAAAGAACAATACTATCCTAACGCATCTTATGGGGTGGGCGTGTGGAAGGGTATTAGAAAAAGGTGGGAGCCTTTTAAGAGGTTCATTAGTTTTGACGTTGGTAACGGTGAATCTGTTAGATTTTGGAGATATAGGTGGTGCAGAGATAGGAAGTTGTGGAGAGTATTCCCCTCCCTTTTTAATATTGCTATCAACAAAGATGAGCATGTGACTATTACCCCAATTGCATCTCCATCCATTGAGCCCCTCTGTAACAATACCAGTGACTGTGAGCTTGTTTCTGAACAACATGCTCCTTCAAGCCAACCTCCGACTAAATCGGCGGGGGGAGGGGATGATAATGATAAAAGCCCAATACAATTGTCTCCTAATCGATTCAGTGCTCTTGAAACCGACAATCGTGTAGATGAACCTGATGTTACCGAAACTATTGCTAATGCTAGCATTATTAACAAGGCCAAGACAATTCCTCGGCAAGGCAAAGGTTCAAAGAAAGGCTCAAAGAAAGTCACTTTTACAGATAATCAGATGCACTCTCAAGCTAAGTCCACCCACTGCTCCTACTTTACCCCCCCCCCTAATGGCTGTTAATCTCCTATAATGGAATGTACGTGGAATAGGCAATGAACCCACTGTTGCTCCTCTTAAACAGCTCGTGAAGTTACATAATATCTCTTTCATTGTAGTCTTTGAACCCATGATCGATATTGTAAAAGTTCAACTCATTGCCAGGAAGCTAAAGTTTCTCTTCAGCTCTTCAAATTTTTGCAGCACCATTTGGATATTTGCTAAAGCTGCGTTCACATGTTTCATTCTTTTTCTTTTTTTTGATAAGTAATAATTAAATAAAAAAGCATCAAAAAAGGTGATGCTCCCTTTGTACACTAGAAGTATACCTTACCAAAAGGATTATCCAATGTCTATACTATTTACAAAATCTACAATAGCAGTGTTAGGACTAGAAGTGGAGTGATCAGTCTCAGAACGCCAAAAATGAAGAGTGCGAATCAACAAATTCTTCAGATTCGGGACTGACATTTCCTCGTTATCGAATGCCCTATGGTTTCTTTCCTTCCATAGAATCCAACACACTCCCAAAAGAGTTGTCCCCCATATACGACTTCTCCTATTCTTATACCCATAGACCAGCCTCTGACATGGTCAATAATTGACCTCGGCATGTTTCATTCTTCAAGACGCTTCTCAGCATCTTACTGTTAGTGCTCAGCATTATACGTGGCCTATCCCTGTTGTTATATCATGTGTGTATGCTAAGTGTTCTGCTTATGAAAGGCAGGACCTTTGGACAGATTTAATTCTCCTTGGGAATTGTCATACTGATACTCCATGGCTTGTGGGAGGGGATTTCAACATCATTTTATCTCCTGCAGAGAAGTCGGGGGGTAATGGTTGGGACAGGAATGGTGCTCTTGATTTCCATGTGTGCATCACTGCGGCGTGTCTTACTGACCAAGGGTACCCTGGCAGCTCATATACTTGGTGGAATAAGCGGGAAGGGGATGCCATCATTCATCAACGGATTGATAGAATTCTTTGCAATCAAGTCTGGCAAGATTTTTTTGTGCACACAGAGGTGTCTCATTTTAATAGAACCTTCTCCGACCATAGTCCCTTATTGATCAATGTCACAAAATCCTCTGAACCTCACTCTTCAGCCTTTCGTTTTTTGAACATCTGGACTCGTCATCCCTCTTTTCTAGAAACGGTGCAAGAAGCTTCGACTGCTCCTATTTCAGGTAAACCAATGTTTTCTTTTTCTATGAAGCTTAAACAGGTTAGAAGGGCCCTTGTTTGCTGGAACAAACAAATTTTCGGCAACCTATTTCAGAATATTCAACAGGCTGAAGAAGAGGCTCAAAATAAGGAGCTTGCTTTTGAACAGATAGCTCTGGTGCTAATAGAGCAGCTCTTTGCCTGGCTCAAGCAAACCTTCTCCATTTCCTCGAAAGGGAAGAGGATTTTTGGAGGCAAAAATCTCACATTAAATGGCTCAAGGAGGGTGAGGGAAACGCCAAATACTTTCACGCCTCGGTCAAGCAAACTCACAAAAAGCTTTTCATTCACTGCATCAAAGATTCCAAGGGTGACATGCTGGTCTCTACCGAGGCTATAAAACAAGAAGCTATTTCTCACTTCGAAAATCAGTTGAAGGCTGAACCTCTTCAAGACAACTCTTTACTGGATATTATTCCGAGGATTTGTTTCAGATGAAATGAATGATGCTCTTATTGTTACTCCCACAATGCAAGCGGTTAAGGAAATTGTTTTTTCCTTAAATGGGGATAGTGCTGCTGGCCCGGATGGATTCACCGGGAAGTTTTTTTATCACTTGCTGGGATATTATTGGGTTTGATCTATATCAGTCTATTTTGGAATTTTTCTCCGGTTTTCTGATGCCTCGGTCATGGACGAGCACTCTTATTGCTACCATTCCAAAGGTGGAAAATCCCTCAACCTTTAAAGACCTCCGTCCGATTAGCCTCTACAATTTTTGCAATAAGGTTGTCTCCAAGATCCTCTCCTCACGGCTTTCTCATGCCCTCCCAGTTATTATTTCAGACAACCAGAGTGGATTCGTTAAGGGGAGGGTGATACAGGACAACATTTTACTTGCTCAAGAATTAATGACTCATTTGCAAAAAAAAAAAGTCTCTGGTTCGAACATTGCCATTAAGCTAGATATGGCAAAGGCTTTTGACCGAATCTCATGGTTGCTCCTTATCAAAGTCCTCAGCAAATTTGGCTTTCACGAAGTCTTTATAGACCTGATTTGGCGTATCATTTCAAATAATTGGTTCTCCGTTCTAGTTAATGGTGAAGCTGTGGGCTTCTTCACTTCCTCTCGAGGTCTTCGTCAAGGAGACCCTCTCTCCCCTAGTCTTTTTATCATTGCAGCTGAGGTCCTAAGCCGCACCCTAAATGATCTTCAGCACAAGCATCCACACCTTGCCTTCTCAACATCTAGTAGCTGCCCAATTATTTCTCACCTTGCTTTTGCTGATGATGTTCTTATTTTTTGCAATGGAAATGGTTGATCTCTTCAAAAACACAAAGAAATCCTCTCTTTATGAAGGTTGCTCGGGTCAACAAATCAATGCCTCAAAAAGTTGTTTTGTTACAAGTCCGAATCTTTCAGCTACTCGGATTTCTAACATTTCCTCGTACTTGGGATATGGTCGGAAGGTTTTTCCTTTGACTTATTTGGGCTGCCGATCCTTTATTACCGAAGATTCGTGGTAAAATTGACACGTGGATGGGCAATCTTCATTCTTCCTCGGGTAAGGTTACCTCATCAATCATGTCCTTCACTCTATTTCAATTTATCAACTTGCTCTTATAAATCCTCCGAAGTTGGTTGTTAAGGCGATCGAATCTCTCTTCGCTAACTTCTTTTGGGGTCAAATAGAGGATAAGAGGAAATCCCATTGGATCTCTTGGGCTAAATGTTGTTTACCTCGCATGGAAGGAGGTTTAGGGATCCGCTCGCTTCAGGACATTGTTAATGATTATTCCTTGAATCTGTGGTGGCGGTTTTGCACCAATGACAGCTTATGGTCTCGTTTTCTGAAGGCTAAATATTGCCTTCGTGTTCACCCCACCCTCGCAGCTTCTAATGGCTCTCATATCATTTTGGCGCCGTATGGTTCAAGCTAGGCTTCAAGCTGAACAACACATTTCTTGGCGCATAGGCAAGGGAACCTATTCTATCTGGCATGATTCTTGGCTTCCAAACATAAGTCTCACCAAACCTGAAAGTTGCCCTTATCACGTGGTTCAGGAGCTCTTCAATAATTCTTCTCAATTATCTCCCGAAGCTACCCGATTTCTTCCAGCTGCTGCTGTTCAAGAAGTGCACACTCAGGCTATTTTTTATCAGATAATGATGATATCCCTTGTTGGACAGCCTCTTCAAATAATCTAGGGGTGGCAATTTGAGGCACGACACGATTGACCGACACGAGCACGGCATGAAATTATAAGGTTTAGGCTGGAGCTTATCGGGTTCGGGACGTTATAGGGCCAACACGATAAGGCAAGATAAAAAATGGGTTGTTATCGGGCTGGCTTGATAAGCACGGTAAGGCACGATAAGACACGATAACTAAAATATATATGTTTTAAAAATATATTTTTTAAAATTTACTAGGGGTTTTTCACTTCTTTCGAACTATTTTCATGATTACTTCCTAGTTTTATCATTTGAAAATTTATGACTTTTAAACTACTTGACTATTTATATTGATAAATTTTCAAAATATGTATTAAAAAATCAAAATTATATTTTTATAATGTTTATTGGGCTTAAGGGGCCTGACTAAATAAATCGTTTTTTTTTTTTGCTAATCGTACCGTGCCGTGCTTTTCGTGTTGTGTTCGGGTTTTAATATTAGGCACGATAAGCTTATCGTGCAGTGTTCGTGTTCGTGCTTATCGTGTCGTGCGGTTATCGTGCCGGCCCGATAACAGCCCAACATGACCGATTTGCCACCCCTAAAATAATCGTTTCAGCCTTTCTTCGGCTTGGCAGCAGGTCCGACTTGTGCTCCCAACTCTCCACTCGGCTTCATTTATATGGTATAAACTTCTCTCCAAGCGTATTAGTATTTTCCTTTGGAGGCTCTTTCTATTCCGCTTGCCAATTGATGAAGGTTTGATTTCGAAAGGATTCAGCCTGGCCTCAAAATGTTCTTGCTGTCACAAGGGTCATTCAGAGACGTTTGAGCATATTTTCCTTAGTAGTGCCCTTGCAACAGAAATTTGGTCTTATTTTAGTACTGCTTGTAATGTTTTCACCCACAAGACTTCTATCCCCTCAAGCTTGCTTCTCTTGGTGGTTCATGGCTCGCACCTCTCCAACTCATAAACTGTTACCTTCGCTTATTCTATAGGAGCTTTGGAAACATAGGAATCGTTCTGTTTTTTAACACATCATCTCTATGCCGAGACAAGTCATTAGCGATATCAATCAAGACCTAGTCACTCATCTTCAAAGTTGGAAACTGTTTCTCCAACATCCCTCACGGTCTGCATCTTGATTCTTTATTATGTTAGTCTCTTTGTTTAGTTCTCTTTAATTGTGTTAACTCCTCCCTTGTAGCCCTTGGGCACTCTAAATGGTCTGGTGTGAAGCCCCCTTTGTACTCTTTAATTTATTTATAATATTTCTTCTTTAAAAAAAAAACAAAAAAAAAGAGCATGTGAGCTCTGTTCTTCAGCTAGCAGGGGGCAATGTGGTGTGGAATCCTTGTTTTTGCAGAAATCATAATGACTGGCAGATTGATGGTCTGGGGAAGTTTTTTGAGCTGCTATATTCTCAGAAGTGTTCAGAAATTAGGGGGGATAGAATGGTATGGGAAGGAGCATCCAATGGTGTGTTCTCAGTTAAATTGTTCTACCAAAGGCTGCTGAGTTGAAGCAACACATTCCCTTGGAAATCTCTGTGGAAGTCCAAGGCTCCTTCTAGAGTGGCTTTCTTCATGTGGGAAGCCGTGAACGAAACCATCCTCACTGGGGATAACTTGAGGGCTAGGAGGAAAATTTATGCTAATTGGTGTTACCTGTGCAAGGAACACGGAGAGAGTGTAAACCACTTACTCATTCACTGTCCAGTGGTGAAGGAAATCTGGGGCTTCGTGTTTAATATATTTCACATCTCGCAGGTTATGCCTAGATCAGTGAAAGAGCTCCTTTTTTACTGGAAGAGAAGGAGGAGGAGCATATGGGACGCAGCTGCTTAGACAGTATGTTGGACTATGTGGAGTGAAAGGATCAGCAGAGCGTTCGATAACGTGGAGCTTAGTGTGGAAAGGTTAAGAAGCGGGTTATCCAAACTCTTTTTCTTTGGTGCTCTGAGTCAACGTCAGCTGAGGTAGATTTCATGGACAGATTTTTTATTAGTTAGGTCAAGTTTGAATGTATACTACCTACCTGTGTACATAGGTTGCGTCACCTTTTGACGCAAGTTAATATTATCCTCTTTACTTGTCAAAACAAACAAACAAACTATCCTAACGCAAACAAAGAGGACGAATTTGACAGTTAAATTTGCTAGCATTCCTTCTGCTCCTCAAACCTCAAACACCACTAACAAGCTACACAACCAAAGAAGCTTACCTTCCTTCCATCCTTCCAATTCTGAAAGCCCTTCCATCTAAGAGTCAGCAGCCGTTCAAATGGCATAGGCTAGACCCAAATTTTGTTCCCAAACAAGAGGGGAAAAGGTAAATACTAAAAAAGAGGAACCCACAAAGCCAGGTAAACTCAATTATAGGAAGAGAAGATGATGAGATTCACTATTCCATGCACAAAACACAATCATCCGTGCATGATGCAGGAAGAATAGAGGTATAACAAGTCCAAACTTCATGGAAGGGGAAAAACAGGGATCTTTCCAGAATCCATCAAGGGGAGAGGAAGAGATCATGCACCTAAATGAGGATCTGAATCACTCAGTCAAAGATGAATAATTGATGTAGAGAGGAACCCACAATATCAGAATATCATCCAGGACTGTTTTTTATCCGTTCTTAACTACATTGACACTTGGACAAAACATTCTAGGAAACTTAACTGATCAGTAATCTATTTCCAAATAAAGTTTGAAGCAAACGACACAGGACCAGGAAGGAAAAATGTTCACATAGCTATTTCATGCTCTTATACTTCCTGTTCAAACAATTTGCAACACCTTTCTCTAAGAATCGCTTAAAATTCTCCCGTGGATTCAAGGAAAATTGGTTCCTTACCAAAAATAGGGGGCCTGCTCCAATCAGCTATCAGCTCCTCATCATAAATTGGTGGGTCAAGCCAATCAAGAACCAGCACTTCATCATTATATGATGGCTTAGCCCAATCAGTTGTTGAAGGTTACTGACATACAGTCCCGGTGATTTGCTAAATGGGATCAAACATGAGAAGGTGGAAGATAAAGTAAACATGGCTGATGAATTTCTTTCATTTATCAGGAAGAAACTGGGGCCCTAATTGGTCTGGGCTGATTAATAATTCAACCTCTGGACTGAGGATAGATGTTAAGTTTAGTAACATTATAGCTTGAAGGAAATAAAAGGCAATTTGCTTAAAAAATTCTGGGATAACATTTTATATGAAATCTCAGCGCTGAACTGCTGTAACCAATTAGGATCAACTTAAACCCTCTGTGATGAAGTCCAAACAAATCTGGGATGCATCATTTTGCCAATCAGGTTAAGGACTAATCCCCAAAAAATTATATTACCCAGGTAGGGTTTTTCAAGCATAGAGGAACAAGCAGTGGCACTTGGATCTGAGAATGGCAACAGGGAAAGCCAACGCCAGGCGCCAGCAACATCAAGAGCCGCTGGTTGCAAGGTCTCGACATGATTTCAAATGACTGGTCTGGCCTGAACTGAATGTGCAATAGGTTGACAACAACTAGTCTAGGAATGAGTCTTATAGGTAAAAGTGAATGTAGATGATAATCTGGGTTGCAAAGATCTGAAAAGGTGAAGTCCTGGCAAGATGATTGGAGATAATAGTTGGTTTTTCTTGTTGAATGGTGATGATGAGTTGTATCTAATGGTGGTTCTGTGAGACAAAAGATGGCAGTGATCAAGGTATTTGCCCTTGTTGACGTTGGTGATAGACTGACAGATGATGGTACCGTTGAAACACGACAGTCCTTGATGATTACAGAATTATTGACAGGGAGACATCTGGTACACTGAGCTAGTGATACTGGAGATGATGAACTACCAAGATGGAGACACCAAGCATCTGTCTGATACCAAATAGATACATACGTAACTCGAATCCAGTCTATAACAATGGGAATAAGCCTAGCGATCCTAAAAAAAATCTTATGCGGAAAGTGGAATAGATCAAACTCCTAAACTAAGATAAGAATTACCAAAGTCGAAACTGTGACTGACAGAAATAATTCCACCCGCAAAGCATGTGTATGTCAAAAGATCAATAATCCTTGGTAATCTCTCCTCTTCAAACAGAACCCCTTTTCTATCAAAAATAAATACTAATAATCCAACACAGATGAATATTCATTACTCACTAAATATTTATACTAGTAGAGAGCATTAGATGAGATTTAATCCCAAGCGAGGGACTTTCGAAATAGTCAAATTACAGTATTAAATCATGCAACTTACTCAATGAACTCTGAATATTAAAACTTCTAGTTACTAATAGAACGGGCTTGGGATCACTAGGTAGGGTTCTCACGCTATGTAAGATCCAATAAGCTGCCATCTTGGGCATGAACTTGCTTTTGCATCATAAAGCTTAATAAAGCCCTCTCTACTGCCTAAGTATTAATGAATACAATACAAAGTAAATATAAACTTTAGAAGGATCCTGCATTTCCAAATAAATTTAGCCTAAGGGAAAGAAATTTGAGAATGAGCCAACAAGGTATACAAGGAATTGCAGGAATAAATACGCAAAGCATTACAGTACAAGAATGCTGATTGCTAGATATACAACTCAACTTGACCTTGGTCCCAATCACTTCAAGTCTGCCACATGAATCATTTCACGCCATTCAGTTTGATCCAAAGCAAGGTCATCACATAGGCCACACACATTCTATCTTTTCTTTATTACTAATTTCCATGTTGGGTTTGGTCTTCCCCTACCTCTGGCCTAGTTGATATGATTCCATCACACTTCCTAACAGGGGAGGAGCACTAAGCTCATCAATAGAATATCCAAAAGGAAATCCGCAACAAAGCTATGAGGGAAAAGTGTTAAAGTGATGCCTCAGATTATTTATCATTGGTACTTAAAAAAAAGGAACAGAAATCTCAAGAAGAGAAGTCCTCTCCACAAGAACAACAATTGAAATAGGTCCCCCAACCAAAGAAGATCATCTGAAAAGATGTAGGAACAAGAACTACAAGAGGTCTGCCACATTGTTCAAAATCTTCTCAAAAACGAATATAAAATGGCCATTACTAACGGAACAGGCCGTGGTGAATCCGGGGGGTAAGGAGCCCCTTTCCCATTCAAGTTATAGTCACTTAAGTTGCCAATAAGATTCTAAATAGCACAAAGTTGCTTAACTTTCATGTTCAGATTAAGTTAATATCTTTAAAATGTGCTTCTCGAAGAGTTAAGGATTGTCTTATTGTAGAAAACCCAAGAAGACTATATTTAACTTGGTTTGCTAATATTACCTTTCATCGCCTATTAAATAAGACATTTCTCATATACTCGCACACTCAAAGGCGAGCTTTGAGTAGGAAAAGTTTTAAGTACAAATATTTAATAGGAAAAAGATAGGATTAGTTCCAAACTGTTTCGATAGCCAATGAATCCTATCTGTCTGAGAAAGCATAAGACAGTCGCATTAAAATTGAGGGACTAATTCAGGACGAGTGTCATTGCTAGTTTATTTTTACTATGAATAAATTGTATCATAATTGATCCTAATATTTAAAGTTTTCTTTTAGTATCTCCATCATGGTCAACTTCTTTTCAACGTTAGAAATTCTATGATTCAAGGATATTAAGACTAGTTTCGAGTGTCGGCATAGGCACTTGGTTTGATGCGAATTATTTAGGGAATTGTCCTAAACTAGAAGATAAGCTAAAGGAGGATGTCGGGGTACTCATTAAAGGACACGCATGGACTGTTTTGAGCTGCTCAAAGGGGTATGGTAAACAAGGAGATTGGGCTGGACCACAGGGACACTTGATTGAGAAGGAGGGTGAAATGTATTTGGGTATCAAATATTCCAAATGGGGAGCCATGCCAATGGGGGCAATCGGGCTGTGTACTTTAAGGACTAAGGAAACTGTTTGGGGAATGGTTACAAGGTTTGGATTTCTTGTGAAGGATGGCAAGGGCTGGAAAGGGAAGTCAAGAAGGCTGATTAAGGGAGTTAACCCGTTTTGGGTTAAAGGGAGTTATGACATGGGAAAGAACAAATGGGCTCAAGTTGGTTTAAGGCTTGCAAGAAGTAAGGAGGGAAGTCGTGTAGGGGAAATGAGGCCGGCAACATCAATCCTTGAGGCTCAAGGATTCAGTTACTTAGGTTTTAGTTTATTCCCGTTTTTGTTTAGCTAGTGTTTTTACTTGCCTGTAATAAAGTCCTAAAAGGACTATAGTTTAGGGTTTATTGCTTTACTAGTTAATTAGGGTTACTTTATGCTTTCCTAGTTGTTTAGGGTTTGGTTGGATAGTATAAATAGGATTTACTTCTGCTTTATTTCAGTTGTTGAATTTTGAGAAAAGTAATAGAAAAGAACAAAATTTTGTTCAATTCTTTCGGGTGTTCTTCTTTCTTAAAGGTTACGGAGAATTTCACAAAGGTATCTTTACGTTAGATGAGTGAAGTCTAACGGGTGAGCCTACCATTATTACCCATTCCGCCTACTTATCTTTCATATTGCTTTATTTTTGTTTTGAGGGCTGTTCGGACAGCTTGCTGCTGCCTTGAAAGCTTGTTGTTTGGGCTAGAAATTTTGCATCATGGTGTCAGATAGAGCAACCTTTAAAATTCTAGAAGCAAGGAAGCAGTCATACATATGATTTCTAAAGTATAAATATAACATATGCTTTACTTATCAAACCAAAAAAAAAAGCATATGCATGAATATAAGTAATTCTTGCAGCTCCATTGGTAATTTTTCACATTCTCTCTTCTAAACATCAATAGTAAAATAAAGAATTTTGAGTCAAGTAACCTTAAGTGGCTTGCCATGAATCAGAATTTTATTGCCATACTAACGACCCTAACCTCGTGTGTCAACAGGCTTGTCCAAGTAGACACGTGATTTCAGTAGTTTTGCCATCTCCTCCGGACCATAGACTAAAACTCCCTCATCAAAGGGTCTGCAAAAGTGTCTCCCGAGTCCCGAGTCCCGACAAACAAGGTGACCTCTCTTATTCTCAAAGAATCTCAGACAAAGGAATCTCTCATCAACTCCTCCAATGAAAAACACCTTGATCGCAATTAGAATGACGAAAAAAGTAAATTTGGAATACTCAGCAGTCAGCAGCCAAACATGCATTCAATAGAAGGTCCAAATACATGCAATGTTTATCAGGGACCTAAACTTGACAAAGGTCTCCATTGTGGTAGATATAAAGTACCAAATACATGTGATTGACCCCAGCCCTCATCAGCAGAGATCGTGAACTCACAAACTTGGTCGCTCATGGTCAAACTCCAGTGTTAAGGTAAACAGGTGTATACAAACTTTTTGAATCAGAAAACCAAAGAGTTAGGCTGGTTGAGTTCACATAGTTCGTTTGAACTCACATTAAAGAGTCACAAACAAGTAAAAATATCTGCACTGACCATACCAACTTTTACAAGATGCCGGACATGGAAAATGGAAATTAAGAATGCAATGAGTAAAGAAACTGTACCGTAAGCAGTTTATACAATATTGATTCAACATCTTCACCCACATAACCAGCCTACAAAAAAGCAGAATAAGCCTCTTTCAGTTATATACCACAATTTTGGAAAAATAAAGTGACTGCAGAAAAGGAGACCATGGCAAGCTATACAAACAAACTCAAGGTGCACTGTTTACAAAAAACCAAAGTATCTCCTGACCCCTTTGACAGACAAAAAGGCTAGAATGATTGAGAGAGAAACTGAATGTCATTAATAATAATCTATTGGCCATGTCTTTGTGGATGAAAATCCCTCTAACTGCCTCATAACATGTACTTTCTCAGTCCCAAAATAAGCATTACCTTTCCTTTTTAAGAAAGTATTTTTAAACCAATTGTCAATAGTAACCTTCTAAATTGTGAGATAGAAAAGAAATGGGTCTCATTGATTCGACATCACTAGAGGATAACTAGAGGGTATTAAAGGAAAAGAACATAAGAGTCAAAAACTTTTTTAAACCAGTGTAAAGGCAATAGGGACATTTTGGGATGGAAAAAGTAGTTGAGATCACAAGTTAAATTATTTATCTAATCAATGACGAATGCCAGAAAATAAATGTTTATTACAGACTAGAAAAAACACAAGAAATAAAAAGATTAATAAAGAAGAGGAGTTTGTTCGTTAATATTTTATTTTGTGGCTTTCATTTCTATGGATAGGGAATTCCAAGATTTTCAGGAATAAGGCTGTCCCTTTCAATCTTTTGAGGGATAAGATATTTTTCTTAGACTCTCTTTGGCCTCTGCTTTTGGTGCAGTTAGAGAACTACTGACTACCAATCTTAGCAGATATTGGAGACTGGTGCACCACCTACTTTATGTCTTCTTCAACTTTTCTTGTTCATGTTTTTTTCTTTTTGCTTTGGTTTGTTTCTCTTCTAGCGGACATATTGTCCTCTTGTTCGCATATCTTTCCTACTATCTAAAATTATTTCTTATTTTATCTCCAAAAACTTTAAATTCTTCTACTGCTAAAGGAGGTAATGAATTGTCTTGCCTGTGTTAAAGTTGTTGCATCGGCAATGACAAAGGGAACATTGACGAAACGAGCTAGTGTCTTTGCAAGTAACGTCTTCCCTGTTTCACATAATTTAAGTAAGAACCAAAAACTCAGACAAAGAGAAAGAAACAGTTATAGAGAAGCAAAAAACTTGCAACCACAAGCCTATAGAAAGATAGAGACTAGAGAGGGGGCGGGGAAGAGAGAGAGAGACTGATAATCTTTACCTGATCCAGTTGGGCCCATCAAAAGTACATTGCTCTTTTCCAGTTCAACATTGTCGTCGTCATCTTCTGTCCTAGTGATTGATGGTTCTCCTCCTGACCTAATACTCAAATGCAGAAGTTCAGTTCAACAAATAAGACTTCAAGTGGTAATAGTACATGGTCTAACTGCTTACAAAAATACTGAAACTCGATGAACAAAAGGGAGCATTATCAGCCTGATAGCAGCTGCAGGGCCACATATGATTAGATAGGGGGACATTCAATGACTAACCCTTTCCGCAAGGAAGCATGATAGATCCTTTTGTAGTGGTTATAAACAGCCACCGAAAGCACCTGTCACATTAAGAAAAGCACGATAGGAAGTAAGTCAAAGAGGGAAATAGCACCAATACAACTCAAGTATTCGTTGATAGTACATGGTCAGATGAATGAATTGTGTTCGCCATCTTCAGGTAATATCTTCTATTTAATCACAACCTACCAACTTTATCTCTTCTGTTTACCATCTCCACGCATGTTAATTACTCTCTCTTGATCACTTCATTGCTCCTTACCAGCACTCATAAAAGGGGTAAACAAGGATACAATTTGGCAGGAAAAGCACAATACAATCCATAAGCACTAAGCAGAACTGATAAAAATGCTTCATTTAAGTTGCTTCAGTATATTTTCTCTCTCCACTTGGCCAATATTGTAACAAAAGGTTTAGAATTACACTGCTAGAAACATGTGAAGAGGAGATCAGTTTAATCATCTTAAATGTACCAAGTTACTGAAGTTTGAGAATAAATTTTATTGATAGAGGGATGTATAACTAATGAGATTCCGATGTCTTTCTAGATATGCAATTCAAAACCTAAGAAGGAAATCAAATGAATTGCTACAAGGATAAAATGTTCACATTCAGATCAAACTGGAAGCAGAAAGAAAGTCAAAAGACAAAGGACCGAATGCAGATTGAGTGATGTCATAGTGTGAGAACCCCGTTTCGAAACAAGGTTATCACAAGAACCCACATAATCACATCTATCTGATCCATTAAGTCAAGATGAGCAAAATCACGAATCCATTGACATTTATTTCCATTGAGTCAAAATGAGTAAAATCATATAGAAAAGGAATGCAGTGACAATCCAAAGTAAACCAAATGTCTGCAAATGTAAGAACAAACAAGGGATAAAGTGGGGGGACCTTTTTGGCACGTCCTTGCCCAATTACAAACTTATCGAGTCCCTTGCAGATCTCCTTTGGTGTAGGAAAATTCTTCCCCAAATTCGAACCGCCCCACCCATTCTTTTCTCCATTGCCACTACCCCCGCCACCACCAGGACCAACTGCACGGACGACATTGACACCAGGGGCAAAAGGGGGACCAGGAGGCTTATGAACGGCAAGTCCATTGCCAGGCTGCTGGGGAGGGGGAGGAGGTGGAAGGTGATTGGGCCAATTTTCGGGAGGCTCACCGCCGAGAGACCTGAGGGTCTCCCAGAAGGAAGCTCTGAGCTTGTTACTGTAATCTTCATCAGTGGAAGGCGATCGCTTCCTATTGGAGGAATCCCTATCCTTATCCTTATTGCCATTGCTGTTACTGCTTTTGACTCTGCCAATCTCAATAAAGCTGCCCTGGAGAGGGGCCATTTTGTAGGGTCGGAAGTAGTAAGCCGTCTTACAATTAGGACAAAGGTTCACCGCCTGGTAAGCCCCTCCACCACCACCCTTATTAGTTGCAGCAACCATATTGCCGCCGTTTTCGGGGGAATCAGCAGCGGCGGCGACATCCGAGTTGGATGTGGAAGTGGAGGCAGAGGAGGAGGAGGAAGGTGGAATTAGGTGGCGATTGGAGAAAACAAGATCCATGTGCTTGGAGCAGCGAGGGCAGTTGGCTTCGGCCTTAATCCGACGAGTCATATTGAGGTCGTCGTTGGATGAGGAGCCGCCGTGGTCCCACTTGTACCTGGTCTGCACCACCCCACCACCACAAACAATAAGCGGTCGCCTCCGGCGAAGGTAGGACCCACCGGTGTTTAAGTAATTCGCGAACCCACGCTTCGACTGAGTATTAGAATTAGAAATATTATTCTTCTTGGACAATTGGGCAGTGCCGGCTGCCATTTCTCTCATCGCCTTCTTCCATCTCCATAATCCAGACATCCTCCTCCTCCTCTAACTCAAAATATAAATCAATTTGGGCATCAACCCACCAAAATTCAACTCTATGAATATCTATCTTGTCGTCTACAAGTTGACAAAAATTGAAAACAGAGATCCGAGATTGGGATCCGACGCAATTGATGACTCACTCCGATTCTTACATTCAGTACTTGTTGAATCAACTTCTTTGAAATGTATATATAGTGTACCTTATAGTCTATCTATCTATAGAATAATCCACTATGTTCATGGAGTTGAATTCGGAAGAAGAAAGCATGTCCAGGCGAGGAGGGATTGGAAGAAAAGATAAAGTTGGGAGCGTTTCAAGGAAGGATAAAACGAAATTTGCTCCCGCCGCTGCTTAGTTCTATTTCTTTCTTTCTTTCTTTCGCCCACTGCAGTTAGTTGCGAGATACTGACGAATTTTGCGCATGACTTACCAAGATATGTCAAATCAGTAAACTTATTGATTCGGAGAAAAACTTGATGGACAAAAATTTAGAAAATATCGACGTGGTCTTTCTTATCCGACTCATAACTTGTTTGAATTCGGAGAGATAGTGCTTCGTTTTACGAATTAGAATCCGTAAAGCTTGTATTTCAGTGTCATACATCAATAACTTTTCTCTTTCCGTAAGTATTTTTGGTTAGTTTGTGATAGTGGTTTATGGAGGTCTGGTTAGTTTCAAATTTTGTTCTTATGAATAAATTTGTTTACATGTGGTAGGTGTATTTAAAAACAAAAGGTAAACGTTTTTTGTGTGGTCTATCATTGTTGCAAATAACTTCAATGTGTAGTTTAACCGGCTAAGGGTTTTAATGTGGAATGTATTCCTCATATTTTTGGGTCTCGTGTTGATGGAATGAATTTGATTGTGTATCCATAAAGGGGAAACTCTCCCCCGAGAGCCCTCACACCCAAGTTTCATGAGAATGTGAGAGAGAAAATCACGATGATTCCCACACTGTGGTTGTTAGGACTTGAAACCCCCACACTGCAGTTGCTAAGACTCGATCATTGGTCATGTATTCTAATCTACTAGCTCTTAACCAACTGAACTAAGTCCGTGAGGACAAATTTGATTGTGAATGTGTTGAGATGTATACAACTTGGACCAAACTACCAACTTACCTGTAAATTAAAAACTAATGCTACGAAATAAACATTACAAGTTTTATATAAATTTCTAATATTGTTGTTCTCCACTATGATATCCAACCTAATGTTAAATTCGGTGTCTTTTATGTAACACTAGTTATTTAGCCCGTGCTCTGCACGGGTACAATGTGAGATATATATATTTTTATAATAATAATAATAATATAACTTTTAGACATTATAATTAGATTGTTAATTTCTTCTATGTTTTTAATTTTTTTTTTCTATTGTTACTAATATTAAACGGTTTTTTTACCTAAATACTTTTAAAATTGATATAAGTTTCTAGCTAACGTGAGATACATATTTTGTATTAATAATAATAATATTTTTTTATCTAAAGATTTTTAAAATTAACATTTAACTTGATAATAATATTAGAAGTCATTTTGTTAAAAACTTTTAAAATCATAATTCATTTTTAAACAATATGAAATACTTATTTTATATTTTTATTGGTAATGAAAGTTTAAGTCTTTTATCTAAAGACTTTAAAATCAACACCACATTTTAACCATGTGGTATACATATTTTCTATTAGTAATAATAACAGTAGATAAAAGACTTTTTAACCAACATTCATTTCTAAACAATGTGGATACATATTTTCTATTAGTAATAACAAAATATATCTTTATCTAATGACTTTTATAACCAATACTCATTTATAAATAATGTGAAATACATTTCTTTGTAACCAATGTGAGATACTTCTTTTCTATTTCTATTGGTAATAAAAGTTTAAGACTTTTATCTAAATACTTTTAAAACAAACATCTTTTTCTAAATAAACATATATTTCTAACCATGTGGTATACATCTTTTCTATTGGTAATAATAGTATTTTTAAAACCAACATTAATTTCTAACAAATGTAAGATGCATTATTCTATAGTAATAATAATAGTCTTTTATATAAAAACTTTTGAAATCAACATCTTTTTCTAAACAATGTGGGATACATCTCTTCTATTGGTTATAACATAAAAATAATAATAGTAGTAGTATTCTAACAATGTGAGATACTTCTTTTCTATTTCTATTGGTAATAAAAGTTTAAAACTTTGATCTAAAGACTTTTAAAACAAACATCTTTTTCTAAACAAACATCTCTTTCTAATCATGTGGTATACATCTTTTCTATTGGTAATAATAGTATTTTTTAAACTAACATTAATTTCTAACAAATGTGAGATGCATTCTTCTATAGTAATAATAATAGTCTTTTATATAAAAACTTTTGAAATCAACATCTCTTTCTAAACAATGTGGGATACATCTCTTCTATTGGTTATAACATAAAAATAATAATAGTAGTATTATTTTATCTTAAATAGTTTTGAAACCAACATTTCTTTGTAAACAATGTGTGACACATCTCTTGTATTGATAATAACATAAAAATTCGTTTATCTATAAATTTTATAACCAATATATGTTTCTAAATAATGTGGATCTCTTTGTAGCCAATGCAATATACATTATCTAAAAACATTTTAAACGAATATCACTTTCCTAACTAATGTGAAATACATATTTTTTCTATTGGTATTAAGTCTTTTATAAAAAGACTTTTAATACCTACAATACTCTCTAACCAATGTGTAATACATCTCACCATTTGGTAATAATAGTAGAAGTTTTTTATCTAAAAAAATATCTAAAAACAACATCTCTTTCTATATAATGAGATATATCTCTTCTTTTCTCTTTTATTAATGATAAAAGTAGAAGTCTTTTTATTTAAACACTTTTAAAATCAACATCACTTTTTAACCAATGTAAGATTTATCTCTTTTATTGGTAATAATAATAATTTAAAACCAACATCAATTTATAACAAATGTGTGATATATATCTTCTATTGCTAATAATAGTAAGTCTTTTATATAATCTAAAATAATTAAAAATCAACATCATTTTTTAATCAATGTGAGATATACATCTTCTATTGGTAATAATGGTAAAAGTCTTTTATCAAAAAACTTTGAAGACCAACATCACTTTATAACAAATGTATGATACATCTTTTCAATTAGTAATTGATAATAGTATTTTTAATACAAACATCAATTTCTAACCAATGTGTGATACATCTCTTCTATTGGTAATAATAGTAAAATATTTTGTAACCATGTGTAAAAGTGAAAATATGTAGTCTAAAGACTTTAAAATCTAGCATTTTCTTTTTAAACAATGTGTTATACATCTCTTTTATTGGTAATAATATAAAAGAATTTAAACTCAACATCATTTTCTGACCAATGTGAGATATACATTTTCTATTGGTAAAAATGGTAAAAATATTTTATCAAATATATATATATATATATATATATATATATATATATATATATATATATATATATATATAAAGTTGGTGAGGAGCACTATGGTTGTGCCACCTCACCACCTTTGGATAAATCTTCATTCCAAAGCATCCATATGGAAGCGTTAAAAACTTTTGTTTTCTAGTGACTTTGAAAATCAACATCACTTTCCAACCAATGTATGATGTATTTCTTCTATTGGTACTTAATAATAGAATTTTTTAAACCAACATCAATTTCTAACTAATGTGGGATACATATCTTCTATTGTTGAAAAAATAGTGTTTTTAGTGAAAGAAATTGTGCAACTTGGTGCACGAATTTCTTTACGTGTCATTTGTTTGTTGACGAAGGTAATTGTGTAAATGTGTTCTACTCGGTGAGAGCATCAAAATGATATATTTATTTGTCAAAATCGAGTTTTGGATAATAAGATATCAAGACTTAAAGTATAATACTTGTTAACAAAATTAGTGTTTTTAGTGAGAGAAATTGTGCAACTTTAGGTACGAATTTCTTTACGTGTCATTTGTTTGTTGGTGAAGGTAATTGCGCAAATGCGTTCTACTCGATGAGAGCATCAAAATGATATATTTATTTATCCAAATCGAGTTTTGGATGAATAAGATATCAAGAGTTAAAGTATAATACTTATTAAAAATTAGTGTTTTTAGTGAAAGAAATTGTGCAACTTGAGGCACAAATTTCTTTACGTGTCATTTGTTTGTTGACAAAAATAATTGTGCAAATGTGTTCTACTCGGCAAAAACATCGAAATGATATATTTATTTGTCCAAATCAAGTTTTGGATGAATAAGATATCAAAGTTTAAAGTATGATGTTAAAAGTTAGTCATTAGAAGTAATATCTAACATTGAAGAGTTTTATCTCACATTGGTTAGAAGTAATGTTATTTGTAAACGTTTTTAAATATAAGTCTTCTACTATTGACAATAGAAGAAGTTATATATACTAATACTAATATCCTTTATCATATTGATTATTATTATGTATTATTATTAGCTAATGGCTAGAAAACCAAAAGTATATATATCTTATATTGCTAATAATAGTAAGTCTTTTATATAATCTAAAATAATTAAAAATCAATATCATTTTTAACCAATGTGAGATATACATCTTCTATTGGTAATAATTGTAAAAGTCTTTTATCAAAAAACTTTGAAAACCAACATCACTTTATAACAAATGTATGATACATCTTTTCAATTAGTAATTAATAATAGTATTTTTAATACAAACATCAATTTCTAACCAATGTTTAATACATCTCTTCTATTGGTAATAATAGTAGAATATTTTGTAACCATGTGAGATATATCTCTTGTAAAAGTGAAAGTCTTTAGTCTAAAGACTTTAAAATCTAACATTTTCTTTTTAAACAATGTGTTATACATCTCTTTTATTGGTAATAATATAAAATAATTTAAACTCAATATCATTTTCTAGCCAATGTGAGATATACATCTTCTATTGGTAATCATGGTAAAAATATTTTATATATATATATATACATACATATATATATATATATATATATATATATATATATATATATATATATATATATATATATAAAGTTGGTGAGGAGCACTATGGTTGTGCCATATCACTACTTTTGAATAAATCTTCATTCTAAAGTATCCATGTGGAAGCTTTAAAAAATTTTGGTTTTCTAGTGACTTTGAAAATCAACATCACTTTCCAACCAATGTATGATGCATTTCTTCTATTGGTACTTAATAATAGAATTTTTTTAAACCAACATCAATTTCTAACCAATGTGGGATACATCTCTTCTATTGTTGAAAAATTAGTGTTTTTAGTGAAAGAAATTGTGCAACTTGAGGCACGAATTTCTTTACGTGTCATTTGTTTGTTGAAGAAGTAATTGCGCAAATGTGTTCTACTCGGTGAGAGCATCAAAATGATATATTTATTTGTCCAAATCGAGTTTTGGATAATAAGATATCAAGACTTAAAGTATAATATTTGTTAAAAAAATTAGTGTTTTAGTGAAAGAAATTGTGTAACTTGAGGCACAAATTTATTTATGTGTCATTTGTTTGTTGGCGAAGATAATTGCGCAAATGTGTTCTACTCGGTGAGAGCATCGAAATGATATATTTATTTGTCAAAATCGAGTTTTGGATGAATAAAATATCAAGAGTTAAAGTATAATACTTATTAAAAATTTAGTGTTTTAGTGAAAGAAATTGTGCAACTTGAGGCACAAATTTCTTTACGTGTCATTTGTTTGTTGACAAAAGTAATTGTGCAAATGTGTTCTACTCGGCAAGAACATCGAAATGATATATTTATTTGTCCAAATCAAGTTTTAGATGAATAAGATATCAAAGGTTAAAGTATAACAAAAAATTAGTGTTTTAGTGAGAGAAATTGTGTAACTTGAGGCACGAATTTCTTTATGTGTCATTTGTTTGTTGGCGAAGGTAATTGCGCAAATGTGTTCTACTCGGTGAGAGTATCGAAATGATATATTTATTTGTCAAAATCGAGTTTTGGATGAATAAAATATCAAGAGTTAAAGTATACTCCCTCCGTCCCATATAAATATTCCTAGTGAGTAAAACACACGGATTAAGAAATGTAATTAATGATAGGATGTAAAATATGTTGTGACAATAATACCCATCACACACCTTCTCTCTCTCATTAATTATACACATATTACACACTCTCTCTCTATAATGTGTAATAATTATAGTATTAAATGAAGGGATATATTAGGAAGATTGATAGAAAATTTGTACATCAAAAGTCATTAGGAACATTAGTTGGGACATCCCAAAATAGAAAGTAGGAATATTTATCTGGGACGGAGGGAGTAATACTTATTAAAAAATTAGTGTTTTAGTGAAAGAAATTGTGCAACTTGAGGCACAAATTTCTTTACGTGTCATTTGTTTGTTGACAAAAATAATTGTGCAAATTTGTTCTACTCGGCAAGAACATCGAAATGATATATTTATTTGTCCAAATCAAGTTTTGGATGAATAAGATATCAAAGGTTAAAGTATGGTGTTAAAAGTGAGTCATGAGAAGTAATATCTCACTTTGAAGTAAGTAGGAAAAGGATGGTGATAAGTTGAACTTCAGTTTTTATGAGAGTTAAATGAAGGAGATATGATATGTTGTGATAAGTATAAAAGAATTTGCATCGGTTTATATCAAAACGTGATAGGGTTATGATAAGAAGTAAATGGTGATGAGGGAATGTTTTGATGTAAGAAGTGGTTCAACATATTTAATGCACTGATAGTTTTAAAGACGTTAAGAATGTGTCAGTAAGTTAAAAAAATTTTGGATAAGGCACAATCATTTAAATGATGATACAAATTTGATCAGAAAGAGTAAATCATTTTGATATCAAGGATATGTTTGTGCTTACAATTATGTCAACTGTTTTAGAAGAATAGAATTTAAAAATGAACAGTTGGGGTTTAATGCAAAATTATGTTTGTTTCAAATATGTGTGAATAAAGTATAAATTTTAAAATCTGAAATGAAATAGTTTTTTGTGATACATTCAGCATGTGTTAAGGGTTAAGTAGCTAACCTATGCAGTGACTTAACTTAACAGCTAGAATAGCTTACTTGCTTAACAATTTTCTTCAGCTAATCACGTGGCAGATTTTGATCAGCTAATATTTTCTATCTGCTGATAGATGTAATCAGAAGGAAGGAAACATGGATTCTGCAGGTGTATCTGCTAATGTTGTGAGGAAGGTATTGTATCTTGAAGATTAGTCATCACTAGGTGCAGCAGCTGATGAGTAATTCAGTATCTGCTGTCAGTCAATTTTTGCTAGACGATAGATTGTTTCTTGCATGTGTTAGCATCTCAACCTCATATATGTATTAAAGAATAAGCATGCCTAATTCACCTCAAAGAAAATCAAATCTATCAGATATTAGAGCTTTGGTAAAAATGTCAGCCAATTGAAATTCAGTGGGAACATATTCTAGCTGAACATTGTCTTTTTCAACATGATCTTTGAGGAAATGATATCTAATGTCAATATGTTTGGTTTTAGAATGCATGACGGGGTTTTTAGACACAGATATGTCAGATATATTATCACAAAATATGGGACAAGTTCCCATTTGCATCTCATAGTCCATCAGCTGTTGCTTCATCTAAAGGATTTGTGAATAGCACTTGCCAGCAACTATATACTCAACTTCAGTAGTTGATGTAGAAACTGATGCTTGCTTTTTGCTGGCCCATGATATGAGTCTATTTCCAAGGAACTGGCATAGTCCACTTGTGTTTTTCCTGTTGACTCTACATGTTGCAAGATCAGCATCTGAATATCCCATTAGATTGAAAGAAGAATCTCTTGGATACCAATGGCCAAATTTTTCAGTGGTAATTAGATATCTAATTATTCTTTTAGCAGCTATCATGTGAGATTCTTTAGGATCAGCTTGAAATCTTGCACAAACACACACATCAAACATAATATCTGGCCTACTAGCAGTTAGATATATGAGAGATCCAACAATACCTCTGTATTTAGTCATGTTGATTGATTTTTACCTTTTTCATCAGTTACTAGATGGCATTCAACTCCCATTGGAGTATTAGCTGAATCTGCATCTTGCAAGCTATACTTCTTTATAAGCTCCTTGGTATACTTAGCTTGATGAATAAATATTCCTTCTTCTGTTTGCTTGATTTGCAAACCAAGGAAGTACGTGAGTTCTCCCATCATACTCATCTCAAACTTGTCCTTCATTAGGTTTTCAAATCTCTTGCACAAAATATCATTAATAGAATCAAAAATAATATCATCAACATAAATTCGAGCTAGTAAAATGTTTCATTTGTGTTTCATGGAAAAGAGAGTTATGTCTATTTTACCTTTTTGAAAGCCTTTTTCCATAAAAATTTTGAAAGAGTTTCTGATAGATGTGTTTTATACGCATCTATTGTATGTATATTCCTACTTAGATTGTGTTTTTCTATGAGTTTCTAAAGCTACTAATATGGGTTTTAAGTTTTTATAGGTTTTAGGTTAAGTTTAAGAAGATTGATGAATTTCGGGCCTTTAATCCATAAAATGAAGATTCTGGGGACCTGAGTGCAAATTGCTGGAAGTTTAAGGAAGAAATCTGAAGTTAAAACGTCAAGCGCTCGCTCAGCCCTCAAGGCTAAGCTACCGCGCATTTGCCATAAGGTACTGTCCGTGGAAAAGGTGCTAAGCGATCGCTCAGCATTAAGACCAAGCGACCGCTTGGTCCCGTTTTCTGCTCTGGGCCATTTTGTAATTTCTCAAAATACCTAACCTTGTATAAATAAAACCCTAGTAGTACATCTTTAGGGATCCGGATTTTAGTCGTTCTTGAGCCACTCTCAAGACGAAAAACACTGTTTACTTTATTTTAATTGTTGATTGTTGAAGATTGATGAGTTTTTCAACAACAATGATTTGTTCATCGCGTGATGAACTAACCACATCTTTCTAGGGGTTGGAGGTAATTTGTATCAAATCTTATGTGTTAAATATATCATACATTCTATTAATTATTTGTTTATCATTTAGACTATCTTTGGTTTATAGTGAAATTATCGCATAATGGCTGTGTTAATGAATTTATAAGCCCGTGGGTATAATAAGTTGCATGATCGTGCATGAGTTATATATTGGCCAACCTAAATGATAAATAGATCTCTTTGATTTCTTGATCGGGCTAAGGTTAGATCTAGGTTCGCGTGAGTTCTTAGAGGACGTCATGGATTCTTAATTGTTGTGTGGACGGACCAAGAAAGCACAATTAAGGCGGAGTACTAAGGGTTGCAAATCTCGCTCCATAAGTCCTAACCCTTTACACTAGTGAACGAACCCATAATTGATAGATATATTAGTAAGAACACATAAGAGGCGATACAAGTGAATCCCAATTCCTATATTCTTTCCATTCATTAATCTTTGATAATTCTTTGATTCCTGCAATTATTATTTTTATTACCTTTAAATTAGTTTAAATAGTCAATTCATTAGTTTTAATTAATTAAAAAACAAAAATCTCCCTTCGTAGTTTAATTTGTTTTTATTTATTATCTGATTAAAACATGTTTAATTATTTTTCTCTCTATGGTTTGACCCTTGCTACCGTACATTTATTCTGCAATAGACTCGTGCACTTACGAGGTAAATTATAATACATTAGTTTCATACCAGGCTCTTGTGGCTTGCTTGATTCCATACAAAGTTTTTCTTATCTTGTATACATGGCCCTTCTTCTTTCTGTCTTGAAAGCCATGAGGTTGTTCAACATACACTTGTTCTTGAAGGTCTCCATTGAGAAATACAATCTTCACATCCATTTGATAGACTTTGAAGTCTTTGAAGGTTGCATATGTAATGAATAATCTGATAGCTTCTAGTCTTGCAACCAGAGCAAATGTTCATAGTCAATGCCCTCCTCCTATCTATAACCTTGGGCTAACAACCTTGCTTTGTTCCTTGTGACATTTCCATCTTCATCCAGCTTGTTCCTAAAAACCCATTTGGTTCCTATTACTTGTTGATCAGTAGGTCTGGCAACAAGTTTCCATACTTGACATCTTTCAAACTGATTTAGTTCTTCCTACATAACCTTAATCCAATGGGGATCATCCAATGCTTCATCAATCTTTTTAGGTTCATTAGAGGAGACAAAAGCGTGAGAATCAAGAGTCTCATTCCTTGAGCTGCTTCTTGTCCTTAATCCATCAAAATGATCACCAATGATGTGGGTAACTGGGTGATGTCTGGCTTCTCTAATTTCTTTGGGAAAATCTGGAGTGGGGTTAGGAGAATCATTAGGTATATCAATTTGGGAAGAAGAGGTTTCAACTGTTTGAGGAATTTCAGCTATTGAAGGATCAGCTGGTATAGAATCAGCTATTGGAGTGGGAGTTTCAGCAGCTTAAGTTTGGCTTTCCTACTGAAGTGTATTTTGGACAATTGAGTTATCAGCAGGTAGAATAGATGATGAAGGGTTGTTCTATAGTGAGTTGTTATCATTTCCTGTCTCAAAAATCTCAAGGTTGTTAGAAACATCTTGAGTCTCATTGGACTCAAGGAAATAGAATTCATCAATAGTAATATGCATGGTTTCAACAATTATTTGGAATTCTTTATTGTAAACTCTGTAAGCTCTACTATGTTTGACATAACCAGCAAAAATACCTTCATCAGCCTTCTCATCAAATTTACCTATGTCGTCACTACCATTGTAGTGAATGTAGCATTTGCATCCAAAGATTTTGAAGTAAGCAATGTTTGGTGTTCTGCCTCTCCACAATTCATAGGGTGTCTTTCCATGAAATTTGTTGATGAGAGACCTGTTTTCTGTGAAGCAGGCTATGTTGAAAACTTCTACCCAAAAGTACTTAGGTAACCTGGCTTTAGCAATCATGGTTTTACCAGCTTCTATAAGAGTTCGATTCTTTCTTTTAGCAACTCCATTCTGCTGAGGTGTTCTTAAAGCTGAGAAATTATGGTCTATACCATGATCATCACAGTAGGTATTGTAAGTCCAGTTGGTAGCTAATAAGGCTAGAAGGGGGGTGAATAGCATTTTTAAAACTTTGAGGATAGTTTTGAAAAACTTCAAAAGTTACAGTGGAAAGTGTAATTTTGTCAGTCAGCTGATATAATGTCAATTGCCTAATGTTTTAAAGGAGCTGACGTTGTAGGATGAACCAAGAATAATGGTCAGCTGGCTGACACGATTTTAATGCTTTGAAAAAAATAGATCACAAGATACAAGGAAAGTTCTGAAGAACAATTTCTAAAAACAAATAAGTAAACAATTTATGTAAAGAACGGGCTGACACTTAAGTAGATTAAGACTTCTTAAGTGTTAGAACAGTTTGTAAGAACCGATGAAATAACTGACAAAGGAGTTGAAGTGATTCACAGTAAAAACTGCTACGTCCACTACCAAGTTCGTTAAACTTGGATTTTTAAAGTGCACTGATATTATTAAAAATCTAAATGATCTCTAATGGATCAGTGTACAACAAAGACCGGTGTATATGGAGTATGATTGGAAACAATCACACTCGTGAGACAATCAACTGATTCTCAAAGAATATGAAAGATGTAAGGAGAAATCAAGAACGTGATTGTCAAAACAATAACTAGAAAAGAAATAACAATGAGGACTATCTAGCTGAAGTTTAAGGCTGAGGCACTTCAAGGGAGTAATCTGCTTTTGAGAGTATGAATGCTTCATTTGTATCTTCAAGAGGTTCCTGTGGGTATATATAGATGAATTTGAAGTGCATTCCGTTAGAAACACATTTGAATTTGAAATGTGCCAAAAATTCAGAAGTATCTTCTTACAAAATCATAGAGATCCTATGTGAAAGATAAAGGGCAGTAAAATCTATCATAGCACAAAACAGGTAAGTGTCAATACCAAGAAATGTTTAAGCATAAAAGGTAAGGAAGTTGACACTTAAAAATGTGGGTCAGCTGCTTCTAAGTAGCTGACAATATTATACTGTAAGCTTACCAATTATTCTTAACCAAACAAATTATAAGTTCTAACTAAATAAAAGCATAATGATTTTAAGCGAATTTAATTTAGGAAAGATTCAACAATCTCCTCCTATTTACTTAAAACCATTCACTTAAAGCAAAGAGTAAAATATAGAACTTATACTCCTGCAAAATAGATGTTAGTAAACCAAGTAGATAAGATATAATTTAAGCTGCAGAAATTAAAACCAGAAAGTAAGTAATTGTCTACAACAAGTAAAACAAGTTTTTTCAAAATGAGTTTAAAAAGTTTGAGAGAGTTTGATCATTTGTCTGCTGATGTGGATCCTTCAGCTGGCTAGTCAGCTGGAGCAGTAGATGATGGACCAACATCAGGAAGAGAGGCTTCATGTTCCTTTGTTAGTTTCAGGTTCCTTGTCAGCTTCAGGTTTTGCATTAACTGACTAAGATGTTTTGAGACCCAATCTTTGTCTAAGAATTTTGTTCTCAGCATGGAAATCATCAGCACAAGCTCTCTATTTCTTTTCCTCCTGAATGGTTTGAAGCATGACAACTTCACCATTAAAAGTACGATTTGCCCATTCCTTTTGATAAAGTAAGATGAACCACCAATCATCCATATAAGGCTCACGAGGTGCACCAGCAGCAATAGCAGTCTATACTTCAACTGTAATTATCTGCACAAGATTTGGAAGAAGAGATTCAACCTGTTGTTGGAGAGTGGCAAGCTAATTGGTATGATGTTTGTAAGCTACTTTCATTTGAAGATGATGAATGTAGAACAGGTCCAACTTGGCAGAGTCAGAGAGAGAAGCAAGTGTAGAAAGATCAACAGTCTAAGTGACATGTGAATCAGAAGGTCCTGGAGCATCTGAGAATAATTGGAATGTTTGAATTCCTTCATCTTCGGTGTCAGCGGGAAAAAAGTAGACATAGGATAGGCAGGAACATGAGAAGTATGGTCATGTTCTGACGCAGGAGACTCGTCGAGAAAGATCGTCTTTTTGACAGTTGGTTGCTGAAGGGCTTGAGTGATAATCGACTGTTGCTTCCTTACCTTTTTGAGAGCCAATTGAGATGGAGAAAGTAGTGACTCATCAATAGAGGTAGATTTGGAGGAGCTGGATGAGGAGGCCATGGAAGAATCTTCAGCAATTTCTTCACATGATTGATGGTCAGATTCATCAGTTGAAGATAGATTAGTCTAAACTGCCATATGTGTAGTGATAGGACTAACTGACATTGGAATAACAGAGTGGAGAGATATGTCAGGTAAAATGTGCAGAGGAGAAGCTTCACTTGGATGAGCAGTTTAATCAGCATCCACGTGAGTATGAGGCTCAACAGAAGGAGGCACAAGATCTGCTGGAACTGATGGAGTTACATTTTTAGCTGGAGGATCAGGTGATGGAACAGCTGATGGAGAAACTAGAGGGGCAACTGGCACAAGAGAGGCTGGCACAATGGTTGGTACAGAAATAGTGGCAGGAACTAGAATGACTGATGATGAGGCTTCAACTGATGGAACAATAACTGGTACTGGAATGGGCATTAAGGTAGATGTGAAAGTGGGTAAGGGTTCAGCCGGAGTGTCAGCAGGAGGAGTTACCAAGGTAGAAGCTGAAGGGATCAGAAGATAAGTGATTAAAGGAGATGGTTCACTTGCGAATGCATCTGGGAAGGCTGCAGAGGCAGAATCTCCTCCTTGCATGGAGGCCATTGATTTGTGGAGCTCAATGTAAGCTAGATTGGTAGAATTAACACCATCATACACATATTTATTGGCTACTCTTTGAATTCGTGTCAATTTAGCAGGGTCAACTGACGGTTGTTCCCAGTCTTGATTCACCTGATCAATGCATGCCTTCCAATAAGATAGGGGTCATTGTGGGGTAATGTAGGTAGCTGATGCACTTTGCTATAGATGGTCCAGACAAGAAATATAAGCTCATCTTGAACAAAACAGTCATTTGATAGATAAAACCTATTCCAGAGTAGAAGGAGAGGATTGAAGTACTTGCCATAGTTTGCAATGAGATCTTCTTGAGTCAGGTTTGGGGTTGCTGGGTACAGAACATATGGTCTCCTCTTGAGATTGTGATCAATATATTTGATAGGGTTGACGGGAGGTTTTTCATCTTTCTTTTCTTCATGAAAAGAAAGAATGAATTGCACAAAGTATGGTAGATGATCTATGGGAAAGACCCAGTCCTTTGGAATAGGCTTATGACTGACATCATGGTAGGAATGTCATGGATGAAAGGTGGGATTTCGAATAGGAGGGAAGAATTTTATAGGAGATGTGTTTGGAGAACGAGGATTTGAGGGAGAAGAGTTTGATGCAGGATCAGTGATAGGAATTTCTGAGCAGGAGTGAATGGAACAAAGTTACCTGGATTAAGATCAGGATTTCTTCTCTGTCTTTTGGTTCGAGGAGGCAAAGAGGGAGATTGTGCAACTTGAGTAGGCTCATCTTCAGCTGAATCAGTAGATGTAATTAGTCTTCTTCTTCTGGACACATGAATAGGGGGAATGTTGTCAGTTGGCTGCACAAGAGCTTGACCACCTTCAGCTTGCTGAGCACCATCAGCTGGCTGACCACCATCAGTTGGCTGACTGGTAGAAGTGGCAATTAGAGCCTGAGTCCTGGTCCTTCGAGGTCTTCGTCCTAATTGAGCAGTGGAGATTTCTTGACCAAAGCGGCTGGATACATTTGCTCTCTTGACATCTGCAGCCATATATTTCTTGATTCTGACTTGTTCCATGTCCCCAATAGCAAGAAGACGATGTTGAAGAAAAGGAAGAGATCGAAGAAAATGATTGATAATAAGATGATGGGTTAGCCTTGGATTTCCAGTAGCCATGTTATCTTTGTATTTGGCTATGTTTCTCTTCACACACTCCACAAGGACAGTACCCCAGTTGATTTTGAAGTTTTCCACAATGCCTTCCATAAGGAACAGTTGAGGCTCAGTAATCTTATCATGCCCACCAGACTTAATGAGAAGACATTTATCCAAAATAGTGGCTAGGGCATAGTGAAGAGGAGCAAAACGATTCTTGTGTCTATCAAAGGCAAGCTCAATAGGAACTTCTCCACGCATAGTAATCCATCCAACCTGTTGTGTTTCTTCTGGAATGGTGAAGATGGTTGAACCATCATCTGAGAGATTTGGAAAGGTCGTTGTAATGGACTTTGAATCAAAGACAATAGGCACCCCCTCTGATAGACCCAATAAGATAGAAGGGGTCAGAAGGATTTTTCTACCATGGACATAAGGAATTCCTCCATTAGCTGGCAGTTGTAATTACGAATGTTGAAAGTCAGTAGAGGAATCAATCCAGTAGCGGTCAATAGTTGAAGTTGCTCAAGACCTAGAGGTTCGGAGCTAAGTGAAAGAACATCTAAAATGCATCACAGAGCAGTATTGTTTGCCATTTTACCTGAAATAAACAAAAAGAAAATGTTAGAGTTAGAGTTAGGAGAGAGAGAAGAAGCAAGCAGATGGTGATGAGAAAATACAAGTTATTTTTAGGGTTAGGGTTTTGAAGAAGAGAGTTTGGAGAAGAGAGACTGGAGATAGAAAATGAGGTGGGGATTCTATTCTGTTAGGAGTGTATATATAGGAAGAGTTTAGATTATTTAAGACAAATGTGTGCTATTTATATTTTTTAGAAATTTTCATAAGTACAGGTACGTATAAAGAATTTTGGGAGTGGGTTTTAAAAGCGAAGACATGGCGTGTAGTGAATAAGTACACCGAATTTTGGTTTTTGAGATAAAAAAGTGATGTCATCCACATAGATTTGTACCTGAAGAGAATGACCTTTGTGCTTGAGGATGAATAGAGATGTATCTATTCTTCCTCTCACGAATCCTTGTTCAATTAAGAACTTGGATAGAGTTTCATACCAAGCTCTGGGAGCTTGTTTAAGGCCATAGAGTGCTTTCTTCAGATGATATACTTGATCCTCTTTGCCTTGGATGACAAAACCTGGAGGTTGTTCAACATATACCATTTCTTGAAGATCACCATTGAGAAAGGCACTTTTTACATCCATCTGATATACCTTGAAGTCCATGAACGACGCATAGGCTAGAAATAGTCTGATTGCCTCTAATCTAGCAACATGAGCAAATGTTTCATCGAAGTCAATTCCTTCTTCCTGTCGGTAGCCTTGAGAAACCAGTCTAGCTTTGTTTCTGGTGACATTTCCATCTTCATCTGTCTTGTTCCTGAATACCCATTTGGTGCCTATGACTGGATGGCCAGTAGGTCTTTGAACTAAGCTCCACACTTTACATCTTTCAAACTGGTTCAGCTCCTCTTGCTTAGCTTCAATCCAGTAATGGTCTTCGATAGCTTCATCAATCTTCTTAGGCTCGATTTCATACACGAATGTGAAGGAAAACATAGTCTCATTTCGAACATTACTTCTCGTGCGAACTCCTGAGTTGAGATCACCAATGATTTGAGAGATGGGGTGATCTTTTTTTTCAATAACAGCTGGAGGAAGATCACTTCAGGTGAGTTCTTCCCTTAAAAAATTCTGGAGAGGGTAGAGAAGGTGATTCACCAAAATCAGGTTCAGAAGAGATAGGATCTTTGAGACCTTCATTTTCTGGTGAACAGGAAGGATGAGTGATTTGCAAAGGTGTTTGAGGTAGAATAGAAGAGATAGGATTTGGGTCAACAGAAGGGTTGTAAGAGGTACCAGCAGAGTTGAAGTCTGCTGGTGTTGGATTAGAAGAACTCGAAGAATTTGCGGTTGAAGAATTCTGAGGTGAAAAAGAAGTAGAAGCTTGATTTGTGCATGTCTCAACATCATCGGAATCATCAGCAACATTTGAAGCCATGCGTGGCTCTAGTAAATCATATTCATCAAAATTAACATGCACATATTCTAAAAATTTTAAAGAAGTTTTGTTAAATATACGAAATGCTTTTGAATGATTGGAATAGCCCAGAAAAATTCCTTCATCTGATTTTGAATCAAATTTGCCTTTATATTCTTTTCCATTAAAGAATAAAACATTTACATCCGAAGATTTTGAAAAATCCTATATTTGGGGCTTTTCCTCTCCATATTTCATATGGAGTTTTATTATGAAACTTGTTTACTAGGGATCAATTTTGAGGAAACATGCAGAGTTGACGACTTCTGCCCAGAAGTATTTCGAAAATCTAGCTTCTGCCAGCATAGTTCTTGCTGCTTCAATGAGTGTTCTGTTCTTTCGTTCAGCGACACCATTTTGTTGAGGAGTCCCAGCAGCAGAGAAGTTGTGGTCGATCCCGTGGTCATCACAATATCTTTCAACATCGTTGTTTTTTAATTCGGTGTCGTTGTCTGATCTGATGTCACTAATGTCATCAAGCTTTTGAGTTTGAAGTCTTCTAAAAAGAGCGGTGACTAGATCATATGTCTCATCTTTTGATGTCATTGTTTCAATCCAAGTGAATTGAGAGAAGTCATCAACTACTACAAGTGTATACTTGTCTCCGGAGATACTGTCGGTAGTGATTGGTCCAAAGAGATCCATGTGCAAAAGTTGAAGAGGTCTGGAGGTTGACATAACAGACTTGGTTTTGAAGGAAGACATTGAGAGTTTTCCTAGTTGACAAGCTTTGCAACTTCTGTCGTGGTCGGCAGACACCAAAGGTAGACCTTTGACAAGCCCATCTTTGGAGAGCTTGGAGAGGTACTTGAAGTTGAGGTGGCCGAGATGCTTGTGCCAAAGTCAACTGTTGTCACGAATGTTATTAGCAACTAGGCAAAGGCTGGAGGATCTCCCTAGAAGGTTTAAGTCTACGACATAGACGTTTCCTTGTCTATTGTCGGTCAGCAGAGTTGGGCAGGATTCACGATCTTTGATGAGACATTGGTTAGAGGAGAATTGGCAAATATGACCTTTGTCAAAGAATTGGGATATGTTCAGAAGATTATGCTTTAAGCCATTCACTAGAGAAACTTTTCTGATAGAGAGACTTCCTCTAGTGATTGAGCAATATCCAATTGTTTTCCCTCTTGCATTGTCGCCAAAAATTCCCATAGGACCTTTAACTTCAGCTATATATGAGAGTAGATTTTTGTTCCTTGTCATGTGCCTTGAGCAGCCACTGTCGAGGTACCAGATGTTTTTATCTTCTGAATCTATAGCCATGAAGCAGGCCTAAAAAAGTCAAAGGAACAAGGCCCCTTTTATTTTCTTTTAGGTCCTGAGGATTAGCAACCTTTTAGGACCCATACTTGCCTAACCTTGGGAGAACTAGGTCTCTCAGATTTTGGTGTGAACCTTAGCAGGCATTCTAGGGCCAGATGGCCTAAAAATTGCAAGAATGACATAGATGAAAATTCCATGGAGAATTGTGATTAGCTTTTGCTGTAGAGAGCTTATGATTTTCTTTCTTTAAAACAACCCTTTTGGGTTCAGCATGCTTGTTGATAGTATGGCTTAAGAGGTTTCTTGTGAGTGTTCCTTCGTCTATTAATAGTAGACATAGCCTTGGCTGATCTGGTGTTAACAATTTTAGGAGCATCCACCTGAACTCCTTTAAGTTTAGTGTCAACTAGCTTGGGAGCCTTGGCCATTTCATAGACAAACTTGATAGGTACCAGTAGAGATTTCGTTGGTTTATTGCCAGCAGACTTTGCCTTAGCAAAGCTGCCGTCGGCAAACTTTGATTTCTCTTCTCATCAGAAGCAGTTTCTTTGGCTTTCCCTTTGTGAGCCTTGGGGTAAACATATGGTACACTGGTATAGCCAAGTCCATTTTTACCCTTGTTACCAAAGATCTGCTTAGAGAAGGAAAGATCAACAATAGTCTTGGAGGATTCACCTTTCTCTGTGACAGAAGACCATGCTAGGTTGGGTTCATCATTATAGCCTAAGCCCGATTTATCTCTACTTGGCTTTTGGCTTGATAGGATTCCTTCAAAGGTTTCCTTTGAACTATTCTAGAAGTTAATCATCTTTTGCAAGGCAATTTTCTCCTAGTCTAGTCCTTTGATGTGCTCAACCAAGCATTCAACTTTGTCACAAAGAACTTTGTTTTCTCCTTTTAGCTTGATACTTTCTTGTTGATAGCTAATGAGAGTTTGAATTCCAGCTGTCAACAGAGATTTCTCAGCAACAAGCTTTTCATAATTCTTCGTGAGTTTTACATAGGCTACTCTAAAGGAGTTGAACTCCTCAAGCATATCTTTATTATCCATGAGTAGTTCTTCCTTACTGAAGCTTTCACAGTTGGTCTCAACCTTTTCAAAGGGATCGGGTGAGATTTAGACTTCATGCTCAGAGTCATAGGTGGGACTTGATTCATGAGCTATTAAGCATATATTGGCTTGCTCACAATCATCCCCAACCTATTATGAATCCATCTCAAACCATGTAGCAACCTGTTTCTCTTCAATGTCCTCAGCCAGCCTACCCTTTTGTTTTTGAAATTTCTTATATGGAGACTTTCGGTATGCTTCAAATTTTGGCTTCGGACATTTAGATGCAAAATGACCAGGTTTCCTACAATTATAACACACGAGCTCATTATTAGACGTGCCTTCAGCAGTCTTTCTAAAAGGCGCGTGAGTGCGTGGGTTCAGGATGCGGCGTGCCGCGCCCGCGCCCCTTGAATAGGGGTGCGGCGTGCGGATGCGGTGACATCCATCGCCTGCTCCACCCTCCCTTTTCTAGGGGAGGACGAAATCAAAAGTACGAGAGGAGTGCTGTCGGAATAGCGCGTTGGAATGCGCCTCGGTTGCCTTTAGTGGATTTTTGATCCAATATGGGAGCTTTGGGTTTTCTATGTCAAGTTATCCCTTTTTTAGGGGATACCAAGATATAGGAATGCATCACCCTTCCATTCTCATTCTCCTTTTTTTAGGGGAAAGCGGGAAAGTGCAAGGAAGGAATGTTGCGGCGCCCCCACTATGGATTTTATGAAAATAGTCTTATGGCCTATTTCGGATCACTATGGGTGCTTTGGGTTTTCTACGTCAAGTTATCCCTTGTTTAGGGGATACCAGGACATAGGAATGCATCACCTTTCCATTCTCATTCTCCCTTTTTTAGGGGAAAACGGAAAAGTGCAAAGAAAGATGTTGCGAGGCCCCACTTGATCCAAAATGTTTTAGAGTCGCCATCTTTATTTTGAGGAATAAATAAAGCAAAACCAAAAAGAAAACCAGAGATTGCAAAAAACGGGTTCGGAGGCTAAGTTACGAGTTGGGAAGGTGCTAGGCACCCAACTCGCCCTTTCGATCTCAAAACAGTTTTTGGCTAAAGTATGTTTTTTGTTATATTTATTTAACAGATAAATAAAACATTAACTGCCTACAAATACATCCATTTGTCTACATTATTTACAGACTTGCAACTGTCCCTTTACAAATAATTACAAATATACTTGAAAATATTTGGCCATAATAATGGCTCTATTTAGTACTATTTCCTAACTAAATCCGGGTAGCACAACTGCTTATATATCTACATTGGGCCGGATTGAAAATAATACTTTTATAAATAAAAACTTTAAAATAAAACTTACTAACGGCCTAGGGTGTGCTCGCTCTGTCCTTCAGGGAGAGGGAGTCTTTTTTTTTTTTTTTTGTTGTTGTGTGTTGTGTGGATTTGGGCAGAATGACTGCTTCTGAAAGTTACTTTCGGCCTTAGGATTTGGGCAGAGTAACTGTTTATTTTGGTTGTTGTGTTTGCTTGAGGTAGGCTGAAATCGGGCAGAATAAAGGCTTATTTATGGCTGATTTGGCCTTTTAAATCGGGCAGAGCAACTGCTCTTTCCACGATTTTTGGACCGGGGAAATAGGGTGGATACCTAGCTGGGGGGCTAAGGCTCACTTCTACCGGTTGGTTTTGTGTTTGGAGGAGGCTTGGCAGGGTTTCGAGGCTTTTTGAGGTGATCGCTCACTATCTCACTTCGCTCTCTATTTCTCCAGCGTAACGAGAACGCGGAGAATTTTTATCGCTGAAATTCTGTGCTGAAGGTCGACCCAAAGGCCTTTATTTATAGGTTGGATAAAGGACACAGAAGGAATTTAATTTCCTTCTTTGTGCATTCAATCAGTTGTACACAGCGCAGACAGAACTGGACATTGCGGCCACTGTAGCGAATTCTGGGAGTCGGGAAGCAACTTTTGGGCGCCACCAAGCCAATCTTGGCGCCATGCCAAGATTTGGCATGGGTAGTGCCACTACTATTCATATTTTTGATTTTTTGCACTTTGAACCCTGCATTTCATTCTTTTGCGCATCCTGCTTTGTCCTTTTGCACTTTTGACCCTGTAACTTGACATTTGTTAATGTTTTAACAGGTCTTGATATTTTATGTCATGTCACATACCAGGGGTACGAAATTCGGGTGTCTACAGAGCCCCTCAACGATGGAGTCTACGGGTAACCCGCAACTTACTGAGTAGACGAACATCGTTGATAAAAATAGACTCTCCAATTTCGTTCAATTGTAAAACGAGGGAGAAAGATGCAACAGGTAGCAGTTATAATGCAGCAATTTATAACATGAAACAAACCTCCATATCCTAGACATTTTTAGTCAGTTATCGTAGTTTTTAAGCAGATATGCAAATTAAGTGCTTGATGGTCGGACCTACTAATGTAGGTTGCCTACGTATCCCTTAATAAAAGGAATCAGACCAAACGTAGTTCGGCCTCAAGCAAGACGAACAACCAACGAGGATGTTGTGCTCTTTGGGTCAAAGACCCACCCGATAGCACAAACGAAAAAAAGATTTTCATGTTTTTCGAAAAGGCCGTATTCTTTCGGTCCGAAACCGTTGTCAAATACGGTATGAAGATTTTTGTGTATTTCAAAAACCATATTTCACCCGGTAAAAACCTGTCGTTGAAATACGTTAAGAGGCATTTTCAAAATCATGTCTGGCTGGCCAAATACCTTGTTTCCAAACACAACAAGAAAACTTTCAGATTTTCGAAAACTGTATTCGACCGATAAAACTGTCGTCGAATACGGCAAAAGGAATTTTCTTCAAATTTTCGAAAACTGTACCCAACTGATCGAAATCTGTTGGATACGATAAAGATTTTTCTTTTCTTCCCTTCATTTTTTTTTTTGAATATTCCTCTTTTTTTCTTTTTTTTTCTTTGAAACAAAACTTTTTTGAAACAAAACTTTTTGAAAAAGATTTTTTATTTATTTATGAAAGTAGAATAAGTAAGCCTTACCTTTCTTACCTTTTTATGTTTTTGACCGCTGCTGCTGGTTCAGCTGATTTGGCTATTTCTGCAGTTTTGGCCTTTCATGTTGAGGATCTCAAAGACCCATCCGAGAGTACAAACGAAAAAAGATTTTTATGTTTTTCAAAAATCCGTATTCTTTCGATCCGAAAACCGTTGTCAAATACGGTATGAAGATTTTTGTGTATTTCGAAAACCATATTTTACCCGGTAAAAACCTGTCGTTGAAATACGTTAAGAGGCATTTTCAAAATCATGTCTGGCTGGTCAAATACCTTGTTTCCAAACACAATAAGAAAACTTTCAAATTTTCGAAAACTATATTCGACCGATAAATGTTGTCGAATACGAAAAAGGAATTTTCTTCAAATTTTCCGAAAACTGTACCCAACTGATCGAAATCTGTTGGATACGATAAAGATTTTTCTTTTTTTTTTTTTTTTTTTCTTTGATGTTATTATTTTTTTTCTTTTTGCATTTTTTTTACATGCCTGCCACTTTTCTTTATTTGCATGTTTTTTTTCTCTCTTTTTTTTTTGACTTTATTATTACAAAAAAAAGAAAGGGGCTTACCTTTGCCGCCGAATTTTCTGACTTTTCTGCTTGTCTTGCGGCTGACTTGCTGGAGACATGAGCTTTTCCTGCTCTCGGGATGAAAGGCCGTCGAATTTGGTTAACAAAATTACTTTTGTTAACTTTATGTTAAGTCTTTAGGGGCCATTATGCAACTTTGAAATTTTGAGGACTTAAGTGCTGATTCTGAGTTGCTTGGAAGGGGAAAAGTGAAAAATTCCACTTTTCCTCCCTTCTTCACTTACGGGATGAAGGCAGAAGCCTTCATTCTTTCTCTTCTCTGCTTTATTTTTCTTCCATTGCCGACGGAGAATTTTTCCTTTCATTTTCTTTCATCTTTTCTTCTTTTCTCAATTTTCTTCTGCCAAAAATTTGTGTTCTTCTGCACAAATGGCTTCTTCCTCAAGATCTCGGAAGGGGAAAGCACCAATGAACCCGGAATCAGGCGAAGAGAGGAGGGAACTTCCTCCTTTGGTCCGGAATTATGTCAATTATTATTATTCAAAGCGTGATTGGGGTAACCTGGTGCGTGATTGGTACAAGCATGTCTCAAATCTTCCAGATCATGCTGTAAGTATATTCTTTCTTCCACTCATTTGGTTAATTCTTCATATCTACTCAATTCATGTGCTGTTTTGGACTTTTGGAGTATATATATGTTGCTTATGATGTTTATGCATGCAATTTATGGGCTAAAATGATGCAATTTTGGTAATGATGCATGAAATTTGTGCAATTTATTTTTACGATGCATAATTGAACTAGTAGTCACTATTTGACCCTATTATGCATGATTTGTAATGTTAATGCAAATAAGGCTATATGATGCATGTTTTAGATATAAAAATATTTTTACATGGTATATGTTCACAATACGGACTTTTCGGAATGAAATGCAAATTTTTCCGGGTGCATTTTTCGGATACATTTTCGGATATATGCAGGATAAAACAGATATATTTTACGCACCAAAACTTATTTTTTATGCATGCTAAAGCTGTAGGGATATAAGAAATGCCAAGGAGATATTCTTGTTCATGATGGGCGGCATTTTTATTTTCTTTTTAGCGCACTCCTAATACAGCTTATTGGATAATAGATGCAAATAATGGATGCATGTACTACTTTATTTGATGTGAAAGTGATGCTAAAAATATATGAGATGCTTTTTAATGTGAATGCATGGGCAATTTATTTTTAACATGGATGTGAAAATGAAAGATGTGACATACCTATTAAATGTAATATATATATATATATATATATATTATGACACCTAAAATGCTAACATGTATATATATATATATAAATTAATGTACAAATGCATTTTCTTTTTTTTCTTAAAAAAATGTCTTATTTATTTTGTTGTTTTTTTTTATAAATTTTTTTTAAATATATTAATTATGCAAGAAAAAGGGGTTTGTGAGAATCTTACCTTTCTTTTCCTCTTCTTTTTTTTCTTTTTAGGAGCGTAAGACTTTGAGCAGGGCCCGAGCCAGCTGTGATATGGTATTTGACATTTTCCAGTCAATGCCCGCACCGGCCCAGATTCTAGTGGAGGAGACAAGCTTCGGAGGGTTTATGCGGGCATTTAGTTCCTTCCGCAGTTATACAACTATATTCGATGTGTTGCGGGACTTTTGGTGGGACACCACCCACACTTTCCATCTCAGCTGGGGAGAGATCACCATGACCCCATGTGATTTCGCCACCATCACAGGCATTTCTACCAGCATTGGGCAAACCTTGGCACCGGATTATACCCTTCGTGAGCACCATGATGTGGTAGAGGATCTTCTGGGGTTTGTGCCCACATACAAGACTGCTGATGAGGTCACTATTCGCAGTGTGAAGGAGTGGCTTGTGGAGAATGCTGGACAGGTTGATGCTGGGGATAGCGTTGTTGTGGCTCGTGTTGCCAGAGCATTTTTATTTTTCTTCTTGGGGATGTCGATCTTTGCCAATTCCTCCACTTCTCTGAGGGTTTCTTTGCCAGGCTGCCTTCGAGATCTGGACCACGTGATAGATTATGATTGGGGACAGACAGGTCTGGCTGAGCTCTACGTCTCCATGGATAGGTTGAGTCGGAATGACTCAAATGTTATGACCGGTTTTGCTTCTGCTTGGGAGGTATATTTCTTTTTCCACTCTCAATTTTTTTTTCTGTCAGCATATTTTTTTGTTTGTTGTTTTTTTTTATTTCCCTTCTTTTTTTTTGTTTTTTTTGCTGACTTTTGCTTCCCTTTTTTTTTTCCAGGTATGGGCCTACTCTGTTTTTGACTTTACACCGGGCCCACTGCGCAGCGATGTTTACGGACCGCCTTACTTAACCAAGTTTGTAAATGCCAATCGGAAGAAGAAGGACGACAAGGGCCGTTTTTTAGAGTCATTGGGGCTACGCAACAGAGTAGAGAGCTCGACCTCGGGCTCAGTGCGCCTGGTCCCTTGGCAGAATCTGATAGGGCCGTACGAGGTTACTTTGGCATTGAGTCGTTGCCGGATTTTGATGGTGTCGATTATGTGTGATTCTTTGTATATGGGCGAGCGGGTCAACCGCCAGCATTTTCTGGTTTCGACACCTCCGGTGGCACCTCCCCCATGCGTAATTGTTCCAGACCTTCTGCCAAACCGGTATCTTTATTTGTCCAGATTTTGTGATGCCTCTTAGTGATTACCCAGTAATATCATACGAGGATTTTCTGAGGACGATGCTCCATCCTCCTCCTCCTCCTCCTGTGATTGGCAGGCGTGCATCGGTTGCTGGCGATAGGCCCGGGTCTTCTTATTCTGTTCCCCATGCGCAGTCGGAGTTTTCCATGCCTGATGATGCCTTTTCGACTTTCCGATATCGATGAGACGGGAGGATCATAGAGGAGGTCCTTCCTGATGCCGAGATCCCTGAGGAATATCGTGTCCCTGATCATGCCCGCACGGTATATTCATCATCTTCTTTTTTTTTGTTAGCATCATGTATTTTTCTGTTTGGACTGATGCTCTCTTTTTTTTAATCATCTTTTTTTTCTCAGGTCAAGGTATCTACATACAAGAGGCTGTTGCGGGGCTTTGTCAGCATCAACAAACTTTATCAACGGTTGTTGGATGATTTTTCTTGTCGGGGTAATGATGTTATGCGGCAGCCCAAGCGTCGTGATGATGATGATGATGCAGATGTGGGATCGAGTCGCGCTCGGGGCAGAGGACGAGTACACAGAGCTGGTGGCATGGTGGGCCCTCGGGTCATGGGAGGTGGTTTTGACAGAGGCAGAGCGTCTTTTGATTATTAGCTTCTTTTCCCTGCATGTATCAGTTTTCTTTTTCTTTCCCCCCCCCTTTTTTTTTTGTAACTAAAATCTGTACAAACATAGGTTATGTAATGCAATATAATTTTAAATGACATGAGAAAATAAAATGCACATTCAAAATACATGCAGAAAATAAAGCTATATCGATTCCTAAGGGTAATGGCACGCTGTATTTTAGAAATGAATTTAAAAGGAGTACACCTTTGGTTTTGAGGGGGCTTTTCTGGTGATTTGCAGGAAGAGGAAGAGGCAGCCGCCTCCTCCTGTGCATGGGAGTATAATTGCAGCCATCTATTATGCGTAGCCTTTCCTTTTGATAGCCTGCTAAGTTTTCTCCGTGATCAGACGAGGCAGCAGTAGGTGATTTGGACAGAAACCAGGACACCATCTGATTCAGGAGGCAGTATTGAACAAAACTGGCACCACCCATAGCAAAACTGGGCGCCATGCCAAGAGTGAGCATGGGTGGCGCCCATTTTGCTTTCCTGGGAAAATTTTCTGGTTACTATTCACAATTGTTTGTCGATTTCTTTTGATTTTGCGTATAAAAGGGACGCCGGGCAACGTAAACTTTCACACCTGACTTCTTTCTTTCTGCATTCGCTTTCTTGAGTTTTCTCTCTTGCCCAGTCATTCCTTTCCCTTGTCAAATAAGCATTTTATTTTGCTTAAATGGCTGCACCATATCACACTTCGTTGGAAATAGAGATTTACGAAACTGCCCTTGATCTCTGGATTCTTGCCCTTCGAGCGGACGAACGTGACTGGTTCGACCATATTTTTGGCTTCAGGTGTCTTCTATCCTGGAGAAATATTGTTATTAACTGTGGGTTGGCTTCAGTTGTCTTCAACTTTGGAATGAACGAGATGTGTCCTGCTTTTGAGGAGTTTTGTGCGATGCTGGGGGTAGCGCCCACTCGTCTCATTGATGTGCCTTCGCCTCGGAGGCGTCCTTATATGGAAATTAGGGAATTGTTCCGTACTACTCGCGATGCTACTCCGGGTTTTTATAACGGAGTGAACTTTGATTTGACTGTTCTTCCCGGAGCTTTTACGGAGTTTAGGGAGAATGATGTGGACTATTTGAGGCGTCGGCTGACAGCTCTCTTCTTGTGCTTGGTGGGGAGATATTTGCTGGTAGGCCGACCAGGGTTTATTGACGTGCGGGTTGTTGATCTTGCCTTGCAGGCACATGATCGTCGATCGAATATTGTCCCGGTGATCTTAGCAGAGACCTTGGCCGGCCTGGATGCTTTTGCCGGTGGTGATGAACTTTTTCCAGTCGGTAGTCCCATTTTAATCCATATGTGGCTAGAAGAACACTTTCTGTGTGTGATGGCTCATGTACCTCATGGAGCAATGTATGACCCGGGGCTCTATGGTTTTCACGGCCGCTTCCCCCAAACTAATTATTCTGACTATGACTGGGCTGAGAGCTTCTTTCGGAGGGGCTCTATGGATATTTCTTGGGTGGTTCATCACTGGGAAATTCGACGCTTCCTTTTGCATTCTGCTGGATACGCCCAGGTTGTCATGTTGGGTATTAGGAGGACTTCTTTTTATAGGGTGGATAGAATATTGCGTCAGTTTGGGAGGGAGCAGGTTATCCCAGACCTGACTCGTCCCGTGTTCTTGGAGATGAAGAATAACAGGACTTTGGACTTTGACTTCCAGAGAATGTGGCGGCTGGATTTTGATAGGCTTCAAGTGGCCTATTTGTATTCCGACTACATGCTTCTGTCCCACGAGTATTTGGCGTGGATAATGGTGATTGCAGAGGGGTCTTCTCGCGAAATTAGGCGAAGACTGAGAAACTTGTTCGGCCGTCATGTCGCCACTGGTATAGATGCTCGCCTTATGGAAATAGGCGAAGATATTGACAGCTCGGGGCTGGTTATCCCTCAGGCCTTGCAGAGGATTTCAGACGGGTGCATAATCTCGGCACCCGGTGGCTCCTGGACCAAACGTAGCAGGTCCCAGTAATGCGGCTCCTCGGCTTAGCAATGCGAGTCGTCAACATAATCCTTGGGAGCCGGAGGAGGCTGCTCCCCCCGCCTCAAGCTGGATAGGGCACCGGTTTTAGGCATGATGATTATGAGGTCCCTCGGCTCAGCAGTGCGAATCGGCAACACAATCCCTGGGAGCCAGAGGAGGCTGTCCCTCCGCCTCAGACTGGATGGGGCAATGCTGCTAGGCATGATGATTATGAGATGCCTCGGCTTAGCAATGCGAGTCGGCAGCACAATCCCTGGGAGCCAGAGGAGGCTGTCCCTCCGCCTCAAACTGGATGGGGCATTGGTTTTAGAGATAATGAGGCCGGTCTTAGCAACACAACTGTCCAGGAAAATAGGGACGCTGACGATGAGGAAGAAGATACTTCCGGCGGCTCTCATGCTGATGAGAATAGAGGTTCCTCCGCGCCTCGCAGATGAGGGATATGGGCCCGACTAGGTGGGCAGCGATGAGACCACTTCGGCCGAGCCGCAAATGAAGGAATATTGGGGGGAACAAGTGGGGGTATAGGCAAAATAGATATGTGCAGGCATAATGCATAATGTAAATGTCTTAAATAAAAATTCTTAAGTTTTAGAGTCGCCATCTTTATTTTGAGGAATAAATAAAGCAAAACCAAAAAGAAAACCAAAGATAATAAAAGCAGGTCTGGAGGCTAAGTTACGAGTTGGGAAGGTGCTAGGCACCCAACTCGCCCTTTCGGTCTCAAAACAGTTTTTGGCTAAAGTATGTTTTTTGTTATATTTATTTAACAGATAAATAAAGTATTAACTGCCTACAAATACATCCATTTGTCTACATTATTTACAGACTTGCAACTGTCTCTTTTTACAAATTATTACAAATATACTTGAAAATATTTGGCCATAATAATGGCTCTTTTTAGTACTATTTCCTAACTAAATCCGGGCAGCACAACTGCTTATATATCTACATTGAGCCGGATTGGAAATAATACTTTTATAAATAAAAACTTTAAAATAAAACTTACTGACGGCCTAGGGTGTGCTCGCTCTGCCCTTCAGGGAGAGGGAGTCTTTTTTGTTGTTGTTGTTGTTGTGTGTTGTGTGGATTCGGGCAGAATGACTGCTTCTGAAAGTTACTTTCGGCCTTAGGATTTGGGCAGAGTAACTGTTTATTTTTGGTTGTTGTGTTTGCTTGAGGTAGGCTAAAATCGAGCAGAATAACGGTTTATTTCTGGCTGATTTGGCCTTTTAAATCGGGCAGAGCAACTGCTCTTTCCACGATTTTTGGACCGGGGAAATATGGTGGATACCTAGATGGGGGGCTAAGGTTCACTTCTACCGGTTGGTTTTGTGTTTGGAGGAGGTTTGGCAGGGTTTCGAGGCTTTTTGAGGTGATCGCTCACTATCTCACTTCGCTCTCTATTTCTCCAGCGTAACGAGAACGCGGAGAATTTTTATCGCTGAAATTATGTGCTGAAGGTCGACCCAGAGGCCTTTATTTATAGGCTGGACAAGGGACACTGAGGGAATTTAATTTTCTTCTGTGCGCATCGATCAGTTGTACCAGCCGCAGAGAGAATTGAGCTAATTTACGGCCACTGTAGCGAATTCTGGGAGCCGGGAAGCCATTTCCTGGCGCCATGAAGGCAAAACTTGGCGCCATGCCAAGATTTCATATGGGTGGCGCCAACTTTTCCATAATTTCCAAATTTTGCACTTTGAACCCTGAATTTCATTCTTTTGCGCATCCTGCTTTGTTCTTTTGCACTTTTGACCCTGTAACTTGACATTTGTTAATGTTTTAACAGGTCTTGATATTTTATGTCATGTCATATACCAGGGGTACGAAATTCGGGTGTCTTCAGTGTCATTCCTTCCATATTTTGCAAATTTCTTAAAATGTTTTACAAACATAGCAAACTGTTCATCAGAAAGAAAATCATTTTCACTGGAGGAAGTGGAGGGTTTGTCGTCAACTGGAATTGCTTCTTGTACCATGGCTGGCAAGGACAGAGTTTTGAACTACTTATCCTACTCTAGAGCTTGACTAACTTCGAGCTCATAAACCTTTAAACTTGTATAAAGACTACAGAGAGTCATTTCATTTAAGTTTTTAGATTCTTTCATGGCGGTAGTCTTAACATGCCAAAGACTACCTAGAGAGCCTAGAAATCTCATGTTCATTTCTTTCTTGCCATAAATTTTACCAAAAGAAAAACAGCTATTTATTACCTCGCTGAAACGATCATAAGCTTGTCTCAAGGTTTCCTTAGGATCCTTTATGAAAGAGTCAAATTGATAGATGAATGTGTACTTCCTGTTGTCTCTTGTATCTTGGTCTCCTTCTAAGTATTCAACAAGAGCTTCACACATCTCCTTTGCAGATGTACACCATATCACTTGTTGGTAGGTATTGGTGTCTAGTGAGCTTGTAATGATGTTAATGGCTTTACTGTATAGCTCCACTAGGTTTCTTTCGTCCTCAGTCCATTCTGATTCTTCTTTTGGAACTTCTGGAGGATTTCCACCAACGGAAGCCAGAAGATTTGGCTTCATTGGTACATGACGTCCTCTGAGTACGCACTTCCATAACCTGTTGTCAATAGAGTTCATGTGATGCATTATCTTATCCTTCCAAACATCGAAATGGCCTTCGTCCAATATTGGGACGTGGTTCGCATTTGATGTAGGTAGCATGTAATATGCTTGTGTCATTGGATCTTTATCTCTTAAGAGATTAATCTTGGAAAAACATGTTTTCGAATAGTTAAGCTCTGATACCAATTGTTAGTCCCAAAGGGCACAATACTAAGCCAGAAGGGAGGGGTTGAATAGCTTAGTAAACACTTAAAACTTTTTGTAATAGTTCCTAAAAGCAAGTACTTGCAACCTATTGAAAAGGTTGAAGTAACGGAAGACTTGCAAGGAAGACAGTTTAAGTCTTTTGGTGAAGCACTACCAGTAGACTTGGCTGATTACTTAAGTTTGCTACTCAAAGGAATAAGTTAAGACGGTGAATATAGTATAAAACAGTAAACAACAGAATGTAAAGAACACAAGTATTTTGAGATGGTTTGCACTATAAAGAGTGATATGTCCACCACCAAAGCAGTCAACCTTGGATTTGAATGTGCACTATGTTTTCCACTAGTTCTATTAAAGAAATCTCTAATGGATCGTGTACAAAATATTTGACTTGTGTTTGAGGGTGGGGAAATTGAATATCTGATAAGGCAGAATATTCAAGGTGCAGAAGAATAGTAATGATTACAACAAGAAGTAGATGATTAATACTTGATGCAGATCTTGTTGTTGTTGTTGAGGACTTCGTTGATCAGTTAATGATCTCTTGAATGCATTGAGTATGATGACTTGATTTTGTTGAATGGATTCAGAACATTCAGAGCTTGCATATATACTTTGTGCACACACTTATTCTTTAGTCTTTAATGGTAGTATTTATATTGGGGTATTCTTGTGACCGTTGGAGAAGATGAAGTGAGTAACAACTCTATTAGGTTGGGAGCATTAAATGTCGGGAGCTGCTTTGTTGACTTCATCTCTATTTAGAACTGATCAGGGTATGGTGAGGAGCAGGTGCTGGAACTAGCAGGTGGGCGACAAACAGAGATTGCAGACCTGCAGTAGTTGGTACAGTTTGTTTGTGTCAGACTGTAAACATGCTCTGCCATGTTCAGGAGGCGAAAGTCTTCATTCCTCGGAAAAGCTGGAGATGTGTGTCTTGGAAGTCAGGAGCTGATTGAAGATGGATTAATTCAAATTCAAACCAAAGATAGCTGAATTAAATAATCCACTTGAGCTTGATATCCAGATGAACTGGACACGTCATGTTGTCCAAGTGCAGGTAAGGTCTGCTGGTGAAGGCTGCTGGAAGTCTGCTGGTGAAGCCTTCTACCAAAACCTGTGAAGTCTAAAACTATTCTAAAGGCAAAGTTCTATACACAGTTGCCACGCTAACTGGTACGCAGCCCATTTAGCCACTAAGTATAGAACCTAATGTAATGAATGAACAAATACAAATTAAGATACATTGAGAAACAACAGGAGGGCATTGGTAAGATGGAGAAATTTGGTGATGAAAGCGTCCAGAGGAAGTCTTAGACCGACATGGAAAAAGTCAAAATAAAAGACCATGCGGTCTCCCTGAAAGTTGTGCCCGTCCTTTTTTATTCCAGATCGATTTGAAGGCCTGTACTTGATGGTTTTTGGGGTCGATGCCCAGGGAATAAAACCAGGGAGACACATCTTCCTCCCCGGTCAAGTCATCCCATTTCATTGAGGCCGGCACATCGACCACGAGTTGTTTGCCCTTACGGTGAGCAACTCTTTTCTTCTTTTCTCGAGGAGCGCTTGTGCTTGGGGACTCAAACCCGGAACATCTATTTTCTCGGCAGATGCCTGCTCATCCTCAGCATTGGCATTTTGATCCACTCCCTACTCGTGTTCAATGATGACATTATGACCACCATGCTTCTCAGCCTCAATGTCTACATTTTCCACTTCATCGGAGGCCATCAGAGATTCGTGATCGTTGTTTTTAGGCACACCATGAGCTATCAAGGTCTCATCCAGCTCGGTTTCCTCAGAGCTACCAGATTCAACTTCAAAGCTCTCCTCCTGCTTGCTTGAAGCTCCATAGTCATAGTTGCGTCCTTCGATTTCTGAGTTGCTCTCCTCACAAGAAGACATCTTACATGAATCGAGGAAGACATTAAATCCTGCTCGCGAAAACAGGTAATAACGAGTAAGTAAAACCTTCGGTTAGGGTTTACGTTTCAAACAAGTGAACAGGGCACCAGTGGGTCATTTCCTCAATTCCTACCTATGTGTGTGCTTGGATCGGTGCAAAAACCAAAAAAGACAACCAAGATGAATCCATAAATTTTTTATGGTGGATTTATGAAGAACGATGTTATAACAGAAAGCAAGGACATAAGTTTCTGAACCTTCGGATGCGGGACACTGGAACACCCAGTGATCACCATCAAATTCTAGGGCTAGGGTTTTGGTATAAATAAAATACATAAGGAAATGAAAGAAAAGTAGTTAGAAGTAGATGAATACCCGTTGTTCTAGAAGATTTCTGAGTTCGGGTAGATTCTGGTCCTGGATGCAGCCTTGATTCTTCAATACGAACTAGCAATGTGAAGAACGAAGAATAAGAAGGATTAGAGGTTTGTAAGTTTAAAGGAGTTGTGAAAAGAGTAAAGAGGATGGGAACGATTCCTTTTATAGGTCAAGCGGAAGGCAAAATGGGAAGAAAAGAATACCTGCAGACGTGACTTCTTGGACACGTAGCGCGAGAATCGAGGCATCATATTTAATGCCGCCTCGGCAAAGATGCACGAGTGCAACCTAGACCTAGACGACGGCTGCACTCTAACGTCCCATCATTGCATCCCTGCTCCAGCCTGCACTTCCCACTACCCAGCCTGCTTGACCAATCTTTCTTGTAATTAAAATGAACAAGTCTTGCAAGGATCAAGCTTCCAAAAGGTGTCAAGATATTATGCTCCTCGCACCGAGCACGTATGTTCGCTAGACAAGAAGCAGGGGGCCACTGAACTGCCTGGCCCAAAAGGCTCAAGCTCTGGTCACGTGCCCAACACGTCTTCCCCATGGTCACAAGTAAATCACGTACATTCCTCATGACCCAAGCTCAAGTCATAAGCGAGCAGACACAAATCCCTGGCTACCTAAGCATAGTAAACGAGCAACCATCTACCTGAAGCATGGGGGCTAAGAGCAGAGCGAGCAGGCAGAGAAGTAAAAGCAAACACGTTTGCCTTGCTCGATAACATGGTAACAGTTGTCTTGAACGTGGGGAGTTACTGCCGGGTAACTCGCCCCCACGTACCTGGTGTGGCCATAAACGTGCCCGCATTTCACTCCCCTGCATTGAATGCAAATTTATTGGCCTTCGTGGCTGGCTATATAAACTCCTCGAAATAGAGAGGGAAAGTACGTTCACATATACACAAACTAAAATTTTGTCAAATTGCTAACTCAATTATGTGTTTGCTAATTATCACGCCGGAGTGCATTTACAGGGTAAGCCCTTGCCCAGTTCACTGTTGTTATTGGTTTCTTGACAGGTTTCAACCTTCGAGATAAGGATAGATTGAAAGTCAGATATCCAATTGTTACAAGCCAGTGTATCTGCATAATTTTGGATACATCAAGTACCATATGCATGGTTTTAATAGTTTTTTTTTCTTTTTTTTGGCAAAAGTTGTTTATAATAAGATGATTTTCTAAACTTGTAATAAATAATTAAAATTTTTAATTAGAATAATTTGAAAAAAAATGAAAAATAAGTTAAATATTCAAACTTGATCATATAGTCATGTAATTGAAAGATTAAAATTTATGAGAATTAATAAAATCTATCCGTAAAAAAAAGCGTTTAAATCAAATGTTATACTCCTTTTGTTTTCAAAATATTATCTGTGTTTACTCGACACACCGTTTAAGAAAAAAACAAATTGACTGGATTACAAATATTGACGAAATGTGTTGTTTCTTTTATTGCCCTTGAGTATGTGGCCATACTTAAAATATATAGAAAAAGTAAGGGTAAAGTGGTAAAAGTATTTTTTCTAAAAGAGAAATTTTTGAAAGATGACAATTATTTAAAAACTGACGAAAAATGAAAGGTAGACAATAATTTGAAAACGGAGGGAGTAAAATATATCCGATATTAATCGATTTTGGCAGCAAAAAATGGTAAAAAAAAAAAAAACTTTTACCATATGTAAAGGAGGCATCAATTTTAAAATCTATCTAGTTTTAATTTTTGGTAGGAATAAAAATATATAGTACATATGCATGGTTTTAATTTTTTTATTTACAAAAGTTGTTTATAATAAGTTGATTTTTTAAACTTGTAATAAATAATTAAAAAATGTAATTAGAATAATTTTTAAAAAATAAGGTATTCAAAATTGATCCTATGAATATGTAATTGAAATATTAAAATCTATAAGCACGGGTAAAATCTATCTGCAAAAAAACACTTTTATCGTGAAAATTTGGTGTCCTAATCAAGTGAAACGCATCTAAATCAAATGTGATAAAATCTATCTTGTACTAACCGATTTTGGCAGCAAAAAATCTATCTATCTATAACTATTACTAAAATATAAGCCGCTACTGTCACGTGGCTGCTTTCTGTGAAAAGCTAAAAGTTTTAAAATAATTCGATGTTGTCATGTGTCACCTTCGAAATGGTAAGTTTTTTCTTTTTTCAAAATTGATTAGTTTAAGATAAAAATCCTAAATCTAATGAGATAAGATAAAAATCCTAAAACTCATTTGATAAGATAGATTTAAGATATAGTTTTATGAGTAAATTTATGATAGAAATTTAAGATTTTGTTTTTATTTTTTTCAAATATCACTTAATTGAACTAAATTTTATCATATACAATTTATACAAGTTTAATTTGACTGAAACTCTTCAATTTCCATCTATTTTCATTTTCCTACTATTTAATTTATACAAATTATCAACGGGACATTTTTATGTTATTTGTTCTTCTACTAATCTATATTTATTAATCATTAATTAATAATCTATTATTTATCTAGTAACTATTATTAAAACATAAGTCGTTGCTACTACATGACGACTTTCTATTGAAAGCTTAAAGTTTTAAAAGATTTATGTGCTTTGACGTGACACCTTCTTGTGAAGTTGTAATTTTTTTTGTGCTGAAAATCAAAATCTGATAGATTTTAAAATCGGTACCTCATTTATCTATAGTAAAAATTTTTTTTTTGCTCCCAAAATCGGTTAGTACGAGATAGATTTTATCACATATGATTTAGACATGTTTCATTAGATTACTGTCACGTGGCGGCTTACTGTGAAAAAACTAAAAGTTTTAAAGGAATTCGATTCTGCCATGTGTCACCTTCGAAATGGTAAGTTTTTCTTTTTTTCAAAATTGATTAGTTTGAAATAAAAATTCTAAATCTAATTAGATAAGATAAAAATCCTAAAACTCATTTGATAGGATAGATTTAAGATATAGTTTTACGAGTAAATTTATGATAGAAATTTAGGATTTTGTTTTTTTATCTTTTTCAAATATCACTTAATTAAACTAGATTTTATCCTACGCAATTTATACATGTTTAATTTGAATGAAACTCTTCAATTTCCATCTCTTTTCATTTTCCTACTATTTAATTTATACAAATTATCCACGGGACATTTTTATGTTATTTGTTCTTCTACTAATCTATATTTATTAATTATTACTTAATAATCTCTATTTATCTAATAACTATTATTAAAAAAGAAGTCGTTGCTGCCACGTGACGACTTTCTGCTGAATGCTAAAAGTTTTAAAATTTTTATATGTTTTGACGTGACACCTTCTTGTAAAGTTGTAAAAAAAATTCTTTTTTTTGTGTTGAAAATTAAAACCAGATAGATTTTAAAACCGACACCTCTTTTATATATAGTAAAAAAAATTTATTTTTTGCTGCCAAAATCGATTAGTACTTTAGACGCGTTTCACTAGATCAGGACACCAAATTTTCATGATAAAAGTGTTTTTTTGCGGATATATTTTATCAATTCTCCTAGATTTTAATATTTTAATTACATATTCATATGATCAATTTTGAATATTTACCTTATTTTTCATTTCTTTCTGTAATATCCCCAAAATCTTAATAATATTATACTTTATGAAAAATTGAACATTTGTACTTGGGCTTTATTGGTTTAGTCATATTTGGCCTGGTATTTTTGGGTTGGCCAAATTGAAAATACTTAATCAAGATTGGGTTTGAGCCCAATTAGTGGTCACTTTATTTATATTAGCATAATAATAATAATAATAATTAATAATATAATAGAAAAAAATAATAAATAAAGAAGGGAATGATCCATTGTTTCTAAACAGGAAAGGTGGGAGAGAATTCATACGGCCGAGTCGATGGAACTCGAGAAGAGAGAGAGACGAAATAAAAAAGAGGGAAGAATTTGACGAGAGAGTTCGACTGAACTCGAGAAGAGAAAGAGACGAAATGAAATGGGGGAAGAATGCATTAACAGAGAAATGAAATCGATCTTTTAAAGTGTATAAATAGGAGGCTGAATCCATTAGTGACTTCATCAGAAATTGGAAACCTTGAGTGGGAAGAGAGATCTAGAGAGAGAGGAAGTAAAATAGAAGAAGGTGATCTCTCGTTACTGCCCGAGATCAAAGACGGTGGAGGTAAACTTTTTTTCCTTTCTTTCTTCAACTTCTTTAGTTCCTCATTTTAGCAATAAGATTTCTTTTGTGGGTATGAGTATCTGTAGAACAGAGACTGAAATGGAAGAAGATCTAGGTGTGTGTTGAAATAAATAAATATAGGATACGGGTTGGTGTATTGAAAGAAAGAAGAAAAGTGGGGAATGTTTCAAAAGAATAAACCCAGGTAGAGAAAGAAAATAATGTAATTATGTATGTTTATGTATGTATGCATGTGCTGTGAGTTATGAATATTGAAGAGGAAATTTGCTGGTAGAATCTTGGGTTTATGTACTGGGTGTGTGGAAAAAAAAAGGAAAAAGAAAGGAAGAAGTAAATCACCTGGCAAAGGGAGTAGCAGATGGAGGATGAATGCGTGTTAGTAGTTACAGAAATGATAATTGGAGGATTGTAAAGTGAAGGAGAATTATGTTGTGTATAAAACAAACAATAATAATAATAATAAAGTATGCATAAGTGTATTGAAAAAGAAGAGAAAGTTGAATATGGGTAGTGTCTGTACACAGGGACGGTACAGATCAAAAGAAAGGAAAGAAAAAAAAGGGGTACTTGAAGTATGCCACTTAATTGGCAATAAGGAGTCGTTCAAATGCAACAGTGGGTTAATGTATATATTATAATGGGTTCCTTGACTTCCTTCTAAGATAACATTATATAAACTATTTTTTTACTAAGAACAATTTTAGTAATCGGTAGCATCTAAATTAGTTTAGATTGGATAAATTGATGCGATATAAATATTTTAGTAATTTGATTTATACCTTGAATTTTAGAATTGGACAAAAAGAGCTAAGCTTCGTTACGATTCGGTGGACCTTGAATTTGTGGGCGTGTTATTCAGGTAAGAGATTATACATCTTTTAGTTATTTGAATTCTTTTTCCAAATTGTTAGGCTTCCGCTAAATTTTTTACATTTACCGTTCTTTGAATTATATGTACCAATTTTAAGTTGGAATTTGAATTTGAATTCCGTCGTACCCGTTCTTTTGTCATTCTAAATTGTAGATCTCATTACATATATCTGTCTAATATTTAAATTTCATTGAGATATTTTTGTGAAACCAAGTTTCCGTTGGAATATTATTTTTGAAATCCTACTATGATCACTAAGTTAAACAACCTGGCTACTGGGGTAAAGTAGCATTTTGAATTTGATATTTGATTATGAATTTTGCCACCAGGCTCGTTGTGGCGACCCCGACCCCGGACCGGAGATGGGACCGCGGACCGGAGCGCCAAACAAGACAAGAGATACAAGAAAAGACGAACATGCAAGGACTCGAAATATTTTAAAACTGACGTGACGCAACATTTCAGTCGCGGCAGAACTCGACACTAAAGGTCGGTATTTTCAAAATCATTTCACCTGATAAACATTTAAGCAATTAATCCAAATCTTCGGCGACACTACAGCCGGAACCCAAGCTAAGCAGTAAATACGACAAGGAAATAAATAAGAGTTAATGGAATGCTCAGCGGAAGTCTATACGTAGTGAACGATAACAAGATATACAAGGCACGGCTAACACAATTGCTGGCATCAAAAGGAGTATAAGTACTACAATAGTTAATACTACAAGTAGCTAACAGGAATACACGAGTACAAGATCTATACAATCTCCAAGCATAATCTAGATGACTAGCTTAAACCCATCGTCCTTGCAAAATACAAAAGAATAGAAGAGGACTTCTAAAACCACCTCTTCAACCGCAAAAGTCTGATCAAAAGAGAACTAAGGTGTAAGAGCACCACGAGCCTCAACGAGAAGGTCCTGTCCTGCTAGGATCTAAAAAAAAGTACAAGGGAACGGGTAAGTCATAATGACTCGTAAGCTATCAATCATGCATGACATGACAATATGCAACACGTTAGCCAAGACGATATTTCAAGCATGGAGATCAAGTATTTAAGATGCACATAGATCACATAATGTGAGGATATAGAGCTGGGCCGCTACGTAGACCTACAAAACAGACACCTTCGATAGCGTGCGATAATCGATGGGTGTGATAATACATCGATCTCCGAGGGATGCTCGGGAAAACAATAGTCAACTCAATGGGCGCGTATTGGTTGGCCAGAGAGAGCTCTTCCCCCACTGTGGCCAGCAGTGGAGGGTGTGTGCAGTATCTGGTTCAACAACCCATCACTATCACGAATCTTACGATTCGTAACGGCAATGCATTTTCAACCAGGGTAGACAAGACAAGACAAGTATGCCAGCTGGACTTATGCAAATGCCAAGTAGTATTTACTCAACAATGGTTAGTATGGAACGAGTCCGACAAGAGCGTCCTCGTTCAAGACAAGTATATAATCTCATCAATAACAAGCAAGATTGAGCTCGACAAGAGCGAACTCAATATTTCAAGTATGTATTTATTATGTCATAAAGATACAAGCATGACAGTCAATCCATTTCAAGAGCGAACTCAAATATTTCAAGTATGCATTTATTATGTCATAACTATACAAGCATGACAGTCAATCCATTTCAAGAGTCTAGAATTAGTTTCTAGTGGAACGCATGTAATAACGTCGTAGGGATTGATCTTTGAGCCGGTATTGTTCAATAGCTCACTAATCTCGACTCCGTTGAGTCATTTCTATAATCGAACCAAATAGAGTTAAAACACTATTTGCATTTCCAACTCTTTTCTAAGTTATCGCATTGATTAATCTAGGTCATTAATCCAAATAACAACCATAATCAATAATAATCTCAAGTTCCCAAATTCATGGAACCATAGAATCACGTTTTCCCAAATAATGGTCGAAAGTCTATGACCCAAGAACAATAGTTATTTCTAATGTAACGTAGAACACTTTTACTTATAGGCTTAGTGTCCAAATCGAAACATTTACATTCATGGTCTATAATTCCTAGAAATTCATACTCTCTACAACGTATCATTATCACGGTAGAAAACAAGGAGAGCATGATTTAGACATGAGAGAAGGGAAGCAAGAGGAGGTATCATGTTATCTCTAACATGGACCTAAGGGAAATCGATAGCTTACCTCAAGCCAAGCAAAAGACGGAAGCAAGAAAACTAATCGGTGACAATCGCTCGTCTCGACGGCGGCTACGCAACGGCGGTCTCGGAATCGCAAGCGGGTCTTGAGATCACTTGGAGTCAAACCCTCACGCACTAATCTCACCAAGACTCTCACGCACGAACTCTCTCTAGACGAGAGAAGAAGAAGAGAAGAAAAATAGATCGTAAGATGGAGTCTCCAACTGATGTAGAGAAATCAGCTTGATTAATCATGAGTGGAGAACACATGTCACAAGATGAGTGATGGAAATAGGTTTAACAATATTAATTAGGCTTAGATTAGGCTAATAAGACTCTAATACAAGTGGTTAAAGTCACTAATGATAGAGGTTTAGTAAGGGTACTATCGTAATTAGCCAAATGTTGCAGAAAATCCCGTTTTGCTGGAAATTCCTTCAGTTCGGTTGTGGAGGCCGAACCTCCTTCATAATGTTCGGTTCTTGTGGCCGAACAATGCCCAAGATGTTCGGTTGGCATGGTGGAACAATTCCTCAGGCCATACTTTAGGTCAAACAGGTCCAGATTTGCACGTATAACGCATACAAGGCATATACAACTCAAAGAAGCATTAGAATGAGTATCAAGGGTCCTTATAACAATGATAAATTTCTCTCAAGGTCTTGGCTAAGTCCAAAAGATCAAAGCTCGAGCAAGAACAAGTCAATCTAGAGCATGCAAGGCAATAGGCGTTCGATACGACAATTACGGCTCGATCAAGGAATGCAATCAAGTCAAACATGTTAGGGATACTACTAGCATGTTAAAAACATATTCTAATCATGTCAAACAAGTATAGGAGACATGTTATACAAGTAGGTTTCGGGTTCTCACACTCGTGGCTTGGTTATCCGGATATACCATTATGAACTGTTACTATTAGTACATTGTGAATTCTTGTTTTAAAAGAGGTCTTGTGACCGCTTATGTGATCATGGTATCCGCGGGTTGGTCGTCGTCTCCAACTGGTATGGGATAGTTGGCAACGATTAGATATTTCGCAAATGCCTTTGTATCTCTATCTTATACATCGAATTCTTTTGTGACATTATGAAATATGAAATTTATCATCTCATTGCGCTATTCCCGATTATGAACCATTTGAATATTAATCCCTTTTTGAATGTTTTATTGTTAATAAAATCTTCCCTAGATTTCGGAGGGGCTGTATATGATCTTACTGGGCATTGTCCGCTCATTCCTTCCAGGTTTTAAATAAGTTGGATATCATCAAGAGACGACCTGGAGATTCCCTTTCTATTTCGAATTAGTTCGTTTTGTATTTTTGGACAAGAATTTGGTTTAGCCGTTTTGGGACTACAGAATTGTTTAATTATACTTTCGAAATGTAATAAGTACTCTATGACTTTCCTTTATTACTAGTCCTTAAGAGATGATTTCGGAATTATTGTGACTTAATATTTGTAATAGTGATGCGTCCAAGATTTTGGGATTATAAATTTGGTTAGAAATTTTGGGGCGTTACACTTTCAAACTATTCTAATTAAAATTTTTAATTATTTATTACAAGTTTAGAAAATCATCTCATTATAAACAACTTTTGCACAAGAAAAAAAACTATTAAAACCATACATACGGTACTATATATATATATATATATATATATATATATATATATATATATATATATATATATTCTTGCCAAAAATTAAAACCGGATAGATTTTTAAAAAAATGGTGTCTCCTTTATACATGGTAAAAGTTTTTTTTACCATTTTTTGCTATCAAAATCGGTTAATACAAGATATATTTTATACCATTTCATTAAAACTAGTTTCACCTGATTAGTACTCCAAATTTTCATGGTAAAAGTTTTTTTTGCAGGTAGATTTTATCAATTCTCATAGGTTTTAATCTTTCAATTACATATTCATATGATCAAATTAGAACTTATTTTTCATTTTTTTCAAATTATTCTAAAGAACTTTTGTAAGAAAACTATTAAACTATGCATATGGTACCATATATATATATATATATATATATATATATATATATATATATATATATATATATATATATATATATATATATATATATTCTTTTTTTGCTGTCAAAAAATCAAAATTGGATAGATTTTGAAACTGGTCTCCTTTATACATGGTAAATTTTTTTTTTTTTACCATTTGTTGCTGTTAAAATCGATTTATATCAGATAGATTTTATCACATTTGATTTAAACGTATTTCACTTAATTAGGACTCCAAATTTTTTTAGTAAAGTTTTTTTGCGGATAGAATTAATCAAATTTGATTTAGACATGTTTCAATTTATTAAAACTCTTTAATTCTCATGGTAATTTGTTTTTTTACAACTTTTTGCTGCCAAAATCAGTTTGTACCGGATATATTTTATCACAATTGATTTAGACAAGTTTCATTTGATTAGGAGTACTCCTCAATTGTCATGGTAAAAGTTTTTTAATCTTTATTATTTTACCAAAACTGAGTCAATTTAAAATGGATTTTGTTTAATTTGATTGAACATGTTCCACCAAAACCACAAACAATCATTATGAAATGCTTTCCTTCCATCAAACACCTCATTGACAAGTTTGTCTTTGTGGTACTTACCCTCCCCTCCCTAAAAATATTTGTTCGATTTGATAATTCACATGAATTTTTGATTTGATGATTCGGTGTGGTCTCACGTTTTTTTTAAAATTATTAATTATGTGAACATCTTGTTGTTGTTGGTTCATTCAAATAGCTTGCAGACTCTATCTACAAAATTAAATTTTAGAAACAACATTAAATCAACCGTGCATTGCGCGGATAATAACCTAGTAACTATTACTAAAATAGAAGCCATTGATACCACTTGGCTGCTTTCGATGAAAAGCTTATAGTTTTACGAGTAAAACAAATTTAGGATATATTTGATTTAGACGTATTTCACTTAATTAGAACTCAAACTTTTTACAAATAGAGTTTATCACATTTAATTTAGAAGCGTTTACGTTTTTATTTTCTTTCTAATCCAGCTAGCTTAACATATATTTTATGATACCATTCACCTTTCAGATAACTACATTTCACTTTCACATCGGTGGAGAGCGGTTTCTGCAGATTACTTCATCATTCTCTGCGACTGTTCCACAAAACCCATCCTGCCCAATCCTTCTCTCTCTCGGTTTCTCGTCTGCCGGCTGCTTCACTGATCCCTAACCCCATTTGGGCTCCAGAAGCCGCAACTCTTCGCAACTCGTAAGTTTTGTCTCTCTTCATCTCTCCCTCTAAATTGTGATTTTTTTCGTCTCTGCTTTGCCAATTATTTGTACCATGATGGTCTCCCCAATCTATCTAGGTTTTACGATGTCAAGTTCATTTTTGTTTTAATGTGTACGTGCTTCTCTGAACCATGTACATTGGAGTGGCGTAGGATTCACACTGGATAACCTTTGCTTCATGTATTGTGTGCCATATACTTTTAATATACTTCTCTGAAAGTGATGCAAGAGTGCCTAAATGTAATTGACTAGATTTGCCTTTAAAGTGATTGTATAATTGTTGCAATAGTGGCTAAAAATAATCTTCATCACTGTTATTTTCTTTTATTAAATTACATGATTCTTTGAACCATGTACTTGAAATGAAGTGTTTTCAGATCTCCAATTTTTCGATCTAGTTGAATATTAAGGTAATTGTTCTCTCTTTGCCTTTTTATCAACGTATTTTTGTCGATTTATGATACTGCCGGCATTTTGTGGTTTTATTTAAATTATTGGATATCAATTTTAGTTCAATTGAGGGATTGCATTTTTTTTTTCAATTCAAGTAAGTTTAACCCAGTCTTAGATGATAAATACTATTTGCAAAAATAAAAATTAGTCTGTTCTATTAGTTCAGTTTAATTTTGTATGAACCTAATTTTAGATCAACAACATTTTCTTAGTCTATTCTGTTATGGATTATTTAGAATTTATACCTAAAGTCAATTACATATTATTTTAAAGAGTGACCTTTCAAGGAATATGTTTACTGCAAGTCATCACATCGCTACATTTAGAATGTAGAAAGGGTTTTGATTTTCGGAAATTATTGGAAACAAGATGGAGGCCAATTGCTTGGTAAACATGAAATTCATCTTTCTTCCACCTATTAATTTATTTCCTTCATTTTGCAATATTTCTTACACCCTAGCAATAATTGTTGCATATCCCAAGAGCTTTAGGATCTAGAGGAAAGTGAAAGACTTTTGTTTGTAACTCACTAACACGAAGTCTTGACCTATAATGATATAAAATTCACTTTTCAATTTTGTGGCTTCGGTTTGCGAACTAAGCTTCTTTGATCTGTGTTTTCTTTTGGATTCCCATGCATTGTGGGTTTTTTTGTGTGATTTTAGATGAGTAACATTATGGATTATGGATTGAAAACATGTTGTAGGCCAAACTACTTGGTAAAAAGGGTCGAGAATACCGGTGCGAACAACCAGGTTATATCTATAACATGAAATTCATTTTATTCTTATAGGGAAAGATACTTATTCTCTTGCTAGATTTTCCTACCCATACTTGTATTAATATTACCCTTTTTCATGACCTCCTCTTAATCTGGGACAATGAAGAAGTCATTTGGTCAGCCCGTGTCCAACCTGACTTTCACCATCAAAAAGATCCTCCTTGCTCCCTGACTCTGTTTTTTGTTTGATGAATTTGGAGAAAGTACACATTTATTGGATACTCAAGAACCATAATCTTTCAATGAAACGATTTTTATTTGTAAGATGTCTCTCTCTCTCTCTCTCTCTCTCTCTCTCTCCCTCTCTCTCAAATTTGTGTTTTCTTTGGATTTCATGTGCATTGCGAAATTTTTCTTCTCTCTCTAAAACATGTGTTTTGTGTGTGTGTGGATTCCTTTTGTTAGCTTTCTCTTGCATTGACAATTTGTATTATTTTTTGGATTCCTTATGTTATTTGAATAGTGAAAGGATTGAATCACGAAAATTGAATAACAAAGAGGGATGTATTTTTAGTACCTGAAGGTTGAAAGGGTGTACTAAATCACGACCTTCCTAATAGATTTTGTGCTTGGAATGATAAGCCCACAGTGAGGTAGGTACAAGCAAATAATGACCGAGGAAGGAAGAGTGCACCCAGATTGCAAAAATGCATCAATTTTCGGTTGAGTAGTTGCATATGTGATGAATTTGGATTTTATGAGTTGTGATATGGTGGAAATGTCGTTAATCGTTAGTTTCTTTCTTTTATGTAAATTATGTTTTCATCTATTTTTTGAAAATTTTGTTTGTTTTTTTTAGGTTTGGAGTTTTTGTGATTGGTATGACATATGTATTAAATCGGTCACATGAATGATGTGACGGTTGTTATTCTATTAAGGTTACTTTATTTTTTTTTCACACTTTAATCAAGTCCTTTTGTTATGTTGGACCGAAATCTTCAAGAAGACAATAGTTTTTTTTAGGCCAAAATATAGATAGCCTCCCAAAGTATCCACTCAATCCCAAAGTGCACCGTAACCTAATTTTTTTTTTTCCACATATTGTCATCCAACGTTACTTTTTGTCCTAGGATAAAAAAAGAAAAAAATTACAACTTTACAAGAAGGTTACGCATGGAAGCACAGAATTCCTTTAAAACTTAAAGCGTTCAGTAAAAAGTCGCCATGTGGCAGTAAGTCAGTAACTGCTTCTATTTTAATAATAGTCAATAGATAATTAATAGATTAATAATTAATAATTAATAAATATAGACTAGTAGAACAAATAACATATAATTATCCCGTGGATAATTTGTATAAATTAAACATTATGAAAATGAAAATCAATAGAAATTGAAAAGTTTCAGTCAAATTAAACTTGTATAAATTACATAGGATAAAATCTAGTCTAATTAAGTGATATTTGAAAAAAATAAAAACAAAATCCTAAATATCTATCATAAATTTACTCATAAAACTATATCCTAAATCTATTTTATCTAATCAAATTAGTTTCAGGAATTTTATCTTATCTAATTAAACTAGATTTCGTGTCTGTGCCTATGACACGGTGTCAGTATGGATGTGATCAATGTATGAATGAAGCGAGTGTGAAGCGAGCATGATGTGAAGAAATTAATAAAAGAAGATATCCCAAAAATTAAAGAAATTGTGTAATTTATCTAAAAAAAGTATAATTAAGCATCCAAAAACACTCGCTCTTTCGCACATACCAACCATACACATGTTAATTAAAATAAAGTTAAATATGAAAATCTTAGCAAACAAAAACCATAAAATAAATTGAATGAGACAGAGTGAACTAACAAAATACTATTTCAAAACCGAAATCACAAAGATTTTAGACCAATAAGAAAAACTTAGCAAAAATAAAAAAAAAAAAGAAAGAAATTAAAATACAAATATTTAAAATTACAAAACTTACGAACAAACTTTTTTTTAAAAAAATCAAATCTAAATTTGACAAAAATTAAATTGAGATTCAGTTGATTACGATAACAATCAATTAAGAAACTATGAACTAAATATTTGTACACAATAAATCTAGGCCGGATTAAAAAAAAAAAAACAGGTTGGAAAAAAATTAAATTGATTCTTTTAAAAAAAAATCTAGGTGGGATGTTAGTAAAAAAATAAGTCATGATCTCTGAATAGTCCTAGTCAATTGCATATGTGCGAAAAAGATAATTGTAAAACCGTAAAATAATAATTGTAAAATTGTAATATAGGAGATGAATAACTGGTGTTCACATGCTTGAAAACCCAAATAAATCACAGTCGTAGGATATTAGTAAAAAAAAATAAATCCCGACCTCTTATGATTTAAAAAAATATTACCGTTGAGGGGTACATTGTTTCAAGTGATAGTTGAGGGATTGATGTTTTATAAGGGGTGACTGTTTAGAAGATTAATCGCAGGGTGTAACTTTGTAATGTGAAAATAAAATATAGCGAGAAGAAAAAAGGGTGACTGTTTATAGTATTAATTCTATGGGGTAACTTGTAATAGGGAAAGAAAAAAATAGGGAGTTAAAAATGGATAACTACTCACACATATGAATGTGGGTTGAATCTCAACCGCTAATTTTTTAAAGATAATTTAATTTCAATCTCTTAATAGTCTTAGTCAATTGCACATGTGCGAACCTAGCTATTTTATAATATAATACTAGATTTCGTACCTGTGCCTATGGCCAGGGCCGACCCTGTAAAATCGTGGGCTTAAGGCCAATTACGTCGAGCGGGGTCCTTCCTTTGTAGCATAATTTTTTTTACTAATTTTTGAAAAATTAAAGAAACAGAGGTTACATAAAGCCATTTTTTCTATTGGTAAATCTTTTGAAAATATGTCCAAAAACATTTTCGGGTGTTTGGTAAGCACACGGAAAATGTTACGGAAAATAATATATGAATAAATACAAAAAGTATATTCTAATATTAATGTCCATATTGAACATAAAATAATATTTAACTTTAAGTAAATTTTCTTTAGTAATCCTTAATTTATTATTAAAGGTGTCAAATCAATAAGGTCTATTTTTTTCAATGTCTCACAAATACAAACAAAAAATTAGTAATAGTGCAAAAATGTTTTAAAAAAGAAAATTGATAATATTTGGGACGTCCCTAAATAATACAGTGGGCACTAATTTTATGAAGTAATGAGTATTTATTTAAATTATAATTTATAAATAATGTGTACAAACTCTAATTATATTTCTAAACAATGTATTTGTTGAGTAAAATATTGTGTTTGTAAACATGTGTAATTGTGGAAGAGGACGAAGGAGTGCTCGAACATTTGGAAAATGAATCCGTAAGTCATTTTCCTGAAAAGAAGACTTCATTTTTCATTGACTTGGAAAAAGCTTTTATGCTGAGTACATTTTCCTCTGATTACCAAACACTAGAAAATGTGGAAAACGTTTTCCAAAAGTCATTTTTCGTGAAACAAACGGAGTCTAAGTTTTTTTTAGAAATTAGAATAGGGAATTTATTTTATTTTTTTAATAATGTGTAGGGTTTTTGTGAGATTTGGGGTAGGGGTGTGCAGGATTTTTTCGGAACCAGACCGAACCACTAGAACCGGACCAAACCAATCAAAACTGGACCGGACCAATACTTTGGTTTGGTCTTGGATCTGAATTTTTATAAAATTTGATATTTGAGTTGGTCCCGGTTCTCGAACTAAAAAAACACGGAACCGGACCGAACCAACGCAATATGTTTTTTATTTATTTATTTTATTATTTTATATATATATATATATATATATATATATATATATATATATATATATATATATATATATATATATATATATATATATATATATATATATATATATATTAATTCCTAATACTTTCTTTGTTCTACTTTTTAATTGGTACTCTTTTATTATTTTGTTTCCACCGGTTTGTTATGCTATGACTTTATGAGTTCGACATTTTTAATTGTTGAATGTACTTTTATCGAATGTTTTTAAATTTTTTTTATGAAGTTTCAGTCTTAAAATTTTTATTATGTATTTGTATTAAACAGTTAAAAAGTAAAAAATCATAATATTGGTTCGGTCCTGGTTCTCATATATCTTTGATTGGTTCTGGACCGAACCAATATTTTGGTTCTCATATATATTGGGTTGGTTCCGGTTCTAAATTTTTTGAGAACCAGACTATTGGTTGCAGTTACGGTTTTTCTTTTTTCCAAAAAATCGGATCGAGCAAGCTCACCCCTAATTTGGGGGCCCAAAAAATTAGGTATTTTTAAGGGGCCCAAGGCCATGGCCTCACTCTCCTTTTGACAGGGCTGGCCTTGCCTATGGCACGGTGTCAGTATGGATGTGATCAATGTATGAAGCGAATGTGAAACGAGTGTGAATCGAGCATGATGTGAATAAATTAATAAAAGAAGATATCCCAAAAATTAAAGAAATTGTGTAATTTATCTAAAAATAGTATAATTAAGCATCCAAAAGCACTCCCTCTCTCGCACATACCAATCATACACATGTTAATTAAAATAAAGTTAAATATGAAAATATTAACAAACAAAAACCATAAAATAAATTGAATGAGACAGAGTGAACTAACAAAATACTATTTCGAAACCGAAATCACAAAGATTTCAGACCAATAAGGGAAACTTAGCAAAAAAATTAAAAAAGAAGAAATTAAAATACAAATATTTAAAATTACAAAACTTACGAACAAACTTTTTTTAAAAAAATCAAATTTAAATTTGACAAAATTTAAATTGAGATTCAATTGATTACGATAACAATTAATTAAGAAACTATAAACTAAATATTTGTACACAATAAATCTAGGCCGGACAAAAAAAACAGGCTGGAAAAAAATTAAATTGATTCTTTAAAAAAAATCTAGGTGGGATGTTAGTAAAAAAAAATCATGACATATGGATAGTCCTAGTCAATTGCATATGTGCGAAAAAGATAACTGTAAAACCGTAAAATAATAACTGTAAAATCGTAATATAGGAGATGAATAACTGATGTTCACATGCTTGAAAACCCAAATAAATCACAGTCGTAGGATGTTAGTTAAAAAATAAATCCCGACCTCTTGTGATTTAAAAAAATATTACCGTTGAGGGGTACATTGTTTCAAGTGATAGTTGAAGGATTAATGTTTTATAAGGGGTGACTGTTGAGAAGATTAATCGCAGGGCATAACTTTGTAATGTGAAAAATGGTGACTGTTTATAATATTAATTCTATGTGGTAACTTGTAATAGAGAAATAAAAAAATAGGTAGTTAAAAATGGATAATTACTCACACATATGAATGTGGGGGTGAATCTCAACCGGTATTTTTTTAAAGATAATTTAATTTCAACCTCTTAACAGCCTTAGTGAATTGCACATATGTGAACCTAGCTGTTTTATAATATAATATTATTTTAAAATTAACTAATCAAAACCACATTAGTAAAATGACTTATAAACTGTACTCCATCTGTTCCGGACAAAGAGTCTCCGTTGGAAAGTTAAACTTTTTTAAGAAAATAACACTTGTAGTAATGTATTAGTAATAAAATGACATTTTATGTCTTAATTTTTGAAAGTAGATTCTTTAAGTGAAACATCACAAAATGAAATAGTAGACTCTTTACCCAGAACGAACAACGTAATACATTAATTAAGTACTCCCCCCCCCCTGTCCCAAAATTATTGTCATGTTTTCTTTTTTCGTCTGTTCCAAAATAATTGTCTTGTTTGATTTTTTTTTAAGACAACACTTTTACCACTTTACCCTTATTTTTTCATCATAATTTAATTATGAGCCACATACACATGAGTTTTAAAGTAACTACACATGAACCTAGATCTTCATACTCGTGCCTATGACACGGTGCCAATATATGTGATTTCATCAATTGAAATGACAATGTCTAAATAAAATGTGCGATTTTAAAGTTACAATTGAGGGGTAAATTGCTTCAAATGATAGTTGAAGATTGATGTTTTATAAAAGGTGACTGTTCAGAAAATTAATCGTAGGGTGTGACTTTGTAATATGAAGATAAAATATAGGGAGAAGAAAAATGAGTGATTGCTCATAATATTAATTGTAGGGGTGACTTGTAATAATGAAAGAAAAAAATGAGGAGTTAAAAATAGATAACTACTCATAAATGTAAATATGAGGGTGAATTTCAACCGTTAAATGTTTTAAGATAATTTAATCTCAAAATCTGAATAGCCCTAGTCAATTACCTAGCTGTTTTATAATATAGATTTAGAATTTTTTTATCTTAAACTAATCGATTTTGAAAAAAGAAAAAAACTTCTATCATTTCGAAGGCGACACGTGACAACACAAAATCTCTTTACAACTTGCTTTTAACTTTTTACAGAAAGTTGCCACATAACAGTAGTGGTTTATATTTTAATAATAGTTACTAGGTTATTACCCGTCCGATGCATGGTTGACTTAATGTTGTTTCTGAAACTTAATTTGGTTGATAAAATTTGTAAGTTATTTGAATGAACCAACAACAAAAAGATGTGCACATAATTAATAAATAAATAAATAACGTGAGATCACACCGAACAATCAAACCGAAAATTTATACGATTTTTGTAGATAGAATTTGCAAGCTATTTCGTAGTGGTTGTTCGTGGTGTTGGTGGAACACGTTTAATCAAATTTGATAAAATCTATTTAAAATTGACCGAGTATTAGTAAAATAATAAAAATTAAAAAACTTTTACCGTGAGAATTGAGGAGTCCTAATCAAATTAAACTTGTCTAAATCAAATGTAATAAAATCTATCCGGTACAAATCGATTTTGTAAGAAAAAATGGTAAATAGAAAAAATTACCATGAGAATTGAGGAGTTTTAATTAATTGAAATGCGTCTAAATCAAATGTGATAAAATCTACTCAAAAATAATAAAAAAACTTTTACCATGAAAATTTGGAGTACTAATCAATTGAAACACGTTAAAATCAAATGTGATAAAATCTATCTGGAATTAACCGATTTTGACAACAAAAATTGGTAAAAAAAAAATAGAAAAGGTTTTACCATATATAAAGGAGGCACCGGTTTTAAAATCTATTAGACTTTAATTTTTAGCAAAAAAAAATTATAAAGATATATTTAGTATCATACATATTGTTTTAAAGGAGGCACCGGTTTTAAAATCTATCAGACTTTAATAGTTTTAATCAATTGAAATACGTCTAAATCAAATGTGATAAAATCTATCCGCAAATAAAAAACTTTTACCATCAAAATTTGAAGTACTAATCAAGTGAAACACGTTAAAATCAAATGTGATAAAATTTATCTGATATTAACCGATTTTGACAACAAAAAATGGTAAAAAAAAAACTTTTACCATGTATAAAGGAGGCATCTGTTTTAAAATCTATCAGATTTTAATTTTTGGCAAGAAAAAAAAGAATTTATATAGATATATGTAGTACCATATGCATGATTTTAATAGTTTTTGTTTATTTGCAAAAATTGTTTATAATAAGATTATTTTCTAAACTTATAATAAATAAATAATTTTTTAATTAGAATAATTTGAAAAAAAAAACAAAAAAAAAAGGTAAATATTCAAAATTGATCATGTAGTCATGTAATTGAAAGATTAAAATCTATGAGAATTGATGAAATCTATCGGCAAAAAAATTTACCATAAAAATTTGGAGTTCTAATAAAGTGAAACGTGTTTAAATCAAATGTTATAAAATATATTTGGTATTAACCGATTTTGGCAGCAAAAAATGGTAAAAAAAAAACAAAAAATCTTTTACCATGCATAAAGGAGGCACTGGTTTTAAAATCTATCCGGTTTTAATTTTTGGTGGGAAAAAAATTATAAACTTGTATAGAAGGTGACACGTGAAAGCACATAATTCCTTTAAAACTTTAAGCGTATAACATAAACTTGCCATGTGGTAGCAACGTCTTCTGTTTTAATAATAGTTAATACTGATAATTAATAGATTATTAACTAATAATTATATATTATATATTAGTAGAAGAATAAATAACATAGAATTATCCCGTTGATAATTTGTATAGATTAAAAATTATGAAAATAAAAAGAGATGGAAATAGAAGAGTTTTAGTAAAATTAAACTTGTATAAATTTTATAGGATAAAATCTAGTTTAATTAAGTGATATTTGAAAAAAAAACCCAAAATCCTAAATCTCTATCTGAAACATAATTTGGTAGATAAAATTTGCAAGCTATTTGAATAAACCAATAACAGCAAGATGTCCACATAATTAATAAATAAATAAATAACGTGAGATCACACCGATCGACAATCAAACCGAAAATTCATGCGAATTTTGTAGATAGAATTTGCAAGCTATTTCGTAGTGGTTGTTTGTGGTGTTGGTGGAACACGTTTAATCAAATTTAATTAATTACTAAATAATCAATTTCAACAAAAAATTACTAAATAATCTATACATTAAGTTTAAGAAACAATCAATTTCAACGAAAAATTACTAAATAATCTATATATTAATTATTAATTACTTCATTTAATTTTTTTCTACATAAAATCCTAAGCCAATCTTTCAATTACCCATACATATGATCAATTTTAATATTTACATTATTTTAGTTTTTTTTTTCAAAGTATTCTAATTAAAATTTTCAATTATTTATTACAATTATATATATTAGGGATCCTTTATGGTTTTTCTCTTTTTTCTTTTCGAAATGACATCACCGACCTAAGGTTATTTCCCTTCAATTTTTTTGTGTATATATATGCCGCCAATGTGATTTTTTATCAATTTTTTAAATTGTATTGTATAACTTAATAGAGTTAAGGCAATGAATTGGTCTATAGTCTCAATTTTTAAAATAATTTCTTAAATTAAAAAAATTTGAGTTATTTGAGTAAAATCAACTTCTTGTTAAATCGATCTTTAAGTTATGGTTATGTTGTGTTTGTTATCTTTATTAATTAGTGATAAGATTAGTTTGGTTACTTTCAAAATTTCAAAACATGTTATCTTTATTAATTAGTGATAAGATTAATTTTGTAAGTTTGAAATTTCAAAACCAAAATTACTGTTAACAAAATCTTCAAAACACTATATAATATAATCTGTTTGGGCGTTCTTCATCTGTTTCCCATCATCTACTTAATAAGTACAAATGTGATAAAATTTATCCTAACCTACTTGATAATGTGATAAAATCTACTTGATAATTACAAATGTTATAAAATTTATCCGGTAAGCAGTAACTTCTTATTTATATCGTAAACTAATCAATTTTGGTAGAAATTTTTTTTATAACTTATAGAGAGTGACACGTGGCAGCACCAAATTCCTTTAAAAAATTAAGCACTTAACAGAAAGTTGCCACGTGGCAGCAGCGGCTTCTGTTTTAATTATAGTTAACTAGGTTATATTTGTGTGACGCACGGTTTTAATTTTTTTTTCTTTGCAAAAGTTGTTTATAAGAAGAGAATTTTCTAAACTCGTTATAATTAGAATATTTTAAACTAACCGAAAAGAGTAAACACTAAAATTTATATATGAATGAGTAATATAAAGATGCACATTGAAATTTGCTGTAGAAAACAGAACTTAAAAAATAATTGTTGTTGTTTATTAAAACATGAATCATGATTGCAAATAATATAATAAAAAATGAAAGAGATTTAAGCAAAGACAAAGTATATCCGAAATATCAAAAGCAAAAAATATAAATGAACAAAGTTTGCTATGAGATATTATCCAATAACTGTACTCCAAAAGAGATAAAGGTAGATGAATATTTATGTTTAAGTAGGTAAAAAGATGAGATATGATAATCTCAAAGATTGTTTTTGGTATAAAACAATTTATATACTCATTAAGCTTAGTTCACTTGTTCTTCATAGAGTCAGGAGGTGTGGGGGAGGAAAGTTTGAGGATTTCTTAGCATTCGAACAACTTTCCTCATGATAAGACTGAATGTAGCCTCATTCTCAACCCACGTCATTGCAATATTGAATGGTAACATCTTCCAAATTGATAAATTCAAACAGTAAGTCTTGAATCCAACATTACTGGCTACCACCAATGTAGAATCGGATGCCTGAGTTTTGATGTCATCTCATATATATTCTTTGTCACCAACATAATTATATATATCCATAATATCACCAAACTCGCCCACATATATTTTTGTCAGTGATAAGCTAAAGAATTGCTACACAGTAGCTATAAACTTCATTTTTCTCATTCATTTGTAGCATGTATGTGTATTATATTGTAAAATCTGAGAAGAAAAAACAACAATTAATCAATTTGAAAAGTAAGAAATTTGAGAGATATATAGTTAAAATTTGAGAGATGTACCGATAAGGGGAATAGATTAGGATGGTTAAAATCTCTTTTAGATGACGAAGGATTACAAATTTCAATTGTCTAACATTATTTATAAATCAAGGAACAAATGTTGTTTAGAGTAGATAACCATAATTTGAATTTGAAAGAGATTGTTTAGAACGGATGAACATAATTTGAATTTGAAAAAGATTTGTCTGCTAAAATTTCATTATTAATAATAATAAAATTATAGAAATATGCTTATAGAGATTTTATCTTTTTTAATTATGCACGGTTTATATGTGATAAAAACTTTTATCGATAATTTTTTATCCGTAAAAACTTTGAAATCAAGTGTGATAAAATTTATCCACAAAAAATCTTATCCTAATTAAAACTTTTATCAGTAACATTTTATTTGTAAAACATTGAAATCAAATGTGATAAAATCTATCCACAAAAAACTTACCCTAACTAAACTTATAAAATGAAATATGATAAGAACTTTTATCAGTAACTTTTTATCTGTAAAACTTTGAAATCAAATGTGATAAATTATATCGGTAAAAAAAACTTATCCTCACTATCCGTATCAATCCAAATGTGAAAAAAAATTCATAAACTAATTACAAAATCAAATGTGATAAAAAAAATTTATTAGTGAAATCAAAAAAATTACAATTTATAAGAAGGTGACACATGAAACCATTAAATTCTTTAAAAGTTTAAACATTTAACAAAAAGCTGCCACGTGGTAGCAGCGACTTATCTTTTATAATAGTTATAGATAGTTAGATAGATAGTATCGATTTGAGTTTTTAATCGTCCGCATGTCATTAGAGATGGGTAAGGGCCCCAACTTAAAATTATTGGCCCGATTTGAAATTAGGCTTGCTGGCTCCAACAGTTTAGCCCATGGACTTTATGTCAAATTTCATTACAACGTCGTTTTGTACTTTACATATTTAGTGTTTTTCGACTCTCCATCTCTTCATCGGACATTCCCCGGCGATTTGGCGTATGACCGTCCGCCACTTCAGCCAACAAGCCCATCCACATCGAACGCTTCCCGGCCGGCAATCTCATCTCCTTTCTCTCCGGCGGCCTCATCGTCTCCCAACCTCTCCATTTCTTCGGTCAGTGAGAGATCCGCGCCATCCATATTTGGAGCCCTAAATCACCAACAAAGTTAACGCCGATAACACGGTGACAACGGTCACGGCGCATCTGATCGTCTAGGTAGGCGAAGAATTCACTACCAAAAACTAGATTGGATCAGCTCATTTTGACTTGAAACGTAAATAATTTACAGGCTAATCATTTCTGTCTCATTTTCCCCTTTGTTTATCATGCAGGGAAAGTGAACAAAAAACCGTAGCTCTGTTGGCATATCAGTTCAGTTCTCATACCCTTAAAGGTTAATCTTTTACCTTCATTTTGTTGCTTGATTACTCTATTACTGTTTCTATGGATCTTATTGTGGGGAACATCTAAACTATTAACAATATTCTCAAGCAAAAGAAGTCTCCCCTTTCCAAGTTTTGGCCTGCCGTAAGGCTCACAAGACAAATTTGTTGGTTACTCGCATCAAAAATATGTATTTATCGAAATAAACAGTCAACCAATGTCAACCTTAATAGAAGGGTAAGAGCTTATGATTCCTGGGCATCAACATTTTGAAATAGAATAAAATCCATAGACAAAATCTTGTCATCTAGCTGGAATTACCTCTACCTCTTCACCTACTATCAATGGTATGTTAGATATGAAATATGCCCTTGTTCAACTATACTAAGGCCACCAAGGTACTCTAATAGTTTTCTTTCCATGGTTATAAACTTATAATACACATAAATCAAGTGTAATAAGGGACTATAACTTTTTTGCCCATCGTACAGGGTAGACAATTTGACAAACGTACTATCAATATTTAAAATTTGACCAATGCACTTATGATTTGGATATCAATGTGGTCTATCCCGTTAAGGCCTTATCCAATTTTGTAAACATAGGGTGGACTTTGTCTTGTGGGCCCCTCTCTCACTTAATACCCCAAATTGTAACATGGATGTTGAGAATGCCATCTATGCTAGCATCCGCTCAAGTTAAGTGAGACAGGGGTCGCATTCGCATAGTTCATGCCATCACTCCATTTACGAAATTGGACAGAGATTTAACGGGATGGATCAGTGCATTGGTCAAATTTTGATTATTGAAAGTACTTTTATTCGATCGTCTACTTCAAATTGTATGATGGCCAAAAAAGTTATTTTCCCTACCAAGTATAACAAGTGGTGTGACAAAAAAACATGGGGGTTTGACCTTATAGAATTTTTGTTTATGTTATTAATCTTTGTTCTAAAGTCATTTAGGCAGAATATGGATGCATCAAATATAATAGAGCAAACACCTCAAGAAGACGATCTTTTTGTGGAAGATAATGAGGTAAATATTATATATTACATAAATATTGTGTATTAACATTTATATATATGTTTTAACATTTTAAGATCTAATTAAAAACTTGTAATGAAAGGTGAGGAGCCCTACGATCGAGATAGATGATGATGAAATTGGAGGTGATAATATAAAAGATGGAGGTAATAATAAAGAAGATGGAAGTAATAATATAGAAGAGAGAGGTGATAATATAGAAGACGATGGTGAACTTGAGGAAGATAAGGGCCAATTTGAAAGGAAAAAGAGAAAGAAGAATTCGAAAGCTCATAGTGATTTCATTGAAGTGACTTCAAATGATGGAAGTACAAAATTTCAGTGTATACATTGTAAGAGTTTTCTTTCAAAGACAACTACCGGTACAACAAGTCATCTTTTGAATCACATGAAGAGGTGTTTGCAAAAGAAAATTTATACCCCAAAACAAAAGACATTGCAATTTCAGCCTACCAAATCCAAGTTTGAGATGAATCCTTTATATGGTCGATATGATCATGCGAATTGGATTCTAATGAAGAGCCGTTGCCCATTGGATTCTAATGAATGAGCAATTGTGGAAAACTTTGGATTTTCTTTCATGTTAAGTATTAATCAACCACAATTTGAGAAGATCTCGTGTGCCATGGTAAGGAAAGATGTCATTAGTGTTTATGACATACAGAAGAGAAAGTTGCAGCTAATGTTGAAAGGAATCAATAAGATTTCATTGACCACTAACATTTGGAAGTCAAAGGTGCAAAAGATTTCTTATATGTGTGTCACCGGTCATTTTGTTGATTCACAATGGCAACTTCACAAGCGAGTTCTTAGCTTCATGCCTCTATTATTTATCTTACATTACATTTATTATTTGTAATATATATCTTACATTACATTTATTATTTGTAATTATATACATTTTTTGTTAATTTGATAAGTATTATTGATATTTTTTAGGTGTTGATATATTTGATGGGCTTATGAAGTGTACAAAAGATTGGGGGATAGAACACAAAGTCTTCACTATCTCTGTGGACAATGCCTCGAACAATGATGCTGCAATTCGAATTACCAAAGAAATATTCTCTAGGAGTCGTAAGTTGCCATTGGATGGTAAGTTGTTTCATGTTAGGTGTACTGCACATATATTGAATCTTGTTGTTCAAGATGGTCTTTCTGAGATTCACGGCGTTATTGAAGATGTCAAAAGCAGTGTGCGGTTTATTAACCAATCAGAGTCTAGGTTGTTGAAATTCTCTGATATTGTGCATCATTTAGGAATCTCTGTGAAAAAGTTGATTATTGATTGTCCAACGCGTTGGAATTCTACTTATGAGATGTTAGTTGAAGCATATAGAGTTAAAGATGCATTCTCTATATTTGCAGAAATAGAGACTTTATATAGGAGTTGTCCTAGCCTTGAAGATTGGAACAAAGTTAAGGATGTTGTTGACATTTTAGAGGTTTTTTATGAAGCTACTCAAGTAATTTCTGGAGTTGATTATCCTACCTCTAATGTTTTCCTCGCTGTTATTTGGAGAGTCAAACATGTATTGAATGAGAAAGAAAACCATGCTAATGAGTTTATCAGAGGGATGGTTAAAAGTATGAAGCAAAAATTTGACAAATATTGGGGAAATACTAATCTTTTGATGGCTATTGGAGCAATACTTGACCCTAGGTTCAAAATGAGGTTGGTTGATTTCACTTTCAACAAAATATATAATGGGATTGATGCACGTACACACATTATGAAGGTTCGAGATGCATTATATAGTTTGTTCTTTGAGTATGTTGAACAAGATCAAGTGAGGTCTCAAAAGGGTAGTTCTTCCACTTCAGAAACATGCTCTTCTATTTGTATTGTAAATTCTTCATCTAAAGGAAAATTAGTGCCTGTGAGTTTATCTACGTTTGATGAGTATTTGAACTCTGTTGAAGATGTTGCTCCTTTAAAATCAGAGTTGGACATTTACTTAGAAGAAGAGATTTTTAGATGTCAAGATGGGGATTCAGACGTAGCCAATGAGTTTGATGCCTTAGCTTGGTGGAAATCTCAAGAATTGAAGTTCAAAATTTTGTCCAAGTTAGCTCGTGATGTGTTAGCTATTCCTATTAGTAGTGTGGCATCAGAAGCCACATTTAGTGCAGAAACCCGAGTTTTAGATCCTTATCGTTCAAGGTTAACTTCTGATATGGTACAGGTTTTGATTTGTGGAGCAGATTGGGTTCGCCAACTTCACGGGATTAAGAAGCCTATTATGTCATATGTGAGTTTTATTTTTTAAAACTCATTTGATATATTTGCAGATTTGCATGATTATGATTTATGACAATAAAATTGATATCTAATTGACTTTTATTTTTATTTAGGAGGAGGACGAGTCGGTTCATATCACATTGCGAACATAATGGTTAGATGTCAGATGTTAGTCTAATTTTTATTAGTTGGTGTTTTTTTTTGTGATGAATTTGACAATTGATATTTATTTATGTATGTGATATTTATTGTGGATGTTATGGATATTTGATCTTATGAATGTTATTTGTTTTTGTTATGGATATTTAATGTTATGGGTTTTTGTTATGGATAATTGATGTTTTATTCATATGAATTCATATTGAAAAATCGAATATTCGAATCGAATACTCGAATCAAATATTCGAGTCGAATACTCGAAACAAATACTAGAATCGTTGATTATTAAATAGATTTTGTAAAAAAAAAACAAAAATAAAATTTCAAATCGAATACTCGAATCGAATCGAATAATTCGAATATTAATTTTGAATCGAATACGAATCAATTTTAATATTTGAATAATAAACGAATACGAATACGAATACTCTAATAATTTCATAAATACGAATCGAATATTGTAATATTCGATTTAATTCGATTCGTTTACACCTTTATTTCCCATGCATTGTGTGTGTGTGTGTGTGTTTTTTTTTTTTTTAAATGGATTATGGACTGAAAACATGTTTTAGGCCAAACTAGTTGGTAAAAAGGGTCGAAAATGCCGGTGCGAACAACCAGGTTATATTTATAACATGAAATTCATTTTATTCTTATACGGAAAGTTACTTATTCTCTTGCTAGATTTTCCTACCCATAGGTGTATTAATATTACTCTTTTTCATGACCTCCTCTTAATCTGGGACAATGAAGAAGTCATTTGGTCAGCCTGTGTCCAACCTGACTTTCACCATCGAAAATATCCTCCTTGCTCCTTTACTCTGTTTTTTGTTTGATGAATTTGGAGAAAGTACATATTTATTGGATACTCAAGAACCATAATCTTTCAATGAAACAATTTTTATTTGTAAGATGCCTCTCTCTCTCTCTCAAATTTGTGTTTTCTTCTGGTTTCCTGTGCATTGCGAAATTTTTCTTCTCTCTCTAAAATATGTGTTTTGTGTGTGTGTGCGGATTCCTTTTGTTAGCTTTCTTTTGCATTGACAATTTGTATTATTTTTTGGATTCCTTATGTTATTTGAATAGTGAAAGGATTGAATCACGAAAATTGAATAACAAAGAGGGATGCATTTTTACTACCCGAAGGTTGAAAGGGTGTACTAAATCACGACCCTCCTAATAGATTTTGTGCTTAGAATGATAAGCCCACAGTGAGGTAGGTACAAGCAAATAATGACCAAGGAAGGAAGAGTTTAGAGTGCACCCAGATTGCAAAAATGTATCAATTTTCGAGTAATTGCCCTAAATCACGACCCTCCTAATAGATTTTGTGCTTGGAATGATAAGCCCACAGTGAGGTAGGTACAAGCAAATAATGACCAAGGAAGGAAGAGTTTAGAGTGCACCCAGATTGCAAAAATGTATCAATTTTCAATTGAGTAATTGCCTATGTGATGAATTAAGATTTTATGAGATGTGATATGGTGGAAATGTCGTTAATCGTTAGTTTCTTTCTTTTATGGAAATTATGTTTTCATCTATTTTTTGGAAATTTTTGTTTGTTTTTTTAGGCTTGGAGTTTTTGTGATTGGTATGACATATGTATTAAATCGGTCACATGAATGATGTGACGGTTGTTATTCTATTAATGTTACTTTATTTTCACACTTTAATCAAGTCCTTTTGTTATGTTAGACTGAAATTTTCAAGAAGACAATAATTTTTTTTAAGGCCAAAATATAGATGGCAAAAACTTGTGTAGGACGGTCTTACGGATCCTAAATCGTAAGACGGAGCCCCATCTATAAATTCGTGGGTTAATAACAAAACATGTTAATATAAATCACAAATGTTGGTTGGATGAGTTGGTAAAGTGCCGACATTTAAGGCTTTAAAGCGTGCTGGACCAGGGTTTGACTCCCTCCAGCAACGATTTTATTTTAATGTTCATTTTCTCTATTTGTTTGGTGCCCCTTCACTTTTAATGTTTGTTAGCTCGGTTAGCATCAATTGCCTTGGGATACTTGACAGATCCTAATGGATTTTGACGAAATGCTAAATGACACATTTAAAATCAAACGTGACACATTAAAAACACAAAAAGTGATACATTTTAATGTTAAAAGTGACACTATAAATGAAAATTTATTATAATTTTTATTAAAATACAAAGTAACACTTTTAAAACTAAAAAGTGACACATTTAATACTAAAAAGTGACACATTTAATACTAAAAAGTGACACTCTTAATACTAAAAAGTGACACTCTTAATATTAAAAAGTGACTCTCTTCCTTAAAGAATTTACCGAACCAAAATGAATCATATCATGTTTCAAGTTCATTTACTACATGCCTAGATCCTGCTCGCTCTGTTATGAAGGGAAGGAGAAAAAAAATTAAGGGAAGTATTGAAAAGGGCAAGAAAAAGACTACTGATTTTTCTGATTCCAATCAAGCCAAGGAATTTGGTTCCAAGACTTCTAATGCTCGGTTATTTTAGACATATTTTCAGTAAATTTTGTAAGTTTAAGTAAGAAACATATACTTATCTTGAAAAAGTTATGATTTTGTGTTTTTAAGGATTGACACTTGGGATTATATATTTTTCTATGAATGAGAATATATATTTAAATAGTGTTAAATTGGTTATTGCTGTTAAAATCACTAGCCCAAAAATGACACACTTTAGTCCTAAAAGTAACACACTCCAAGCCTAAAAGTGATACTCTTATTGATACAAATTGTATGATTATAAAAATGAGTTATTTTGCCAAAAGTGACACATCTAATACCTAAAAGTGACACAATTAATACCTAAACGTGACACACTAAACGTGACACTTATGAATAAAAATTTAAAGATGAAAAGTGATTTTTTTTGCCAAAAGTGACACACGTAAAACTTAAAAGCGACACATTCTATATTTAAAAGTGACACTCTGATTTAAAGTAACTAAGTAAAACTTAATCAGACCTAAGGCAACAATTATTCAAAAGTGACACATTTTTGTTCTCAAAGCGACACACGCCAAGCCTAAAAGTAACACTCTGATTGATCGTAAATGTGTTTTGACAATTAAACTTAAAAAAAAGTGTTGAAGTGTTTCGAACTACCAACCTACTATGCAATTTTAGAAATAGAAATCTTAAATAAATCGCTAGGACCAACTCATCTAACTCATTATTGTTATTTTTTATAACATATTATTTATTTATTATGATCGCGAATTTCTAAATGGAGGTACTTCTCATTAATGAGAATTAAAATTAAAGTATGTAAAGTAAGGAGATTTGAACAGCTAACCTTCGGTGACCATGCCTTCATGCGAGAGTTCCATTTATTGAGCCAAAGTTGTTATTATGATTTTTATTAATATGTTTAATTATTAACCCGCGAATTTCTAAATAGAACTTCGTCTTACAAATAAGGATCCGTAAGACCGTCTTACAGGAGACCACCTCAATATAGATAGTCTCCCAAAGTATCCACTCAATCCCAAAGTGCACCGTAATCTAATTTTTTTTTCTCATATTGCCATCCAACGTTACCTTTTGTTCTAGGATAAAAAAAGAAAAAAATGACAACTTTACAAGAAGGTTATACGTGGAAGCACATAATTCCTTTAAAACTTAAAACGTTCAGCAGAAAGTCGTCATGTGGAAGTAATTGCTTCTATTTTAGTCAATAGATAATTAATAGATTAATAATTAATACATTAATAATTAATAGATTAATAATTAATAAATAGAGATTAGTAGAACAAATAACATAGAATTATCTAGTAGATAATTTGTATAAATTAAACATTATGAAAATGAGAAATTGAAAAGTTTCGGTCAAATTAAACTTGTATAAATTACATATGATAAAATCTAATTTAATTAAGTGATATTTGAAAAAAAATAAAAACAAAATCCTAAATATCTATCATAAATTTGCTCGTAAAATTATATCTTAAATCTATTTTATCTAATCAAATTAGTTTTAGGAATTTTATCTTATCTAAATTAAACTAGATTTTGTGCTCGTGCATATGACACGGTGTCAGTATGGATGTGATCAATGTATAAAGCGAGTGTGAAGCGAGCATGGTGTGAAGAAATTAATAAATGAAGATATCCCAAATTTAAATAAATTGTGTAATTTATCTAAAAAGAGTATAATTAAGCATCCAAAAACACTCGCTCTTTCACACATACCAACCATACACATGCTAATTGAAATAAAGTTAAATATGAAAATCTTAGTAAACAAAAACCATAAAATAAATTGAATGAGACAGAGTGAACTAACAAAATACTATTTCGAAACCGAAATCACAAAGATTTCAGACCAAATGAGAAATTTAGCAAAAAAAAATTAAAAAGAAAGAAATTAAAATACAAATATTTAAAATTACAAAACTTACGAACAATCTTTTTTTTAAAAAATCAAATCTAAATTTGAAAAAAATTAAATTGAGATTCAGTTGATTACTATAACAATCAATTAAGAAACTATAAACTAACTATTTGTGAAGATAAAAAATTAATCGCAAGGTGTAACTTTGTAATGTGAAGATAAAATATAGAGAGAAGAAAAAATGGTGATTGTTTATAGTATTAACTAGTACTCTTGCCCGTGCCGATAGTACGGCGTCAGTTTGTGAATTTATCAATAAATAAAACATATAATGTGGAAATTAATTAATATTTACTTATAATTTGTCTAAGTTAATTATGATAACAGTTAAAAAGAAAAAAAACAAATATTTCAAATTACAAAACTTACGATTTTTTAAAAATTTATTTGTATATGAAATTGCGGGCCGGAAAAAAATTAAATTGATTAAATTAATTACGATAACAATTAAAAAGAAAAAAATTAAAATAGAATTATTCAAAACTTTGACATAAATTAAATTGAGATTCAGTTTCAAAAAATAAATTGATTAAGTTAATTACGATAACAGTTAAAAAAAACAAATATTTCAAATTACAAAATTACAAACTTTTTTTTGCTTAAAATTGATTTATTAATTAAAATATTGAAAAGAAAAGGGACGTGAGTTTGGTGGAGGAAAAATTAACTGCCACCAACCGTGAATAGTGTGGGGAGTTGGAGAGAGAGAGAGAGAGGGGATAGTTGCTCAACCGCCGTTCACACATGTGAACTCGGGGAGTGATAATGACCGTAGGATGTCAGTAAATGAATCAATCTCAGCCCCTAAATAGCTTTAGTCAATTGCATATGTGCGACTATGAGCTGTATTGTATTATAGATTCTATGGGGTAACTTGTAATAGGGAAAGAAAACACAGGGAGTTAAAAATGAATAACTACTCACACATATGAATGTTGAGTGAATCTCAACCGCTAAATTTTTAAAGATAATTTAATTTCAAGCTCTTAACAGTCTTAGTCAATTGCACATGTACGAACCTAGCTGTTTTATAATATAATACTAGATTTCGTGCCTGTGTCTATGGGCTATGACACGATGTCAATATGGATGTGATTAATATATGAAGCGAATGTGAAACGAGTGTGAAGCGAACATGATGTGAAGAAATTAATAAAGGAAAATATCCCAAAAATTAAAGAAATTGTGTAATTTATCTAAAAAGAGTATAATTAAGCATCCAAAAGCACTCCCTCTCTCGCACATACCAACCATACACATGTTAATTAAAATAAAGTTAAATATGAAAATCTTAACAAACAAAAACCATAAAATAAATTGTATGAGACAGAGTGAATTAACAAAATACTATTTCAAAACCGAAATCACAAAGATTTCAGACCAATAAGGGAAACTTAGCAAAAAAAAAAAAAAAAAAAGAAAGAAATTAAAATACAAATATTTTAAATTACAAAACTTACGAACAAACTTTTTTTTTAAAATCAAATCTAAATTTGACAAAAATTAAATTGAGATTGAGTTGATTACGATAACAATCAATTAAGAAACTATAAACTAAATATTTATACACAATAAATCTAGGCTGAACAAAAAAAAAGGCTGGAAAAAAATTAAATTGATTCTTTAAAAAAAAATCTAGGTGGGATGTTAGTAAAAAAATAAATCATGACATCTGAATAGTCCTAGTCAATTGCATATGTGCGAAAAAGATAACTGTAAAATCGTAAAATAATAACTGTAAAATCGTAATATAGGAGATGAATAACTGGTGTTCACATGCTTGCAAACCCAAATAAATCACAGTCGTAGGATGTTAGTAAAAAAATAAATCCCGACCTCTTGTGATTTAAAAAAATATTACCGTTGAGGGGTACATTGTTTCAAGTGATAGTTGAGAGATTGATGTTTTATAAGGGGTGACTGTTTAGAAAATTAATCGCAGGGTGTAAATTTGTAATGTGAAGATAAAATATAGCGAGAAGAAAAAAGGGTGACTGTTTATAGTATTAATTCTATGGGGTAACTTGTAACATGGAAAGAAAAAATAGGCAGTTAAAAATGGATAATTACACATATGAATGTGGAGGTGAATCTCAACCGCTAATTTTTTAAAGATAATTTAATTTCAACCTTTTAACGGTCTTAGTCAATTGCACATATGCGAACCTAGTTGTTTTATAATATAATATTATTTTAAAATTAACTAATCAAAACCACATTAGTTTACAACAAACTAAAATAACTTATAAACTGTACTCCATCTGTTCCGGACAAAGAGTCTCCGTTGAAAAAAGTTAAACTTTTTAAGAAAATGACACTTGTAGTAATGTATTAGTAATAAAATGACATTTTATGTCTTAATTTTTGAAAGTAGATTCTTTAAGTGAAACATCACAAAATGAAATAGTCGACTCTTTGCCTGGAATAGACAACATATTACATTAATTAAGTACTCCCCCCGTCCCAAAATTATTGTCCTGTTTTCTTTTTTCGTCTGTTTCAAAATAATTGTCTTGTTTGAATTTTTTTTAGGACAACACTTTTACCACTTTATCATTACATTTTCATCATACTTTAATTATGAGCCACATACACATGAGTTTTAAAGTAACTACACATGAACCTAGATCTTCATACTCGTGCCTATGATACAGTGCCAATATATGTGATTTCGTCAATTGAAATGACAGTGTCTAAATAAAATATACGATTTAAAAAAAGTTACAATTGAGGGGTAAATTGCTTCCAATGATAGTTGAAGATTGATGTTTTATAAGGGGTGACTGTTCAGAAGATTAATCGTAGGGTGTGACTTTATAATATGAAAATAAAATATAGGGAGAAGAAAAATATGTGATTGCTCATAATATTAATTGTAGGGTGTGACTTGTAATAATGAGAGACAAATAGGGAGTTAAAAATAGATAACTACTCACAAATGTAAATGTGAGGGTGAATCTCAACCGTTAAATGTTTTAAGAGAATTTAATCTCAAACTTTGAATAGCCCTAGGTAATTACCTAGTTGTTTTATAATATAGATTTATAATTTTTATCTTAAACTAATCGATTTTGAAAAGAGAAAAAAACTTCTACCATTTTGAAGGCGATACGTGGCAGTACAAAATCTTTTTACAACTTGCTTTTAGCTTTTTACAGAAAGTCACCACGTAACAACATTAATTTTTGCTTTAGTAATAGTTATAGATAGTATTTATTTGAGTTTTTTAATCGACCGGTCATTAGAGAAGGGTAAAGGGGCGCCAACTTAAAATTCTTGGCCCGATTTGAAATTAGGCTTGCTGGCTCCAACAGTTTAGCCCATGGACTTTATGTCAAATTTCATTACTACGTCGTTTTGTACTTTATATATTTCGTGTTTTTCTACTCTCCATCTCTTCATCGGACATTCCCCGGCGATTTGGTGTATGACCGTCCGCCACTTCAGCCAACAAGCCCATCCACATCGAATCGCTTCCCGGCCGGCAATCTCATCACCTTTCTCTCCGGCGGCCTCATCGTCTGCCAACCTCTCTCCATTTCTTCGGTCAGTGAGAGATCCGCGTCATCCATATTTGGAGCCCTAAATCACCAACAAAGTAACGCCGATAACACGGTGACAACGGTCACGGTGCATCTGATCGTCTAGGTATGCGAAGAATTCACTACCAAAAACTTGATTGGATCAGCTCATTTTGATTTGAAACGTAAATAATTTACAGGCTACCCATTTCTCTCTCATTTTCCCCTTTGTTTATCATGCAGGGAAAGTGAACAAAAAAGCCGTAGCTCTGTTGGCATATCAGTTCAGTTCTCATACCCTTAAAGGTTAATCTTTTACCTTCATTTTGTTGCTTGATTACTCTATTACTGTTTCTATGGATCTTATTGTGAGGAACATCTAAACTATTAACAATATTCTCAAGCAAAAGAAGTCTCCCATTTCCAAGTTTTGGCCTGCCGTAAGGCTCACAAGACAAGTTTGTTGGTTACTCGCATCAAAAATATGTATTTATCGAAATAAACAGTCAACCAATGTCAACCTTAATAGAAGGGTAAGAGCTTATGATTCCTGGGCATCAACATTTTGAAATAGAATAAAATCCATAGACAAAATCTTGTCATCTAGCTGGAATACCTCTATCTCTTCACCTACTATCAATGGTATGTTAGATATGAAATATGCCCTTGTTCAACTATACTAAGGCCACCAAGGTACTGTACTAGTTTTCTTTCCATGGTTATAATACACATAAATCAAGTGTAATAAGGGATTATAACTTTTTTGCCCATCATACAGGGGTAGACAATTTGACAAACGTACCATCAATATTTAAAATTTGACCAATGCACTTATGATTTGGGTATCAATGTGGTCCATCTCGTTAAGTCCTCATCCAATTTTGTAAACATAGCGTGGACTTTGTCTTGTGGGCCCCTCTCTCACTTAATACCCCAAATTGTAACATGGATGTTGAGAATGCCATCTATGCTAGCATCCGCTCAAGTTAAGTGAGACAGGGGTCGCATTCGCACAGTTCATGTCATCACTCTGTTTACGAAATTGGACGGAGATTTAACAGGATGGATCAGTGCATTGGTCAAATTTTGATTATTGAAAGTACTTTTATTCAATCATCTACTTCAAATTGTACGACGGCCAAAAAAGTTATTTTGCCTACCAAGTATAACAAGTGGTGTGGCAAAAAACATGGGGTTTGACCATATAGGAGCTACCTCATTCTCAAAAAAACATTTAAAATTGTTTGTTTATTTTACCAAAAAATTCTGTAAGAAGAATTTTTGAGGCTCATATGGGATCCCTAATTAAGAATGATAATTTTGTCTGTATTAATTTCATTCTCACACAAATGCCTACTCCAACAATGTGCTTCCTCCACCAATGCAAGGTTTCTCCAAATTTTGTTAACTCGTCTACCAATTGCGGGCAACTCTTCGGCCAAGCTTCTTAACCAAAAAACCCTAGTTTCATCCAAGTTGGTGCACACAGCTCTCACTCTCTCTCTCTCTCTCTCGGATACATATGTTACATTCTCCATTTAGTTGATAATTTATACTAATAATTTTGGATCTGATGAAATTTTACAAATAATTTTCAGATCTATAAATATTTATATATATTTTTTCCAGATCTGCCAATATGTTGGTACTAATTTTGGATCTGATGAATTTTTTTTTCATTGAAAAAAAGGCGTGTATTTGTGATTTAGTTAATTTTTTTTGGTTATTTTAATTTCGGATATAATGGAAAGGTCGAACACATATCTATATCTAGTCTTGTAGATTTGTCATATAGTTATAATCTGTTATAACTATGAAAATCAATTTTGACTAGATCTATTGTTTTTTCCTTCGCCGCGAGAATTTGTTATTTTGTCTTTAATTGTTTTTCTATTATGATTTCGGACCTGATGGAATGGGACAATTTTTTAAAAACTATATATTTTATATTTTTTTTATAGATATGTCATAGTTATAATTAACCTTAGGTATTTATGATTTAATTGAAATTAGTTGTTATACTAATTACGGATCTATCTATTTTTCTATATAGTTTTTATGTCCGTCATATAGTTATAATTAATGGCCGGTATTTGTGATTTTATTGATTTTTTTATATAACTTCGAATCTGATGTAATGGACACAATACCTTCAGATCTCTAATTTTTTTCCAGATACATAATTAGCATACACTTTGGTTAGGACAATCTGGTTGAAGTTTTAGATTTTTTTCTGAATTTATTTCCGTTTATTCTAAAATGTTGTTTGAGTTCATCATATTTTCTGAAACTATTTTAGAATTTATATGATTTTACTGTCAATTAGTTCTCATTTATCATGGGTATTTGCCATTTAGTTGAATTAACATGCATTTTAGGACTTTGTCATTTATATAAGATATTGAATATTGATTATTAATTCATGTAGTATGAACAAAATTATTTCAGATATCAATTTTTTAGCTGCCAGAGTGTAATCTTAAAAACAAGCAAAGAATCAAACAATGACCACCGGCGTCGGGAAATATCGGACCCTTGCAATTTCTCTCAGGGCCCACCAGTTCCTCCGCCGCTTCCTCCACAATGGCCCGGACACTTTCGAAGAGCTTTTTGACCGACACGTAGCCAAAAGGGACAAATCTTTCGCCGACGACGACGAGAATGAGTTGCTAACTAGGCAGAGACTCACCAGCACCCGCCGCGAGGCTCTAAGTCTCTATCGAGACATCATTAGGGCCACACGTTTCTTCGTGTGGCCCGATTCCCGAGGCATGTTGTGGCGGGACATTCTAAGAGAAAATGCGCGGAAGGAGTTTGAGGATGCGCGGTTTGAGAAGGATCCAGAAGTTGTGACACGGTTGATTGTCGGTGGACGGGATGCGGTGGAGGCGGCATTGGATAAGCTTGTTGAGAAACAAAGGCAGGAGGTTGCGAAGGAGCAAGCGGATCGGGAACGCGGTCGTGATCGAGATCTAGATCGACCGTGAATTTCGGTAACAATTTTAATACTGTATTTTGTAAGATTGATGTATTTGCTTGTTCTTATCAAACGAAAAAAAAGATTGATGTATTTGCTCTTTGATTTATTAAAAAAAATGATGAAATTTAAGCTTAAAGGGTAATTATTCTTTTGGATTCTTATATCTGTGTGCGTGTAATCTGCATTGGGGTGATATATGATCATAGGTGCTGCTTAAGTGAGCACAGAACCAAAATTGAATTGTAGACAAAGATAGGAAACCATAAATGAATTACAAATGTTATGTTATCAACTTTGAAACCATTTTTATGAAATTTACCACTCTTTTGTTAGAATACATAAAAATCGTGTTTGTATGGTCTAAATGTGATCGAGCAGTTAAATTGAAAGGAAAACTTCCATACCAGAGCTTTTAGAGCTGCTTTACTTTAGGAGAACATAATGTTGTGCTATGAGAAGGAACATGTTAATGAATTGAGTCTATCCAAAGTGATAAGTGATGATGTTATGATGTATGTACGGTAAAACTAGAAAAGATAAATCTTGAAATGATCGCTCCATTAGAAGATAGAATGAGAGAAAATCGTTCAGGATGGTTTTGACATATATAAGAGTACAATTAGGAAGTGTAAACAATCACCAAGTGGGCCTAATTTTATTTGTATAACCCTTTTCTCTGCACTACCCATACATTCACAATGTTATGGGACCGTAATTGTCATTCCATTGCTCATGTGTTAATCTTGCTACCTACTCTCCATACTTAGATGGAGATGAATTTGTAATCAATATTAGGGTATATTATTCCGTGGGGACTGTCACACCATGTCATTGTTCTGATTTGTTGTGATGTTCCAATAATCTTTCAAGCGTGGAAGTTTCATCCAATCAAAACTAAGTAGCCCCCTTAGATCTAGGGCAGTGAATGGAAACGTTACACCCATCACCGCAAGTGGCAGTACATTACCCTAGTGGCATGACCGTCACATGATTAACTTCTCCAATATCATGCGTCCTAGTAGCCAGCATGTCACTCGTGGGACTCGCAATGATATTCATGAACCTTTATTTTTGCTCCTATTATTTTTTCAATTGCTGTAATCTTTTGCGAGGTTTGAGTGTATTGCAATCTGGATATTGGCTATGAATTTTTGTAAGGTATATGCCTTGGCATTTGGAGCATTAATCTATGAAATTCCCCTTTTAGTTTTTGGCACCAGACCTTTATTTATCGGATCATAAGAGGATCTTTGAGAAGTTTTGTTTCAGCCAGGGGCACATATTTTTCTTCCCTGAATTGTCAGGTTTTCTAATTATTAACACATGTCACACGATTATTTGAACCTATACATGCATGCTCATAACACTTAAACAGGTCAACATTTTACATGTATGTGACTGGGCAGGACTACGAAAAGATGTTGAGGATGAAGCATTGCTCTCAGTTCTAGTGCACCTGCATAAACACTCGTAGTCTTTGCGTTCACAAACCTTGTATGAATATTTTAGCTACTGAATTCTGTCAATGATTTATGTTTCATGATAGATACAACTTCTTCAGGAATGTTGCTGTTCGATTTCCTTTCAGTATCCGAATGATCCACTTGATATGTTGTGTTCTTCCGTCCAATCAAAAGAGGAGGAAGTTGTGAGTGATGTGTGAAGTTCAAGCATGACCTTGGACATTGGACTGGTACAAGGAAACAGAATTTTCACTCGCTTGGTATTTGATCTGTGATTTGGTCTTCGTTAAACTTGTTTTACACATATTTTGATATCAATTTAGGTGATCCTTTTTTTCTTTGAAGATTCTTTTTCGGGCCAAGTCGAAGATTATCTGAATGGAGCACGATAGCTCCTTTATGAAAAAGGCTGTGCTGAGTGAGCTCCACTTCTACAATTTGATTCGTAAGATTCTGTAAACTTGAATGTTTAGCATCAGGTACTGTCAGATTTGATTTTATTGTTAAAAATGTTTACGGACACTGATACCAAGCTTGCTACTGCTCACACTAAGATAGTTGCCCTTTGACCGCACTGTCGCACTGATATAGAGAAGATTCTCCTCCATTTAGCCACTTCATAATTCATTCCAGCAAGGGAAATGGCTGCCGACTTCCAGGCAAACTGTGAGTTTCCTTTTGTTTTAGATTACATTTGTGACCTTCATGAGGACTGACATGATCTTTGAGAGAAACCATTCGATGTGTGCATCTCAGTTCTGTTTGTTTATTCTCCCCTTTGCTATATGTCTGAATATTGTTGATTAAAAGAATGCTTTTTTGATAGGTTTTCACTTTTTGCATAGTTGTCAAAGGCGAGCACCAGAGGAGAGGCGAGAGTGTAGCACCTCATGTGTCCAAGGAGAGGCGAGAGTGTAGCGCCTCATGTGTCCAAGGCGAGGCGATGTGCAAAACGTGATGAAAAGTCGACACCTTTGGCACCTTTTTGAAAATCGAGAGGCGGTGAAAAGGCGTGAAAGTTGCTCACTTATTTTTTTATATTTGTTTTTAGTTTATGTAGGACCAAACGACCTAGTTTAGTCCGGGTATAAATATAAGAATAAAACCCTAAATTTCCCAAATAAGACAATGCAAACAGGCGATCATTAAACTATCGATTTCGCGTGCGACTTCTTCGATTTCGACACTGCGACGTCAAGGCTTTGACTTCGACACTGCAACGTCAAGGCTGGGCTTCGAAGTCGATTGCAAGTCTGTAAGACTTCCTTCTTCGCAAGTAAGCTCTCATTTTGTGAAACCCTCTTGACTTCAAAGTTGACTGCTAGTAACCCTTCAATTTTTCTTTCCTACTTTACCTCATTAGTTCTGAAAGAGGACCATAAGTTCAAGTTAGCGCATCTCTTTCTCTTCCCTTCTTCGATCAGGAAAAAGTAACATTTTTTAAGTACTTTGTAGTTTGAAGTCGACTTCAATTTTAAAATAGACAGTATTCAGTTTTTAACTTCTATTTTTTTTAAAAGTTGACTTCAATTTTTTATAAATTAAATACTCTGTACTTTTTTTTAACCCAAAAAAATATTTTTGAAACAAATTTACTCTGTCTATTTACTTTCGTTATTCTGTTTTATTTTTTAAAACAATATATTTATGAGTTATTCTTAGTTCTTCCTACCTCGTACATTACTTGAGCTAGTTGTTCAGTTGTTTGTTTATGTTATTAATAATATGTTATAACTTAGTTTCATGTACTATACTAATTTATAACATGTTTTGTTGAGATTTGTTTAGTTATATATATTTTATATATTTTTCCTTGGTATTGTTTCCGTGTGCACCTTTTTGGCGCCTTTTTAGTGTTTCGCCGCTCGCCTCAAATATGGACCTCTCGCCTTTTTGGCGTCTCTCGACTTTGACAACTATGACTTTTGGTTAGCTTCTTGATGTTATATGTTAGGGAGGAATGCTTGGGATCCTCAGGGAGGGAGGGAGACTATGAAAAATATAACTAATATAGACGAAGATGGCCTATTAGTAATGGATTCTTCGTGGTATAAATTTGGATAGAGGAGCCGTTCTAGCCATATAGGGCTTTTGGAAAGCTCTTAATTTTTCATTTGTCTTTTTATGATGGGGTTCTTATATGATATTGGGCTCCATCCACATAAGTTCACTAAGTCAAAACCATTGAATTAAGTTTGGGAAATTGGCCGGTCTACTTTACTGAGTTTTCATTCTATTTATTTTACCCTGATTTTTATTTAAGGTTTAAATATCAATTTGGCCATCTTACTTTCGACCAAAATTTATTAAGCTCATTTTATTTTTTTTTTTCCTCAATTTAAACACTCTCTACTCTCAAATAATTACCACGTTCATCACTCCATCTATATATTTGGATGGAGAGTTTAATTTTTTTTAGAAAAATTCCAAAAATACCCTTACTCAATTTGGGAGTTTTGAGGGTCTCTTTTTCTCTCAAACATAATTTCTTTTTGTGAAGTTTACCCGGAGTCCACGTGCATCCACAACACTATTTACTTACAGGAAACCAGTTTGATGGATAGATGGATAAGGATACGGTTCTTATCTTATATACTATTAACTTGTTTGATTTTCTCCACAACAAAAAAGAACTTTAACATCTATTTCTTCCCCGGTAAGTATATCAACCGAAAACTCAGAAATCAAGGCAATCAAAGCTTCAAATGTTGCTTATATATTTATTATAATTAACTCATTGAATATAATAGTGTAGTTTGTGTTAAATAATTAGGTTAAGCATGATTAGAATTGACTCGAGAAGTGGGTACATTGTATGCCTAACTTTTGAAGGCATCGTACTATTTGATCTACCTCGTCTTATGCTTTCTGGGTACAAAAGGGGAGAGAAAATAATTGGCATTAGGGTTCGTATAGGGGTTTTGAGAGTGAATTGGGATTAACGACTAAAATTGGGTTATGGTTAGGATCAGATATGTAACTAGAATTGGGGTTAGGGTTTGAATGGGGAAGAAGAATGGTGGAGAGTGTTGTGAATGCTGGGAAGGATTTGTTGTCATCAACTTGTCCTTTAGATGATATGTACCAGCTATATCATATGGATTGAACCCTTCACTATCTATGACTTTTGTCCTAGTTTTAGCCTCTGGATGCTTAAGATCGTTTTTTTTCTTTTCCTAAAGTTGGAACTCCATTTCTTCGGTAAGAGTGATAAAATTCTTTCTTGGTTTAACTATGTCAGTCATTACAACTTCTTGATACGAATTAGATGGCTTCCAATTCATCTATCTTCTTTCTTTCGTTTTTTTTTCCCCTGGCCTAACATAGGAGATGTGGATTGCCACAGACTAATTGGAGGTAGCTGACGGGCAGAAGGGGATCAATAGCGAAACTGTTAGTCCCAAAGGACACAATACTACGCTAGAAGAGGGGTTGAATAGCCTAGTTACACTTAAAAACTTTTAGTAATAGTTTCTAAAACAAGTACTTGCAACCTATTGAAAATGTTGAAGTAACGGAAGACTTGTAAGGAAGACATATTAAATCTGCTGGTGAAGCACTACCAGCAAACTTGTCTGTTTACTGAAGTTTGCAGCTCAAAGGAATAAGTTAAGTCAAAGATAACAATATGAAGCAGTAATCAACAAAACTCAATGAACCCAGTTATTTTGAGATGGTTCGCACTATAAAGAGTGCTACGTCCACCACCAAGGCAGTTAACATTAGATTTGAATGTGCACTATATTTTTCACTAGTTCTATTACAAAAATATCTAATGGATCGTGTACAAAATATTTGACTTGTGTTTGGGGGTGAGGGAATTGAATATCTGGAAACAGAATATTCAAGGTGCAGAAAAATAGTAATGAAATACAACAATAAGAAGTAAATGAATAACAGTTGATGCAGATCTTCTTCTTGTTGTTAAGAACTTCTTTGATCAGTTAATGATCTCTTGAATGCACTAAGTATGATGACTTGATGTTGTTGAATAAATTCAGAGCATAGTGTTCTTCAATCTTCAATGACAGTATTTATATCAGAGCATCCTTGAGACCGTTGGGGAAGATGAAGTGAGTAACAACTCTATTAGGTTGATTGCATTAAATGCATGAAGCTGCTTTGTTGACTTCACCTTCAGTTGGAACTGATCAGGGTATGGAGAAGAATAGGTACTGGAATTAGCAAGTGGGCGACAAATAGAGTTGCAAACTTGTAGTAGTTAGTACAGTTTGTTTGTGTCAGACTACAAACCTGCTCTGCCATGTTCAGGAGGCGAAAGTCTTCATTTTTCGAAAAAGCTGGAAAGACGTGTCTTGGAAGTCAGGAGTCAAATGATGATTGATTAATTCAAACTTATTTCATAATATTTGAATTAATAATTCTCTTTGATGAGTTGGACATCCTGATACTCTTGACACGTCATTCGTCGAAGACCGCAGAATGGCTGGTGAAGCCTTTGCCGAAGTCTTTTGCCGAAATCTGTGAAGTCTAAAAACTATTATAAAGGCAAAGTTCTATACACAGTTGCCACGCTAACCGTTACGCAACCCATTTAACCATCAAGTATAGAACCTAAAGTAATGAATGAGCAGATGCAAATTAAGATACAATGAGAAACAACAGAAACCCTAGAATATATTGTTAGTAGTATCATTCAAAGTGCTTTTTTCCATTGTGTGACTTGAGTTTGCCCACACCTTTCAAAGGTAAGGGGCATTATTGTCTTTTCAAATATTTTCATCTAACTTAACTAACAGAAATGACTCTAGTGACCTTATTGACTTTCAAAGTCAAGTAGAGTGATTAAATTGAGGGAAAAAAAATAGAGTGAGCTTAATGAATTTTGGCTAAAAGTAAGTGACCAAATTGATATTTAAACCTTTATTTAAACGTATAAGTTCACTTTTATATTATTCTTCCTGAAATGCCCAGTTTCATTTTGTGGCTAAAAAAAAAAAAACCCAAATCACGATATGTACGTAATTAATGTTGTGTTAAGGTGCGACGATAGAGTTGGAGGGATGGGGTAGAATGGAAGTTGGTTTTGAGAGAGAGAGGGAGAGGTTGGATGGATTGTCGGTGGCGGAGAAGGTGGAGTGGAAAGGGAGGTCGAAGACAGTGATGGGGATTTTGGCACGGAGGAGGAGTGGAGTTTAGGTGGTGTCGGCGGTGTTGTGGTGGCCAGTAAAGGTAGAGGATTCCCCCAAAACCAAAAAATGCGTAAGTAGTAGCATAAAGGGCTTATCAGCCTTAACAAGTCTATCGAGGAAAGTATGACCGCCTTTTGAGGAGCTTTCTCCTTTTGATCGCAAAGTTGCCACCATTGGATGATGGGCTTCCAAGTAACAAAAAAGAGAGTGCAAAGGAATTCCTTTCTAATTCTACTTTTCTAACTTGTTTGATAGCCTTTTTGGCTTCGTCTTCAATCCTGGAACTTACTCGCTTAAATGACTTTAAGTAATTTGAGTGCATTACCCCTGATGTAAAATTTTGGATTTGTGATGCACTAACTGACCCTTTATACAGAAATTCCAATGCACAATTTTGGAATTACGACAATTTGGAATGAGTAAATCTTGATGCAAAATTTTGGATTTGCAATGCACCAATTGTATCCCTTGTACACAAATCCTAATGCACAATTTTAGATTTGCGATGCTCAATATTAGTAATCCTGATGCCAATTGGGCCCCATATACATAAACTTCAATGCCCAATTTGGTATTTGTGACGCACAATTTGGAATTCGTAAATCTTGATGAAAAAATTGGATTTGCGATACCCAAATTGGAATTGCGATTCAGCACCCCCTAATTCAATTTCATTAAGGGTATACTTGTCCTTTTACCCTAAAAAGTGTCATTTACCTGTTAAAAAAATCATGTCCTTTAGATGTTGGAAATTAATGGGAGGGGACTTATTGGGTGGGTTATTACCCATTAAGAAGCTTAGAAATGCCGTCTTTTATAAGGTTACTTAATGGCAAAATTGATGGTCGGTCTTTTTTGGTGAACTTTCAATCGCTGCATGTAGTTTTTTAAAGGACAAAATACATTTTTATAAAATTTTCTAATAATGCCCTCCTGCCATCAACATTAAATCTTACTCATCTTTTTTTTTTTTTTAGCTTTTCAAATTGCTTCATCAAGTAATCTTCATCATTTGCAACTGAGCTAAATCTTCAACAAAATCTTTAACTCGATCATCACTTGTATGTAATTTATTCAAAAATTGCTATTATTGGGATCACGATGCATTGATTGGAAATCGTGATGCATCGCTATGAAATGGAAATGAACTAGTTTGAATTGTGATGCATTGTTATGAAATAGGAATGACAGTTACACTATTTGGAATCATGCATTGCGATTGAAAATCATATTGCGATGCACAAATCATGAATCATGATACACATAATCATGTATCAAAATCTTACATCGCGATTCAAAATAATGCATCACGATGTAGAAACTGATGCTTACTACGTGCATGTTCGGTTCATTAAGTGTCGTTCTTTTGCACTAAAAGTACATTTTCGGTCAAAAAACAAGGTGAACTAGAGTGGTTGAAAACTTTTAAAAAGTGATCGACTTGAATTCACCCCATACGTAATAATGGGGCGGTAATGGGGCATCACATTGAAATTGGGGAATAAGGATGATATTATGTATTACTGTGCCCGAACTCCCCCATTGCTCCCAAAACACACACACACACATTCTTTCTCTTTCTCTACAACTACATGTCTCTCAACACTTTTCTTCTCTCTTACTTTCACTCCACTCATTGTTGTCAATGGATTAATCCTGATGAAGATGAATATGTTCATGTCGATTCCTATTTTTTTGCGTAAGATTTACTTTTAAGTTTTTTTTTAAAATTGATTTTTATAGAAAAAAAAATACAAATTCAAGATTTTGGAATATTATATATATTATTATTTATTCAAATTATATAATAAATAAAAAATCAAACTTTTCAAATAAAAAAACAAAGTAGCCGCCAGGTAATGGCGGTTTTTTTTATATATAAAAGAGCTGCAGTCCTGGATGTTTGGAGAAAAAGTCGATAGCCTAGTCTGAAGTTTTGGAGAAAAAGTTGCTAGAGCCGCCCAGGTGTGTGGCTAGGCCATAACGACTTTCACCAAAAAGAGTCACCCCGACCTAGTGACTCTTTTAAAAAATCATATGTCCAGGGTTTGTTTAGAAGAGTATCGGGGAGATCTTGAGAGAGTGAGGTTTGGGATAAATGAAAAAAAATTGCTTAGGTATTTTGTTTTAATTTGAAGAATGGTGTTAAGTGTAAATAAATTGTTATTTATGGAAGAGACTTTTGCAGTGAGTTTTGCCGCCACCTTCCAAAAGAGCTTCCTTGAGTATTGTGTTTGAGGTTGGTCAATTTGGGTCCTCTATCATAGGTGCATGAATTTCATTATGTAGGCTTATATATTTGATTCGAAAATTAATATTGTTATTTTAATTTGATCAATTAACTCAGAGGGTTCACTATTAATCACTCTCCTCGTTTCAGATAAAGAGTCAACGATACCACTTCAGAATATTTTTACTTTAAAAGTTCACTTTCAAAAAATTACGTTTATCATCTCCTTAACATTTTAACTTAACCCTACACATTTGATATTAACATATTGATTATACTCTAACTGTAGACATCCCAATTTCGTACCCCTGGTATATGACATGTCATAAAGTATCAAAACCTGTTAAAGGACTAACGAATGTCAAGTTACAGAGTTGAAAATGCAAAAGAAAAAAGAAGAATGCCTAAACAGTGAATTACAGGGGGCCAAAGTGTCAAAAATAACAAGAGAAATGGTTGTGGCGCCCACATCCTCCAGGCGTCGTGCGTGCCCAAAGCCCGTAGAAGGCGCCCAGGCTTCCCCGCCATTCGGTGCAATTAGCCTAAGGTGCAACCTTTTCAGCGCACGGTACAAGTCGTTGAAGCTCAGTGAATGATACTTAACCACGAAGGAATCCTTCATCCCAACCTATAAATAGAGGCTCCCGGCTTTAGAAATTCACATAGTTCACACAGTGAAAAACTTTCACCGCACAGTTTGTGAGCGTTCTCCCAAGAGAATGCCGAGATATTTCACTCTCTAGCCCCGAAGCTCTGCCAAATCTTCCCTAAATACTAAAACTCTCCGGTTCAAAAGAACCAAAAAGAGCAGTCTTGACGAATTCAAAATCCAAAGGCATAAATCATCTCCATATCGACCACAAGCAAATGGTGTCATTGAAGCAGCCAACAAAACGCTGGAAAATATTATCAGGAAAATGGCTGATACAGGAAGAGACTGGCCAGAAAAGTTGCCGCTAGCCCTTTGGGGCTATTATACTTCAGTTTGTACACTCACTGGGGCTACCCCCTATTCTCTAGTCTATGACATAGAGGCAATGCTGCCCATTGAAATAGAAATTCCATCACTGAGGGTGATGATGGAATCAGACATAGCCGAAGTTGACTGGGTCAAACAGCGCAATGAAGAATTAGCCATGATAGACAAACGACGGCTGCTAGCCCTAGAACATACTTGGGCATATCAAAAGCGAATAGCTAGGGCATTCAACAAGAAAGTTAAAGGCCGCGACATCCAAGTCGGAGACCTGGTGCTTCGTGAGAAACCCCCTAGTTATGTCGATACTAAGGGAAAATGGAAATCTCCCTAGATGGGACCATACGTTGTCAAACAGATCCGTTTAGGAGGTGCGTTGCTCCTCACCAATCAAGATGGGGGAAGATCTTGTTCAGTCCTTCAACCTCGACAAGCTCAAGAGGTATTATGTATGAATAAAAAATTATCCTATAAATTGCTTCCCTCTCCAGCTCGCTAGGTTAAAAACCCAAAAGGACAGCCTAGGCAAAAGTTAGAGTATAAAAAAAATGATAAAAGGAGAAATAATGGCTCGCTAGGTTGAAAACCCGAAAGGGCGACCTAGGTAAAAGTTAGAGCATTAAAAAAACTATGAGAAAAAGAGAGGAAATACAGTTTCCAGATCCTCAGCATCTGACCCTCCGGCCTGCCAGAGTCTTCAGCATATTCAGAGAAAGTGGTCTTGACTGACCAAAGAGAAAAACCACGACAAAGCTCATAAAAAACATCAAAATATAATATAATACAGTCCATAAGGTGCAATATAGGAATAAGTGTCTAAGACATAAAGATTAGCATTTATTTCTGTACATTTGCTTATATACATGCTACCTGCTACCTATATCCCCTATTCCCCCCAACTATCCTTTTTTATGTAGCTCAGCCTCAGAACGGTCCATCAGTGTCTGCGACGTCCAAGCCGTGACCATATACTTCTGCGAGGTACAGAAGAGGCTCCGGTCTTACCAGCGTCAGAACCTCCGGAAGTGTCCTCATCCTCGTCGTCATCAGCATCGTCGTTATCTTGGATACCAGGACGACTTGGGCCAGCGCCATCACCTCTATGGGCAGTACTTCGTCTGCCAGCCTGAGGTGGATCAGCTTCATCTGCCTGCCAGGGATTGCTCCGTCGACTTGCATTGCTTAATCGGGGAGGCACATTACTGGCACATGCCTCATCTGGATCAGGAGCCATCCGGGCACCAAGGCCATGCACTCGTCGAAAGTCCTCCTGCAGAGCCTGAGGAACTACCAACCCCGAGCTTTCCAGATCCTCGCCGATTTCCATTAGGCGAGCATCTAGGCCACTGCTCACTCGCCGGCCCAGCATCCGCCTCAGTACCTGTCTGGTATCTTGGTTTCAGGCTCCAACCACCCCATTGCTGACTCTGTTTGATCACGAGACATGGAAGAAAATGCAGAAGCTAGGTCGTAGCCTCGCCTGCCAAATTGAAAATATCAAACACAGGAAGAGGCGATTGCCTTTTCTTCCCCGCAGAGTGCCAGAAAATCCCGTTTTAAATATGAAGGTGTATCCCTCTAAATTTCGTTCATAAACTACAGTGTGTCATTACCCCTAGATAATGGTCTAGATTTCTTTTATTCTTAGAATAATTGAGTCTGCATTTTTATATCATGCATAGTAAAATAATATTGCATTACATTTAGATATATGTACATAGTCTAGTACAACCAAAAACCAATAAATGTAGGTAAAAGGAGCTAATGACCGCGAGAAGATCTGCTCCTGTCAAGGCTACCACCCATGACTCGAGGGCCGGTCCCGCCAATCATGTACTCTTGTTCCCTCACCTGAGCATGACTCAGTCCACCGACATCATCATCATCATCCTCGCCCCGATGCCTAGTCTGCCTCACATCATCATTTCCAAGTGAACTCGCCCGTGCCGGAAGCGGCGCTTTGTTGATGCTGAAAAAGCCCCTCAACAGCTTCATGTACGAAGACGCATCAACCTGGGAAAAGGTGTGAAAAGAAAGAAAAAATATGTGTCGGCCTTAAAAAAAAGAGAAGCAAAAAAAAAAAAAAAAAAAAAAAAAAAAAGAAAGAGAAAAAGAAAGAAAAAAATGAATGAATATGGCAAGTATGAAAGAAGAAAAGAGTATACCACGCAGGCTCGCTCTGGGATCTGATATCGCTCAGGGATGTAAACATCGGGCAGAACTTCCTCCACAAGTCTTCCATCACGGCGATACTGGAAGGTGGAGAAATCCTCAGCAGGCACAAATAAATCCGGCTGAACGTCAGAAGCTGAGCAAGAAGGCCTCGGCCTATCAGAGACGTCAAATGCACGCCTAGCTGATGTGGGGACAGGATGGAGCACTTTCCTCAAGAACTCCTCATATGCCATAATGGGATAATTACTCGGAGGCATTACTCGGAGGCATGAGAAAGCACAGCTCGCCAGTCAGGAGGACAATCACCCGGGACAATCACCATGAGGTGGTGTACTGTGGTGTCATCGAGCCATCGGGAATAAGACATGCTGGCGATTAACCCGTTCGCCCATGTACAAAGAGTCGACCATAATCGACACCATCAAAATCCGGCATCGACTAATCTCTAAAGAAGTCATATAAGGCCCCACTAGACCCCTCCAGGGAGATAAATACAAAGTGCCCGAGCTCGAGCTTGCTATCCTATCTTGCATCCTGATCGCATCCAAGCAGTGGCTATCCCGATCCTGCTTTACTCGATTGACATTCACAAACTCAGCCAAAAATGGTGGCTCGTGAATGCGCTTAAGATGGGCCCGAGTAAAATGGAAGACGTAATAGGCTCGCACTGCAATAAAATGAATACATAAACAGTGAATTACAGGGGGCCAAAGTGTCAAAAATAACAAGAGAAACGGTTGTGGGCACTGCCCACATCCCTCTTGGGCGTCGTGCCCACAAGCCCCATAGGCAGCGCCCATAGCTTCCCCAGTTACTGGTGCAATTAGCCTAAGGTGCAACCTTTTCAGCGCACGGTACAAGTCGTTGAAGCTCAGTGAATGATACTTAACCGCGAAGGAATCCTTCATCCCAGCCTATAAATAGAGGCTCCTGGCTTTAGAAATTCACACAGTTCACACAGTGAAAAACTTTCACCGCACAGTTTGCGAGCGTTCTCTCGAGGAATGCCGAGGTATTTCCCTCTCCAGCCCCGAAGCTCTGCCAAATCTTCCCTAAATACTAAAACTCTCCGGTTCAAAAGAACCAAAAAGAGCAGTCTTGACGAATTCAAAATCCAAAGGCATAAATCATCTCCATATCGACCACAAGCAAATGGTGTCGCTGAAGCAGCCAACAAAACGCTGGAAAATATCATCAGGAAAATGGCTGACACAGGAAGATACTGGCCAGAAAAGTTGCCGCTAGCCCTTTGGGGCTATTGTACTTAAGTTTGTACACCCACTGGGGCTACCCTCTATTCTCTAGTCTATGGCATAGAGGCAATGCTGCCCATTGAAATAGAAATTCCATCACTGAGGGTGATGATGGAATCAGACATAGCCGAAGTTGACTGGGTCAAACAGCGCAACGAAGAATTGGCCCTGATAGACGAACGACGGCTGCTAGCCCTAGAACATACTCGGGCATATCAAAAGTAATATCTAGGGCATTCAACAAGAAAGTTAAAGGCCGCGACATCTAAGTCGGAGACCTGGTGCTTCGTGAGAAACCCCCTAGTTATGTCGATACTAGGGGAAAATGGAAATCTCCATGGATGGGACCATACATTGTCAAACAGATCCGTTTAGGAGGTGCGGTGGTCCTCACCAATCAAGATGGGGAAGATCTTGTTTAGCCCTTCAACCTCGACAAGCTCAAGAGGTATTATGCATGAATCAAAAATTATCCTGTAAATTGCTTCCCTCTCCAGCTCGCTAGGTTAAAAACCCGAAAGGGCAGCATAGGCAAAAGTTAGAGCATAAAAAAAATGATAAAAGGATAAATAAGGGCTCGCTAGGTTGAAAACCCGAAAGGGCGACCTAGGCAAAAGTTAGAGCATAAAAAAAACCATGAGAAAAATAGAGGAAATATAGTTTCCAGATCCTCAGCATCTGACCCTCCGGCCTACCAGAGTCTTCAGCATATTCAGAGAAAGTGGTCTTGATTGACCAAAGAGAAAAACCACGACAAAGCTCATAAAAAACATCAAAATATAATATAATACAGTCCATAAAGTGCAACCTAGGCCACTGCATACCCGCCGGCCCAACATCCGCCTCAGTACCTGCCTGGTATCCTGGTTTCAGGCTCCGACCACCCCATTGCTGACTCGGTTTGATCACGAGACATGGAAGAAAATGCAGAAGCTAGGTCGTAGCCTCGCCTGCCAAATTGAAAATATCAAATACAGGAAGAAGCGATTGCCTTTTCTTCCCCACAGAGTGCCAGAAAAGCCCGTTTTAAATATGAAGGTGTATCCCTCTAAATTTTGTTCATAAACTACAGTGTGTCATTACCCCTAGATAATGGTCTAGATTTCTTTTATTCTTAGAATAATTGAGTCTGCATTTTTATATCATGCATAGTAAAATAATATTGCATTACATTTAGAAATATGTACTGAGTCTAGTACAACCAAAAACTAATAAATGCAGGAAAAAGGAGCTAATGACTGCGAGAAGATCTGTTCCTGCCAAGGCTACCACCCATGACTTGAGGGCCGGTCCCGCCAATCCTGTACTCTTGTCCCCTCACCTGAGCGCGACTCGGTCCACCGACATCATCATCATCATCCTCGCCCCGGTGTCTAGTCTGCCTCACATCATCATTTCCCCGGCAAGTGAACTCGTCCAGAAGCCGCTGATACAGTTTGTTGATGCTGAAAAAGCTCCTCAACAGCTTCATGTACGAAGACGCATCAAGATGGGAAAAGGTGTGAAAAGAAAGAAAAAAATAATGTGTCAGCCTTAAAAAAAAAGAGAAGCAAAAAAAATAAAAAAAAAAGAAAGAGAAAAAGAAAGAAAAAAATGAATGAATAAGGCAAGTATGAAAGAAGAAAAGAGTATACCGGTGCAGGCCCGCTCTGGGATCTGATATCGCTTTGGGATGTAAACATCGGGTAGAACTTCCTCCACAAGTCTTCCATCACGGCGATACTGGAAGGTGGAGAAATCCTCAGTAGGCACAAATAAATCCGGCTGAACGTCAGAAGCTGGGCAAGAAGGCCTCGGCCTATCAGAGACGTCAAATGCACGCCTAGCTGCTGTGGGGACAGGATGGAGCACTTTCCTCAAGAACTCCTCTTATGCCATAACTTGATAATTACTCGGAGGCATGAGAAAGCTCGACATGTACATATCCCTGTTCGGCAGGAAGTCTGGGACAATCACCCATGGAGGAGGTACATGTGGTGTCACTAGAGCCATTAGGAATAAGACATGCTGGCGGTTAACCCGTTCGCCCATGTACAAAAGTCAACCATAATCGACACCATCAAAATCCGGCATCGACTCATCTCTAAAGAAGTCATATAAGGCCCCACCAGACCCCTCTAGGGAGATAAATACACAGTGCCCGAGCTTGAGCTTGCTATCCTATCTCGCATCCTGATCGCATCCAAGCAGTGGCCATCCCGATCCTGCTCTACTCGGTTGGCATTCACAAACTCAGCCAAAAATGGTGGCTCGTGAATGCGCTTTGCTAAAGGACCCGAGTAAAATGGAATACGTAATAGGCCCGCACTTAAAAAGAAAAAAAAGGGTGGAATAAAAAAAATGCTGACAAAAAAAAATCAATCAAAACCAGGGAGAAAGAAAAGATACCACCCACGCCGGAGCAAAACCGTTGAGGGTCGGTCGGTAAATCATTCGCGGCTAGCCTGATCCATGGAAGCATAAAGCTTGGCCAGGCCTACCTGCCCCCAGTCATACTCAATGACGCGGTCCAGATCCCGCAGGCATCCCAGGAGGGAAAGCCTCAAAGTGGTGGATGAGTTGGCAAAAAGTGACATCCCCATAAAGAAAAACAAAAACGCCCTGGCAACGCGAGCTACAGCTTCACTATCATTCTCATCAACTTGCCCGACGTTTGCTAAAAGCTAACTCTTGACACTGCCAATATGGATCTCATCTGCAGTCTTATATTCGGGTTCAAAACCCAGGAGATCATTCACCACGTCGTGATGATGACAGAGGGTGTAATCTGGCTCCAAGGCTCGGCCAATGCTAGTGGAAATACCCGTGATTGCAGCAAAATCACACGGGGACAAAGTAGCCTCCCCCAGCTGAAGTGGAAGGTATGGGCGGTGTCCCACCAATACTCCCGCAAAACCTCAAAAATGGGTATGTAAATGCGGAGGGGATGGAAAGCCCGCAAGAACTCACTAAAACCGGAAGATTCCACCAAAATCCGTGCCGACGGAGGCATTGAGTTATAAATGGTCGAGGATTTGTCACGGCTTGCCCGAATCCTGGTCAAAGCCCTGCGTGTCTGAAAAAAAAAAAAATAAAATAAAATAATAATAATCATAATCATAATAATAATAATAATAATAATAATAATAATAATAATAATAATCATAATCATGATAATAATAATAATCATAATCATCATCATCATCATCATCATCATCATCATCATCATCATCATCATCATCATCATCATAATCATAATCATCATCATCATCATAATCATAATCATAATCATAATCATAATCATAATCATAATCATAATAATAATAATAATAATAATCATAATAATAATCATAATCATAATCATAATCATAATCATAATCATAATCATAATCATAATAATAATAATAATCATAATAATAATCATAATAATAATCATAATAATAATAATAATCATAATCATAATAATAATAATAATAATAATAATAATAATAATAATAATAATAATAATAATAATAATAATAATAATAATAATAATAATAATAATAATAATAATCATAATCATAATAATAATAATAATAATAATAATAATAATAATAATAATAATAATAATCAAATAGTATCAATTGCTTAAGTATGCATCGCAAAAATAAATAGCACAAATTTCATGTTTATGCTATGAATAATTGCGAAATTGCATCATTTTAGCACATAAATTGCATGCATAAGCATCATAAGAACATGTATACTCCAAAAGTTCAAAACAGTAAAGAAATCTAGCAGATCTGAAAAATCAATCAAATGGGTTTGAAAAAAAAGAGAAGAAACTTACTGCGGGATTCGGAAGACTAGACACGTGCGTGTGCCGATCACGAAGGGTATTTCCCCAGTCATCCTTCTAAAAAAGATACTTGACATGATTTTGGGTCAAGGGAGGAAGTTCCCGTCTTTCCTCGCCCGAATCCGGATACATCGACGCTTTTCCCTTTCGAGATCTTGAGGAAGAAGCCATTTATCAAGCAAAACAAACAATTTGACGAAAGAAAATCGAGAAAAGGAGAAGAAATGAAAGAAATAACTCAGTCGGCAACAATGGCAGCTAAGGAGCGAAGGAAGGAGAAGAAAGAAATGAAAGTGAGCTACTGCTCACTCTCTGCTGAGATTTTGAAGAAAAGAAATGGGAAGTTTCACTTCCCCCCCCTCCAAAGTTCAAGTGCAGCATCCAAACTCTCAAGTTTGCCCAAATTACAAAAGGACCCTGAAAGCTTAACGGAAAGTTATCAAAGTTAGCTTAACAAAAAGTGACGACCATCCATCATAAATCAAAAGAAAGCTCATATCCCCAGTAGGATAGCCACAAGAAAGTCATAGAAGCAGAAATTGTAATTCTCAGCAAGAAATCATACATCAGCAAGAAAAAAGAATGCAACGACCAGGGCAAAATCCCCAGCAGGAAAGAAAAGAAAAAGAGTGCAGTAAAAAAAAAGCAAAGCAAAAAAAGTGCGGCGGAATGAAAAAAAATGTAGCGAGAAAAAAAAAAAGAAAAAAATGCAACAAAAGAAAAAATGGAGCAAGAAAAGAAAAAAACTGCAAGGAAGAAAAAAAATGCAAAAGAGAGAAAGAAAGAAAGAAAAGAAGAAAAAAATGCAGAAAGAAAGAAAGAAATGCAGGAAAGAAAAGAAAATATGCAACAAGAAAAGAAAATCAGCAGCAAGAAAGCAAAAGAAAGAAAAGCAGTGCAAGAAAACAACAAGCAGCAACGCGAAAGAAAAAAAAAAGGAACAGAACAAAAGCAAGAAAAGGTAAGGAAAGGTAAAGTATTCATATTTTACCTGCATGCATCTCATCTGATGGTTGTTGGATCTTTTCCGCAAGGGGTGCATACCCCGGATCACTTAGGGAAAATATTGGTCTCACCATTGTGTTCGACGAAGGGTGCCTATCCCTGAGGATACAATGTTTTATGATGTGTTCCCCCTGGTTGTTGGATCTTTTCTGTAAGGGGTGCATACCCCGAGTCACTTAGGGAAAAGATTGGTTCCACCATTGTGTTTAACGAAGGGTGCCTATCCCTGAGGATACAATGTTTTATGATGTGTTCCACCTGGTTGTTGGATCTTTTCCGCAAGGGGTGCATACCTCGGGTCACTTAGGGAAAAGATTGGTTCTACCATTGTGTTCGACGAAGGGTGCCTATCCTTGAGGATACAATGTTTTATGATGTGTTCCATCTGGTTGTTGGATCTTTTCCGCAAGGGGTACCCCGGGTCACTTAGGGAAAAGATTGGTCCCACCATTGCATTCGACGAAGGGTACCTCTCCCTGAGGATGCAATGTTTTATGATGATATCCCACCAGTATGACTGTTGTTTGTTTGCATCGGGCCGAACTACGTTTGGTCTGATTCCTTTTATTAAGGGATACGTAGGCAGCCTATTTCGATAGGTCCGACGATCAGAGCATTTAATTTGCATATCTGCTTAAAAACTACGATAACTTGCTACAACCGACTAAATATGTCTAGGATATGTGAGATTTGAAATTCATTATAAATTGTTGCATTATAACTGCTACCTGTTGCAGCACTCCCCATTATAATTTCCACGAAATTTGGGAGTCTATTTCTTATCAATGATGTTCGTTTACTCGGTAAGCTGCAGGTTACCCGTAAACTCCATTGTTTAGGGGCTCTGTAGACACCCCAATTTCGTACCCCTGGTATGTAACATGACATGCGATATCAAGACCTGCTAAAACTTAACAAATGTCAAGTTACAGGGTTTAAAAATGCAAAAGGAAAAGCAGGATGCGTAAAACAATGAAATGCAAGTGGCCAAAGTGTCAAAAAGAGGCCTAAAAAAGACCCCAGGCATCACCCATAGCAGAACCAGACGCGGCGCCCATAGCCTATGTGGGTGGCGCTCAATAGTGCTTATGCACTCTCCGTTTTGACATTTTGTACAATCTCTCAAGCTTGCGGTACAAGCTGATGAAACACAAAGAAGAGAATTTAATGACGAAGAAGTCCCTTCCTCAACCTATAAATAGAGGCCTTCGGTAGTGAAAAAAAGGGGAACTCACTCACGAGAGACACACGGTCTTCACACACTTCATCGCACACAGTTAAAAGACCGCTGAGAGTTTACGCAGAGTGATCGTCCTGAGAGATATCCCTCTAAAAAGCTTCAAAGCTCCGCCAAATCTCCTCAAAACTTAAATCCAACCAGCCAAAGTGAACCTTAGCCTTCTAGCTAGGATTCCACCCTATTTTCCCGGTCCAAAAATCCTAAAAAGAGCAGTTGCTCTGCCCGAATCCAGAGGCCAAATCCGTCAGAAGCAAGCAGTTGTTCTGCCCGATTTCCGCCAGAAGCAAACAAACAATAGCAAAAAAGAAAGCAGTTGCTCCGCCCGTTCCCCGAGGCCTAAAAGCAACTTTCGAAATCAGTTACTCTGCCCGAATCTCCAGAACAAAAAAGATTCCCTCTCCCAGAAGGACAGAGCGAGCACACCCCACGCTCTTAAAGGTAAGCCTTTAAGTGGTTTTATAAAAAAGTGCTATTGTGGGTTCCCGGGACGTGAGCCCGCGCCCCGCGCGCCCTTGGATAGGGGTGCGCGTACGTGCGGATGTGGGACATCCACTGCTCTCGTTCCATCCTCCCTTTTCTAGGGGAAGACGAAATCAAAAGTGCGAGAGAAGTGCTGTCTAAGATAGCGCGTTGGAATGCGCCTCGGTTGCCTTTAATGGATTTTTACTCCAATATGAGAACTTTGGGTTTCCCGCATCAAGTTATCCCTTTTTTATGGGATACCAGGATATGAGAATGCATCACCCTTTCATTCCCATTTTCCCTTTTTTAGGGGAAAACGGAAAAGTGCAAGAAAGGATGTTGCGACGCCCCCACTATGGATTTTATTAAAAATAGCTTTATGGCCCGTTTCGAATCACTATGGGAGATTTGGGTTTCCTGCATCAAGTTATCCCTTTTTTAGGGGATACCAGGATATGGGAATTCACTACCCTTCCATTCCCATTCTCCCTTTTTTAGGGAAAAACGACAAAGTGCAAAGAAGGAGTGCTGCGAGACCCCACTGGATCCAAAAGTTTTAGAGTCGCTATCTTTATTTTAAGGCAAAAATAAAGCAAAACTAGAAAAAAAGAAAATCAGAGATAGAAAACGGGTTCGGAGGCTAAGTTACGAGTTGGGAAGGTGCTAGACACCCAACTCGCTCTTTCGGTCTCAAAATAGTTTTTGGCTAAAGTATGCTTATTGTTATATTTATTTAGCAAATAAATAAAACATTAAAAGACAGGAAAATAAAACAAATACATCCGTGGCTATATTATTTACGGACTTGCAGCCATTTCCTTACAATAATTACAAATATATTTAAAAATATTTGGCCATTATAACGGCTCTTTTACATAATATTTCTTAATCTTATCCGGGCAGCACAACGGCTTATATTGACTACATTGGGCCGGATTTAAATAATAACTTTAAATAATAAATTAAAAAAACTCCCTTAAAGGCTATTACCTTTTAGAGCGGTAGTGTGCTCGCTCTATCCTTCAGGGAGAGAGAGTCTTTTTTGTTGTTGTTGTTGTTGTTGTTGTGATTTGGGCAGAATGACTGCTTATTTTGGATGACTTTGGCTCGTTCACTCGGGCAGAATGACGGCTTATTTTGGAAGATTTTGGCCTTTTAGGTTGGGCGGAATAACAGCGTACTTTTTGTGTTTTTCAGCTCATTACTCGGGCAGAGTAACGACTTCCTTTATGAATTTTGGGCCGGGGAAGTGGGGTGGATACCTAACTAAAAGGTTAGGGATCACTTTTAATTGGTGGATTTGTATTTTGGCGGAGTTTGGACGGGGTTTGGAAGCTTTGGTGGGCTACACACACCTATCTCACTTCAATTCACTCATTATTCGGCGTCGAAGGAACGTAGGGAGAATTCTTCAGCGTTTCTCCGCGGATGATTTTCGGTCTCTGAAGTGGGAGCCCAGCACTCTTATTTATAGTAGGAAGGAGGGATTCATCGGGAATTAAAAATTCCTCTTGTGCGCCGAAAATCGGTACACCAAATTCTTCCCGACTTGTACAATGCGTTAACGGAGAGTGCTACTGTAGGGAGCATGGCGCCGACACCTCCTTGTCATGGCGCGGCGCCCAATTATCTTTTAGCCCGCGCCATGTCCCTATTTAACTTCCATTTTGGTATTTTCACCCCTCGCATTTTACTGTTTTGCGCATCCTGCTTTGCCTTTCGCATTTTCAACTCCTGTAACTTGACATTTGTTAATTTTAAGCAGTTCTTGATATCACATGTCAGAGTCACATATTAGAGATACGAAATTGGGGTGTCTATAGAGCCTCTCAACGATGGAGTCTACGGGTAAACCAAGGCTTACTGAGTAGGCGAACATCGTTGATAAACAATAGACTTTCCAATTTCGTTCAATTAAAACGGGAGAGAAATGCAACAGGTAACAGTTATAATGCACAGTTTATCATGTTATCCAACTCCATAACCTAGACATATTTAGTCGGTTATAACAGGTTATCGTAGTTTTTAAGCAGATATGTAAATGAAGTGCTTTGATGGTCGGACCTACTAATGTAGGCTGCCTACGTATTCCTTAATAAAGGATATCAGACCAAACGTAGTTTAGGCCAAAACCTAACTACAACCAACGAGGATGTTATGTCCTTCGGGTCAAAACCCGACCAAGAACACAATAGGAAAAAGATTTTTGTGTTTTTCGAAAAAGCCGTATTCAAACGGCCGAGAACGGCTGCCAAATACGGTATGAAGATTTGAATGTTTTTCGGAAACCATATTCCAACTGGTCAAAACCTGTCATCGAAATATGTTAAGAGAAATTTTCAAAATCGTGTTTGGCTGGACAATACCTTGTTTCCAAACATAATAAGAAAATTTTCAAATTCTCTGAAAACTGCACTCGACCGATCAAAATCCGTCGCCGAGCACGGCAAAGAAAACATTCTTCAAGTTTTTTCGAAAACTGTATAAGGTAAAAATCATTCTTTTTCCTTTCGTTTCTTCTCACTCTCTCTGTTTTTTTTCAATATTCATCTTTTTTTGTGTTTTTGAAATATTCCTATTTTTTGTATTTTTTGAAATATTCATCTTTTTTTTTTGTATTTTTTGAAATATTCATCTTTTTTGTATTTTTGAAATATTCATCTTTTTTGTATTTTTGAAATATTCATCTTTTTTTTTTGTTTTTTTTAATTTGAAAAACAAAAACTCTTTTTGAAAAAGGGTTTTCTTTTATTTTTGAAAAACGAAATTCTTTTGGAAAAGAATTTTTCTTTTATTTTTGAAAAACGAAACTCTATATGAAAAAAAAGAGTTTTCTTTTATTATCTTCTTTTATTCGAAAAACAAAACTTTTCTTTTTTCTTTTTTTTTGAAAACAAAAATTCTCTTTTAAGAAAAGAATTTCTTATAGAGTCAGGGTAAGAATACTTTACCTTCCTTACCTTTTGCGCCCGGGTGGCTGTCGCGGATTCGGCTGATTTTGACATTTCTGCCACTCTTGCCTTTTCAAGCTAGGGACTTTATTATTATTATTATTTTCTCTTTTTTTCCCTTCTTTTCTTTTCTTTTTTTCCTCTTCTTTTCTTTTTTTTTTCTTTTTTTCTTTTTTTTTCTTCTTTTTTTTCTTTTCTTTTTCTTTTGCCGCTTGAAAGGTTTTTTTTTACTGCTTATTTTGCGGCTACCCTGCTGGGGATATTATTTTTCTTTGCCCTCGAATGGATGGCCGTCGATTTTGGTTAACAGAATTAATTTCGTTAACTCTTCGTTAAGCTCAGGGACCATTTTGGGATTCTGGAATTTCGAGGACTTAAGTGTCGCAACTTCAAACTTCGGATGGGGAAAAGGAAAAAAAAATCCCTTTTCCACCCTTATTATGGATGGGGAGTGAGGGAAGGGAGCTACTGCTCCTTCCTTCTTCCTTCTTTCTTTCCTTCAGCGGCCATTGTTGCCCATTTTCTCCATTTTCTTATTTTCTTCTTATTCTCGCTCATTTTCTCAATTTTTCTTCGTCAATTCCAGTGTTTTGTCTAGCAGATGGCATCTTCTTCTCGATCCAGGAAGGAAAAGGCTCCGATGCACCCAGAATCTGATGAAAGGAGGAATGAGTTTCCTCCCTTGATCCGAAATAAAATCAAGTACCGGTACTCCACAAATGACCGGGGCAACATTCTTCGAGACCGGAACACTCACGTGTCCAATCTTCCACCCATCACTGTAAATTTCTTTCTCTTTTTAGATTTGCCTGGATATACTTAAGATCTGTTAGATTTCAGCACTGTTTGGAACCTTTGGAGCATTCCTGACTTTATTAATGACGTTTATGCATGTCCTATTTATGCCTAAATGATGTAATTAAGTAATGATGCATGAAATTTATATGATTTATTCTTCCGATACATGATTGAACTAGTGGTCACTATTTAACCCTACTATGCTTGATTTATATTATAAATGCAAATGAGGCTACATGATGCATGTTTTACGCTAAAACATATTTTTGCATGCAATATATTCACGAGACGGACTTTTCGGAATACAATTTAAATTTTTCCGAACACACTTTCGGGCATATTTTCGGATGAATATATGACAAAACAGATACATTTTATGCTCTTAAATTTGTTTTTCATGCATGCTTATGCTGTAGGGATATAGTAAATACCATAAGAATATTTATTTTCATGATTGGTGACATTTTATTTTCTTTTCAACGTACCCCTTTGGCAGCTTATTGGACAATAAAATGCATATGATGAATGCATGTACTACTTTACTTGATGCAAATGCAATGCAAAACAGTCATAGAATGATTATTAACATGATGCACGAACATTTTCTTATTTTATATGTACATGATAAATGCAGTCTAACATGCATTTCTTTGATGCCTAGGATGTAAAAAAAAATGATTAAAAATAATACGTACAATTTCTTTTTCTTTTTTTTTTTAAAATTAAAACACATACTTAAATGTATTTTATTTATTGAAGGAATTGTAAAAGAATGCATCATATATTTTTGAAATACACATTTTTCTATTTTTCTATTTTACATTTTTTTCTATTTATTAAAAAAGACTAAATGTTTATTTACATGTGTATTTATGTACGTATGTATATATAAAAAGAATTTTTATTTTCAAAAGAATGGTAAGTGTTTATTTACATCAAAATGATTTTTTTTAGAAATTAGCATGTTGCAATATTATAATTCATGAAATACAATGTATGCAACATGTTTATTATTTATTCATACTTATTTATTATTATTATTTATTAAAGATTATACAAGGAAAATAAAGATAGTGGACTTACCTTTTTTTTTTTTTCCAGTTTCGCAGGAAATTTAAGAGAGTGCGGGTTTCATGTGCTAATGTTACAGACATTTATTACATGTTGCCCGAGGCAGCACATCTTCTGGTGGAGGGCTCTGGTTTCAGTACTTTCATGCACTCCTTCCGTCACTTCACCAGCTATCTGCCAATCTTCGATGCGCTCTGGGACTTCTGGTGGGACACCACCCATACCTTCCATTTCAGCTGGGGGGAGGCTACCATGACCCCATGGGACTTCGTTGCGATCACGAGCATTCCTACCAGCGTTGGGGAGACCCTGGCCTCAGATTTTATTCTCCGTCTTCGTAGAGAGGAGGTGGTGGACCTCCTGGGCTTTGAGCTGGAGTTTAAATCGACGGATAAGATTTTCATCGGCAGCGTACGAAAATGGCTTCTCAGCAATGTCGGGCGGGTGCCGGCGAATGATATGGCTGCCGTGACTCGAGTGGCTAGAGAGTTTTTATTCTTCTTTCTTGGCACATTGCTCTTTGCCAACTCCTCTACCACCCTGCGAGTTTCTGTCCTGGCCTGCTTGGCTGATTTTGAGCGGATCCCTTCTTATGATTGGGGACAGACGGGCTTAGCCGAATTATATGCTTTCATGGACAGGGCCTGCCGGAATGATTCGCCAACTCTGAATGGATTTGCCTCGGCGTGGGAGGTATATGCCTTTTCCTGCTTTTGTTGCTTTCTTCCTTTCTTTATATATACTCTTTTTTTTTTTCGCAACACAAATTTTTCTTTTTCCCTTTTTTTTACTGATAACATATATATATTTTCTCTCTCTCTCTCTCTCTCTCTTTTTTTTTGTGTGCAGGTCTGGGCCTTCTCATTTTTCCATTTCTCGGGTCCCCTTATTCAGCGAGTTCACCAGCCGCCATACATGTCCCAGTATGTTGATGATAACAGGGTTTATCCGACCCAGGATGGTGGTTGTAAGAGTAAGGAACGAGTACGGGAACAGATCGTTAGCTCAAGTCCTGGTACAGTGCACTTCCTTCCTTGGGAGGGTCTGGAGGGGCATTATGCTGTTGCTTTGGCACTTAGCTGCTGCCGGATACTGATGGTTTCTATTATGGTTGATTCCTTATACATGGGCGAGCGGGTTAATCGCCAGCACCAGTCCATTTTAGTGCCTCCAGTGGTGCCTCCTCGACCTCCTTTCTGGGTAATAGAGCCCGATCAGCTGCCAAACAGGTATCAATACCTGGCGAAATACCTCATGCCAGCGACAGATTTTCCAATTATGGCGCATGAGGATTTCTTGAGATTAGTGCTGCATCCCCCTTTTCACGCTCTGCTGCGCCGAGCGGCATTCCTCGATGCTCTCGCTGCACCGGGGCCTTCTTCATCTCGACGAGAACTTGATATTCATAGAGCCTGATGATATCTTCTCTACCTTCCATTATCAGTGGGGTGGTCACACGGTAGAGCAGGTTCTTCCCGATGTCGAGATTCCCGAGGAGCGTCGGGTCCCGGAGCAGGCTCGTTCGGTAGACACTTTTACCTTTATTGTCTTTTTATTATTATTTTTTTCATTTTTTATTTTTATTTCATTTTTTGTTTGTGTTTTTTTTATATCATGCACACATATTTTTTCCATCATTCATTTTTTTGTGCATGTCCATTAGATATATATTTTTTGGAGACTAATACATTCTCTTTTTTGTCTCACCTTTTTTCCTTTTTTTTTCATAGGTGAACGTGTCTACTACAAGAAGCTGCTGCGGGGCTTTTTCAGCATTAGCAAGCTTTATCAGAAGCTTGCTGATGAGTTTTCTTGCAGGGGGAGAAGCACAGTGCGGCGGCCCAGACGTCGGGATGATGACGACGACGACGATGATGATGTCGGGTCGAGCCGTGGTCGAGGCAGAGGTCGGGGGTACAGAGCTGGTGGCATAACGGGTCCCTGGGTCATGGGTGGTGGCCTTGATAGGAGCCAGTCGTCCCGAGCACATTAGCTTTGGATTCCTGCAATTTAATCTCTCTTTTCTTTTCTTTTTTATGTAAAAGAAACCTGTACAGACATTATTATATAATGCAATATAATTGTATATGATGCAAAATATTACACATGCAGACTCAAATACACACAGAAAATAAAGCTATACCAAACATCTAAAAGGTAATGACACGTTGTAATATTGGAAATAGAGTTTATAAGAATACACCTTTGGATTGGAGTGGGCTTTTCTGATGATATGGGAACGGAGAGATGGCCTCCTTCCCCTGTTTCCTCGGCGCATTGCGGCTATTAAACCAGTGTTCATAGCCTTCTTTTTATAGCTTCTCTCTTTCCTTGCGATCAGACAGAGGAGCAGTGGTCGGTCGGACAGATAAACCGAGATATACCAGCCAGATTTTCCGAGCCGCAGTAAAAAGTCACCGCGGCCATATGGGGAGCTTGGCGCGGCACCAGGGGGAGTTCATGGTGGCGCCATGGGCTTCTCCCCATGCAGCCACCACCGTTCATCACTATTCTTACGCGTACCTGAAGCTGTCCGTTTCTTCAATTTTCGGTATAAAAACGGACGGAGACTAGCCTGCTTTTTTACCAGCTCATTCATTCCTTCTCTTTTACAATTCTTAAGCTTTTCTCTATTCTCCCGTTGCCCTCTTTCGCCTTATAACATCCCTTGCATCCCTTTCATAAAAGGTCGCACGTATTCCCACGGCTTTGGAAGTTGAAGTGTATGAGAATGAATTGGATTTCTGGATTCTCTCCCTGCGATCAGATGAGCAGGACTGGTTTGATCATATCTTTGGATTCAAGTGCCTACTGTCCTGGCGGAATGTTGTTATAAATTGGGACATGTTGAGGGGAGCCGCCATGTTTTGGTCTCCTCAGGACCATCCGCTTAACTTCGGTATGAATGAGATGTGCCCCACATTTGAAGAAATATGTGCGATGCTGGGGGTGGGACCTTCTCGTCAGATCGCAGTGCCTGCGTACAGAAGACATCCATACATGGCTACCCGGGAGCTCTTTCACACTACCCGCCAGGCTACTCCAGGTTTCTTTAATGGAGAGACTTTTAATTTAACCGTCCTTCCTGGGATATTCACAGAATATAGGGAGGATGATGTAGACTACCTGCGGCGTAGGCTGATGACGCTCTTTCTTTGTCTGGTAGGGAGATATCTGTTGGTGGGTCTACCCGGATTTGTTGATATGCGGATCATGGACCTTGCATTACAGGCTCGAGATCGCCGGTTGAATATTGTCCCGGTGATTTTGGCGGAGACCTTCGTGGGCCTGATTGCTTTTGCTAGCGGTGAAGAACTATTCCTTACCGATAGCCCCATTCTGGTCCATATGTGGCTAGAAGAGCACTTTCTTTGGGTTCTGGCTCCTGTGTCGCATGGAGCACCATATGACCCATCACTTTATGGCGTTCGTGGGCATCTTCCTCAGACCAGTTACTCTGAATTTGATTGGGCTGATCATTTTTACCGACGGGGCTCCATGGACATAATCTGGGTAATTCATCATTGGGAGATCCGACGTTTTCTTCGGCATTCCGCTGAATATAGTCAAGTGGTCATGCTGGGTATTCAGCGGACTTCCTTTTGTCAGCCGGATCGGATCTTACGCCAATTTGGAAGAGAGCAGGTGATCCCAGACACAACTCATCCCATATATATGGCGGTGGAGAATATTGGCGAGGACTTGGGTCCCACTATTCAGGGTATGTGGCACCGGGATTCTGAGAGGCTGGAGGTAGCCTATCCATTTGCCGATTATATGCTTCTGTCCCATGGGTACTTGGCATGGATAATGGTAGCTGATGAGGGGCCGTCCACTTATATCAGCCTTGACAGAGAGGAACTTCTTTGGGTCGCCATGTGACTAACGGGATTGGCCTTTCGCTGATGGAGATAGGCGAGGATATTGATCTTCGAGGGTTAGTCGTTCCTCGGGCTTTGGAGGTAGAATTCGGGCGAATTTTCAGGTACAAGGTCTTGATGCTCGAGCGGCCCACGGACCGAATCTTGCGAGTCCCGAATGCACCCCAGTTAAAAAGCAATGCTAGTGTGGCGTAACCCATGGGAACCAGAAGTAGCTGCCCCTCCTCCACAGATTGGTTGGGGCACGACTTTCAAAGCTGGTGACAATGAGCCTTCCCTCTCCTTTTATCTCCTTATTGATTTTTTTTACTATTTTTATATTATATATATATATATATATATATATATATATCTTTTTTTGTGCTCTCCAGCTTTTGCACAAGTTTGCCCTTTGGGTTTTCAACCTAAGAGCCTTATTTATCCTTTTATTGTCTTATATATATATATCCTATATATATATATATATATTTTATTTTATATATATATACATGCCATAACTTTTGCCTAGAGCGCCCTTTCGGGTTTTTCGACTAGCGGGTTGGAGGAAGCAACAGCTTATTTGGATAGCATAGCTCAGGCATAGTACCTTTTGAGTTTGTCGAGGTTGAAGGGCTGGACAAGATCTTCCCCATCCTGGTTTGTGAGAAGTACGACACCTCCTGGCCGGATCTCCTTAACAATGTATGGTCCCATCCAGGGAGACTTCCATTTTCCCCTAGTATCAACATAACTAGGGGATTTTTCTCGAAGCACGAGGTCTTCGACTTGGATGTCGCGGATGACCTTTGAATTTTTTTTTTATTGAAAGCCGAGGCGTCGTCTTTGATATGCTCGGGTATGCTCTAGGGCTAGCAGACGTCGTTCGTCGATTAGGGCCAATTCTTCATATCGCCCTTTGACCCAGTCAATTTCTGCTATGTCAGATTCCATCATTACTCTTAATGACGGAATTTCGACTTCTATCGGCAGTACCACCTCCATGCCATATGCTAGAGAGTAAGGGGTAGCCCCAGTGGGTGTGCGGACTGAGGTGCGATAGCCCCAGAGGGCTAGCGGCAATTTTTCTAGCCAGTCTCTTCTGTGTCGGCCATTTTTCGATGATGTTCTCAAGTGTTTTATTGGGCTTCATGCGGCACCATTGGCTTCTTGGTAGTAGGGGATGATTTGTGTCTTTGGATCTTGAACTCGTCCAGTAGACGCTTCACGTCCCCTTCAAAATGTTAGCCGTTGTCAGAGATAATCTCGAAAGGCACCCCATAGCGATATATAATATTGGTCCGGATGAAATCGGACACCTTTCGGGCATTCAAAACTTTATAGGAAGAGGCTTCCACCCACTTTGTAAAGTAGTCGACGGCTACCAGGACGTATTCATGGCCATTGGATCCCTTCGGGTGAATTTGGCCTATGACGTCGATTCCCCATGTTGAGAAGGGCCAAGGGGCTGTGGAGTTATATAAGACGTGTGGGGCACATCTTGCCAGTTAGCAAAACTTTGGCATTTGTCGCAATGTCGCACCACCGAATATCTAATCGGATTTCGAGCATATTCCAATAATACCCTGTTGGATAATTTTGTTGGGCTGACATATGGCCATTCATGTGGGGCCTTGGTACCACCATGCGATTGATCCATGATTTGCTCGGCTTTGGCTTTGATCGACACATAATAAGTTGAGGCCTTGATAGTGCCTCTTATACAGGCTGCCACCGCTGAGTACAAATTGTGAGGCCCACCTTCGCAGGGAGACTCTTCCTCTTTTATCTAGACCGGGAGGATAGATACCTTTCTGAAGCAGACTTAAGATATCAGCGTACCAGGGCTCGTGATATGCTTCAGGGGCTGCATTGATTTTGAAACAATATGCCGGAGTGACCTTTTTCCTGACTACGAATGGCTGAACATTAGTTTCTACGGGAATCTGGACTAGCGATGTCAGAGTAGCCAAGGCATCGGCGAATTGATTCCTATCTCGTGGCATATAATGGAAAGAGGCAGAATCAAATCGGGCGGCAAGTGCTGTTAACTTGGCATGATAGAGCTGCAGCCGAGGATCTTGGGTCTTCCATCTCCCTTCGACTTGATTTATGATCAGGGCAGAGTCTCCATAGACTTCGAGATCTTTGGCTCCCCTTTGGAGAGCTTCTTCTAGGCCAGCAATACATGCTTCATATTCTGCTGTGTTATTTGAACATTCGAACTCCAACCTTATTGCCAGAGTATGAGAGTCAGCCAGATTGATGAGTAAGATTCCTATGCGAAAGCCTCTTTTGTTTGCGGCTCCGTCAAAGAACATCTGCCAACAGGTGTCATGGTCAGTGATTTCCAGGACACCTTCATCTGGGAAACCAGGCTCAGTTGCATCTTCGACCTTCAAGGGTAGATTAGCTAAGTGGTCTGCAATTACGCTCCCTTTGATAGATTTGAGTGTGACATAAGTTATGTCAAACTCGTTGAGAAGAACAGACCACTTGGCTAGTCGGTTGGACAATGATGGCTTACCGAAGATGTACTTGATAGGGTCCATTCTGGATATGAGTTTGATGGACCGTCCTTGGAGATAGGTCTTGAGCCTTTGAGTGGCCCAGACTAGGCCGGTACAATTTTTCTCCAGTGCTGAATAGTTTAGCTCGCTTCTTTGCAGCTTCCTACTTATGAAGTATATAGCATTTTCAATATAGGAATCTCTTTTTTCTTGGGCGAGCATAGCCCCTTCTGACGTGTCTATAACGGTTAAATATATGAGGAGAGGTTTATGTGTATGGGGTGGAGCTAGCACATGGGGATTGGTAAGGTAGGCTTTTATTTTTTCAAAGGCTAGCTGGTACTTCTCGTCCCAGACTGTCTGTATTCTTTTTTAGGAGTTTAAAGAGAGGCTCACATGTGGTCGTCAGCTGTCTGATGAAACGACTGATATATTGCAATTGGCCTAGGAAGCCTTTGACTTCGGTTGGAGTTTTTGGTTGTGGCATCTCTAGGATGGCTTTGATCTTTGCTGGCTCGATCTCGATGCCCTGCTCGGTCACTAAGAATCCCAGGACCTTGCCTTTGGTAACCCCAAATGTGCATTTGGTGGGGTTAAGCTTCATTTGGCTCTTTCTTAGCCTTTGGAAGAATTTTCGAAGGTCTTTGATATGAGCACCGTTGGCGTCACTGGAATGCACGATCATGTCATCAACATAGACCTCTATTTCTTTGTGGATCATGTCGTGGAAGAGGGTGGTGGCAGCCCTCTGATAAGTAGCCCCGGCATTGTTTAGCCCAAATGGCATGACATTATAGCAATAAGTACCCCAAGGAGTAGTGAATGAAGTCTTCTCATGGTCTTCTGCTGCGATTTTGATTTGATTATAGCCTAGCATGCCGTCGACGAAGGATCGGACTTTATGAGCTGCGGCGTCTACCACAATATCAATATTGGGTAGAGGGAAGTCATCTTAGGGCGACGATCTGTTGAGGTCGCGAAAGTCTACACAGATCCGGACTTTCCCGTTGGGCTTTGGAACGGTCACTATATTGGACAGCCAGATCGGGTATTCTACTACCCGAATGAAATTGACACGCAACTGCTTCATGATTTCTTCTTTAACTTGTAGTGACCATTCTGGCTTGATGCGGCGGAGCTTCTGCTTGACTAGGGCGAGCATCCAGATATATGGGGATCCGGTGTTCTACTATAGCTGGGTCTAGTCCTGGCATATCTTCGTAGGACCAGGCAAATATGTCCACGAATTCTTTGAGGAGATCAATGAGTGCTATTATTTCAGAACCTTGCAGGTAGCTGCCGATTTTGATTTCTTTGATTTCATTGTCCAGCCCCAGATTGATAGTGGACATGTCTTTAGTTGCTGTTGATGAATGGCTCTGTTCCTGGTGCTCAACTGACTTTACAAGCTCAAGCAAATAGTTTTTATCTTTTGGGTCCATTTCATTAAATGACTCATTATCATAATTATCATTATTTAATGCGTCTTTTAATGTAGGTGCAACTATGGAATAAGCAAAGACATTTAGATTATCATTAAAAGCAAACTGTACAGGGTTTATTACATTATTGAGGACCTGGAGTTTGAGATCCTCAACTTTAGGTAGCGGATCGGTAGATGACCAATCCGTAAAGCCAGGGGAAGGAATAGGGGTAGTATATCCAAAGCGGTCCACAAGGTCTGCGGGCGTCAGGAGCGGGCCGGTCGTGGTATACCAGTTCTGCAGAGGCTTATCAGCAATAAGCTCAAACTCAGCAGGGAGCTCTCTATAATAAGTGCCTCCATCTATCATACCTAGAAAACTGTCTCCTAGACCATCATCATCTAGTAGGGCCAAAGCATAATCATCTTGGTCTATAGACCAAGTATTTTCAACAGTGACAGTCTTATATGTAGTGCTACGGGGCTCCAGGGTAACCTGTTCCATTCTATCTGTAAGAAGACTGACATCTTCAAAGATTTCCTAACCAGGGCATCTTTTCCCATTATGGTTTAACCAGGGTTCAGGAAACATGAGATAGGCTTCAGTTTCCCCTTTTCTTACAAAGTAACCATTTAGGGTTTTTCTATAAGGTTGGAGAGGGGGATATTCATAGGGACTCTTTTCTCTTTCTGCCTTTCTTTTCTCACATTTCTGTTCCATGACTGCGGCTACTTTAGCTGGGGTAGGCATGTATCCTAGACCAAAAGGAGGGATACATTCCTTAAGTTCATCCTGGACTGAATTAACAAGTTCTTGCTGATTCCTGCCGAGACCCAGACCATGCATATAATTCATTTTTCGAAACAAGTTTAAATGGACCATGTTTCCTAGGGAGGTAACTCTGGGCATGGCTCCAATTCCTGGGCAGGGGATTTGGCAGCTTATAATTCTCCAACGGATTTAGCACTCCCTGCGCCATTAGCCTCTATAGTATCACAGACTGGGGAGCTTGCAGTTCATCATAATGCCGGTTTACCCTGTTCTGATTTTTGAAATTTCTGGCGGGGCCATCATTTGCTTCCACTGTATTGACAGACCTGTCTGACCCATAGTACCATGGAACAGAACTATACTTTTGGGTAGAAAATGGGGTTGAGGCATTTCCTACCATATTGACGGCTAGTGATGGTGCGGCTTTCTTTCCTTTAGGATAACGGAAAGAACTAGGAGGCGTATTGGTTTTTACTTGCCAAGTCCGGATATCATCATCAATACGGGCTCCTATCTCCACTATTTCTTTGAAATTGGTGTAGGGGAGATACCGCATATGTTCCAGGTAAATGGGCTGGAGGTTTTTGATGAACATTCTGAATGACTCAGCCGAATCAGGTCTATCAAAGGTCTGTGCCAACTTCCTTTTCCACCTGACTGCGAACTCAGCACAGGTTTCTTTTTCCCTTTGGGTGCACGACTCAAGGTCCCTTCTATTTTCAGGACTAGTGTTGTCTTTGTATCTTTCAAGGAACGCTTCAACTATCTGGTCCCAAGTATTCATGGTGCTGCTATCGGACAACATTAGCCATTGTTTGGCAGCCCCTATTAAGTTGAGGTGAAAATTGGAAGCCATAGCCTCAAAGCTAGCTCCCCTTGACTGCATGCCACTAGAATAAGATCTCAAGTGGGATATAGGGCATCCAGTCCCATCAAACTTTTCTATGTCGGACATTTTGAACTTTGAGGGTAGTATTGCTGAAGGTTGCAATGTTAGTGCCCGCGTAGAAAATTCCCCTTTATTGAGAAGTTTAAGCATCATGGCTTTCATATTTTCCATGTCGGCCTCTATTTTGGTGGCTGGTGGAGTTGGCTTTTGGTATATACTGGCTGAATTAAGGAAGGTTGTGTTATTTTATGGCTGAGGTATCTAGTGAGGATATTGGGTATTATAAGGATTCTGGGTTGGATATAGGCATTGGGTTGGATAAAAGTCTTGGGTTGGTGGATTTTGGACAGTATAGGGATTCTAGGCTAGTGGGTTTTGGGCAGTATATGGAGTCTGGTTTGGTGGGTTTTGGGCAGTATATGAGTCTGGGTTGGTGGGTTTTGGGCAGTATATGGAGTCTGGATTGGTGGGTTATTGATGGTTTCGGCTGGGCGACCATGATCATTGAAAGGTAAGTATGTGGTAACTTGGCCTGGTGGGTTATAGCTTTTTGGGTCCATATGTGGGTTATTTTGGAGTGGGTTAATCATGGGGAAAGAGAGGTCATTTGGCTCTGAGTAGTATTAGTGCTTGGGAGAGGGTATGGAGGATAGGACGAGTAAGGACTGATATTTGGATAGTAGGGACTTGGTGGAGGATTGAGATTTGGGGTAGTGGTAGTATTTTGTGGGTTAGTGTTTGGCTGAGGAGTTGGGTTTGGAGGCACATGAGATGTTGATGCTTCCTGGGGGACCGTAGGGGAAGAGTTCACCTCACCACTGGATTTTAGACTTTGTACCAGACTAGCCATTTGGCTCATCATACGATCAGTCGTTACACCCAACTTTTGGTCTAACCATTCCTGCATTGCCGGAGTCGGAGCATACCCTGGAGCCCCTGAATCTATACCCATAGCTGACTGTTCACTTTCTACTGTTATACTGCTCGGATCTGTACCCTCTGTACTGATTTTGCCCTTGTCTGATCTGAAACTGATACCCTTTGTTCTGATTTCTGCACTATTTTCCCGTATCAACTGGCTAGTACTATCTCAGCCTTTCCAAATTTGGGCCAGGTTTATGAGGAAAATGAGTTATAGAGGAGGTATCAGAAGGCTGACTGAAGGCTTTTTGGGCTTGGAGTACAGCGTGCATTTATTAGTATTTATTATTATTATTTATTTTTGTTCCCTACAATTGATCGGATAAGCACTTGCTTTATTTTGACGGTCTCAGGACTTTTCCTGGAACAGTGGATTCTTTCTCCAGAGTATAGGACCAACGTATTCCACCTGCCTTTCGATTCCCCAAGATCGGACTGATCCCAGGCGAAGGGCCTATACTCTTTCCAGGATCCACCATTCGAAATGGTCTAGGTCGAGCATCAGAGAATAATAAATCAGCCCCAGTTTATATATATATATATATATATATATATATATATATATATATTTTGTTGTGCGCACTTTACATTTTTTTTCTTTTCTAAACTTGCACATTTTCTCCCTTTTTATACACACACACACACACACACACACACACATATATATATATATATATATATAATTTTTTTTTGACTTTTATTATTATTATTATTATTATTTTGACAAGGACTGACTCACAATTCAAAAATGCAAAAACCGGTCGGTCTATGAAGTGTCCTGAGAATCTATATGCATTCTAGCGTTGGCTCATGCAGGGGGTATGGTGACCATGGTGTAGGGTAATAGTTCGGAATATTCCTATATGCGTGCACGTATATGCGGTATCTAAAAAGCAGTAAAATCTTTATTTATTTACAAATATATAAATAGAAAAAATATAACAGATATGGCCTATCTTGCTGTTGCATGTGGATTTTCTCGGCTTTTTAGTTTGAGCGCAAGCAAACAAAACATCATATTAAGAAATAGAAAGAAAAGCGAGAAAACTATCTATCCCTATTAATTACAAATTTGGTCCTATATTCCCAAAATAAAATGACAGAATGAATGCAAATATGTACAAATTGTACAAAATAAAAAAGAATAATGAAAAGAAAGAAATAATAATACAGAGTCGAAAATAAAGCAATATTAAAAAATAAAGCCCCAGCCCTTTTATTGATCTGCCCAGAATTTTTATTGTCAACATATATATAATTTTTTTTTTGATTTTTTTTGATTTTTGATTTTTTTAAAAGGAAGAATATTTTTAAATATATCTGTAACAATTATCGGAACGAAAACTGCTGCAAGATGGAGGATCTTATCCACAAATATAGACACAGATGTATAGGAACGCAATATTCAAATGCATAAATTAATATAACAATCATACTTTAGCCAGAAACAAATAAAAACAAAAAAAATTTATTTTATGAGTCTAGCCCTCCATTTTATTTAAAATAAAACAACTCCCCAGCAGAGTCGCCACTGTGGGTTCCCGGGACGTGTGCCCGCGCCTCGCGCGCCCTTGGATAGGGGTGCGCATACGCGTGGATGCGGGACATCCACTGCTCTCGTTCCATCCTCCCTTTTCTAGGGGAAGACGAAATCAAAAGTGCGAGAGGAGTGTTGTCTAAGATAGCGCGTTGGAATGCGCCTCGGTTGCTTTTAGTGGATTTTTAATCCAATATGGGAACTTTGGGTTTCCCGCATCAAGTTATCCCTTTTTTAGGGGATACCAGGATATGAGAATACATCACCCTTTCATTCCCATTTTTCCTTTTTTAGGGAAAACAGAAAAGTGCAAGAAAGGATGTTGCGACGCCCCCACTATGGATTTTATTAAAAATAGCTTTATGGCCCGTTTCGAATCACTATGGGAGCTTTGGGTTTCCCGCATCAAGTTATCCATTTTTTAGAGGATACCAGGATATGAGAATACACTACCCTTCCATTCCCATTCTCCCCTTTTTAGGAGAAAATAGAAAAGTGCAAAGAAGGAGTGCTGGGAGGCCCCACTGGATCCAAAAGTTTTAGAGTCGCCATCTTTATTTTAAGGCAAAAATAAAGCAAATCCAGAAAAAAAGAAAATCAGAGATAGAAAACAGGTTCGGAGGCTAAGTTACGAGTTGGGAAGGTGCTAGACACCCAACTCGCTCTTTCGGTCTCAAAATAGTTTTTGGCTAAAGTATGCTTATTGTTATATTTATTTAGCAAATAAATAAAACATTAAAAGACAGGAAAATAAAACAAATACATCCGTGGCTACATTATTTACAGACTTGCAGCCATTTCCTTACAATAATTACAAATATATTTAAAAATATTTGGCCATTATAACGGCTCTTTTACATAATATTTCCTAATCTAGTCCGGGCAGCACAACGGTTTATATTGACTACATTGGGCCGGATTTAAATAATAACTTTAAATAATAAATTAAAAAAACGCCCTTAAATGCTATTACCTTTTAGAGCGGTAGTGTGCTCGCTCCGTCCTTCAGGGAGAGGGAGTCTTTTTTGTTGTTGTTGTGATTTGGGCAGAATGACTGCTTATTTTGGATGACTTTGGCTCGTTCACTCGGGCAGAATGACAGCTTATTTTGGAAGATTTTGGCCTTTTAGGTTAGGCGGAATAACGGCTTACTTTTTGTGTTTTTCAGCTCATTACTCGAGCAGAGTAACGACTTCCTTTATGAATTTTGGGCCAGGGAAGTGGGGTGGATACCTAACTAAAAGGTTAGGGATCACTTTTAACCGGTGGATTTGTATTTTGGCGGAGTTTGGACGGGGTTTGGAAGCTTTGGTGGGCTACACACACCTATCTCACTTCAACTCACTCACTATTCGGCGTCGAAGGAACGCAGGGAGAATTCTTCAGCGTTTCTCCGCGTATGATTTTCGGTCTCTGAAGTGGGAGCCCAAAACTCCTATTTATAGTAGGAAGGAGGGATTCATCGAGAATTAAAAATTCCTCTTGTGTGCTGAAAATCCGTGTACACCAGCCTTCCCGACTTGTACAATGCGTTAACGGAGACTGCTACTGTAGGGAGCATGGCGCGACACCTCCTTGGCATGGCGCGGCGCCCAATCATCTTTTAGGCCGCGCCATGTCCCTATTCAACTTCCATTTTTGGCATTTTCACCCCTTGCACTTTACTGCTTTGCGCATCCTGCTTTGCCTTTCGCATTTTCAACTCCTGTAACTTGACATTTGTTAATTTTAAGCAGTTCTTGATATCATATGTCAGAGTCACATATCAGGGGTACAAAATTGGGGTGTCTACAGCTATTTCCATCCTGCCCGATGTAAAAATATAAGCAGTTATGCTGCCCGAATTTCTATAGAAAATAACACTAAAAAGAGCCATTATTATGGCCAAATATTTATAAATATATTTGTAATTCTAGGAAGGAAGCGACTGCAAGTTTGTAATAATGTAGATACAGATATATCTGATTAAATGCTTTATTTCATCTGCTAAATAAATATAATAAAGCATATTTTAGCCAAAAACTATTTTTGAGACCAAAAGGGCGAGTTGGGTACCTAACACCTTCCCACCTCGTAACTTAGCCTCCGAACCCCTTTTTTACAAACTCTAGTTATGTTGGTTTTTCTTTATTTCTCCTTAAAATAAAGATATCGACCCTGCTACAATATTTTGGATCACAGTGAGGTAGTGCGTATTCCCATGCGCTTTCGCAACATCTTTTTTTTTTTTTTGCACTTTTTCGTTTTTCCCTAAACAAGGGAAGATGGGAATGAAAATGGTGATGCATTTTTTGTATCCTGTTTTTCCCTAAACAAGGGAGGATGAGATACGGAAAACCCAAAGCACTCATAATGATCCAGAATGTACATAAGTCCACAGTGAGGCAGGGCATGTTCCCACGCGTCTTCGCAACATCTTTTTTGTTTTTGTTTTTGTTTTTGTTTTTTGCATTTTTCCGTTTTCCCCTAAACAAGGGAATATGAAAATGAAAAGGGTGATGCGTTTTATGTATTTTGTTTTCCCCTAAACAAGGGATGATGAGATATGGAGAAATTCAAAGCACTCATAGTGGACTAAAGCACACTCAGTGACCGAGGCATATTCAACGCGCTTTTGACAACACTCTTTCTGCACTTTTAATTTTGTTTTCCCCCAAACAAGAGAAGATGGAATGGAAAGAGTGATGTATTCGCCGAGCCGCGGGTTCCCCTAAAAAAGGGAGCACGCGATCCAACGGATATCTCGGGAAACTCACAGGTGGCAATTTGACGCACGACACGAACATGACACGAAATTATAGGGTTTGGGCTAGGGCTAATCAGGTTTGGGTCGTTATAGGGCCAACACGATAAGGCACAATAAAATATGGGTTGTTATTGGGTTGGCTTGATAAGCACGGTAAGACACAATAACTAAAATATATATGTTTTTAAAATATATATTTTTAAATTTACTAGAGGTTGTTCACTTCTTTCAAACTATTTTCATGATTATTTCATAGTTTTATCATTTGAACATTTATGACTTTTTAACTACTTGACTATTTATATTGATAAATTTTCAAAAAATATATTAAAAAACCAAAATTATATATTTTGTAATGTTTATTGGGCTTAACGAACTTAACGGGCATGACTAAATGAATCATACTTTTTTGCTTATCGTGTATATCATGTTGTGTCGTGCTTTTCGTGTTTTTATCGTATCGTGTTCGGGTTTTAATTTTAAACACGATAAGTTTATCGTGTCGTGTTTGTGTTTGTGCTTATCGTGTCGTGTTTGTGCTTATCGTGTCGTGTTGTTATCGTGCCGGCTCGATAACGGCCCAGCACGACCGATTTGCCACCCCTAGTGAAACCCATTGACAACGAGGTGAGCTTTGTATCGGTCAATGGTTCCATCAGCATGACGCTTGATACGGAAGATCCATTTGCAGCCAAAAATATTACGAGCACCTACCGAGGGAACCAGATCCAAAGTACCATTACGAGACAGTGCATCATACTTTTTAGACATGACCTGGCACCACTTGACATCTTTGAAAGCCTATGTGACACAAGTTGGGTCCTTGTCTACTGCGAGTTAAGCTGAGAGAATGAGTTCGGTGAGCGGCTTGTACATATTGTTATTGGGGCGAGTAACAATGGATGAGGTAAAAGTAGCAGCAACTACATGAACTGAGGCAATAGGCACTGGATTGTCCTCGATCGGGATCCACGGGCACCGGAGTAATGGGCAGTATAGTACTTTCCCTGAGCATGGGGCTTGGTGTCGAGGATGACCTAGTAGCAAGCATAGAGATGTTGTCGAGCAGGGAGCTCGGTATGGAGGATGAGCTGGCAGCAGACATAGAGCTGTCCTCGAGCATGGTGCTAGGGCTGGTAGCGAGCATAGTACTGACTGCGTGAGGTTGGTATATGGGGGAATTGAGATCAACCCCTGTCTGATTAGTGTTAGGAGCAACTGGAGCGGAGTCAATGAAGCGGGCAACATACGGTGTGTATAAAGTCGCGACCAGTTCATGTTGAGGTAACCAAGTGGCTCGAGTGGAGTCATCAGGGCGAGCAAGGTGAGTGTCAATTTTTGCCATGGGAATAGTAGATTCAACAAACCGAACATGACGTGAGATGAACTGTTTGGTTGTGCTCGAATCATAACAGAGATAGGCACTCTGAGTGAGCGAGTAACCGAGAAAGACACATGGAGTGGATCGAGCAGCAAGTTTGTGAGCGGAGTATGGGCAGAGCCAAGGGTAGCAGAGGCAACCATAGGCTATAAGTTTGGAGTAGTTAAGAGGAGACCCGCACAGTTTCTAATAGGGTGAGAGTTGTTTTAGAGTTGGTGTGGGTATGCTATTTATGAGGTAGGTCGCTATTTGAAATGCAAACGACCGAAGGGCAGTGGAAGAGATGCTTTAGAGAGGAGGGAGAGGGTAGTCGCAACAATGTGACGGTGGTGACGTTTCGAGAACCCATTGTGTTCCGAAGTGTGGGGCGGCGAGGTGAGATGGGAGATGCCATTAATGGACAAGTAGGCGGCCAAACCAGTGTCCCGGGCAAGTCCAATGTACTCGCCACCATTGTCCGAGTAGAGGGTGACAATGGTTGTTTTGAAATAGTTTTCGACCAATGCTTTAAACCGGGGAAAGCTGGTGGCGACTTCAGACTTTCATCTGAGCAAGTAAAGCCAAATATAATGTAGGTAGTGATCAACAAAGATCACATAGTATTTGAAACCATCAACAGAGTGAAGAGGGGAGGTCCAAACATTAGTGTAAATGGTTTGAAGCAGGGAAGTAGACGCAATGGTATTTTGATGAAACAGAAGTCTATGACTTTTATTAGATAAGCAATCATTACAATGGAGATGTTTATTACGAGAACTATCTAATGCTAAACCTAGGCTAGATAGGATCTGACGTTAGATGGGTTTAGACAGATGACCAAGCCGATGATATGCCAGTTAGATACTTTGGAGCCTACACATGCAGGGGGTGAGGAGAGGGGGTTGTGGTCGGCCATTCATAAACCCCATCCTTAGACTGCCTGATCAGCAGTATGCTCCCTGTCAGTCGATCCTTCAAATGACTTCTACGTATAGAAGACTAATGACTTGAGACTTATATCTTAGAACTCAAATAAAGCACTTAAAAAATAACTTAATTATGAGAAGTCATAAGTCATAATAAGTCATAAGCACATCTCAAAAAATCAAATCAAACAAACACATATGTATACATATATGTGTGTATGTGTGTGCGCGCACTTGTATAATACCATTAATACGGGATAAGCTAAAGCACTCCCCTATGCGGTGTCGTCGAAGTCATTAAGCCTACTTATAATTAATCTATAACTATAACTAAAACAAAAACCACACTATCTTCGTACTACATCATCTTCTTATCACCTCTACCCTGGATTACATTGTTTACTCTCTCTCTCTTCCCATTTTTCCCTCCATACTTATTTTGTTGCTATTTTTTGAAAAAAAAAAAAGTTTCGAAATCTTTTTTATCATGATCATGCACATGAGTAGCTAGTCAACTATTCTACTTAGCGGACAAGTAACTTTAATGCAACCAACTTTATTTTATTTTTCGAATTAATCAAGTTAAGCTGATATCATCAGCTTGAGTTGATTGTTATTCTCATCCCACCATGCACCAACTCAATTGGTTTATTATTCTCAATTCAGCAAAGGGCATGGCGGTTTTCTTATTCTCACCAAGCATAGCCGTATTCATGATAAAAAGATGGGAACCTGATTTTGAGGATTGTCATCTTTTAAATAATGTTTCCTTAATTGTAGTTTTCATAGTTAATTACTAGTATTTTATTTAAGAAAATCATTTTTTAATATTGGTTTAATGTGTAGTTTCATTAATGTCCATACATATGTGGCCCATAATTAAAGTAGATTGAAAAGTAAGGGTAAAGTGATAAAAGGGTTCTAAAAGGTAAGTTTCAAAGTGGACAATTATTTTGGAGCGGACGAAAAAGGAAAGTGAGGCGATAATTTAGGGACCATTTTTAATCATATTTTAAAAAATGATTTTGATGGGACCCGACCTGGGTCCCCCCCACGTGGAACGACCACAGGGCCTCCAGCTAGACTTGGGCCGGCCCCACCAAAGGCCGAGGAGCATTCCCCGATCAATCATCATCAACAATCACTAACCAGCCGATGAAATACCGGCGACCACAACCCGCCGAGCACAAGAGGCGATCATGAATCAACATCCGACCATACAACCGAGGATCACCTATGCTCGGCCGACAGCTTCTCTGGGATAAGACATGTTTAGCCCATAGCCTGTACATAGCATCCAGGTGCCTTCCCCACAAGAGCCGAGCAAGCCATGCAAGCCGCTACACCTTATCGGCTTACTCAACCGCCTACAATCCTCACTACATACGCAACCTATTGACCACTCAGGAACTGCCAGCAAGCCGACCAGGGAACAAGTCCCACCCGATGGGACCCTCATACCAATCATGATCCCAAATCCAAACTACTATAAAAGGAAGCCTTTCCCTTCAAGAAAGGTAAGATTACTTAACATTGCAAACTTACTATATTGCTGGTGATATACAAAACACACAAAGAGATTACTCTCTATAGACTGACCGGAAGTTAAGGGAACGCCTAGCTCCGGCATACCATATATTACCCTGTTACTGACTCTCATACCGGAGGGCTGTGGCTGGGAAACCCCCAGCACCCTAACGGTAATCTTGCTTTCAGGTACCTACCAACTAAGATCAACCACCAAGCCCAGATATCCTTATCAAGTCGGTACCTCCGGTACCCACATACACCGACGTGACCACCAAGGGCGACACGTCGGCACGGGTCCATTACGTGGACCGCCACTAATCACCCCGTCCCGTGGCGTGATCAAGTGGTTCTGTTGCCGGGAACGTTGCAAGTGAAGTGCGAATTCATAACCAATGGATCAACAAACTCCTACCAAGCAAAACCAACCAGGAGCGAACAAATTACCACCCTCACCAACAAGTAAATTGACGGATATGGAAATAGAACCGATGACCTCGAAAGCAACAGCAGGTCAGCCGAGCGTCGTGCATAATGTAGACGAGGAAGCTCAAGTGGATCAACCTCAAACGGAGGGAGATGGACCCACTGAACAGGAAAAGCTCCTCATAGAGGTAAAATTCTGGGAACGCCAGAAATCTTACTTTGCAGGAATCCAAGAGGCTGAGCTCAAAATGTTCGAGCTTCAGAAAAAGATAACGGCTACGACTAAGCCTCAAGAAGAGCGAACCCGACCATACAAGACGCCACCTCAAAAGGGAAGGGAAAAGGGAAAGCTATATCCCGGCCCAGTGCAAAGTCCAGGCTAGGAAAGAGAGCGAGCGAGCAAGCACCCAAGCCTAGTGTTCAAAGCCGACTAACATTTCCCAATGAATCTAAGCGCTCCCGGCGAGCACGTGAGAGGAGCGAGGAAGGGGAATCTAGGCCAAGAAAAGAAGCAAACAAAACTAGAACATGTGGGCATTGCACACATTCCCAGCAATCAGGCGCAGGGTACCCAAAGAGTGGTCGGAACGCGACCACCGAGGTACAGGTATCGACCAATAAACCTTCTTTGGCCGTCGAGCAGGAGGTCAAATTCTTGAAAGGTCGATTAGAGGCCATGGAGAAGGGAAAACCCATGCTATTGCCTCCTGCCAAGAATGGCCCGTTCCAAGAAAGAATGAGGAAAGCTCCCCTCCCAGATAAAAAGATTCCTATTTTCGAGCCATACCAAGGCCTCACCAATGCTGTAGATCATATGGCAAGCTTTGAGGTGAAAATGAACGCAGTTGCTCCCGAGGATGAGGATGCCTGGGGAAAGATTTTTGCGGGGACATTAAAAGGAAAGGCTCTGAAATGGTATACAGGCCTGCCACTGGATTCCGTGGAAAGTTGGGACAAATTTAGGCAGATGTTTGTCAACCAGTTTGCCTCGGCAGGGCTCCAGCCAAAAAAGCAAACCGACCTGTGTGGGATCCAACAGCGGATTAATGAATCCAATCAACTCTACATGGATAGGTTTATGGCCATGGTAGACCAGATACCGTATATTTCGGAGGAATCGATTAAAATGTGCTTCATCTCCGGCCTACAACAGGGACTGATGAGGCAGGAAATGATGCTGCGCGACCAAACCTCGGTCGGGGAAATGTATGCCCACGCAATTCGGGTAATCAATACCGAAGATGCGAAGAAGGAGGGCAGTGAAAAGAAAGAGGGAAAGAAGAAAGAGCAGGACCACTCGAACAAAGGTGGTCGAGGATCGAATAACAAGGAGGAGGATAATCGAGGAAAAAATCTGTGGGACGATGTTGACTGGACCCCACTCAATGCTAGCCGTGAGCACATCATGAATGTCCTGCTCGACCAGGATAAAATTAGTAGACCTTACCCATTGAAGGAGACTTGGTACCCTCGCAACCCCAACAAACGATGCGCCTACCATAAAGATGTCGGTCATACGACCGAGGACTGCATCAATTTGAAAAAGGCCATCCAAAAATTGATTGACAGAGGCGACTTCTTTAATGATTTTGGCTCTTAACAACTTCGACACTTCTTCCTTGATAGCTGTCTGCTTCTCCGAGGAAAATATTCGTGCCTTTTGTTGTATGGGGATGAAGTCTGGATCAATGCTTAATTGGTGCATAGCGACGTCCTCGCTAATTCCTTCCATATCGTCAATCCTCCAGGCGAACACATCCAAGCTTTCTTTTAGTAGCTTAATAATCTTACTTAGCCGCTCTTCTTTGGGGATTTCTCTTCCTACTCGGACTTTCTGCTCGGGGAAATCGAGGTTGATCACAATTTCATCTAAATCGTCATTTGGCTCGATGGCCGGTTGATGATCAATGTCCAGGCTTTCAATGGTGATTACTTTGGTGACTACCGGGCTTTTTGTGTGTTCTGCGGTAGTCAATGTGCCGACTAGAAGGTCTCCTGTTTTCCCTTTTTTTTGAGCGAAGCGGCTTCCCAGCTGAGTAAGAGTGATGGGCGCATGTTATGGAAACGACCAAGAGGTTTAACCGGGCTGGCGTTCCCATCTTGTGTCTCAGGCACTTGTGCTGGCGTTACCGGCTTCGCTTTGGACTTCCTCGAATGGCTATATATCTATCTGGCTGCCTCTGAATGGGGGCCGATCCTCAGTTATGCTAGCAAGTGGCTTTGCTTCTATCCATTTAGTGAAGTAGTCAACCGCTACTATCACATACTCGCACCCATATTTTGCTTTGGGAAAGGGACCAATAAGATCGATTCCCCACATGTCAAAGGGCCATGCCGCCACTACTGGGGTTTGTAAGACTGAGGGTACGCGAGGAATGTTTGCAAATCTTTGGCATTTATCACACTTCCTTACATATTCCGCTGCGTCTCTCCTCATGCTCGGCCAATAATAACCGTGGAAATTCATCTTGTCTGATAGGGTCCTCGCTCCAGGGTGTCCCCCACACTCGCCCTCATGCACTTCGGCCAGCAAATCATTCACCATTTCTGGTCGTATGCATCGAAGGAGAGGCTTAGTATTCGACCGCTTATAAAGCATGCCTCCAATAACCGAGTATCTACAAGCTCGGTTTCTGATAATTTGGCCTTCACTTTTCCCTTCTGGTAAAGTACCCCTTTCAATGTAATCTTTAATGTCGTCGATCCAACATTTTGGAGTTTCAGCGACGATCATAACTTCTTCATAGCTAATGGCTGGGATCCTGAGGAACATGAGCTCGATACTAGGAGGGACCTCTTCAGCCTCCGAAGATGCAATCTTGGAGAGATGATCGGCTCGGGAGTTTCCCTCTCTCAGGATCGGTTCCAACTCCCAATACTTGAAAAGAGTCAACGGTTTATGTGTTAATTGTTGGTACTTAGCCAATATCGGGTGATTTGCTTACGTACTCTCCCAAGATTTGCTTTTACCACCAACCGAGAATTTGTCGCCAGATGACTATCTCTTCGGCCCCCAAGGCTAATGCAAGTTCGATTCCAGCGATCAGGGCTTCATATTCGGCCTGGTTATTGGATGTCTTGAACTGGAACCTTAACGCCATGTCGATTTCTCCGAATCGGGATACTCAACGTCAATCGGCTCCACTCCTTTACGCTCCTGCGAGATCCATCTACGAACAAGGTCCAAAATAACGTGGCCTTGTTTTTGTCTGCTTTCGCCCGATGTTGTCGTTTTATGCTCGGGGTGATTTGTCGAGCACTTTCTTGCTCGCCTTCGATCGAGTAAGCGAAGTCTCGGCTATGAAGTCGGCTAGGACTGCGCTCGGATCGTTTTCTAGCCTCATAGGCGATATCATGCCGGAAAGCTCTCTCGACCATTTCGATTCCGCACCGCCATGTCGGGTTTATGCATAATCTTTCTCAAAGGAAAATCGGTATATACTATGATCGAGTGCGCCTGGAAGTAAGCTTTTAATTTCCGCGCAGCAATGATCAAAGCGAGAACCAATTTTTCCACTTGCAAATACCTCCCCTCAACGTCTGTAAGTGCATGAGAGACATAGTAGATCGGCCTCTGAATGTTATCTTCCTCTCTAACCAAGACTGCAGCGACAGCTGAGTCCGAGGCAGCCAGATAGATATATAGTTTCTCCTCGGGTATCGGAATACTGAGGAGTGGTGGTCGGCCCAGATACTCCCTAAGCTCTTCGAAAGCTTTCGTGCAATCCTTCGTCCATTCAAATTTTACGCCCCTTTCAATACCTTAAAAAGGCGTGCTCTTTTCAGGATTTGGCGATGAAGCGGTGAGCGATGATCCGACCATTAAGCTGTTGGACGTATTTAATCGAGGATGGCACGTCCATGGTCGTCAAGGCTTTTATCTTCTCTGGATTAGCCTCGATTCCTCTCTCATTCACCATATAGCCGAGGAACTTTCCCTCTGTCACACCAAATGCACATTTGGCCGGGTTGAGCTTCATCTTGTTCTTTCGCAGATTTGAGAAAGTTTATCTCAAATCTTTGGCATGGTCGGAATGCTTCGTTTTGATAACCATGTCATCAATGTAGGCTTCCACATTTCTGCCCAACTGGTCCCCGAACACTTTATTCACCATTCTCTGGTATGTAGCCCCCGCGTTCTTGAGGCCAAAAGGCATCATTGTGTAACAATACAACCCGCCAGCTGCTCGAAATGTTGTGTGTATCTGGTCGGCCAACCACATTTTGATCTGATGATATCCTGAATATGTATCTACAAAACTAAGAATTTTGTGCCCCGATATGGAGTCCACAAGTTGGTCGATTCGAGGTAAAGGATACCAATCTTTCGGGCAAGCTTTATTTAGATCGGTAAAATCTACACACATTCGCCATTTCCCCGTTACTTTTTTCACCATAACTACATTTGCTATCCAGGTTGCATACAAGACTTCTTTAATGATTTTGGCTCTTAACAACTTCGACACTTCTTCCTTGATAGCTGTCTGCTTCTCCGAGGAAAATATTCGTGCCTTTTGTTGTATGGGGATGAAGTCTGGATCAATGCTTAATTGGTGCATAGCGACGTCCTCGCTAATTCCTTCCATATCGTCAATCCTCCAGGCGAACACATCCAAGCTTTCTTTTAGTAGCTTGATAATCGCTGCTCGCTCTTCTTTGGGGATTTCTCTTCCTACTCGGACTTTCTGCTCGGGGAAATCGAGGTTGATCACAATTTCATCTAAATCGTCATTTGGCTCGATGGCCGGTTGATGATCAATGTCCAGGCTTTCAATGGTGATTACTTTGGTGACTCTGGGCTTTTGTGTGTTAGCGGTAGTCATGTCTGACTAGAAGGTCTCCTGTTTTCCCTTTTTTGAGCGAGTTGGCGTTCCCAGCTCGCTTGTTCCATGGAAACGACGAACTGGCGTTCCCATCTTGTGTCTCAGGCCCCTTGTGCAAGTCTGGCGTTACCAGCTCGCTTTGGACTTCCTCGAATGGCTATATATCTATCTGGCTGCCTCTGAATGGGGGCCGATCCTCAGTTATGCTAGCAAGTGGCTTTGCTTCTATCCATTTAGTGAAGTAGTCAACCGCTACTATCACATACTCGCACCCATATTTTGCTTTGGGAAAGGGACCAATAAGATCGATTCCCCACATGTCAAAGGGCCATGCCGCCACTACTGGGGTTTGTAAGACTGAGGGTACGCGAGGAATGTTTGCAAATCTTTGGCATTTATCACACTTCCTTACATATTCCGCTGCGTCTCTCCTCATGCTCGGCCAATAATAACCGTGGAAATTCATCTTGTCTGATAGGGTCCTCGCTCCAGGGTGTCCCCCACACTCGCCCTCATGCACTTCGGCCAGCAAATCATTCACCATTTCTGGTCGTATGCATCGAAGGAGAGGCTTAGTATTCGACCGCTTATAAAGCATGCCTCCAATAACCGAGTATCTACAAGCTCGGTTTCTGATAATTTGGCCTTCACTTTTCCCTTCTGGTAAAGTACCCCTTTCAATGTAATCTTTAATGTCGTCGATCCAACATTTTGGAGTTTCAGCGACGATCATAACTTCTTCATAGCTAATGGCTGGGATCTTGAGGAACATGAGCTCGATACTAGGAGGGACCTCTTCAGCCTCCGAAGATGCAATCTTGGAGAGATGATCGGCTCGGGAGTTTCCCTCTCTCAGGATCTGTTCCAACTCCCAATACTTGAAAAGAGTCAACAGTTTCTGTGTTAATTGTTGGTACTTAGCCAATATCGGGTGATTTGCTTCGTACTCTCCCAGTATTTGTTTTACCACCAACTGAGAGTCGCTGTAGATAACTATCTCTTCGGCCCCCAAGGCTAATGCAAGTTCGATTCCAGCGATCAGGGCTTCATATTCAGCCTGGTTATTGGATGTCTTGAACTGGAACCTTAACGCCATGTCGATTTCTCCTGAATCGGGGATACTCAACGTCAATCGGCTCGCTCGCTTTCGCTCCTGCAGATCCATCTACGAACAAGGTCCAAAATAACAGTGGCCTTGTTTTTGTCTGCTCGCCCGATGTTGTCGTTTTTATGCTCGCCGGGGTGATTTGTCGAGCACTTTCTTGCTCGCCTTCTGATCGAGTAAACAAAGTCTCAGCTATGAAGTCGGCTAGGACCTGCGCTTGGATCGTTTTTCTAGCCTCATAGCTGATATCATACCGGAAAGCTCTACTGACCATTTCAGCATTCTGCCCGCCATGTCGGGTTTATGCATAATCTTTCTCAAAGGAAAATCGGTATATACTATGATCGAGTGCGCCTGGAAGTAAGCTTTTAATTTCCACGCAGCAATGATCATAGCGAGAACCAATTTCTCCACTTGCAAATACCTCCCCTCAACGTCTGTAAGTGCATGAGAGACATAGTAGATCGGCCTCTGAATGTTATCTTCCTCTCTAACCAAGACTGCAGCGACATCTGAGTCCGAGGCAGCCAGATAGATATATAGTTTCTCCTCGGGTATCATGGCAGCCAGATAGATATATAGCAGATTTTCTGTCGATTTGGACTTCCTCGAATGATTGTCTCCGATCATGGCACTCAATTTTCCAAAAAAATTTCAGCAAGTTGTGATCGGCTAAATGTTAAACACAGAATGTCTTCGGTAGCTCATCCACAGGGCAATGGCCGAGCGAGGCGAGGAATAAGAAGATCATGCACGCCTTGAGCGAAATTTAGGCGAGAAGAAGGGAAGGCTGGTTAGAGCGATTACCAATCGTCTTTGTGGGGAATTAGAACATCGGTGCGAGGATCTTGGTGAAACCCGTTTGCATTAACATATGGCTCGGAAGCAATGGCTCCAGTCGAGCTAGCCCTTCCCACCATTCGGGTTACCTTATTCGATCAACAACGAAATGACTTATCCAGGCGGCTCGATGCGGATAACCTCGAAGAAAGGCGACTAGAGGCCCGACTCAGAATGATCAACTACAAGAAGCTTACAAAGATCCACCACGACAAAAAAGTTAAATTGAGAGCCTTTCTAGTCGGAGACTTGGTTATGAGAAAGATTGAAGCTACAGGCAGAAAGGTGGGCAGAAATAAGTTGTCTCCGAATTGGGAGGGTCCATTCAGAATAACTAGCATTGTAAAAGAAGGAACCTACAGGTTGGCCGAGCTAGATGGTACACCTTTTAAAAATCCTTGGCATGCCGATCATCTCAAGGCATACTATCATTGATGTAACTTTTTGCAAGCCTGGTGAATGATAAGCTTTATTTTCTGAAAGATAGTGTAACCACCTATTTTCATTCTCGAACGGAGATGCAATAGGACCCATTCCTCGTACGGAGGTGGGAAAAAGACCTCATCCTCGGTATACGAGGAAGGCCAACAAAAACGACAAATGAGTCAAGTACTCATCCCATCCTCGTACGGAGGTGGGAAAAAGACCTTATCCTCGATAGGCGAGGAAGGCCAACAGAAATAAATAAGTCAAAATACTTATTCCCAACCTCGTACGGAGGTGGGAGAGTTCCGAGGATCATTATACGAGGAAACATGCTTAGCTTTAACTATCCTCGGTACGCGAGCATAGTTAAAAATAAAGCTAAAAATAAAAACAAGTCAAATTCATTCACATACAGCTCGATTTAATCGACTGAAACGAGTAAACAAAAGTTGTTTAAAAACAAAATAAAAATTGTTTGAATTAAAGGCACATTCGCCCAGGACCACTCGACACAGCGAGGAAAAACAAACAACTATTCGGGGAGATTGACGACCTCGGTTTCATGGGGGGGGGTGAGGGAAGACCATGTTGCTCGGCAGCTATGGAAGCAATTTCAAATTCAGCTCGGTTGGAGTGTTCGCCTTCGCCCATAAATTGTCTTAATTTGAGCTCCGGGTTGAAGTCCACTTCCTCGCCTTGCTCCACAGACTTTGTAAGTGCCATAACATCAAGTGACCACGGGGTGGGGGGCACCCATTCCTCCAAGTTATATCTCATATCCGTTGCCCGCAACATCCCCAGCTCGTCCTCGGTAAAGGGGATCATCTCATGCCCTTGCCGAGCAGCATCGCCGACAAAATTCTCACTGCCCCACTCGATTATTGTGCCGAGATTCATGCCCGAAGCAGCGGCCACTCGAAGCATATGCCGTATTGCCCGCTCGTAGTAGACGACGACCTCTTTGTTAAAGACCTCAGTCCCTTCAAAAGATTTGAAAGTCGCGGCCTTCGCATCCTCAACCTGTCCCTCCAAACTGGCAACTTTGGCCCTCAGCTCGGCCAACTCCTGCTCGGCCACGGCAGTCTTCTCCTCGGCATCCTTGGCCCTCTTCTCCGCAACAAAAGCACGAGCTTCAGCCGAGTCCTTGGCTTCATTTAGGCGGGCCATCTTGGCCGAAGACTCTTCCAACTGGGCTTTTCCCTTCGCATGCTCGCTTGTCAGGGAGGCCACTTGACCCTGCAAGAGCTCAATCTCATCTTTGTCAGCTTTGGCCTGAGTCTTTAACTTGTCGACCTGGATAGCAGAGGCGTCGGCTCGAGTGGCCAGCGAAGATACAAAAGAGCAGATCTACAAAAATACAACGAACATCAACAAAAGGAACAATTGACAAAATAAAAAAAAAGAAGAAAATAGGCGAATGGCATTACCTCGCTAATACACAGACCAATTCGTCCCATGCCCTCGGCAGGGGGCAAAGAGTTGGCAATCCCGACCATATCTCCGACCTGAGCTCGGACCACTAGCCCTTGCCCTGCTAAGGCCATTGGAGAATCACGACGGCAAACGTCGAAGTTTTGAGAGGCCCAGGGATATCCGCGAAATCGCCAGCATTTGGTAGTCCCAGAAGAGCGAGTGGTAGGACAGGCGAAATCATTCTACTGCCATGGGGCTTGTTTCTTCAGCTCGTAGAAGCGAAGATATAGATTTGCCCTTGCCATGGTTTTTCTCCGGGGGGCGAGCATTTTTCTCTATGCTTTCATCTTCCTCGAAGGCATCCACGATCGGTATCGCTTTCTTTGGGAAGGCGGGGAGCATGCTCGGTGGAGATAGGGCTGGAGGAGGAGCGAGGGAGCAGGGCTCGAAATTTTCTTGGCGGGGCGGGAGGCTGCTTCCCCAGAGGGTTGACCTTAGCGGGAGCTCGGCGAGGCCGGAGCTGGCGAGGCGGCCAGAAGCCCACCCCTTGCTTGCTCGTCGGCGGAGCCGGGGTGGGCAGCGGATAGGCCTTTTTTGGGTTGGCCTTTGCATCCCTCAACGGTTGGCGACGAGTAACCCCCTAGTCACGCCTGGTTGATTTGCCTGTGAGGGCATCTATATCGATCATATACGAAACAAGCGAAAGTCGAGTCGGTCGGGGCAGGTACAAAATCTAAAAAGAAAAGCTACAAAATAATGATATATACTTCCAGCTGCCTTAGGAAGAATGTATTCTCTTACAGCGAGGGCGAGTCAGTGGAACTTATTTCCTTCGTGCATCGTCCATCAGGAGTCTTGGATGTACTCGGGAACCGCATCGAACATCCGGCCCTTAAACCTCTTGGTCGTCATTAAGACCATCCTCGACAAACTTTCGTCAACAACTTATAGCATTCCATCAAATACAGAGGCAGGCCCCGTCCCTCTTACTCAGGAAATCCTCGATAGCCTTGGCGACTTCCTCGTACTGCGTCTAAAGTCGCGAGGGAGAGGGACTTAACCTCTTCATTAGAAGGCGAGGCGGGGAAATTCCACCCATATCTACCCTCGCTAACGGGACCTTCTCGTCAGTGTGGATTTTCCCGGAGGCTGTGAACGAGGTTAATTCCCGATTATGGTGTTTACGGTGAAAGCGCTTCATCGATTTGGTCACCGCAAATAGGTTAAAAGAAGCGAGTCGGTTCAAATCCGAGCATTCGAACACAATGAAGGAGATTAAGTATCGATGAGATTGATGAGAGGTCGGGGGGTGAGCACCGCTTCTCAGTTCGCATAGGAGGGATCGAGGGGCAAGCGAGCCGACATCAAAAATGAAATGTAAAACCTACGCTATCGGTCCTCGCCTCGGCTCATCCATGCTAACAAATTATTGGGGCCGATCCTCGGAAAATCTTCGACTATGATTGAGTACTCGTCCAGTTGTGTCGTCGGGAGGATATATATTCCTCCATTCCCTCGGTGTCCTTGGCGAGGACTTCGTCGGCCTCACAGAAATTCCTGCCGGTGATGAGCTCTCCCTCGTTTTTCGGCCGGGGCCTTGTTCGCCTCAACTATGTCTGGTGATCGCCT